>CM075986.1:11761099-11893096 GCA_038087875.1 Malacoraja senta
GATGGCCAGGTTACAGTCTGCCAAGAAGTACTTAAAAGAGCAACCACAGTTCTGGAAAAAGTTCTTATGGACAGATGAGACAAAGATTAACTTGTATCAGAGTGATGGCAAGAGCAAAGTATGGAGGAGAGAAGGAACTGCCCAAGATCCAAATCATACCACCTCATCTGTAAAACACAGTGGTGGGGGTGTTATGGCCTAGGCAAGTATGGCTGCTGAATGTACTGGCTCACTTATCTTCATTGATGATACAACTGCTGATGGTAGTAGCTTAATGAATTCTGAAGTGTATTAACACATCCTATCTGCTCAAGTTCAAACAAATGCTTCAAAACTCATTGGCTGGTGGTTCATTCTACAGCAAGACAATGATCCCAAACATACTGCTAAAGTATCAAAGGAGATTTTCAAAGCTAAAAAAAGGTAAATTCCTGAGTGGCCAAGTCAATCACCCGACCTGAACCCAATTGAGCATGGCTTTTATATGCTGAAGAGAAAACTGAAGGGGACTAGCCCCCGAAAAACAAGCATAAGCAAAAGATGGCTGCAATACAGGCCTGGCAGAGCATCACCAGAGAAGGCATCCAGCAAATGGTGATACCCATGAATCGCAGACTTCCAGGCATTGCTTGCAAAGGATAGGCAACAAAATACTAAACAGGCCCACTTTCATTTACATGATATTGCTGTGTCCCAAACATTATGGTGCCCTGAAATGGGGGGACTATGTATAAACACAGCTGTAATTCCTTCATGGTGAAAGCAAAATGTATCCATCAGCCACAGTCAGAATTACTAAAATCTAGAATGGGTTTGAGACTTCATGTAACGTTTTCTTTCATGGTATTCCACTGTTCCTGTACAGTTGGTCAGCATGGAGACAAGTTCTTACATCCGGTCATAGACCAGCATGCTGATATTTTTTACAGAAATATTATCGTACTAATTTCAGAAACTGGCTCTAGAATAACAATGGACATGTTACAGTTGAGAGACTTTTCAAAATATTGGTTTTCATTCCCTCTGTCCTGTTTTGCTGCTTTTCACTATTTCTGCTGGTTTTTTAAGTTTGTTGAATTCTTCCTGGCATCAGTTGAAAGGCCTATTGGTTCTTGAAATTGCCAAAGGATGCAAATGGTGATCTTAATTCCTTGGATGCGTAAGCATATCCCTAGATAAGTGAGGAAAAGGCAGAAATTCTATGCATAATTGTATGGAACAAAGTAAGTAAGTAATTTTTATTTATACGCACTTTTAAATCAAATCACGTTGAAGCCAAAGTGCTTTACAGAGAAGAAATCAGATTACCATACATCCATATATAATAAAGGGCAGACTACATGTGTAGGAAGTAACTGCAGATGCTGGTTTACACCGAAGATAGACCCAAAATGCTGGAGTAACTCAGCAGGACAGGCACCATCTCTGGATAGAAGGAATGGGTGACGATTCAGGTCGAGACCCTTCAGACTGAAGAAGGGTTGAGACCCGAAACGTCACCCGTTCCTTCTATCCAGAGGTGCTACCTGTCCCGCTGAATTACACCAGCATTTTGTGTTTAAAGGGCAGACTACAAATGCTTAAAGGCCAGGGGCCCTAATGAGCTAAATCTGATTCTCTGTCCCTGCTTGCAGGCTGATCTGCTGAGTACACACAACATTTTTGTACCAGATTATGACTGACGTATACAGTGTTACTATTGAATGCTTGAGGCCACATGACTGCAAGCCAATTTTGAAGTTGCAAAGCTAATTGAAATATAGAGTTGCAATGTTTGATCTTTTTTCACTTGGTGGGGTGAATGATTTGGAGGTGAAATGATATTTGCGGGTTCAACAAAGGTTCATAATCTGTTTATTTTTAGTTAAGACTAGACCAAGTGCGGACTCGTTGGGTCTGCTCCCCCAATGGTGTGCTCCCCCAACGCAACTGACCCCGTACCCGAACGTAAGATTCCAGCACTCCCCTGCCTCCCTCAGCACTGGACTGCACTTCCCCTGCCTGCTGCAGCAGTTCCAATTGAAATACCAATTAGCCCTCCCCTTCCTGTTGAAATATCCCGGTATTATTGCCTATATGATGTGTTGGATGCACCATTTTGGTGTCTCAAATTTCCAGTCATCAAACGGGTTATGCTTCTTCCCAACAACCATCAGGCTCTTGAACACTACAAATAATTAAACTATGAACTGTCTTGGTTGCACTATAAGGACTTTGGACTTTTTTTGCATTAATATTGGGATTTTTCTAATTCATTGATTTTTGTTTTGTTTATTACGTTGCCTTTGAGTACTATGTTTACAGACCTGTAATGCTGCTCTGCTGCTGCAAGAAAGAATTTTGGTGCTCAGTTTCCGGTACAGATGACAGTTAAGCATTCTTGACTTTTGCCATCAAAAAGATTCAGAAGTATTGGTTTAAGGTCTCAATAAAGGTTTTATTCATACTTAGCTTTTTGAAACTGTGCCCTTTGTCATAAAATATGAGAATGACAGCACTTTGCTTCCATATATTTCCTCAAACGTATTTGTTTGTATTATTTCACAAAAATCTAAATGTTCTATGTGGAGTAATCTGTAGAATTCTTTGAGGCTTTGATGAGATTTTCCAATGCTAGACACAATACATGCAAACAAAAAGGTCTGCTGACATGAATTGTTCAGGTTCAGACACTGACTTAGATTCAAATGGACTGCAAGTGCCCATGAATCTTGACCAGTATTTGTCTATTTTTTTTTCAAATAAACAGTGTTCGGAACAGGAAGCTACACCAGTTAACCAAATTTGGTGCAAATACATCAATGACTTTTAATAGTTACAGATTGTTAAATGGGTAAATAAAGTGGGTACATTAAAAATATTTGTAGTAACTAATGTTTTATATATAAGTTATTCAGTCCCACTAATTGAGGTCCACTTGCACCTCTTCCAACCTCATCTACTGTATGCGTTGTTCCAGATGTGGACTCCTGTATATCGGTGAGGCCAAGAGCAGGCTCGGCGATTTTTCGCTGAACACCTCCGCTCTGTCCGTCTAAACGTACCCGATCTCCCGGTTGCTCAACACTTTAACTTCCCCTCCCATTCCCACACTGACCTTTCGGTCCTAGGCCTCCTCCATTGTCAGAGTGAGACCCAGCGCAAATTGGAGGAACAGCATCTCCTATTTCACTTGGGCAGCTTATACCCCAGCGGTATGAACATTGACTTCTCTAACTTCAGGTAGCCCTTACTTTTCCTCTCTCTCCATCCCCTCCTCTTTACCAGTTCTCCGACCTGTCTTACTGTCTCCGACTACATTTTATCTCTGTATCGCCCACTCCCCTGACATCAGTCTGAAGAAGGGTCTCAACCCGAAACGTCACCCATTCTGTCTCTCCAGAGATGCTGCTTGTCCCGCTGAGTTACTCCAGCATTTTGTATCTATCTTCGATTTAAACCAGCATCTGCAGTTCTTTCCAACACATTTTGATAATCTAGCTTACTGGATGCAGTTTAACCGTTACAATATGACAGAGCCTACACGCAAGACTTTGGAAAGCTAAGGTTGCAAATTGCTTTGTTTCTCATATGTCATGACTAAATATACACCTTCAAAAACATGTTACACGAATAACGCCTTTTAATGAAAAACCAATGCTCCCAACCTTCATTAGCATAACCTTTTTGAAGGCTGAAACTTGACTCTAAAATGGTGCAGTTGACATGTCATAAATATGCAATATTTATGCAAGAACATGGCCGGGAAGAACCAAAGATCTGAGGCCGTTCCTCCTATGTGCACCAGGAAACTTCTGAAACATAACTAACAAAACCTTTACAACTAGCTGTGCAGAGGAATGTTGCTACACTCCATAGTTGTTTAGAATAGCTGGATCCCACTGGACCTTTGTCTCTGTCGTTAGAAGCTCAACCTTTTGAAGAAAAGGAACAAAACTCCCTATTCATGGTAAAATAGGCATCCATCAAGACATTAAGTACTGGATTGTTTGTCAGATGACTTCCCATCTAATAATCAATATCTATTTGTGATGTTTTTTGAATTGTGCAAAATTGTAATATTGCTCTTGGTGCTGCATCTGAGCAGTTGTTCATTATGAAAATAATTGAGTCACTAGGAGAGTCTGCTGACAATAGCCTGGTTAGTTTAGTTTTGAGATACAGCACGCCGACCAGCGATCCCCGCACGCTAACACTATCCTACACACACTAGGAACAATGTACATTTATATCAAGCCAATTAACCTACAAACCTGCACGTCTTTGGAGCGTGGGAGGAAACCGGAGCTTTCCGGAGAAAACCCACGTAGGTCACGGGGAAGAACATACAATACAGTCAAGCACCCATAGTCAGGATTGAACCCGGGTCTCTGGCGCTGTAAGGCAGCCACTCTACCGCTGCGCCGCCGTACTGCCCTGATCTTCACAGAGGTGTGCCACAGTTCCTGAAATATTGAGAAGATTCGTATACCAGTGTCTCATCAAGTACCAGTAGTTCTTTTATAACACTTTTTCATTAGTGATGCATTACAGATCACTATTTCCATTATGCAGACCAAATTAGTTTAATTTTGATCAGGAACTAGAGAACCACTTAAAGGTTTCTTTGGAAATTAACACACAGAAAAAAAGCTGTTGGATTTAAACAGTCTAGGAGAGAAAACCCTGATTCTATGTAGCCTCTCCCCAATAATCCAACATTATTGTCTCTTAAGTACTCAGCTGCCTCTTTGACCAAAGGGGCTCATTGAAATTGACCAACAATTGTTTCTAATGACTATTGTGCAATGATATTCTTTTAAACAATGTAACAAACAGTTTAAAATATTTTTAGCTTGCAGTAACAAAAATAAACTCATTGCTATTGGAAAAGAACTTTAGTTTTGAAAATCCTGAAAGAAAAATAACTTTGTTATTGCAAGTCTGAAACACTCTAGCCCATGATCCCAATTTCCTCATTGACACAATTGTCTTTAGTTTAGGTTAGAGAAACAGGTCCTGAGGCCCAATGAGCACCAGCGATCCCCGCACATCAACACTACCCTACGCACACTAGGGACAATTTTACATTGATAGTAAGCCAGTTAGCCTACAAGCCTGTGCCTCTTTGGAGTGTGGGAAACCGAAGATCCCACACTCCAAAAACCCACGCAGGTCACAGGGAGAACGTACAAAGTCCGTACAGACAGCAGGATCGAACCCAGGTCCCTGGCGCTGTAAGGCAGCTATCGTTGTGTTCTACAACATGAGGTTTTTTATGAACACCACTCTATGCCAAATATGATGGTGCAATAATACACAACTGTCTCTCCTGAATCTTTCAAGAGTGGGAGCTTCAGCAAGTTTGTCTCCTATCCGTAGACGGAATTGTAATACATTTCAGTAAAAATCTAAAAGTCGCAATGTTTTGATTTTTTAGTATTTTTAAAGCTTTGAACATTGAATTGAAACCTTAAAACAATTAAACAATGTGGGTTTGTTCCAGGATGTTGTATAAATCCACAACTGACTCAGCATTTCTGCCGTGAGAACAAAACCTAGTCTGTACACTTCTAATTACTCTCTCGGCCTCTGAGCCATCCAATATATATTGTGAAAACCCAAAAGAACAACTACCCCCAGCCATTGATAGCCAGTAGATTCCTTGGCCTCTGTAGTGGCTCCTGTGGTAGAAACTACAGTCAAACTCTAGCACTCATGGCTAAGCTCATCAGGCATCAAAGAAAAATCCTTTGTCTGGGATTTTTTTTTAAAGACTCTGAAGAACAATTGATAAGCAAGACCCACTACAATTAATATTTTGTATCCCACCATGACCTATCAAATGACAACATCATTTTAGCCTTGCAGCAGGTGCTTTATTATGTACTGGAACATAGTGTACATACACAGTGTATAGAGATGTATTTTCCAGCTAATCAGCATTCTGTCAGAGCCTTTTTTTTATTTTTACCAGCCCTCATCCCCTTTATGTCCAATGACTTGCTGCCGAGGATTGTTGCTATCTTAAGAATCACTGACTCTGCAAGATGGGTCTAGTTATTCAGCCTCTCTGTCATTTCATTCCTTTCTGTGTGCTCTCCTCCCCATCTCCTGTCACAAATGAGTGCATAATCCTAAAATGTATACCATAAACTCCATAAACTAGATTGTGAGTTTTGTAACCCAGTATACCACTCAATTTTCCTTGCCTTTGGTGAAATGCCTAGCTTATGCTGACAGCTATGTGATCAAGAGGTTGCGTTCTGTGAAACTACAGATTAAAATCACAGCCATCTAAACAGATTTCCCTTTCTTCATTAAATATAATATTAATATCATTAAATGATGCAAAATATTAATATGCTTGCATATTAAACAATAATATTAAATATACCCACCATCCTCTGAGGAAATAGTTGCTCCACAGATTCCTATGTTTTGATTCCCCTTCTCAGGGTAAAATCCACTCTACCTATTCCCCCTCATGATCTTATACACCTCTAAAATAACCTCTCATCCTCCAACACTCCAGTCCTAGCCTGCCCTGCCTCTCCCTATAGCTTAGACCCGCAAGTTCTGGCAACATCGCCGTTTCAGTTATTTTTCATTTTGACCTATTTTGGCATTTCATTGGAACAATTGAGTAATATCAACATTATTGGGAAATGTATGGCTTGAGTAACTCGATTTTGTAATAAAATCAACAATGGCTGGGAAATGAGCAGTTGTTAATCAGGCATTGTAATAACATATTAGCCATCCTCATCATAGTGCAGTCTGACCTTATTTATTTTAATATCATTAAGTCAGTAGTCTAGTCAATATTCTGTCCTTAATAATGTTAGCCCAACATCTAAATTATAGATATTTCAAAGCTATTCTGCTATAAGTATTGGAAAAGTATTCGATGTAATATTCCAGGGTCTATTCCTAACCTGAATTGAGTCTCAACTGTTGATTTCTATCCTCCGAGTGCACTAGGGAAAATCCAGAACAACCCTGTGTTCTTGAACACTATCCAATCCAACTCATGTACAGATGTGCATATTCAATCAGGACAAAAATGGGCCAGGTACTGTCAAATATCTTGCCAACTGTCTATATTCATAAAGAAACATTAGGAAGTGGGGCAAGATACTGAAATGTACACAAGAAATCATGCTTCTACACAAGTCACTACTTTCAGGAAGGCTTGCGAAAACAGAAAGGGTTGACTTTCCACCTATTTGCAGACTGTCCTTTGGTATAGTTTTGTTAATTTAAAGTTTGATTGCTTTTTCAGAGAATATTCTGATGTGCCGACTCTTATGTCAGCCATAAGGAATGCTCAATGCCAAGTTGTGTTAACTTACAGACTCACAATAAAACAATTTGTGTTGTTACTCTGGGACATTATGTTCTTGCTGAAACAAAATTACTTACTGTTTGCTGATTGTTTCTTCAGGCAAATTGTGTAAATTTGCCTTCAGTATGTCAATTTGAAAGCCAATCCATCCTGAACATAATTTTGAAGCTGTATTTTTTTAGAAAACATTCTTTAATCAACAATTTTGTTTGTTTTTGGAGGCCACTCTGTTTGTTCTGGCCTATCTTGATGTAATTAGTAGACAAGGCATAAGGTGTTTGCAGTATGGAAAAACTCATGCAAGGAACGAATAAAATATGGATTTGTATCCTAACTTCTTAAAATATATACCTGTTCACTGCTCATGGAGGAAGGAGAAATCGTGATATGTAACCCCATTCATCTTCTTAGTGCATTTACATCATTATAGAATTTTGCACCATAGAAGGCAATCAGTCTGTATTTGTGCTGTCTATTTAATCACATTTTTCTATTCTTATAACCCTGTGACTACTTTCTCTTTCCCTTCAAGTATTTACTGTTTATCCAGTCCCCCTTTCCTGATTTTAGACAAAAGTGCTGGAGCAACTCAGCGGGTTCAGCAGCATCTATGGAGCGAAGGAAATAGGCAACCTTTCGGGCCGAAACCCTTCTTCAGACTATTTGCCTATTTCCTTCGCTCCATAGATGCTGCTGCACCCGCTGAGTTTCTCCAGCACTTTTGTCTACCTTCGATTTTCCAGCATCTGCAGTTCCTTCTTAAACCCCTTTCCTGATTGGCTGGTGGAGGTTGGAATGCTTGCTGTCTCTCTGAAGAATTTGCTGATCCTTGACTCTTCAGTGTACCTGTTCAGTTAGCGTTGTCATGCAGAATTACTTAGCAGCAATTGCATTTACAAATTTGAATCTGTCTGAAGAAGGATGTTGGCCCAAAACGTCACCTATCCATGTTCTTTGGAGATGCTGCCTGACCGCTGAGTTACTCCAACACTTTGTGTCCATTTGTGCAAACCAATATCAGAAGTACCTTGTTTCCACAAATTACGGGTGTCCAGAAGACTCCCAAATCACTGAGAACCAGCTTCAAGCAATTGAACTGCCAAGGTTGCTGAGGTACAGTGAAGGTAAAGTTAACATTTTGCTGCTGAAGCAAAGTGCTCATTGTTAAAATCATTACTTAGCTGAAAGGATCTCCCATGATATTATATGATCAGAAAATCCTGATCACATAATACTTTTCAAATTTGAAAGACTGGGTGTGGAAAATGAGTTTAATAAAAGTGCATTGTGTCTTTCTTTTTAATTAAAAAAAAAATTAAATTTTGATGTCTACATTGAGCACTTCAAGAAAAGAACGTATATAATTATGTAGGAAGGAACTGCAGATGCTGGTTTAAACCGAACATAGACACAAAACGCTGGAGTAATGGGTGACGTTTCGGATCTAATCTGAAGGGCCTCGACCTGAAACGTCACCCATTCCTTCTCTCCAGAGATGCTGCTGGCCCGCTGAGTTACTCCAGCATTTTGTCTATCTCCAGAGATGTTGTCTGACCCGCTTTTTGTGTCTATCTTTGGTTTAAACCAGCATTTGCAGATCCTTCCCACACAGGACAGAAGGAGAAATCATTTTCCTCTGAGGAATAATATGTTAAGAATTTTTTAGATGAAAAAAATATCTGGCTTTGTTTGAACATGTTTTGAACTGTGTTTGTTGGTGTGGGGAATTTTGGTCCTGTGTTCTTAATTTTATTTTTTTTGGTTGTCGTTCAGCAAAGGGCCAAATATAGAAAAATCAAGAATAGAACAGAATGTTCTGGATGTCTGTACATTTGATTGCAGGAGTTTGCAGTACGTAATTGTGTTTAGTGTGCCAAGCATGTAATGCAGCTGAATTAGAGGAAGAGTTTATGTTGCATATATGGAGCATCGTTACCCACAGAATATTGTATTCAATCGCTGAACATGGGTAAGAAGTTAATGCTGGCTCATACGGTATGAAGCATGGAAAAATAGGTGCAGGAGTAGGCCATTTAGCCCTTCGAGCCAGCACCGTAATCTGATCATCTAAAGTCATATGCCGTTCCCATATCCCTTGGTTTTTCCCCATATCCCTTGGTTCCTTTAGCCCTTGTTGGCTCGTACTATATGTAATTAACTAGACGGGAGGATAATGTTGAATAAAATAAATACAATCAAAGTATCTTTGCTTTGCAGTGGTTCTTTATCTTTGCATTATAATTAAAAGGTGGCTCAGCTAATTGCCATTGATTTATTATTGTCATGTGTACTGGGGTACAGTGAAAAACGTTTAGTTCAGGTACAGTGGATATTTTGTGTAGGAAAGAACTGCAGATGCTGGTTTAAATCGAAGGTAGACACAAAAAGCTGGAGTAACCCAGCGGGACAGGCAGCATCTCTGGAAAGAAGGAAGGGGTGACGTTTCGGGTCGGTTCTTTCTCTCCAGAGATGCTGCCTGTCCCGCTTGGTTACTCCAGCGTTTTTTGTCTACAGTGGATATTTTGATGGATAGTGAGATTTAAGCACTTTCACAGAAAATGGTGGGTGGAAGAGATGGAAGAATGATAGAATTGTGTGTAAACTAATGCATTGCTGCACGAGGGTACAACTCTGCATAATGTTCTGGTGCATTAGAATTCTAAGCTTGTGTTATTCCTGGTGCAGGATCAATAAAGTAGTTCCCGTCTATTCAGGAAGCTGATAAATACTCTGCAGTTCCAATTTCTGGTTGATGCAACACAAAATTATGCTGTAGCACAGAACTGCATTTTCATCTGATTATGCTTGTGTAGACTTATTGTCCTCAGGAATTTGGGATTTACAAACCAAGAACGGCTTGTAAAACAGCCAAGTTTGGGGTTACCAAGGTAATGCAGTAAGAGTTGATTGTGAACTTAGGTGTTTTGGAAGAATGATTCCTCTGTATGAAGGTAGACAAAAAGCTGGAGAAACTCAGCGGGTGAGGCAGCATCTATGGAGCAATCTATTCAGTCTGAAGAAGGGTCTCGACCCGAAACGTTACCCATTCCTTCGCTCCATAGATGCTGCCTCACTCGCTGAGTTTCTCCAGCTTTTTGTCTACCTTCGATTTTTCCAGCATCTGCAGTTCTCTCTTAAACATTCCTCTGTATGAAATATCTGATGGTTACTGAAGTGTTGTCTGGACCTGGATTTTCAAAGGTTGTATTTTGTTCAATTTCGAATTTTGTGCTACGGACCTTTTGATGAATGGATTATTCCGTAGAAACTTCCCTTGAGATTAGTTAGAGCCATAAGCGGTTTTTGATTCCAGAAACAGATGCTGTATTGTTCTCACATTTTAATTCACAAATCAGACACATTTGTCAGAGGAGCTTTATGAAAGAAATGGTATGGTGTGAAATTCCCATGCTTGTGTTTAATTGAGCTGTGAGAAATAAAGAACTGTACATCGAGCTTGATCATTCAGGTCAGGAGCCTTTCATTGTTTGTAAATTGGTGATTCTGATGTGCTGTCTTGCGGTCCCTTGTTTTAAAAAAGCAATGATTGAAACAGCAATCTAATTTTTAAATTGAGGCTGTAGCATATAACTTTCTCCAAAAACATTTATTTTATTCTGACTTATTGGCAGAAATTAATTCCTAATTTTGGGAATGTTATTTCTTTGGAATAAAAAATCTTAAAGAGGAAATATTCTTGCAAGCCCTGCATTTGAGGACCAATAATATTTTTGAGAAGGCTTTTTTATGGCTTCATCAATTGTATCCACTTTTCTTCTGAATGTTAATATTTAAACATATATATTTCAATTTGAAGTGTATGCCCATCGAATTATCTGCTAACATTTGAGTTGAATGGATTGTAACATTGAATATACTTGTACATAGAATATTAAAAAAACTAACATGCATTATTCACATGGTGCTCCTTGTGATGCCAGAACCCTATAAGTATTTTACTGCTGATAATCTAAATTTGAAATGTATGCATAAGCATATATACCTATTCTTAGATTTTACTTAAATTCAATGCTTTTTATCCTTACATTTTTCTTAAACTGTGGTGAAAGTTGGAAGGCACTGATTAATCAAAACTATGCCAAGATTAATGGGATAGCGTTTTTCCCTATCCCTCTTGCTACGTGGTATTTCATGTAGAATCCAAATCCATGCCATGAAATTTGCTGACTCAATCCAAGTTTCTGTTTTGAAGTCAGTGCTGGATGTGGAAAGTGGAATGGGGAGTGATTATCGGACTTGATTGTGATTTGCAGTGTAGAGTGGTTGACATACTGACATTAACGTTGAAACTGGTACCGTCCAGATCTTTACTGATTGAGCAGCGGATAACAATGTTGAATGTGAAAAGATGTTTTCCATTCCCTGGCCGTGATGTTCTTGATCACTTTGGGTTTGCATTTAGTCACTAAAGGAGGAAATCTGTTAAACCGCCATCACCATTGGTAACGATTAAAAATATAAATAGATTTGGCAAAAAAGTTATTTTATGTTCCTCCTCATCAACCATGGTTGAATGTATTTACTTACAATATTAATACTGATCTCCATTTTGGAGAAACTTGTAGGAAATTAAATAAGAGGATACATGGGCTGGTGCATGTTTTTGTGTGCCTCTTAGCAACCAGTCCATTCAAAAGGAGGCCAACCTCGTTCTGCAGTGGATATGGCGGATATGGTCCAGTGAAGTGAAAATCCAATTGCCAAAACTGCTTTTCCATAAAGATTTATGGACTCAATGAAACACACAATATTGAGAAAGCATTAGAGAACTCTATATTCAAATATTTAACAATGCACTATTAAATCTTTATTTTGCATGTAAGGTAGTGAGTGAAATGCAATAAACTAAAATGACGCACAAAGAGTAGATTAACACAGCAAGTGTGAAGTGTTTCTAATTACTGAGACAGTTCTATGCCAAGATCCTGAGAAGGAGTGGAGACACCATTTTTGAAAAATTATATTTGTACTAATTTTTATCGTGCACCATGCATTTATTTCACATCCTGTTATATCACATTGACAAGCTGGGCAATTAATCTTAGATCTAAGTTACTCCAATAGAATATCATTATATTTTGAAATTAATTTTTACACATGAAAATGCTCAATTATATCATTTTAATTAAGGAGTGCAAATGGTAAATAAAGGAATCAATTCCATGTTATTTTTAAATTGAACAAACATTTAGTTGGAGAACACTAAAACATACTCTTTAACACGTACTTAAAATAACAAAACAGAAGAAAGGACAGACAGACTGTTGGCGAGGCAGTCATTGCCGGTGCCACCCGGTACAGTCATGCAGAAGGAAACAGGCTCTTTGGCTCAACTCGGCCATGCCAACCAAGATTCCCATATAAGCTAGTCCCATTTGCCCATATTCCTCTAATCCTTTCCTATCTATGTACTTGCCCAAATGTATTTTAAATGCTGTTATGATATCTGCCTCAACTACCTCCTTTGGCAACTTGTTCCATATACCCACCAACCTCTGTTTGAAAAAGTTGCACCTCTGGTTCCCACTAAATCTTTCCCCTCTCACCTTAAACCTATGTCCTCAGTTTATTGATTCTCCTACTCTGAGTAACAGACTGCGTTCACAACATCTATTCCCTTCGTGATTTTAAACACCTCTACAAGATCATCGATCGGCCTCACCGCTCTCCAGGCAATAAAGTTCTAGTCTGCCAAACCTCTGGCTCTGGCCGTCGAATCCTGACAAAATCCTCGTAAATCTTCTTTGCACTCTTTCTATCTTAACAACACCCTTCCTACAGTAGGGTGACCAAAACTGAATATAGTACTCCAAATATGGCCTCACCAACATCCCAACTTCTATACTCAATATCCTGACCGATGAAAGCCAAAGGCCTTCTTTACCACCCTCTCTACTTGTGACGCCACTTGCATAGAATTATGTACCTGTTCCTAGATCCTTCTACTCCACAACACTCCCCAGGGTGCTCCCATTCACTATGTAGGTCCTGTTGTGGTTTGACTTCCCAACATGTCAAACCAGAGCAGGTTTGCACATGATATAAACCACAAACGACAAGCAGGTTTGCACATGATATAAACCACAAACGACAATGGGCCCAGCATCAATCCCTGTGGCCCACCACTCATCACTGGCCTCCAGTCTGAAAACCATCCTCAACTTAGATTCAAAACTTTCTCAGAAATATGGTATGGAATTACAGACATTTTAGGTTAAGTATAAATATAAATGCAGTTTATTTTTACCACTTTTTAAAAAATAATTGAAGGGTTTAGAATTTAGTGATCCTTGAGAAAATGCAATTGTGGGTTTTTTGCCAAGCCAGAAAAGTCACTGGTGGCATTCCAGATAAATATAATTTGAGTGTTGGTCCTGTGCATGGTGCTCTGCAGGTTAGTTTAAATCGGCAATTTAATTCATAATGGTTGCTGTCAATTCTATTCAATTAGTAATTGAGACAATAACGAATGTTACATTTGTTCATTATTGTGACATAACTATTGCAAAGTAATTTTTAACCTGGGTCTAAAATATTGCATGCAGAAGCAATATGGCTGATACTTTTCACCAAAGCTGTCAATTTTGTTACTTTGGTTAATCTTGTTCAGAATTAAGGAGTTCCTTCTCTTTTAGGAAAATTAATTCTAATAGCTTATGAATTCTGGTATCTTTAGGTGAGTAGCTCTCTTTAATATTGAGCCACTCGGCATCAGTAACATGTCAACTGCGAAACAGGAATTACTTGACTAATTCTGCAAATCGTATTTTGAATTGTAGGAATCAAAAAATCAAATTATTGTTGATGTCGGAAAGACATTGAATTGAGCTGGTTCTCTCTGCACAATTTCTGCCTAGCGTATATTTCATGCATTTTCTGTTTTTATTTCTGTTATATAAAGTTTTATAGGAAAGTACTATTGTATAAATATTTTTTTAAGAAGAGCCATTAGTCCAGAGGGTTGAAGCATGGGAGTGACAATAAGTGCAGTTTTGTTCTCCTTAATCTGTCAAAAGATACTAGATCTTTGGATGCAATCAAAGCAATGGGATCAATCGTACAATCGCTGCATTTTGGAATGGATTAGAGCCCAGACAAGAATAACTCTGATATAATAACTCTGAATACCATGCGTTTATAAAATAAACATCTCAACAGTACCAGAATACTGTTTACATAATTGTGCACTGTTGAAATCCAGTGAAAAAGGTGCCTACATTTAAACGACCTAATTTATAATTTCAGCTGTTTCTGGCGTTGCATATGTGCTAATGTTGAGTATTAGTGCTGTGGCTTGTCTTGCTGACTGGGTAGGAAAAAGGTGGAAGATAGGACTTAAGAATCTGCAGGTTGATGCATTCGTTAATTCCATGAAAGAAAAGGAGCTAATGTGGAAAAATTCACTTAAGAATGACCGTTATTCACATTTCAATACTATAAACACGATTTGTCCCCCATCTATTACAGCTGCTGTAGACTGCACCTGTCATGGATGGCCAGCTGAATGTGCATCATAAGAATATGTAGGAAATGAAAGACCCTGAAATGGGGCATGTGAAAGTGCATAACATTTACTAGTGCTGATAGTTCATAGTTCTGAAAATCCAATTAATTTCACTGCCCCTCAGCGATTGGGGAGCAGTGAGAATATAGGAAAGGATTATTTTCTTTGGTCACTAGCCAGTACCTCCTGGCAGTGCATATGGATGTGACTGAGTTAATGTATGGTCAAACAAAATATAAATGTTCTGTTAAGCAGCCAACAGCATTACTATGCATGACTCGTCGTATACATTCATTTAAAAAAATTGAGCAATTCCCATTCTCTGTAAAGCGTATACAATTGTAAATTAATGTCTTAATATTTCCCATCTTTTACAATTATGCACAACTTTTCTATAATGAATCATGATCAACAATTGAATGAGAATATTATGGGTTATTTTTTAGGGCTCTGGATAAATATGAAATTAGTTTTTTAATCATTGATCATATGCCTGTTCTGAATAATAGGTAACAGTAAATGTCACTAAAAACTGTTAAAACTACAGTACTTGGCAAAAACAAAATATGTTGTTGCTTTTACCTTGGTGATGGTTGGCAATACTAGGAAATACACTGAAATACAGAGGTATAAAAATGTCTTTATGTAAAATGTTGCAGTTTTATTTAATGTATAGAATCAGTGTTATAATTATTTATAGTTCAGGGTGTTGGCAACATTTTTGTGTTATAGTAGTAAAAGTGTGATAGCATGTCCTTGTTAAATAAGATTAAAGCTTTTGCTTTCGATTTTTCTGCAGATTGTTGTTATCATATTTTTATAGAGGTAAAAAGTGTAATGGTGAGTCGACTGATTTATTGGGAATGCTGCAACTGAATGGTTTACAAGGGGAAGATAGACAACATTTTATTTCAGAGTTTAAAGACTAAACCGAGTAGAATTGTGGCATTCTGTTGCTTATTCAGTGATCCTGGTTATCATTATTTCTGATAGCACAATATATCTCAGCCATCTGGCATCCATACGGACTAGGGCTTGCTGGTTGCATTATTATGCCAGTTACATGAGAATTTCTCCCACAAAATGATTACACATCACACACTAGTATTCTGAGCACAAACCATTACATTGTCAAACCATCTGACATCACCTTACCCGTTAAAATAACAATGTTCTTCACTGCAATTCTACATCCAAGGCTAAACAATATTTGTATACAATGCAATATAAATAAATGGAAAGATTGACTGTATTTGCCACTACATGAATGCCAAACCTTATTTCTAAATGTAGATAAACTAAAAGTGGCTTTTCACATTTATTTTGCATAATACTTTATTCACTGTCATCTTTATTTCAGTCCCAGATCATAGCTACTGATGATTTAAAAATCATAGGGATGTAAACAGCATGATTATTTTTAACAAAGATCTTCATCCAAAAATCATCAAAATTCAAGTACACAGTACAAAGGGAACAAATAAACAAAATCTGAGTCTTTGACTATGTCGTTCATCAAGTAAACGGCCTTATGAAAACCCATAGGGATGGCTTATAACCAAATGGTATGAACATTGAATTCTCCAATGTTAGGTTACTAACCAAAACCACTTGCCTTTTTCTTCACCCTTCTCTCCCCCCCCCCCCACCGCCATCTCTTCTGTGCCCCACCTCGACCCCTATTTATTACCCCCTCCCTCCCTTCCTCTGGCTTCACAATTGGCGAGTCTTCTATTCTTGTATCACATTCCTCTTCTCTTTCATCTTTCTATCTCCACCAGTCAGCCTGGTCCTGACCCGAAATGTCACCTATCCATATTCTCAAGGGATGTTGCCTGACCCGCTGAGTTACTCCAGCACTTGATGTCTTTAAAAAAATATTGTGATTGTGAGTGTAGGCTTTTATCTGTTGGATGCGGCCAGTGTTTATTGATCTTCCAAATAACTAGAGGCGTTAGTGGTGATCCGCCTTGAATTGTTGCAGTGCAGTGCTTCAGATGGAGGAGCTTACAGTGCTATGGGGAGGGAGTTCCAAAAAATAAGACCCATGACAATGATTTAGACTAAGCAATATTGAAATAATGGCAATATATATACTAGTCGTGATGATAAGTAATTTGTAAGCAAACCTGCAGCTCTTCAATCTTGGAGGCAGAGGTCCTGTGTTTGAAAGGAGTTGTTGGAATAGCCTGGTAAGTGCATTTTGTAGATGATATTACAGCCATGATAAAAAGAGTGAATGGTTTAGTGATGGATTGATGCGAATCAAGTGCCATGCTTCTCGTAGATGTCAAGTTTCTTTAAGAAAGAGCTGCAGATGCTGGTAAAATCGAAGCTAGACACAGATTTCTGGAGAAACTCAGCGGGTGAGGCAGCATCTATGGAGAGAAGGAATTGGCGGTGTTTCGGGTCAAGACCCTTCTTCAGAATTCCTTCTTGCCAAGTTTCTAGTTAGTTATCAGAACTGCCCCCATCCAGGCATGTGGAGAGTATTCCTCTACATTCTTGACTTGGGCCTTGCAGATGGTTGAAAGACGTTTGGGCAGTCAGGCGGTGATCCAGTCATTGTAGGATAACCAGCCTCTTATCTGCAGTTGCTGTTGCAGTATTTGTGAGTGGATCCAGTTATGTTTCTGGTCAGTAGTCACCCCACAGCAGCCCCTCTCCCTGTTATTGATGGACAAATGAGTTACCTGCTAAATAAAAACATCTAGAATATTGAGTATGAAGAAGGGACCCGACCAGTCACCTATCCACTTCCTTCACAGATGCTGCCTAACCCGCTGGGTTACTCCAGCAGTTGGTGCTTTGCTCAAGATTCCAGCATCTGCAGTTCCTTGTGTCTCCATCTAGAACATTTTTTTTTAAAGAACTGCTGCATGGGTGAAAATTGGATATTCCCCTGTCTATAATGTTTTCTTGGTAGGGAGGAGTGGGGATTTGGGAAGTTGGTTAATGTTGTCTTATTTCTTTATTTGGCCTGATTCTGTTACATCTTGAATAATGTTTTTTTAAATATTGAGAACTGCTAATTCTACATATTTTTCCCTTTTAGGTTGCAACAAAGCAAACCATGAACGTGGGTACTGCTCACAGTGAGGTGAATCCAAATACCCGGGTTATGAACAGCCGGGGAATCTGGCTGTCATATATCCTAGGCATTGGGCTACTTCATATCATTCTCTTGAGTATCCCGTTCTTCAGCGTGCCAGTGGTATGGACGCTCACCAATATTATTCACAATATGGTAAGGCCGTCAGAAATGTAGAATGCTTTTCAGACTTTGATAAATGCTCTGCTTTCAGCCATCTAATAGTCACCAGAGCTTTGGCTTTTGTGTTGAGGTGGGGCAGTGTGCAGTGTTTATTACTTTAATTTTGATTTTGTTTATATTTGCAGCATTTCTCCCATGCCTGACTTTTCTTTGTCAGTTGCCATCAACCTGCATTTTAAAAATGTTATTACTGTTAGAGCATTGAACTTCTGTCATAGATTTCATGACACAGTCACGGAGGTAAAATGCTTTAAAAGCAGTCAGGACCTGCAGAGTGTTTCTCATGAAAATATTTTGTTTCTTGATTTTTATATTTAAAGAAAATCTTCATACCACTGGTTCTATACGCCATCTTCAACAATTAATGTCTAGACAGTTTTTTCCACTGAAATACGTTAACTCTTTTTAATGAATATTTCACATTTCTCAAATGAAGAAACTGGTAATTTTTAAATACAGAACTATGAAATGGTAGAATGCAGGTTAGTGCATGCTTCAATAAGTAATGATTGCACAAATTTAAGGAAGAAATGGTTGGCTGTGATTTCTTGTACTCCAGCCATTTTGATCCTCTAAGGTCTCTCAGATGGAAATGTATTTCTAAACATTGGTGGATGTGTTTCACCATAACAGTGACCTAATCCCACTTTCCTGAAAGCCAGGGGAAGATTCTATTCTAAAATATGGACGCCAGGGCTTTCAAGTTCCTGTACCTTCTTTCGGAAGATAGGAAAGGGAATGGACAGGGATGCAGGCATACTTGATGATACTTCCAACCTCCTTGATGCAACGCACCATAATGATGGATGGAATGGAACGAAGTGGCAAGCCCTGTAGATTGGGGACTGTTCTAATTAAATAATATAATTGTAAATCCCCAGCCCCAGTTTGCACCATGCCTGCCGTTCTACTTTTGTTCAACTCTGAGAATAATAAACTGTACCTGAATCACTTAAGTATGTTTTGGGAGGACTCAATATCTATTTCAAGGTTACCACAAACATTCTAGACACAATGCTTGTAATCAATTAAACCTCTGTAATAAATGTGCATTTATGATGGAATTGAATCTTTTTAGCATCAAAGGGAAACAGCAAATTTATTTTAGTTTCCATTGACCCACACAAATAGCTTGCTAAATGCTGGTAGACAAAAATGCTGGAAAACTCAGCGGGTGAGGCAGCATCTATGGAGCAAAGGATTTTCTTTCCCTCGTTTGGTAGAGATTTTATGACCTGTGTCGTTTCCTTGCTCCTTCCTTTATCTTTTCTATTGTGATATTCTTTATTCATAATGTTCCCAGATTTGGAAACTGTTTGGAGAAGAGAAAGGAATATTTTAGTTTGCCATGCACTTGCATGATTGCTGCAATTTACGTACAGGTTTACAAATCACATTCATAAATTTGTATGCAAGCTTGCAGTAGTCTCGTCACTTGTATGTGAATTACAGTGATCTTGTCAAACAACCACTTGACAATGCAAAATTATTCGTCTCTCTTTCCAAAACACTACCTCTTTCTGGGGCTGCCAGTCTTCCACTCTTGAATGTGTGCAATTGTATACGTTGCATTTAAACAATTAACTATTCGGACAATCAAACCATTGTTTAATATTTGTGATCGTCTTTGTTGGTTCACGTGAATGGGAACAGACATTGAACTTTGCTTGGATGAAAGAATAGTTTTTCACATTCATTGGCGCTAAGTTGTGTGGCAGGCACAATAACAAATGGAACCCGGAGCAGAAAGTTAAATTGGGACATTGGTAAATCAAATGGATGGAAATCAGTGGAGGAATGAAGAGACTTGTGGTCTGAACAACAATTACTAAAAAATTTAAACAGCGAATGGAATGTTATCTTTTATCTTGGGCAGATTGGAACAAAATCTGTATGTCGCAGTTCTATAAGCTTGTTAGATCTCGGTTAAAACACTGCAACATTTCAGCCTTGGAAGGGATACAGTATGGACTCCTAGAACAAAACTGGGATGAGAGTTTAATTAGGACAGATCTTTTTTTTCTTGAGCAGATGTGGTTGAGTATATAAATTGATGTGTTTAAGGTGATTAAAACGTTGATAGAGAAAAATATAAACTATTTCCTCTGGATGGGAGTCTGGAATAACAGCGTATTAGCTTAGAATAAAGGAATAAGGGAGAAGTCATGCGTCATGATTTCAGGAAGCATTTCTTCGACAAAATGTCTTGGCAACATGAAAGGCCTCCGTCTCTCCAAAGTAGCTGAGGTAATTTTGCATGCATTTTGTCACCAGCTGAGCTAATCATTAACCATTTTATGACTGGCCTTCATATAATTTAGCTTAATAATAACTTGCTTCTCACTATTTATTCCCCACTTCTCCCATCCACCCACCCTTCCATATACACACAATTTAAATAAGCAAGTGAGAGTACCAGCAGTAAAATGATCCAACTTCATTATTTAAGTGTCAGTTTAATCCGGGCTGTTACCAAAGTAGAATTCTCTCTCTAAATATTTGCTGCTTCTGTCTGTATCTTTCTGGTCAGTTGTTAATCTATTATCTAGTTTTAGCTTTAAGAAGACAGAGTTGTCTATAAATTCTCTGGTGCAGTAATCTGAAATGTCATATTTTGGGTACTTGTAGCTTACTGGTTTTGATATACTTCTAAGATATAATTTTATCTTTGGTTTATGTACAATGTGTTTTAAAGGCAGCGTTTTTGTCTACTCATCAGATAAACGTAAACTGGGCCTGTAGATAACTTGTTTCTCCACATTCAATTGTACAGTATGCACATTAACCCTAGGATATTGCACCCTTTTGGACATTGTGATATAGACCGTGCCTGCTCTTGCTGCTAAATACCCTGAACTGCTGTACAATGTTTTTTCCTATCACATTAAGAGCTTTAAAAAAAATCTGTTCTGCAATTGAAAACTGCTCCTCTTGCTGTCAATTTTGAATGATCAAGTTTGTTGTTACCTTCGGTTTTTGTGTTGGTTGCCAGCATTTGCTCATGTTTAGAGCCCTGGTTACAGAAGAAGATATCCACGACCCGACCATCTGGAATGTAAAATAATCTCAGATCTCAAAGACCATGATTGGCTCTAAAGTGGGAAGTTAGTCTGATTTATTGCAGAACTCCTGATCGTCCATCCTAGCGGGTGTTACAGATTAACTAAATGCTGTTATTAGCACCCTCCCTTGGCCTTTTATTCCAAATCATGTGTTTTTTCTCCTGCACCCAGTACAGAGAAACAACTGTGGTAACTAGATAATGTTAGCAGACAGCTCATGGTTGAAAACTGTTGGAACAACCTGTTCACACAGTTAAAATGTTGGTTTCTCATACAGCAAGACCTCTGGCATTTATTCAGGTTCTTTGAGGAAATATTCAACGTGGCTGAAGATAAATCCTGGTGCTCGAGTGAGTAAGCAAGTATTAGGCATTTTTGCTTACTCTGGGCAATTAGGTACCTGGTACGCTGACTAAACGTTATTGGGTATTTTCTAGCCTTATTTAGAAATACCTGCCGGCAGTTCCTAATGGTGTGACTATTACAATGGCGGTAGTTCCAAAAACTTGCCTTATTGTACACACCCTACTCCAGGCTGAACATTATATTTTATCCCCTTTAATGCCTTAAGTCTTAATTTTATTTTTTTATTTAATGTTGTTGAATATTTCTTAGAGGGAAGAAGTTGTCTAAATTGATTGGGGAGGACAAATTGGAAAATTTGTGACACTGAATTGATAACATGGTGTTCATTTTTGGATATGCAGTAAGGTAAAGGAGTATCCTACTTGCTTCAAATGCTACCCCTGCGTTGGTGCTCTGTCACCAGTTTGTCTCCATTCCAGTATTTGCTGCGTGTAGAATTCGGGAAAATAATGAGGTAAGGAAACTAATTGTCTGCGTATGTCCTTCTGCCCCCAGGGCATGTATATATTTCTGCATACGGTAAAGGGAACGCCATTTGAAACTCCAGACCAAGGAAAGGCACGTCTGCTGACGCACTGGGAGCAGATGGATTATGGAGTGCAGTTTACAGCCTCACGCAAATTCCTCACCATCACGCCCATTATCTTGTGAGTCTGTGACGTAACTTTTGAAGATCGAGTCAGCTCGTGGAATTGTGACCAATCTGTAATTTGCAAGTCTGTCTTCCTTTCAATGTAACTTTGTAACTGATGTTTAATTTCTGGAAAAACTAAGAGTTTCCCTTCTTTCCCCTTCTCCGCAACATCATTCCAAATGTGCTTATAGTTTCTCTTAAATGTTCTAAATGGATCTTCTAGAAACATATAAAATTCTTAAGGGATTGAACAGGCTAGATGCAGGAAAAAATGATCCCTATGTTGGGGGAGTCCAAAATCAGGGGGTCACAGTTTAAGAATAAGGGGTAGGCCATTTCAGACTGAGATGAGGAAAAACTTTTTCACCCAGAGTTGTGAATCTGGATTTCTCTGCCACAGAAGGCAGTGGAGGCCAGGATGTTTTCAAGAGAGAGTTAGATTTAGCTCCTAGGGCAAATGGAATCAAGGGATATGGGGAGAAAGCAGGAACGGGGTACTGTTTTTGGATGATCAGCCATGATCATATTGAATGGCGGTGCTGGCTCAAATGGCCCACTCCTGCACCTATTTTCTATGTTTCCAGTTCGGGAAGTCAACCTTGCGTGAAGTTAAGCTGTATACATCACGAGCTTGCCAACTTCAGCTTGGACAAAATAACATTGGGGTTCCTATCTCAAAATCACCTTTACCAGAGAAGTTAGTGGAAGAATGAATAGGTTGTGCTATTGCAAAGAGTAGGATTGTCTTGAGGAATTGGCCAGGGATTCAGAGGTACAGTGAAAAGCTTTTGTTGCATGCTAACCAGTCAGCAGAAAGACAATGCATGATTACAATCGAGCCATCCACAGTGTACAGATACGTGATAAAGGGAATAACGTGAATAACATTTAGTGCAAGGTAAAGTCTGATCAAAGATAGTCTGAGGGTCTCCAATGAGGTAGATAATAACTAAGGACTGCTCTCTAGTTGTTGGTAGAATGGTGGTAGATCACAAGCTCTTGAAGCTGGTTTTCACAGGACAACGTTTGGACACGGTGAGTTATAGGAAGATGTTATCACCCACTTAGCCATGTCACAAAGTACTTCTTATAAATAAAGGGACATGAAGGACTAGAAAATTGTTTCATTATTGCCTGTCCTAATTTAAATTTATGTACAGTATCCAAAAATGTAAGTAAGGAATTTCTCAAAATGATCACCCATGAATATAAAAATTTGGCATCTTTGTACTGTTAGAACACTTTCACCCTAAACACCTGTGAATCTTACTTTTGGCCATGTAATAAAAATGCTGCAGATTCTTTGGGAAGGTTCTTACGCATTTTATCTTTTTTTTTCCCAAACAGGTATTTCCTTACCAGTTTTTACACAAAATACGACAAGTTACATTTTGTTATAAATACGATTTCACTGATGAGCGTCCTCATCCCAAAACTCCCTCAACTTCACGGAGTCAGGATCTTTGGCATTAACAAGTACTAAACACAGCACGCCGGCAAGTGAGAAAGGAAAAGCTACTGTGACAACCGACTGCAGAACGGACGCATCATGTTGCTCAGACATTATATCCTGCACCCTTCAGACTCTTAGCATGGACATTTTATTATAATTGGTATATTTGTGAGTGAAGCAGCTCAATGTGGTTGCTGAGGTATCTCATTAAATATTTGCAGTGCTTCGAATAGAAAGCCTGCTTTTTTTGTTTACTGCTTATAGATCCCATTTTCTCAGACAATATTTTTGATCCTTTGGCTGCCATATTGTTATGGAGGTTTTGATATTGCAGACATTTAGTTGATATGGGGTGCTAATTTCACTGTCTATTGACCAAACTGTTATCAGAGTATAACTTGTAGATATTGTAATGGAAGTAGACTTATGAAGGTACACAGTTTGAATGATATTTGCAGGAAATGTGTTTTGCAAGCTACAATGGAAACAATTGGTAAAAAACTGTAATATCAGAGCATTTGATGCCCCAACATGGTAGGATTAGGGGTCCTTTTCTTTGCTGAGGTACTTGGGAAATGGTCTATATGGCATAGAAGCCCCTCAAGAAACAGTGCTGGTCTTACTGTGCATTTTAATTGCTTTTTTTTGCAGATTATTATTTATTTTTTGTTCTTGATCTCAAGTGTTCACTGTTGTATATGAAAAAGTTACTAGGTAGAATGTGAAACACTAGTAAAAGGGTGAGTTTTGAAACACAGCTCATGAATGTTTGATTTAAAAAAAGTTGGATTCCAGATACATTTTCTAAAATATATAAAGTGTTATGTAATACAGAGCCCATGCATTAATCGAGGACAAGTGAGGCTGGATAATTAAAATTATCCAAGAAGTAGGGAATCTCAGAATGTGATTTTTATTTTTAACATTCAAAAACAAATCAGGATGTTAATTGTTGGAATACTGTAAAACTTCAGCAATCATGCAAGTTTCCTGTAAATTTGCCTTTTTAAAAACAAAAGTCTCTGGTTGTCTTACCTATTCTGTCATTCCTTCAGAATATATTGTAATTTGACTGATTGAAAAAATGCGGTACGATGCTCTTAATTGTTTTAATTTTTACTAGATGGTAGTGATGTATCTGACTTTTATAATCTTGTAATATACTTGCTGCAAACTTGAAGTGCAGGCTCGTTCATACATAGTTTACCCTCCTTGCTGCCTGTTAGGACTACTAAAATCAATAGCACTGAATCATGATTTTAAGCAATAATATATGGAAGAATACAAAGAGAATACAAAGCAAGGGTTCAAAGATAAGCATGAACAGGAGATTCCTTGTAAGGGATTGTATATAGATTGCTGAACCTTTATCTTTAATAATGGTAGTTTTAAACCAGTCCTTGCGAAAGAGCCATCAATTGTAAAAAAAAAACTCCAAGCAAAATTCCTAATTCCCGAAATTGTAGAGTTGTTTGATTTTGTGCAATTTGGCAAAAATCTATATGGGCCTTTATATTAGCTGACTGGGGAAATGCTATCACAACTGAACTTAGCGAAAGTGATCCAGAAAATGCTGATGCTATACACTGTTATGGTCAAGAGGTTAGAAACGTTTGCTTTAGAGGATACAAAGTATTGATTTCCTCACTGGTGTCCAAGACAAAAGTAGTTGTCATCCACTCAACCTACTGATTCAATTAGTTTGCATAGGGAACTCCTTAGCAAGAAAACGGAGGCAGGGAATGTCTTATTTGCTTAGTTCTCTATCTAGTACAACCATTAGAGGCTTGTGCGTTTAGGCCAGTTCAAAAGAGGGAACATTAGTTTATTGGGGGGGGGGGGAAACAAATAAATCAATTCACCCTTAATAGCCTGCTAAAATGTAATTGTGAATATGTTACTACTTTTCAGTTTGACTTTAAACCTAGAATACTAATCTTTGGATGAAATCTGCCATATATTTGATTTTAAAATACGTAGGCCTACACTGAGAAGAGTATCCTGAAGTGTTTTTGGTCAGGAGCCCACATGGGATTGTCTACCAGTGTGATCAAATTAGAATGCTCCACAATTGGAAATAATAGAAAGTGTACAATATTTTTTTTAAATCGGGATTTAAGTATTAACCTCTCTCTTGCACTAAATTGTAGGGGGGAAAAAGCTACGGTTGCACTTTTAAAATATTTACAAGCTGACACCAGTCTGTTACAATCTAAGGGAAAGCAAAAGGAAAACATGGATTAGAGGATTTAATTGAAAATCAGATGCAAAAACTCGACTACGTTAAAAAAAAAAAAAAGACGTAAAATTTAAATTACAAACAAAATATTGGTATTTGTAGCGTTTAAGCCTGCCATTACTAAGTTCCTGCAGAAGCAAGGATCACGGGCACAATCAGCTGCTTTTTGACTATCAATTACTGAAGGCTGTTTGTTGAATTTCATTCACAAGCAACCATGAAACTATCAGAAGATTTTGTTTTGTGTCAAGTTGTTTAAATGTTCTGGGGGTGCCAGTGGAAAAAGTTGAATTGCTGTAATCAGGTTTTTGTTAAACATTTTAAAATATTGTTTCACTATACTACTCTGATGCCTTGTACAAGATAGTTAAAGCCTTGAATTTTATAGGTTTTGAATGCTGGTAATTATGTTATGGAAGGTGGTTTTTATAGTATTTTGATGGGTTCTGGATTGTCAAAAATGTAACAATGGTAAAGGACAGTATTTTTGGTTTAACTTTGGAGCATCCTTCTACTTCCAATATGTATCTTATCAAATGGTAATAGGTGATTGACTGGTGCTGATGCAATAAACAGTGCCAGTTCAAAAATAGCAAACATGGGCAAGTTCAGGATAACCCAGGGTCAAACTACTGCACTATTTTTATAGTGGCGATGAGAGGTACGAATTCCAAATCTATTTTGGTGAAATCTGAATATGTGCCAGAGTGAACATTTTGAATTTTATACCAGTCTATCAGTTGTGATATGGACTATTGAAGAATTATTTGCATTGGCGGCGAGTGCATTTGTGCGTTTGAACATATTGTCATGTATTGTAAATAAGAGTTAATTTAGCATCTGGCAGCAAAAGGATCTTGTACGCCAACTGCCCTTCTCTGCAGATGTTTTTCATCTAGGTCTTTATAAGAAAGTGTGAATAATATTTTTATTACTTTGTATAGTATTCTGATATTTAATAAAAGTCAGTATTCATGTAACGTGCTGTCGTCTGCTTTGTTCACGTGCCACTGAGAGATTCATAGAGTGATACAGTGTGGAAACAGGCCCTTTCGCCCGACTGTCTGCGCTTGGTCCATATCCCTCCATCATTCAATGGAATGTTTGGCATCTATGGTGTAAACAATATTGGATCTGCCACCATGTTTACATTTTTGATTTTGTTTTATTTCCTGTTTTCTCATCCAAATTTGAGCTGAAAAATGTTAGCAACTCTGCCCTGCCGTTCTTTTCTAACCACCGCCCAGTAAGTTTTGGTTGCAAAAGTCCATGCTATTCCCCAGTTGCAAATGTTACTCTTGTTTTATCACTGAATTATTAATGGTAAGTAATGGAATTATTAGACATATCTAAGTTGCATAATGCACTTTTAAAAAGTGTAAATTGTGATTATAAACCCTTTTGAGGTTTACAGAAGTTTCAAAGTAGAACCACTTCAGCCTTGCACTGTTCCCACTTGTTTTGCTTTCTAAAATATGAGACGGTCAACCATTTTCACCAACGCATTGTTTATGGGCAGTTAATGTTAAAATGATTTGCTACAAACAATGCTGCAATGATTCACCCCTCTAACATCTTAAAACAATCAAATGAAATCACTCGGGATCAATCTTGCATTGAAGTTGACCAGTTGTTTTTTTAATTGGAATTTATGCCAAGGCACCAAACTGGCAAAGATATGGCTGATCTTGCCACATTCGTCTTTGGGTTTGACAACAATCTCGTAGTTTTGTGTTTAATTTCTAATCGCCAAATTTTGAATACATAGAAAATAGAAATAGAAAATAGGTGCCGGAGTAGGCCATTCAGCCCTTCATGGCTGATCATCCAACTCAGTATCCCATACCTGCCTTCTCTCCATATCCCCTGATCCCCTTAGCCACAAGGGTCACATCTAACTCCCTCTTAAATATAGCCAATGAACTGGCCTCAACTACCTTCTGTGGCAAAGAATTCCAGAGATTCACCACTCTCTGTGTGAAAAATGTTTTTCCTCATCTCGGTCCTAAAAGACTTCCCCCTTATCCTTAAACTGTGACCCCTTGTTCTGGACTTCCCCAACATCGGGAACAATCTTCCTGCATCTAGCCTGTCCAACCCCTTAAGAATTTTGTAAGTTTCTATAACCCCTCAATCTTCTAAATTCTAGAGTACAAGCCGAGTCTATCCAGTCTTTCTTCATATGAAAGTCCTGACATCCCAGGAATCAGTCTGGTGAACCTTCTCTGTACTCCCTCTATGGCAAGAATGTCTTTCCTCAGATTAGGAGACCAAAACTGTACGCAATACTCCAGGTGTGGTCTCACCAAGACCCTGTACAACTGCAGTAGAACCTCCCTGCTCCTATACTCAAATCCTTTTGCTATGAATGCTAACACCATTCGCTTTCTTCACTGCCTGCTGCACCTGTATGCCTACTTTCAATGACTGGTGTACCATGACACCCAGGTCTCGTTACATCTCCCCTTTTCCTAATTGGCCACCATTCAGATAATAGTCTACTTTCCTGTTTTTGCCACCAAAGTGGATAACCTCACATTTATCCACATTATACTGCATCTGCCATGCATTTGCCCACTCACCAACCTATCCAAGTCACCTTGCAGCCTCCTAGCATCCTCCTCACAGCTAACACTGCCCCCCAGCTTCGTGTCATCCGCAAACTTGGAGATGTTGCATTCAATTCCCTCGTCCAAATCATTAATATATATTGTAAATAGCTGGGGTCCCAGCACCGAGCCTTGCGGTACCCCACTAGTCACTGCCTGCCATTCTGAAAAGGACCCGTTTACTCCTACTCTTTGCGATACCATAGCTGTCACGAGTTCAGGGAAAAACACAAAATGCTGCAGTAACTTAGTGGGTCAGGTAGCATCCTTGGAGGATGACGTTTTGGATCGGGACCCTTCTTCAGATGTGGAGGCCTCTGCATTGTCCAGCCATTCAACAAAAATGCTACATCTCCCCTCTATAATAATCAATATGACTCGTCAGTGAATCTTGTTTACTCTTTGTTTATTGAGTTGGAACTGTTGAGTCTGTGACTAGCAAATGTCTCTGGCTGTTAGGATTCTAAATGGAATGAAGTTGGGCAAGTCAAACCCAATTCTCACTGGGTGTGAGTGTAAATCGTTCACAATGAGATTAAGGTGTGTTGGGACATGGTAAAACTGGTCTCATTTTTGCAAGAATACATTATACTGACACAGAAGCAAAGTGACATGAAGAATTTAATGAGCCCCAAATAACAGCCTGTCTTTGACATGCATAGGATTCATTACCTAGTCCCCAAAACAGGTTAAATGTGAAGAAAATTAATAAATCATGATTTAATGTACCATTTCCAAACTGTGATTACACAACACTGACTATGTTATCTAGATTTCTGCAGGTAGGTCAGGCAACATTGAAGACAATTAATTAAAAAGATGCTTAAACGAATTGTAAAAGACAAGGACTCAATACTGTGAAAGATACAGGTTTTATAAGAACATGATAAAATATACAGACAAACACTACAGGTTTTACCATATACAATGATTTTGACTGCTTCACTTAATCTGAAGAAGGGTCTCGACCCGAAATATCACCCATTCCTTCTCCAGAGATGCTGCCTGTCCCGCTGAGTTACTCCAGCTTTTTGTGTCTATCTTCCACTTAATCCTAAACTTCCTCATGTTGTTGGCCCAATTTATAGTACTTGGTTCTGCGTCATCAAGTTATCAGTTCAAGGCTTACTCGAGATCCTTGAGTTCAAGGCTTACTCGAGACCCTTGAGTTCAAGGATCTAAGTGAGCTCTACAGTGCAATACTGAAGGATTACAATACTATGAGAGGTGTTGTTGAATTGAGTCCCTGTTGGGAAATGTGAAATTATAGACCAGGTAGCCTGACATCAGTGGTGGGGAAGATGCTGAAGTCAATTATAAAAGATGAAATAGCGGCACATTTGAATAGCAGTAGCAGGATCGGTCCGAGTCTGCATGGATTTACGAAGGGGAAATCATGCTTGACTAATCTTCTGGAATTTTTTGAAGATGTAACTAGGAAAATGGACATGGGCGAGCCAGTAGATATAGTGTACCTGGACTTTCAAAAAACATTTGATAAGGTCCCACATAGGAGATTAGTGGGCAAAATGAGAGCACATGGTATTGGGGGTAGAGTGCTGACATGGATAGAAAATTGGTTGGCAGACAGGAAACAAAGAGTAGGGATTAACGGGTCCCTTTCAGAATGGCAGGCAGTGACTAGTGGGGTACCGCAAGGCTCGGTGCTGGGACCGCAGCTATTTACAATATACATTAATGATTTAGATGAAGGGATTAAAAGTAACATTAGCAAATTTGCGGATGACAGAGCTGGGTGACAGTGTGAACTGTGAAGCGGATGCTATGAGGATGCAGGGTGACTTGGACAGGTTGGGTAAGTGGGCAATGTGGATAAATGTGAGGTTATCCACTTTGGTGGCAAAAACAGGAAGGCAGATTATTATCTAAATTGTGTCAAGTTGGAAAAAGGGGAAGTACAACGGGATCTGGAGGGGTCCTTGTTCATCAGCCAATGAAAGTAAGCATGCAGGTACAGCAGGCAGTGAAGAAAGCAAATGGCATGTTGGCCTTCATAACAAGAGGAGTTGAGTATAGGAGCAAAGAGGTCCTGCAGTTGTACATGGCCCTAGTGAGACTACACCTGGAGTATTGTGTGCAGTTTTGGTCTCCCAATTTGAGGAAGGACATTCTTGCTATTGAGGGAGTGCAGCGTAGGTTCACCAGGTTAATTCCCGGGATGGCGGGACTGTCAAATGTTGATAGAATGGAGCGGCTGGGCTTGTTCACACTGGAATTTAGAAGGATGAGAGGATACTTATTGAAACATATAAGATGTTTGGACACGCTAGAGTCAGGAAACATGTTCCCGATGTTGGGGGAAGTCCAGAACCAGGGGCCAGAGTTTACGAATAAGGGGTAAGCCATTTAGAACAGAGATGAGGAAAAGCTTTTTCACACAGAGTTGTGAGTCTGTGGAATTCTCTGCCTCAGAGGGCGCTGGAGGCTGGTTCTCTGGATGCTTTCAAGAGAGAGCTGGGGTGGAAGATTGCAACCTTCACTTGGTCTGCCCTGTTTCGACAAATGCAATCAACCTGGTGTGCACAATCAAATAAGATCAAATAGAACAAGTTGTCCTGCAACTTTAGGTTGTGCACGCCATACACAAGAAGAAGAAGAAGAAGAAGAAGAGAGAGCTAGACAGCTCTTAAAGATAGCGGAGTCAAGGGATATGAAGAAGGCAGGAACGGGGTACTGATTGTGGATGATCAGCCCTGATCACTTTGATGCTGGCTCGAGGGGCCGAATGGCCTACTCCTGCACCTATTGTCTATTGAAAGATTACACACGTAAATATTGTGTGCAAAGTAAACCGTGATTCTAAATTTAGTACTTTTTCTTCATCAATTGAACTAAACAAACTGCAATAAATTTGGAAAGCAATTTTAATGTAGTTTTCAAAATGGTAATCACTAGCTTAATTCATCAACTCTTTTGTGCACAAAAACCTTTCTTCATTCTGCCTGACTATTCCTAATACAACTTTTAGCGTATTAAAGTAGAAACGAGGAACTGCAGATGTTGGTTTATAAAAATAACACACAGTTCTGGAGTAACTCAAAGGGTCAAGCAGAAACCCTGGAAAACATGGTTATGTGATGTTTCTGGTCTGGACCCTTCTTCAGACCCAACCTGTAATGTCATGGTTTCCATGCTGCCAACACCATGTTTCCAACACCTGTGTCCTTTTCAATGTAATAACTTGTTTTCACAGACAATTAATTAACGCTAAATACAAAATCGATGTATATGTATGTTTAAGAAATCAAACCCAGGTTCTAAAACCACAAATGAACTGGACCTATAGCTGCTGATGTTGGGAGAAAGAAGGGAGCCTTGGTCCTTGTGCTTGTTGAGGGATCAGCTGTGGCAAATGTCTCCAGGTAAGAGAGACCAAATAATTGGATGAGCCTGAATCTATCCTGTATGTTAACTGTGAGCGAGCCCAAAGAGAGATGCAACATTCTGCAACTGATTCGCAGTAGCATGAGCAGATCAGCGTAAATTGTCATTTGATTCCGAAGCAGAATAGCCAAATTTGGCACTATGTAATTTTTGGGTATGACTCATCTAGCAGTTTCCAGTAGTTTTGTCTGGGACAGACAGATGTGACACACAGCTGAACAGGATAACCTTTGTATTTAAGTTGAATAATTCAGGATGAGATCATCAGACATCAATGCCGTGCAGTAAATGATGGAGGACAGAGTCTATCGGTTAAGGAACCATTACAAGCAGCTCCCCTGTCAGCAGACCTGTTATAAGTGATTCTGGTTTCAACAATGGAAAGGTCATTAATTTTAGTAACAAAGGCACTGACATCATCATATGACCAATTTAGATTACATACAAATTAAAATGAAGTATTGAGGCCTGAACAGTTTCAGACCATCAACAATTCTATCTCGCCAATATAATCAACCCATGAAACTGCTGCTCATAACCTCTTGAGGCCAGTAGTAGTTTCTTGTCAATTTCAGGCTTGGGTCCAGAAGAATGCTGCTTCCTTACAATAGGTCTGCATTTATAACAAAGTGATTCTTATCTCTGTTTTACTGTATTTGAGATGCCTTATAATATGGCATTACAATAACATTGTACAGAGGGGTGCCTACTGACTAATTAAATCTAATATGCATCTTTTATAGAAAACCCTCTATTTTTCTAATAACCTGTTAGAAAAGAGTGGACTGTTCTTACCTGGACTGGCCTACATGCAACATCAGACCCACAAAAAAGTGGTTGACTCTTAGTTGTCCTAAAAAATACTCTAGTAGGCCATTCAGTTCATGAAAGGGAATAAAGAATGGTCAGGTTTGATTTTTTACTCTTAAAGACATCATAAAAGAATTTAAGCAATAAACTCTGTTTATAATATTGAGAATATTATAAACATGTCACAGGGAGAATGTGCAAACTCCACCGGGCACTGGAGGTCTGGATTGAATCCAGATCACTGGAGCTGTGAGGTATAACTCTACTAGTCGCACCACTCTGCTGCCCAAGTTTATAATGTCACAAAGCATTAAGCTTTAATCAACTGTCTTTCAAACTGCATTGGCCAGTTTGCGGATGTGTAATAGAATATGCAATAAAGAAATAAAAACAGAAAATGCTGGTAATATTTTGCAGATCAGGCATTATCGTGAAAAGAAAAACAGAGGTCAGTGTTCAGGTTGACAAAAATGGCAAAGAAGGGTCTTGACCTGAAGCCTATTTCCTTCGCTCTATAGATGCTGCCTCACCCGTGGAGTTTCTCCAGCATTTTTGTCTACCTTCGATTTGCCAGCATCTGCAGTTCCTTCTTAAACATAAGGGTTCAGGTTGATGACTTTCCACTTAGGCGACTGTCATAGTCGTAGCAGATCGCCAAAAGATCGGCGACTGGACACCTCTACGACAATGTCTACAAGCTACAACAACCTACCACCTAGTCTACGTCAACCTACCGGCAACCGGCGACCCAATCATCACTACTTAGGATTTCCACCTACGACTACACCTACAACAACCTATGACAACCTACGACAACCGAAGTCAACCTATGACCCTGTCGGCGACAACTGAAGACAATTCACGTCATTTTGGTCTCCAAAACAATGGAATCACCCAGTTTTCCTAGAAAAGGGGTTGTAGGATAGGGTTTCCAATCATTCAGCATCATGACTACCATGGAGCAACATCAGAGGGCATTGCTCTCACAAGAAGAAGGAGCCTTGCTGCTTGCAGCAGCCCTCAGGCTTAAAGATCAGCAAGACTGAAGGACAAGAAGAATGGGGAAGAAGAAGCCCAAGAAGTGTGGTTGAAGCCCTTGTCCCTGAAGAGACCCAGGTTGGGCCAGTATGACAACCTGATGACTGAGCTCCAGCAAGATGAGGCTGCCTTCAGAAACTTCACTAGGCTCCCCACCCTGAGCTGTTTCATGAGCTGTAGACACGGGTGGCCCCTCTCCTGGAGAAAAAGGAGACCTTCATGAGGAATCTACTGGAACCAGGCTGCGCCTAGCCATCACCCTCCGCTACCTGGCATCAGGAGACTCCTACAAGAGCCTCTCCTACAGCTGTCCCACCTGTTGCTGTCCCATGTGTCCCCTCTGCTGCTGAGTCTGCAAAACACATGAATTCATAGTGAATATTTCATACAAAAACATATATTTTAAGGTCAAATATTAAAGTCAAATGTTCCCAAAATTCCACATAAATTACAAAATATTTACCGGCTGGGAGAAGTTATGGGCCACCTTCATGGCAGCCATGGTGTAGTCGAACCATATGTTCTCAGGTATCTTGAGCACCTCAGTCTTTAAGAATCCCAGGAAGGTGTCAACAGCCCTCTCATGAGGTGTCTGGGGCTGTGTCATGGCCAGTCTGGCCTCCCTGGCCTCTGTTGCCTGTTGCATGAGCTGCAACATAAATGAGTATGATACAGGTAAGTACATTTGGTTAAAAAAAAAAAAAGATGGAAGGATAAGAAGAGAAACCTGCCAAGAATGTCCCCAAAAGTACTTACCGACTTGATCAGCTGCTGACTTGCCTCTCTCTCTTCTACCTCAGTTGCTGTTAGGGTGGAGCCTGCAGTGGAGCTGGCAGTGGTCCTGCTCCTCTTCCTGTGCTGCTGACTGGTGGAGGGGGTGGATGCAGAGTTTCCCTCAAGTGGATCAAACTCCTCTTCACTGGACATACTGGGCAGTGGCTTCTTCTTGTCAAACCGGAAGAAAAATTAATGTGTTTTACAAACTTTCAAGACCATCAGGACATGGCAATCAGATGACAATCAAATGATCAATTTCACAATAACTATTTTATAATAATTACCTTCTTGGTGTTCTGTCTGCTCTCCACTCGTACTATATGTGACTTGATGAAGCTCCATTTGTCGACGATCCACTGCTCTCTGTGGGTTAAGTATTTGGCACCAGACCCTGACTTGTTCGGACCCTGGGTCAGATGGCTATATCTTGTTCTCTGGCTTTTGAAAAACAGATTGAGTCGTTCATCTGTAAAAAAAATAATAAAGACCAGTGTGAATTGCCTGCCTGCAAGAGAGTGGAAGAGCTACTGCTAGAAACTTGCAAGTTTTAACAGACTGTACATGTTACCACATATGGAAAAAAAAATACACAGAAAAAAAATAACCCCAGTATATACAAAATGCAACAGGTAGACAAAATGTACAGGCTTATGGCACTATTATCTGTCCACAATTTCATGTCATGGCAAGCAAGATGACAAACACATTTTTATTTTCATTATATTTATTCTGGACCAGGAGAAAGCAGCAGCAGTAGTATTAGTAGTTTTCATTTTATTTTTATTTTTATGGCTGCTGCACAACATGAAGTTGCAAATTTCAGGACCTGAAATACAGACAAATAAATCAGTAAGTAGGTACTTACAAGTGCAGTCAGGGAACTCCTTGGCCTTGGCGTCAAGTAGTGTGTTCTTCCTGTCCTTGTTTCTAAAATGTTGGTGGTTCTTGTCATACAACTCTGGGTTTGACTGATACCACTCAACCAGCTCTCCTTCTTCTTCCCAGCTGAACTTATGAGCTGCATTGGGTCTCCTACGCTTCTTCACCTCCTCCTGGACAGTGGACACATTAGACACACTTGAGGCATCAGTGTCCTCATCCGATAGTGAGTCTGGGTCAGCAGTAACAGTACCTGTAGTCTTGGCAGGGAGGCCAGTCCGGGCTGGGGTGGCGGTGGGGACACGGGCCACTTCCCTGGTCTCCTCCTGGGCCTCCTCCTCCTGGGACTCATCAGTCTCCACCTGCCTGGTGAGTGGGGATGGGGGTTGGGCCTTGCGCACGGGATGCCCCTTCCTTCTCCTTAGAGACATGTTGCACTGTCCAATGTCCCCAACACAAAATACACAATGTCCACACACTATAGTCGCCTGACCACGTAGAGCGTTTCCCACGGAGGCGTCACTGTCCTAGCCTGGCGTAGCAAGTTGCGTCAACCGATGGTCGCCAGGTGTCGTAGTTTGTCGCCGGTATGGTGGTAGCTTGTCGTCGGTTTGGTCGTAGATTATCGCCGATATAGGCGTAGATGGACTTCATTCATCAGCATCGTGACTGGCTGTTGTACCTTGATATCTGTGGACGTGTTTTTCCAATGCCTGTTGCCAATTGACTTCTCTTGACCTATCGCCGGTTGATGTAGATTGACGTAGGTAGTCGCCAATGGAATTCACCGAAGTCAGCACCGGTGACAACCTACCTTACCTGGCAACAACCTATGTCAGGAGAAGTCAAGCTACGCTCATTGGTGTCAAACCCACTATCGCCAACATTTTTTGAACATTTTGAAAATCCAGCAGCGACCAGAAAGACGCTACGACTCTTTGGGCGACTGAGGAGACGACTCACAGCCAGACAGGCAACACCCCAGCGACCATGTGGCGACAGACTAGTCCCCTGTAGTGGCCTAAAAAATCGCGAAAGTGGGACAAGCCTTAACAAAGAAGGAGGAACGGAGAAAACAGACACTACAGTGGAGTGAAGATCAAGAGAGTGAATGGCACAAATGTAAGGACGGATGAAGGCCTGCCAAGTTTAGCTGTTCTGTCTGGAGGACCTGTAAATAGAGGAGAAACTGAGGGGGGGGGACAATGCTGCATCTCTGAGTTTTAGAAGCCTGCTGTACTGGCTAAAATGGGGAAGAATCTTATTTATCTTTCCCCATATATGCTGATCTAATTTTCTTTTTAGTTTTGTATCTAAAAAGGAGTGGGCTACTACAGTAGTTAAAGATCTGCTTGGGGAGGTAAAAAACACCAAGGATTGGAGAATCTCTAATGCACAGAAATTATTGTTATTATAAAATTCAGTTACTGCCTAATGCAATATTATTTTCATTTATTGAATTAAATGTAAAGTATTAAGGGTGATACTTTACACTCAATATTTCAATAAATGAAAATCATGTATTTTGCAATAGGCTGCAACTGAATTTAACAAGAATTTCATTTATTGAAATAAACTGAATTTTTGTTATTGGCCAGGCAGCCTATTGCAAAATCATTATGTTTATTTATTAAAATATATTACATTTAAAATACCAAGGTTAATACTTTAGCAAATTCAGTTGCACTCGATTGCAAAAATCCACCATATTCATTTATTGAGAAATATTAAATGCAAAATATCACAGTTGATACTTTACACATATTTCTACAAATGAAAATAATTGAATTTGTAAACAATGATAATGAAAAGTAGATATATAAAGTGAATATGTTGAGGCCTGGAATGAGCATCACGTCCTGATACGGAAACTTGAACACCCAGGAGTGAAGAAGACTAAAAAATGGTGACCATTGCCCAGTCCATCACAGGTACTGACCTCTCCACCATCAAAGAGATTTACAGGAGGCGCTACCTCAAAAAGGCAGCCAGCATCATTTGAGACCCACATCGCCCTGGCCACACACTCATTTCACTTCTGCCATGGGGAAGAAGGTACAGGAGGCAGAAAACTGTAACGTCCAGGTTTAGGAACAGTTTCTTCCCTACAGCCATTAGGCCATTGAGCACTACAACCTCCAAATAAGCACTGAACTACATAGACTTGGGGGCATTTTCTTTTCTTTTTGCACTATTATTCTTTGTTTTGTGTGTGTGTATATATAAATATATATACTTACACACACCACACACATATATATATATATATATATATATATATATATGTGTATATGTATATATATGTGTGTGTGCATATAGCTGTCTTCATTATGTACACATATGCATTTATGTACACATATGCATGTGTGTGTGTCTGTGAACGTATATGTGTGGATGTGTATATATATATATATATATATATATATATGATTGTGTAAATGCATATGTATACATAAAGAAGACAGCCATATATACACATACACATATATGTGTATATATAACTTTTTTTGTTTATTATATTCTTTACAGAGTACTATGACTACATATTCTGCTGTGCTGCTGCAAGTAAGTTTCATAGTCCACTGGGACAGATCTGGGTGACTTGACTGTGGTGATCTGCGCTCGATTGCGGGGGCTGCGGTGGAGGAGACGCTGACGGCGCCTGGCGTGCAGTGCGGCCTTGTCGGGTCAGGTCTCTGGTCTAGTCCGTCCGTCCCCGAGTTTGTGCTCAGTCATCGCGGCCGTGAGGGTGCTGGTCTAGTCGCCGGGTTTGTGGCCAGTCATCGCGGCGGTGTGCGGCGAGCCGAGCCGAGCCGAGCAGGGAGGGCAGCCCGAAGCAGACGTCTCTCACCCCCACACCTACACATACACACCGTCACCATGAAGGACACGACGGGGAAACACAAGCCCAAGGAGGCGGCGGCGCTGGAGAAGGAGAAGGAGAAGGAGAAGGCCAAGGCCGCCGGCGGAGCCCCGGCTCCCGACGTGGAGATGAAGGACGTGTCCGCCGAGCCCGACAGCGAGCCGGTCGAGGCCGTGGAGAAGAGCCAGAAGGAGCTGGACCTGCTCACGCTGGAGGGTGGGTTAGTAACGCTGGGGCTGGGGTTGGGGGTGGACGGGCCGAGTGGGGCTCATGGCTGGACGGGCGGGCAGTACATGGACCGACCCCGGGGCAATAAAGTCTATACATTGCTGGTTTACACCCAAGATAGGGTCGTACAGCGTAGAAACAGGCCCTTCTCCCCAACTCATCCACACCGACCAACATGTCCCACCTGCCTGCATTTGCTCCCTATCCCTCCAAACCTGTCCTATCCATGTACCTGTCTAAATGTTTCTTAGACGTTGTGATAGTCCCTGCCTCAACCACCTCCCCCGGCAGCTTGTTCCATACACCCACCACTCTTTGAGTGAAAAGGTTACCCCTCAGATTCCTATTAAATCTTTTCCCCTTCACCTTAAACCTATGTCCTCTGGACCTCGATTCCCCCACTCTGGGCAAGAGACTCTGTGTGTCTGCCTGATCTATTTCTCTCATGATTTTATACACAAGAAGGGTCTGTAGTCCTTAAATATAGTCTGAAGAATAGTCTGAAGAAGGGAAGATTGACACAAAAAGCTGGCGTAACTCAGCGAGTCAGGCAGCATCTTTGGAGGAATAGTGATGTTTTGGGTTGAGACCCTTCTTCTGACAGAGTCAGGGGAAAGCGGAACGAGATATGTAGACGATACTTATTATAAATAAATGGACACAATGGTCTATTGTTGGCTGTAGGGTAGGTGATAACGACTTATACAGACAGTGAAACTCAACAAGACGACAGTGAAACTAGTACGACGACAAGGGAGGGATGGAATGAGAGGGGATGCAAGGGTTACTTGAAATTAGAGGTCAGCCCTCATACCGCTGGGTTGTAAGCTACCCAAGTGAAATATGAGGTGCTGCTCCTCCAATTTGTATTTGGTCTCACTGAGAATGGAGGAGGCCTAGGTCAGAATGGGAAGGGGAGTTAAAATGTTTAGCAACTGGGAGATTGCGTAGGCCAAGGCAGACTGAGTGAATGTGTTCAGCGAAACGATAATAATAATAATAATAATATCTTTTATTGTCATTGCACATAGGTGCAACGAGATTTGGTATGCAGCTTCCATCCGATATCATAACTTAAACAACTAATATAATTTAGATAAAATTTAGATACCCCGAGAAACATGATTTATAAAAAAGAACAGTAAAACAGTCTAAAGTGCAAATAGGTCTGTGCCGGGTCGATGTGCGACGAGACCATCCGAGGGAGACAGTTCATGTGGGGGGGGGGGGGGGGGGCACGCAGCAGGGCCGGTTCAGAGCAGCTATAGCTCTGGGGATGAAAGTTCAGAGCAGATATAGCTCTGGGGACGATCGCGCAGACCCTGCTTGGTCTCGCCGATATATAATAATCCACACCTCCAGAGATGCTGCATGACCCGATGTGTTAATCCAGCATTTTGTACACATAGTTCTGGAGGAACTCAGCTGGTCAGACCAAAGATCTTAGAGCGCTTTGGTCAAATCTTTGGGTCAGACTGAAGCTGGAACTGGTCAGACTGGACCTGCTGAGTTCCTCCAGACCTTTGTTTTATGCTTGTTGTTTATTGGATTGTTTCTTGACCAAGAAGTGAAAGTTGCACAAAATGGAAGTAATAATTTTTGCAACAAATCCTATGGCCTTGCCCATTTGACAACTCTGATTTTGTATAGTGGTGAATATAACGATTTAAAAATTTCATCCTTGGGATGTGATGTTGCTGCTTGTATTGCCATGTGTTAGTGAGTGAAGCTAGATAGTTATTCACCCAAATTATATCATTTCCTTTCAGATGTGAGTGGTAGATCCTCCTACTTCAAAATATTTTTCTATTACCTCCCCTAATTTAACTTAATATTTAGCACGCAACCAAATAGCATGCAGCGAAAGCTTTTCACTGTATCTCGGTCGGTACACGTGACAATAAACTACACTGACTAATTAGTTGAATAAAAACTCTTTGGTGTGGAGGAAATGATCATCAAAATACATTTATACAATTTATATACGAGAACAAGATTCCAGTACTTGCAATCCATAATCAAATAAGAGAATGTTCATCTGGTTTAATAATGGAGATATTAAGAAGATTGATTGAAACCCACATCATCATGCTGTGTTCTAAGGATTTCTAGAGGCAGAGATGTAAGGTGGGGGGAAAGGGGGATTGAGGGAGGGTCCTAAAGTTAGGTCAGGTTGTTAAATGCACAGACACCAGTACTGAGAAAGGGCATGGCTTGAGAGGCCAGATTAGGAAGAAAGAGGAATACAACGTCTCCACTGACTCATATCTGGCAACACCATGACTTGTGTCATTCAGTCTCCACCCTGTCACAGACATTCTCTGTTCTCACTTACAAATTTAAAGTTTATCAACCTGAAATGTTTATACTGCTTCTGTCCTTAGAAGCTGCTCGATGCTTCAGTATTTTCCATTTTTATTTCAGATTTCCTGCATCAGTAGTTTGTTGTTTTTCAGGAAGAAATGGGTTACTGGAGATGGTCCAGTAGTTGGAAGCAATTACAGGGTTTGGGGAGGTGCAAGGGCACAAAGGAATTTACATCTGAGGATGATCTTCTGTGAAATCACAAGGCAGTGACATTTAATTTCCTGTGAATTTTGGAAAACAATCTCCATTTCAAAGGTCCTGAATGCTAGAGATGTTTTGGAATTCAAATATCTGTATAAGTGGTTAGACTGGATTCTAAATACTAGAAGACTTAAACCCTCCCAGTAAGTACCGTGATAATCTGTTCACCATGCGGACGGACTACAATGATTCAAGAAGGCAGCTTGTTGCCACCTTCTGTGGAGTAACTTAGGAAAAGCAAAAAATGAAAGCCTTACTGGCAATAACTGCTCCATAAATGAGCCTCTTCTTTCTTGTGTCTGTTAGTATTTATTGTATATTTTGTGAAGAGTGCCTCTGTAGTTCTCTCCCTCTCTTACACAAAGCATACAGGGGCATTCCAGGTTGCAGGCTTTTGATCTGCCTCCAGATTGGTTTGTGTCATTTTTATTCCTAAATTAGGTTTCTGAATGAATAAGTTTATTGGCCAAATACGTACACATACAAGGAATTTACCTTGGTGCTCCGATCGCAAGTAACAACTGTAACCTCTTTTATTACAAGGGAAGATTAAAAAGTGTATGAATTTGCATTACAAATCCCTCCTATTAAACTGATTATCTTACTGAGGGTGTAATCGGTTAGAGTTGTTCGAAATTATTAAAGAGTAAAGGAAAGTGAAGAATTCCAGAGAATAATGACCTCTGGATGAGGCAGTGATTTTGAAAATGTACTCCAGGGCAAAGTCCACATTTGCAGGAGTGGAGATGGAGAGAGACTTGCAGTGGGGTTTGGGGTGTCTTGTATGCTACAATGCCACATACTGAATATTTTATGACATTGCTCTTGATGTGTTTTTTTACACATGATGTTTTACACTTGAAGTCCAAGTCAAGAGTGTGTTATTGCCATATGTCTCAAAACGGAACCATGTAATTCTTGCAGCAGCATAACAGATAGGTAAACAAATTATTACGAGATTTGACATTTTTGTAAGGTTCTGTCCTGAGATGTACACAGAGTGCGTGAGATGTTCTAAAAAATGTTAGAGATGCCACACAATAAAATGGTAGGATTCATCAGAGAACATATCATTCTAGGTGGTTTAACTTTGATCATCTTAAGACCATTTACTTTTTCAGATATCAGAGAACACGTGAAGCAGATTGAGAAAGCCGTGTCCAGTAAAGAGCCACGCTTTGTGCTGCGGGTTCTGCGTGCACTTCCTTCAACCTGCCGCAAATTGAACCCCACCGTCCTTTACAAGGCCATCAATGGCTTCTTTGTGTCCAACACTTCGACGCGAGATCTCCTGCTGGCTTTCCTCGAGGAGGTTAGTGTGGATAAAAAATATTATATTAGACTGAATTAATGTGAATCCAAGGAAAATATTCAGTTGAATGAGAAACTTAATCAGGGATCCAGTTGTAAGAATATCTGAGGTAGACAAAAATGCTGGAGAAACTCAGCAGGAGAGGCAGCATCTAAGGAGCGAAGGAATAGGTGACGTTTTGGGTCGAGACCCTTCTTCAGACTTCTAATAGGAGAGTTTTTAAGGCAAATTCATGCACTTCTTAAACCAGTTGTAAGAATATCTGAAGTATTCAGTATTAGACCCTTGTGCCCATTGAGTTTATTCTGCTATTCATGGCTGTAGGCATTACAGTAACTTAGCTCAAGCTAAAATGTGATTTCAGAATACTGAGTTTAATATAAATGTATGAAACAACTTTAGGATTGAGCTTTTTTAAATATTCAACATGGATTAACAAATCAATTTATTGAATAAAAGAGGATTTCAGTATAGGAGTAAAGAGGTTCTTCTGCAGTTGTATAGGGCTCTGGTAAGACCACATCTGGATTATTGTGTACAGTTTCGGTCTCCTAATTTGAAGAAGGACATCCTTGTGATTGAGGCAGTGCAGTGTAGGTTCACGAGATTGATCCCTGGGATGGAGGGGCTGTCATGTGAGGAAAGATTGAAAAGACTAGGCTTGTATTCACTGGAGTTTAGAAGGATAGGGGGGATCTTATAGAAACATATAAAATTATAAAAGGACTGGACAAGCTAGATGCAGGAAAAATGTTCCCAATGTTGGGCGAGTCCAGAACCAGGGGCCACAGTCTTAGAATAAAGGGGAGGCCATTTAAGACTGAGGTGAGAAAAAACGTTTTCACCCAGAGAATTGTGAATTTGTGGAATTCCCTGCCACAGAGGGCAGTGGAGGCCAAATCACTGGATGGATTTAAGAGAGAGTTAGATAGAGCTCTAGGGGCTAGTGGAATCGAGGGATATGGGGAGGAAGCAGGCACGGGTTATTGATTGGGGACGATCAGCCATGATCACAATGAATGGCCTCCTCCTGCACCTATTTTCTATCTTTCTAAAACCTGAAAGCAAGTACATTTCCTGAATTGTTTAGCACTTTCCAACCATTGTGGATTGTTCTCTGGTAGATTGTCCTCACATGATAGTGATAAGATGCAGGTTTTTGGGTTCGCCTACATGTCCTTTTGGTGTAGAGGTGAGAAAAGCAGTCCTGCACATTACCTTAGAACTAGAGGAGTTTTTGGAGAGTTATATAATCGATGTGATTCAACTAAATGAAAATGGCTGTGCTGAATGTTTTTAAATATTGTTCCATTTCAGCCAATGGACACCGAAGGAGATGTGCCGTTTCGTCCTCGAACTGGAAAGGCAGCCTCAGTACCTCTGCTGCCTGAGGCAGAGGCTTATCTGCAGCTTTTACTCGTCATTTACTTGACACACAACAAAAGATACACTGATGTAAGTGGATTCAATTGGAAAGATGCTTAATAGAAACATTTCAGCTGTAAACCATCACAAAAGCAGTAAATTAAGTCTTAGCTACATATAAAACACTTACATTTAGTTAATTTTTTTTCCTACTTAAAAAAAAAGAAAGCACTTTTGTTTATCTGGCATTTTTCACATCCTCCAGATGTGCCACGTGTCGTCATAGCAATTGCATTCGAAATGCACCTTTTCTGTGTCGGAAAATGTGAAAGGCATTTAGTACGTGTCCACCTCCAAAACAGCAATGCTGTGAACAACTGGACAGTGCATTTTATTGGCATTGATTGAGGAACACATGTTGGGCAGGCCACTGTCTCATAGTGTACCAAGCATTAGTGATCTCTGCCCTTCTGTAAGCTTCTAAGACAGGACTTTATACAACAGGGACTTCCAGGCTCTGTAAAAATACCACCGATGTTGTCTCTGGAAGATCATCTAAATCCACAATTACCATAAGCAAACTAATGTCAGCATCTTCTCCCTGTCCAAACTTCCCAACTTTGAGGTCTTAATTATATTTGGTCAGCTCCATGAGCAAGCCATGTTGTTGCATGCCTGGTACCAGATACCTGTACACTCGGGGCTCTCCCATAACTTTTTTTCTCTGTTTCCAGCCGGGCAACCTAGGCAGCTTTTTAAGTTGCCAAATGACAGTTTCGGTGGTCATTTAAGACAGTTTGCATGACACGTGCGATAATGTGCTCGGATGAAGTGCGTAGTTACCAGTCGGAATTATGGTCAATGAAGCATTCACATATTCTGCTTCAAATAAAGTCCTAAACTAAACATATTCACCAATCATACATGACATGTACCACAATGACATGCAGCAAAATTATAATACAGTATATACGCGTTGCAATGAATGCAATTTCAATTATTTCTTTCCACTTCCAAACAAAAATGTGGTTGGATTATTCAGCGTATGATCAACCTCGGTGAGACCAAGCACAGGCTTGGCGATCGCTTCGCACAACACCTCCACTCAGTTCGCAATAACCAACCTGATCTCCCAGTGGCTCAGCACTTCAATTTCCCCTCCCATTCTGAATCCGACCTTTCTGTCCTGGGCCGGAGTGAGTCCCACTGCAAATTGGAGGAACAGCACCTCATATTTCGCTTGGGTAGTTTACACCCCAGCGGTATGAACATTGGCTTCTCCAATTTCAGGTAGTCCTTGCTTTCTCCCTCCTTCCCCTCCCATTCCCAGCTCTCTCACAGCCTACTGTCTCCGCCTCTTCCTTTCTTTTTCCCTTTCCCCCCCCCCCCCGAAATCAGTCTGAAGAAGGGTCTTGACTCGAAACATCGCCTATTCCCTCGCTCCATAGATGCTGCCTCACCCGCTGATTTTCTCCAGCTTTTTTGTCTACCAACGGGATCCCACCACTGGCCATATCTTCCCATCTCCTCCCCTGTCGGCTTTCCGCAGAGACCACTCCCTCCGTAATTCCCTGGTCAATTCGCCCCTTCCCACCCAAAGCACCCCCTCTCCTGGTACTTTCTCTTGCAACCGCAGGAAATGCTACACTTGTCGCTTTACCTTCCCCTTGACTCCATTCAAGGACCCAAGCAGTCTTTCCAGGTGCGGCAGAGGTTCACCTGCACCTTCCCCAACCTCATCTATTGCATCCACTGCTCTAGGTGTCAGCTGCTCTACATCGGTGAGACCAAGCGTAGGCTTGGCGATTGCATCACCCAACACCTCCGCTCGGTTCGCAATAACCAACCTGATCTCCCGGTGGCTCAGCACTTCAACTGCCTCCCCCCCCCCCCCCCATTCCGAATACGACCTTTCTGTCCTGGGACTCCTCCATGGCCAGAGTGAGGCCCACCGTAAATTGGAGGAGCAGCACCTCATATTTCGTTTGGGCAGTTTACACCCCAGCGGTATGAACATTGACTTCTCCAATTTCAGGTAGTCCCTGCTTTCTCCTCCCCTTCCCAGCTGTCCCTCAGCCCACTGTCTCTGCCTCTTCCTTTCTTCTTCCCCCACCCCCCCCCACAACAAAAGATACACTGATGTAAGTGGATTCAATTGGAAAGATACTTAATAGAAACATTTCAGCTGTAAACCTTCACATAGGCAGTAAATTAAGTCTTATCTACATATAAAACACTTACATTTAGTTAATTTTTTCCCCTACTTTTTTGTTTATCTGGCATTTTTCACATCCTCCAGATGTGCCACGTGTCGTCATTGACTCTTGACTTACGGCGCTAATGTGTGGGATAGAACTAGTGTACGGGTCGGTGTGGATTCGGTGGGCCGAAGGGCCTGTTTCCACGCTGTATCTTTAAATTAAACTTAAAACATTAAAACCAGAGGAAATCTAAAGAAGGGTCTCTACCCGAAACGTCACCCAATTTCTTCTATCCACAGACGCTGGCTGCTCCATGGAGTTCCTCCGCACAATTAAAGCATGGAATAGTCTTCACCCTACCATAGTTACACAACCAGGCGCAACTAAATTTAAGGAAGCTCTTTTTTCCCAAGAACCCTTTTTTGCTTAAGTCCAAGTCAAGAGTCAAGAGAGTTTTATTGTCATGTGTCCCAGATAGGACAATGAAATTCTTGCTTGCTGCAGCAAAACAGAATACGTAAACATAATACAGAACGGGAGATAAAAGTTCAGTGTGTCTATATACCATATACCATATATATATATATCCAATAAATAAACAGATAAAGTGCAATAGGCTGTTATTTTTCAGAGTTTGGTGGTGGTGGGTCCACTCCAGTTTAAATTCCATTTGGAATATTTTTGTAGGACCAGCAAACCAAGAGCAAGAATTATTCCAGGAGTTACTCCAGCTCCAGGGAATGATTCTACGTTGGTTTTCAGCGGTCGCGGCGAGGCGACGACCGGACAGCAATGGCAGCCAGATCTCCCACAATGCAAAGGGAGGGAGAAAGTGCCGGGCACTGACCAGTTGCCGTGGCAGTGCGCATGTGCAGGGTGGCACATGCGCACAACCACGGCCGATGATGTGCTGACCGAGGTTGTGCGCATGTGCAGGGGGAGGATGTGCAGGCCGTGGCAATGCACATGTTCAAGGCGGCTGGCCGTGCCGTCACATGAGGAGTGGGCGGAGAGTGGAAAGCGGAGAACCGGCGGCCCGGACACGGATACGGATGGCGGTGACGGAGAGTAACAGAGAGAGAGATAGAGAGGGGGGCCCGCTCAGAGTTGAACGGCAGGTGTCCTTGGTGCTTGTCAAGCCAGGCAAAATGGCACTGCTTTTAGGTTGCCCGGCGGGACTTTAGGTTGCCATTGACACCCGGGCAACCGTTAATTTCGAGCCCTGACACTATGATCTGATCTGATCGGATTGCACCCATTTTTTGGTATTTGTGACAGGAATAAACCTAACCCTAATTTTGATGGAAAATTCTCCTGTTAAGTGTGCTGGTATTATAACAATGTTGACATTGCTAGGTGCAATTGCCGCCATACGTACACAGGTACAATAAGATGCGTGTAGAGAAAATTAAAGTGCAAAATATAGTTGTAACTCAGCGTGTAACATGACAGTTGCCAATGATCGCAATGAGCTAGGTTGAAAATTAACATTGAACCTGTAAAACGTCATTAGTTCAGGCGACAGAAAGCTTAGTCCTGAGCTTATGGCCCAGGAAGGCACTGCAAAAGTGGCGGAATATTAAAAACTAGAGATGCATAAGTAACAGAAATTGGAAATTCCAGGATTTGCAGTCAACGTCAGCTAGGAAATGTAGAAACAAGGAACTACAGATGCTAGTTTACAAGAATAGACACAAAGAGCTGAGGTAACTAAGAGGATTATGCAACATCTCTGAAGAACATGGATAGGTGACGTTTTGGGACAGGGTCCTTCTTCATGCCCGAAACATCACCTATCTTTTTTTCAACCATGAAATCCATCTTGGTTGTGGATTCTCATGACTTGATTGTTCACCCTCACACTGGTGATTCTGGAAGGCTGGAGTAACAATGGAAGTTGGCATTTTCTGTTTCTATTGCAGGCACAGAAATGCTCTGATGATGTGATGCAAAAGATTGCAGCTCAGAACCGCCGCGCTCTTGACTTGGTTGCAGCAAAATGCTATTACTACCATGCTCGTGTCTATGAATTTCTAAACAAACTTGATGCAGTAAGAAGGTGAGGGATATTTTTCACTTAGGATCCTTGAGCAAAAGTAAAGATTTGCTGAAATTACAATTCAGAATATTATAATGATGTAAGGATGTTTTGGGGATAGAAACATTTAGATCATTCCATGAACAGAATGCATTTGTACATGTGTTGTGTTTGCTGATCTGGTACTCATAAGTTCATAAGTTATAGGAGCAGAATTAGACTATTCGGATCATCAAGTGCCATTCAATGCCATTCAATCGTGGCTGATCTATCTTTACCTCTTAACCACATTCTCCTATCTTCTTCCCATAACCCCGACACCTTTAATCAGGAATCTGTCAATCTACGCCAATAAAATACCTAATGGCTTGGCCTCCACAGCCACCTGTGGCACTGGGAATGCTACAGCTGAGCTCAAGTCACAGATAAAGAAATACAAATTGGACAAAGTCATACTCTAACATGGTGTATGCTGAATGGATGTGAAATGCCATTTGACCTATTAAACCTCATAATAACCATCTTTTAATTAGAACTCATGAAGCTCAATGATTCTGAAACATGACATGTTTTCTAAATATTATCACCCAATGTAAATGTATTGGCAGTGCTGCAAAGATGGACTGGCCTGGTGTTGGATTAATTGAGGGATTTAAAACTAAATCTGAATCAAACCGGATATCCTGAAACACGAGACTGCGTTTTGGCCGAGGAAGATGGGTGCCAAAAGGGTGACATGCATTGGGGCTGAAAATACCGATTATTGGAAAAGTATTTACAGACTAAAATGCTTTGGAATAATTAAATGGGATTGCTGTCAAAAGTGGCCTCCGTTACAGAATTCTAGGAGCCTGTTAAATGATTGATTTGACTTTTGTAGCCTTTGGACAGTATGTATTTCAAGATGCAAGAGCCATTTTGTGAGAAGTAACCTGATATTCCACTCCCATGCTGCTACCACTGATTGTAAATTGGAGCCAATTATTACAGGTTCACAAATCCGTGCAATTTTTTTGTTTCACTCTCTCAATCTCTCATTAATATTCGCACATCTTGTATCTCTCAGCCTCTGAGACATTAACAGACAGACATTAACAATCAAGACTTGTAATTGTATTCTATCTAAGCCTCATATCTTCCCCAATAATTAAACTAGCAGAAGTTTGTAACCCATAATATCGCAATGATGGATTAAATCTTTGACTCGCTATTTCTGTCAACCTTTGATGTTGCCAGGACTTGAGGGCCTGAGCTATCGGGAGAGGTTGGGCTAGGCTAGGACTTTATCCCTTGGAGCGCCGGAGGATGAGGGGTGATCTTATAGAGGTGTATAAGATCATGAGGGGAATAGATATTATAGATGCAGTCTTTTACCAGAGTAGGGGAATCAAGAACCAGAGAACATAGGTTTAAGGTGAAGGGGGGTGGGGGGGGGGGGGTCTAATAAGAACCTGAGAGACATATTTTGTACACACAGGGTGGTTGGAATATGGAATATGCCAGACGAGGTAGTTAAAACAGTCACTACAAGATTTAAAAGTCGTTTGGACAGGTACATGGATAGGAAAGGTTTAGAGAGATATAGGCCTAGTGTAGACGGGGCATCTTGGTCAGCAGGAGGAAGTCGGGCCGAGGGACCTGTTCCCATGCTGTATGACTCTATGTTTTGGAAGTCAATGGTAACAATGGATGCTAATGCTAGTATAAATTGGTGCCTTCTGAGGAAGGTTAAAAAGGACAAGAAAGTGCTGTGATAGAAAGGGAGGCAAGCATCTCTACTGTGGCCCTCAATGTAATTTTGCAAACTTGCAAGTCACCTCCCTGTTTTTCAGCTTCCTGCATTCACGTTTGAGGACAGCCACCCTGCGCCATGATCATGACGGACAAGCCACTTTGCTGAACCTGTTGCTGAGAAACTACCTGGTGTACAATCTGTACGATCAAGCTGAAAAGCTCGTCTCTAAATCCATTTTCCCAGAACAGGCTAATAACAATGAGTGGGCAAGATACCTTTATTACACTGGTGAGACTCAGTCCAATCTTGTAGTGTGAAGTACATTCTGAACAGCTATGACTCGATAAAATAAAACCATTGTAAGGACGCGAGAGGGAACTGGTGTTGTGAAGAGCTGGTTGATTAAATTCCCAGTCACGACACAGCAAAGATAACCCTTTCCCTTTTTGTGTATGACTCATGGTCTTTGAAACACTACCAATAAAAACTATTCATTTTACCCGGTTATCCGAGACCGCATTGCGGGTGAATAATCCTGCAGCAGTTTTGTGGGTAACACTGTGACAAAGATGTTGGCGGTTCCAACAAATTAAATTAGTTAGTTAATTAGTTACTTGGAGATACAAGGAACTGCAGATGCAGGTTTAAAAAAAATGTTTTTTTAAGTGCTGGATTATATCCGTGTATCAGGAAGTAAACGTGGCAAAACTTATGTACTGTCTAGGTAAGGTCTACTAAACGATTTTACCGAGTTGTATGCAAAACAAAGCATTTCACTGTACCCAGATGCATGTGACAATAAAATATAATTGAATCTCTAGAGAACATGGGTAGGTGACTTTTCTGGTCCCAACCCAAAACATTACATATCCACATTCTCCAGAGACGCTGCCTGAGTTACTCCAGCACTTTGTGCCTTTTTTAATTAGTTACTTGTTCCTTTGAAATGCTGGAGATGCAGAGTTAACACATGCTGATTTGAATAGTATTGATATTTCAAGGTATATTTGCGATATTTGTTTTCAGAAGCTATCACATTTATTGCTTTCAGGTCGTATTAAAGCAATTCAGTTGGAATATTCGGAGGCAAGGAGAACACTGACCAATGCTCTACGAAAGGCACCGCAGCACACTGCAGTTGGCTTCAAACAAACAGTGAGTTAAGCTTTTCTGTTTCTATAGCCTTGTCTGATTTTTTTTAAAGTACTATCATTTTTAAGTATTATATGCTTTTCCCTTAAATACTGTTAATCTTAACTAATGAAGTGGCTCTGTAAATGTCATGACAGAAATAATGTTGTGAGAAATGTGTATTTCATTACCAGGTTCATAAGTTGCTGATTGTTGTGGAGTTACTTTTGGGTGAGATCCCGGACAGGCTGCAGTTCCGACAACCGTCTCTCAAGAGGTCGCTGATGCCATACTTCCTGCTGACTCAGGGTCAGTACGAGGCAGCCAAACGCAAACATTTTACGATTCAAAGCAGATTTCAGATTTTTTTTCCCCCTTGGAAACCAGTCACCCTAAAACATTGTCATGAACTAGAGGCTGGTGGAGTTTGTCTTTTCTTCATTACATGTCACCTGTGGCCTTGTTTGCAAAGCAAGTCACCAAGCTGGAGTGAGTTGTTTTACACCATTCCACTGCCACAACTCCATCTCAAACCAATCCTAACCACAGTGCACTGTAATAAGGCCGTTATTCGAGATAACAGTGGTTAATTCACAAAACAATTACGTGGAATTAAGTGTTAAATTAGCGACTACCAGATTTTTTCCTGTTTATCTTTGTTGTCTTCTAAATAGTTACTGTGTCATGTAAAACAGTTCCAGTTTGTGTTAACATTTAACTTGTTTAACTTGCAAGATTATATTGATTTGGACCTGTGGACTGAAGTTTATTTCCACCTCTGTGCATGACTAGCAACAGAGAATTTGGCTATTGAAAGAACTGTGGCTTTTCCTTTTCTTAAACCCACTGATTTGAAAGGTCAGTGGTTTCGAACAAGAAAGCTCAGACAGAGACCCACCAAAATTTTCCTACAACAATTTGTGACTTGCCATACTGAAAAGACAATGCCAAATGGGGATGCTTGGTCTCCTGCTATTTCGCAGAGGTGAGGAAGTGAGTTGTGGATGGGATCGTGTACGGGGGTTTGTTGGGCAGATGGTTGGTGAGAGAGAGGCAAGATAGTTAGATAATTGGGTGAGCTGGGACGGTGCGGATAATCAACAACATTGAATAGTTATAGTAGGCACCTATCCATCTGGAGGGGAAATCTAATTGAATTGAGGCAGTGGTCCAGATAAAATGGAGCCCTTTATTCCTGAAGCAGCTCTCAACCCTATCGATAATCAAGCTCTCAACCACTTTTGATGTTCTTGTGATCCTCGTAGGCACCGTAGAGTTTTCTGCAATGTCACGTGAGCACTGCACTCCATTTGGCCTTGTTGCTAGTCTGAATAGTCTGCAGTTTGGAGCACATTGTGTGCACAGAACAGCTGACAGCATTTTCAGTCTCTGGTCTAGAGGTACATCACTAAAGTGGACCTTCAAGCACTACAGCTTGAGAACCCTTAGACTGGAGACTGTGAGAACAGTCTGATCGATGAAATGAACTCCTTGTATGTTTGGCCAGGATATCACAAAGAATAGAAACGAAGATGGATCTGGAGTACAGTGCAATGTGCACTGTTGGAAATAGGCCTTTTAGTACTGCTAACTTAACAGATAATAAATTCGACATCAGATGACAAACACTCAGTGCCTTCAGCTGCTTGACATGTATATGTCAACATCAACCGACTCCAACTGGTCCAGAATGCAGCCGCCCGACTCATCACCCACACCAAATCCTGGCACCACATCACCCCAGTTCTCAAAGAACTTCACTGGCTTCCCATTTCCCACCGGATCATCTACAAAATCCTGGTCCTCACCTACAAAGCCCTCAACCACTTGGCCCCTCCTTATCTCACTGACCTCCTCTCCCCCTACCAACCCTCACGGTCCCTCAGATCCACATCAGCCGGTCTCCTCTCCATTCCGAAATCCAACCTCTGCACTTTTGGAAACAGAGCCCTCTCCAGGGCAGCTCCCAGGCTCTGGAACTCCCTCCCACAATTGATTCGAAATTCTGAGTCCCTCACCATCCTCCAGTCCTGCCTCAAGACCCATCTCTTCACCTCTGCATATCCTTAGTCCCATGTCCCCCTCCCCTTTGCATCTCTGTCTTACTGCTCTATTTTGTTTTGTTCTTGACTCTCCATATAAAGCGACTTTGAGTCCTTGAAAAGCGCTATACAAATAAAATGTATTATTATTATTATTATTATATTGTGCAGATATATAACACGGATTTAAACTTTGCATTGTTAATGCTGAGGCTCAGTGGCACTCAGCAGTAATCCCATCAAAAAACAAGCTGGGACATGCCAAAGAAATTTTAAATTGCCTTTTATAGGTAGCAGTAGGTCTCAAAAGCACATTTAATGCTAAATTTAATGCGTTCCAAAGTTTCGATCTTGAAAACTCAAGTAACTGAATTATATGATTGCAGTGACTGCCAATAATTTTAATTTGTTTTAATCGGGACCTAATTAAGATTATTATTTGTTGCTCCACATTGTATCGATAAAATATGTTGCTGCTCATTATGCAGCAGTTGTCATAGTTTAACCAGATCTGTTCATTGAGTTGGTTATTTTTCAGTTAAACAAAATGCTCTGGGGAAAAAAAACCTTTATTGATTGCCTTTGCTAAGCTGCACTCCAAGTGTTCTCAGTAATAAGTTTCACTCTTCTGCCCCCTGCCCCCGCCCCTCTTCCCTTCCAGCCGTGCGCACTGGCAACTTGGCAAAGTTCAACCAGGTTTTGGAGCAGTTTGGAGAGAAGTTTCAGACTGACGGCACCTACACACTGATAATCCGCCTGCGGCACAATGTCATCAAAACAGGTCGGTGTTCTCGTTGGAAAGTTTACCTGCTGCAGTTTCTCGTGTGCCGCTCCGAGGTCAGTTTATTCAGCACCAAGTCCTGAGAGCAGCCAGTCATGATTAACTAAGTCAAACTTTGCCCCAAGTTAGGTCATTTTACAATGGGCTCATTTTTCTGCTGCTCCTGAACTGCTGGGAATCAAGGCCACACTGAAGACCGTCATGTCTTAAGAGTTCCTCACTTGAGTTCAGGTTTTATATAAAGTAGTGCTGTCCAATATGTATAAATTATGTATTTATCCATTATGTATAACATCGGCAGTCCATGCTGGTTTTATAGCCAAAGTTATAGATGAGAATCTATAGTTGACTCCCGATGACCCTGCGAAGGGAACGGGAAAATTAGCCAGTATTCCAGATTTCTGTCCATGTGTAATGTAACCCTGATCCTGGAAAGTCCACCTGTGACACAATACAAATATTACTGCCCATTTGGTCCTTCTACGTAATATTACTAATCATACAAACCTGAAGAGGGGTCTCAAACTGAAAGGTTGCCCATTCCTTCTATCTGGAGATGCTGCCTGCCCCGCTGAATTTTTCCTGCATTTTGTGTCTATCTTTCGCACAAACCCAGACCCTGGTGCATGTGAGACCACAGCACAGCTGCTTTAGACTTTAGAGATACAGCACGGAACCAAGCCCTTCGGCCCAGCGAGGCCATGCCGACCAGCGATCACCCCATACGCTAACACTATCCTACACACTAGGGACAATTCACAATTTTACCGAAGCCAATTAACCTACAAACCTGTACATCTTTGGAGTGTGGAGGAAAAAACGGAGCATCCAGAGAAAACCAGCGCGGTCACCGGAGAACGTACAAACTCCTTACAGACCGCACCCGTAGTCACGATCGAACCCGGGTCTCTGGCACCGTAAGGCAGCAACTCTACTCTGCGCCACAGTGTGGCCCTCTGCTTTGTGGGTGTTATATTGCCAATTTGAAGGTGTGAGAAATGGGACGTTTATTTCAGTAGATGCACTTTCAGAGCAGAGTTGAAGGTGTTGATTATTGTACACTCAGTTTTGAATTGACCTAGTGAAAGAAATCAGCCCCTCTACTTTGCATTACAACGAATGGTTTGTTGGAGTCAATATTTTAATTTTATCAAAACCTTTCACTCAAACAGTATTTGATTATGCAACATCAAAGCATTAATCAGCTTTTATAACGAGGACGCAAGGTATAATTTCACAAGAAAGAGAAGTTGTTTTTATATAATGCTTGTGGGTGGTAATTGACTCTCGGGCTTCTGCTCTATTCATTTTCTTTTTTATTCTGTCAAATCAACTTAGCCTTTGCTTTTTTTGTTCTTACAAGTTGATTTGCCATTTGATTTCTGGTCTCTACTTGTAATGGTGAGTAACTGTAGGTGTTAAGGGGAGAAAATCAATGTTCTGATCTTGCCAGAGTCACTGTGACACATGGGGCTATTGTCCCGGGTGTAGAACATTTGATTTTAATGTGTGCTGGATATTTAGTTTAGTTTAGTTATGTTTTCACTTTCTCCATGACGTAAGGACAGAATCAGATTTCCCAGAAATGTGAATAGGATAGGCATTGCTTTTTTTTAAAGTTTAGTTTAGAGATACAGCACGGATAAAGGCCCTTCGGCCCACCGAGTCCGTGCCGACTAGCGATCCCTGCACACTAACACTATCCTACACACACTAGGGACAATTTACAATTTTACCAAGTCAATTGACCAACAAACCTGTACGTCTTTGGAGTCATAGAGTGATACCCTGTGGAAACAGTCTTTCGGTTCAACTTCCCACACCAGCCAACAGTCCCATCTACATTAGTCCCACCTGCCTGCGTTTGATCCATATCCCTCCAAACCTGTCCTGTGCTGTCTATAACGGCTTCTTAATCATTGGGACAGTCCTGGCCTCAACAACCTCCTCTGGAAGCTTGTTCCATACACCCACCACCCTTTGTGTGAAAAAGTTACCCCTCGGATTCCTATTTAATCTTTTCCCCTTCACCTTAAACCTATGCTTCCTACAAATGTGTAATAGATGAAAAAAGTATTTGAATCTTGGCCAAGCTTTCTTTTTCCCTCCCAACAGGTGTAAGGATGATTAGTTTATCTTACTCCCGCATCTCCCTCAACGACATAGCACAGAAGCTCCAGCTGGACAGCCCTGAGGATGCTGAGTTTATTGTTGCCAAGGTAATTTGAACAGGATATAAGAAACAAAAATAGGAAGAAAATAATTCTGGGGTGACTGGTGTCCATTAGTATCTGTGATATCTGTCCATTCATACCTGGTTTGTATGAAGGAACTGCAGATGGTGGTTTAAATTAAAGATAGACACAAGATGCTGGAGTAACTCAGTGGGACAGGCGGCATCTCTGGAGAGAAGAAATACATTCATACCTGGTGATACCTGGAAATCTGGTGGAATCTACCCATTAGTGTCTGGTATCAAGCGATATCTGTCCATTCATATCCAATGATACCTGGAAGATAAACAAAATGCTGGAGTAACTCAACGGATCATGCAGCCTCCGGAGAAAAAGGATAGGTGGCGTTTCGGGTCGAGACTTTATCAGACTGTCAGGGATGGGGAAACTAGAGGTATGGGATGGTCCAGAACAAAGCAGGGCCCGCATCAATGACTGAGGAAAGGTGGAGCCCACAATGGTCTGTTGGTGGCTGGGGACAAGGTGATTACGAAGGAATATAAACGGTGGAATTAGCAAGAGGACTAGGGTGGGGGAGGGACAGAGAGAGGTGATGTCTGGTTTCTGGTGGAATCTATCCATTAGTATCTGGTGATGCCTGTTGTAAAGCTGACCGTCGATCCAATTGGGATCGTGCTTAGTTAAAGACCTTGTGTGAGCAATGCTTTATTACCCAGTCACTCCCTCACCTGCAGTGGCATCGTAAGAAAGATACTGCTGGCACTCGTAACTATTGCAACAAAGAGGCAACGTTTTTAGAAGTAAAAGAGATAAAATGGACAAGAAAAAATATTTTTTCTTTTTTCCTTTTTAACCAGGCCATTCGTGACGGAGTGATCGAGGCCAGCATTAACCACGAGAGAGGATACGTACAATCTAAAGAGACCATCGATATTTATGGCACAAGGGAACCTCAGCTGGCCTTCCACCAGAGAATCTCCTTCTGTCTGGATATCCACAACATGTCTGTCAAAGTACGACAGAAATCTCAACACGTATTTTTTTTCATGAATTGAGTTTTTCAGATGAGGGGAGGGTGGAAATCAGTTTAAGATTAAAATCAACTTCATCAGCTCATTCACTCTGATTAGCTCTATAATGGCAAAGACAGTGCATTATCTGGTATATTCCTTCAACCACTAGCTGTACAAGCACGTGAATATATCTAAGTGCATATTGACAAGGGAATCCAAGTGCATTGTGGAAAAGCATCCAAACGATGCAGTTTATAGAGGATAAACACAAAAAGCTGGAGTAACTCAGTGGGACAGGCAGCATCTGGAGAGAAGGAATGGGTGACGTTTCGGGTCAAGACCCTTCTTCAGACTCGGATGCATTTTATAGATTCAACTATTAGAGAGCTAGAGGCAACTCTGACAATACAATACCATTTATTGTCATTTGAACCTCAAATGAGGTTCAAACGAAATTTGGTTTCTGCAGTCATACAAACAAGTAAAAAGAAACAAGACACAACACAATTTACACAAACATCCATCACAGCGAATCTCCTCCTCGCTGTGATGGAAGGCAAAGTCTTATCTCTCCCCTGCACTCCCCATTCTCCTCCCGATGTCAGAGTCAGAGCCCCGGGCGGGCGATGAAAAATAAGTCCCCCGGCCTGGCGATGCAAGGCCGCCCTCCGGGTCTGGATGTTGGAGCCCCCGGTAGCGCTAGCAAGTCCCGCGGCCATTAAAGCCGCGCCGGGCGATGTTAGACCCAGCTCCATGTCATCTTCAACCCCGCAACTCGGGCGGGAGAAGTTGCCGTTGCGGGACCCCCGAAAAGCGGTCTCCCACCAGGGACCCGCGAGCTCCCGATGTTACCGTCCACCAGACATGCGGCTGGAGCCTCCGAATCTCCGGGCTCGGGTCACAGCCGCGCGCCACCACAGCTCTCCACGCTCCGAACTCGGCCAGCTCCACGATGGTGAGTAGTCCGCAGGCTCCGCGACTGGAGCCCCAGGTCGTTCCGGTTGGAGGCCGCTCCACGGTGCTAGGCCCCAACGACAACGGAGACCCGACAGAGAAAGGTCGGGTCCTCCATACAGGGAAGAGATTTTTTTAAGTTTCCCCCTCCCCCCACATATACACAGTTAAAAACAATATAAAAAAACACAAACAACTACATTTAACTAGACAAAAATAAAAATTAAAAAAAGACAGACGGACTGCAGTCGAGCCGCTGCCGTTAGGCGCCGCCACTTCCGGTGCAGCAGGTCTGGGTGGAGGTCAAAGGGCAGCACAAAGGGCAGCAGGTCTGGGTGGAGGTCAAAGTATGATGCTTCCTTTGCCTCTTGAGGCAACTGGATGTTGCTCATAACACTCCCATCGCATCAGAATGTAAAGGCAATATATAATTTCAAACCTATTATTTTCAACGTTTAGAAATCTCAACTATTCTCTTTTGATCTACAGGCAATGCGATTTCCACCCAAGTCATACAACAAAGACCTGGAATCAGCAGAGGTGAGGTATTCATTGAAGAAAAGATCACGTCATTATGGGGAAGGTGTTTGAAACTTAAATGGGAGATGAGATAATAGATCATCTGTGGAAAAAGCTTCCAATAAATCTCACCTTAAATCTATGTCCTCTGGTTCTTGATTCCATTACTCTGGGTAAAAGACTGCATTCACTCTATCTATTCCTCTCATGATCTTAAACACCTCGCATCACCCTTCAGCCTCCTACACGTCAAGGAATAAAGTCCTAGCTTGCCCGACCTCTCCCTATAGTTCAGGCGCACAAGACCTGGCAAAATACTCCTGAGTTCCTCCTTCAGTATGCCCCTCAATTCCTGAAACTCCTCTCGGGATACACTTGATCCCAGCTGCCGATGCCTGTCCCATGCCTCCTTTTAACTGTCCTCTGCCTCAATTTCTCTCTTCATCCAGGCTTCCCATCTGCCTTGCCCTTCACTCTATCAGTTATATGCATGCACTTAACTTTTGTCATCACACTTTTAAAAGTTGTCAACTATAGTGTGGAAACAGGCCCTTCAGCCCAAATTGCCCACACCAACCAACATGTCCCATATACCCTGGTCCCACCTGCCTGCGTTTGGCCAATATCCTATCCATGTACCTGTCTATAATTGTTTCTTAAACGTTGCAATAGTCCCTGTCTCAACTACCTCCTCTGATAGATTATTCCATATACCCACCACCATTAGTATGAACAAGTTACCATAGTTCATTAGTGATAGGAGCAGAATTGGGCCATTCGGCCCATCAAGTCTACTCCGCCATTCAATCATGGCTGATCCATCCCTCTTAACCCTATTCTCTGGCCTTCTCCCCATAACCCCTGACACCCATACCGATCAAGAATCTATCTCTCTCTGCCTTAAAATATGCATTGAAGGTCTCTACCGCCTTCTTTGGCAATACATTCCACAGATTCACCACCCTCTGACTAAAGAAATTCCTCCCCATCTCCTCGCTAAAGGAATATCCTTTTATTCTGAGGCTATGACCTCCGGCCCTAGACTCTCCCACTAGTGGAAACTAGTTGCCATAGTTGCATAGCAATTGTACAGGACAACTGCACTATATAAATATGAACCTTTTGAATTAATTTATGCGAATACAAGGCATGGTTTTTTTTTAATGTCTTTCAGGAGCGGCGAGAGCGAGAACAGCAAGATCTAGAATTTGCTAAAGAGATGGCAGAGGATGATGATGATGGATTCCCATGATGCGTCGGACGTTAGTTCTGAAGCATTTGAAATACTGTAACTACAAACAGTAGAGATAAATAAAACCAGAATCGTGGCATTAAAGTATGGTGGAAGCCCTTTAATAGACTCAAGTCTGTCAGCATGTTTGAGGTTGAGAGTGTTATACTCTGTCCAGGTTTGACGTATATTTACCTGCTTTTATTTCTCTTCATTCACGGTTGTTTCCCTAGGAATGTCTACCTTTGTCCCTTTATACCTTGTAAACAATTACATGATAAATTTATGGTCAATAAAAGTAATATCACAAACCTATGGGGTTTTTTAAAACTTGTGAAAGCTACCAAAACTACAAAAAAAGTGAGTTCCTGATTGTTCTCAGTTGACAAATTAATCTAGATGCCTGAACTGATGGTCCAAATGCATGTTCAAAGCTCGCCACTGCAACTAGAACACTTTTTAATGAGCTTTAATTAAATAAACCTGGAATTAATAAATGAGGATCCGTAATTGTGACCATGAAATTGTCTGATATGAGAATAAAATTCCTTCTGATTCACTTACGCCTTTTAAGGAAGGATTACCTGAATCTACTGAAATCTACTTGAGATCACACCTTCCCGAGCCAACAATGGGCTTACCAGGGTTATTAGGTTTAAGAAGGAACTGCAGATGCTGGAAAATCAAAAGGTAGACAAAAGTGCTGGAGAAACTCAGTGGGTGCGACAGCATCTATGGAGCGAAGGAAATAGGCAACGAGGGTTATTTGCGGCCGGCACTGATTGCTCCTGGTCTTTTCTAGCCTCCAGCTCCTCACCCCCACCCCCTATACTTTAAGTCTGATGAGGGTCCCTGACCAAAAACATCACCCATCCTTTTTCTCCAGCTTGAGTTGCTCCAGCACTTTGTGTCTATCTTGGGTATAAACCAGCATCTGCGGTTCCTTGTTTCTACAATCTTATGATCTTGCCTGCTTTGGGTTGTGTGAGAATCCAGGTTCTCGACAGTGAGGCTGACCTTTAATTGTCCTGTGAATGGGATGAGCAAACAATCGAGTTCAATTAGCGTTAGGTGATAAATGCTTGCTCTGCAAACTGCACCCACATTCTTTGTGAGTAGCAAAAATTTTACTATTTTAGAACATAGACAGGTACAGTGCACAAACAGGACCTTTGGCCCATAATATCTGTACTAAACACGACACCAAGATAAACTAATCTTATCTGCCTGCACGTAATCCATATCCCTCCATTCCCCCCATACTCACGTGCGTATCTAAATCTCTTAAATGTCACCATCGTATCTGCCTCTACCACCACCCCTGGCAGCCAGTTCCAGCAGAGACTGAAGAAGAGTCCCGACCCGAAACATCACCTATTCATTTTCTCCGGAGATGCGTGACCCGCTGAGTTACTCCAGCACTTTGTGGCTATCTCCAGGCATCCATCACTGTCTGTAATATAAAACTTGTCCTGCACATCTCGTTTAATCTTTGCCCCTCGCATCTTAAAGCTATATCTTCTTACAATTAATGTACTCCCTTTATTTATTTTTTTACACTAGAGAAAGAAAAGATTGAAAGAGAGAAGAAAGTGAAGGAAAAAGTGCAAGTGTAGAAAAGTGTAGAAAATGTAACAACAAAAAAGGACGAAGACCCTATAAGAGCGAAATTAAAAACAAAAAGAAAAAGAGTTAAGAAATAGGCCTTAAGAAAAGAAAAGAGAAAGAGAAAAAAAGAGAAACAAATGTTTTTTTTTTGAGCATCACGTAAATAGGACATACCAACTCATCAACTATCATCCCCCCTTACCCGACCTCAATTTTTTATTTTTTTTAAAGTACTTTTGCACCCTATGTTTGTAATAATTCTATAAATGCAGACCACGTCAGGTGGAAGTGATCTGGTTTACCTGCTAGGAGGAGTCTTATCTCTTCAAGGTGTAATGTTTCAAACATATTTGAAATCCACATATTTATAGTTGGTATTGGAGCCTTCTTCCAAAATTTTAGAATTAGCTTTTTTCCAGATATTAACCCATAATCCATTATCAGGGTTAACTTTAATGGTCCATGTTATCAACTGAAAATGATGCAGGAAGTTCACGTTGCTTTTCAATAAACCAACCTTCTGCATTTGTATTCACTGAAAAGATAAATCCTTGCCTTCTACAACAGCATAGAGAAGATAGAAGCTGTGTACCGAGCTCAACAAGCCAGGCAAGCTCCTGCTTCAGTCCCCGTTCTGCTTTCAGTAGATATATCTCGGCTGGAGTTGATACTTGGGTCAAAGCAATTAGTCATAGAACAGGGAAACAGGCTCTTCGGCCCATGGCAACCAAGCCCATCTACGCTATTCTCATTTGCCTGTCTTCAATCCATAACTCTAAACCTAACTTGTCCGTGTATCTGTCCAAATGTCTTTTAAATGTTGCTAATTGTACTCCTCAACCACTTCCTCTGGCAGCTCATTCCATATATGCACAACTTTTGTGTAAATGTTGATCCTCAGGTTCTTATTAAATCTCCCCTTCCCCCCCCCCCCCTCATTTTAAACCAATGTCCTCTAGATCTTATTTCCAACCCAAGGAAAAAGACTGTGTTTGTTCACTCTATCAATGCCCCTCATGATTTTATCCACCTCTATAAGATCCCTTACACCCACAGAACGAAGGAATAAAGTCCTGGCCTGCCCAACCTCTCCCTATGACTCAGTTACTCAAGTCCTGACAACAATCAATAAATCATTGCAGCTGAGAACACAAAGTGCTGGAATTTCTCAGTGGGTGAGGCAGCATCTCTAGAAAACATGGGTAGTGAGGTTTCAGGTCGAGGCACTAATTCAGACATTTCCTCCAGAGATGTTGCCTGGCCCGCTGAGTTACTCGAGCATTTTGTGTTCTACACAAGATTCCAGCATCTGCATTTCCTCGTGCCTCCATCTCACTACAGCTTAACCAAGATTATTTGCTCTCCTTCCCAATTCTAGCGAAGAGTCTCCCATTCATGTTTCTCTTCCCACAGACATGTCCTGATCTGAGTATTTCCAGCATTTTCGGGGTTTTTTTAACTTCAGATTTCCAGCATCTGCAGTTTTGAGATAAAATGGACAGTCTGGGTTTTGGATGAGTAATGTGGGGACAGGGCTCGTCATGAGCCCATAAATCAAACAGATCACAATATCTGTAAATGATATCCCCTTCGATGACGTGTTCCAATCTGCTGCCATCTAGAGAGCAACTTGGATATTCAACAACAGTCGCATCATTAAGCAGACTAACCAATTTCACAGCAAGCAAAGGATAATAAAGTAGATTATACCACACATTATATTGGCAAAGTCATAAAGAGGGTGATGGGTGCATGGAACGAGCTGCCAGAGGAGGTAGTTGAGGCAGGTACTATCGGCTTTAAAAGACGTGTGGACGGATACATGGATAGGACGAGGTTCAGAGGGATATGAGGCAGGTGGGACTAGTGTAGATGCTGCACCTTGGTCAGCATGGGCTGAAGGGCTGCTGTATGATGCTATGATTATGATGAATTTACAATAATTTGTAATATATTAATATTTGATGTTTTAAAAAGTCATTTTAAATATTCTGAAAATTAGGTTGCAATGATAACATTCATTTTCAAGATGAGAGAAATTGTTCAATGATAGGTACGTGTGCTGCTAAAAACTCAGTTATACCTGCATGGAGATTTAACAACCAGTAGTTTTCACTGTAAGAATCATGCATAAAATATTAGTTTACATGAGATTGTTGAACTGTGTTGATAAGGGCGGGTGACAGGTTTCTGGTAAGAGTTTGTTAAATGGCAGGGAGAATATTCTTCATCAGTGAAATGGGGAAATAAATGTTTTGGGGGGAAAGCAAAAGTATTTCATGATATAAATATGAATAATGACAAATTAAAGTCCTTTCACTGCTTCAGCTGTTAAGTGTAATTAATAGACTGTGTCAGGCTCGTGTTCATTTCTAGACAAAAGTGCTGGAGAAACTCAGCGGGTGCAGCAGCATCTATGGAGCGAAGGAAATAGGCAACATTTCGGGCCGAAACCCTTCTTCAGACTGATGTTCCATTCTTGTCTCTACACCAGGTTCCAGTCAATGTTAACAACTTCACATACACCAAATGGATCCTAAATATTATTGTCCTTTATTTTAAAAGTTAGGAAAATATCATGGAGACAAAGTGACATTTAATTTTTGAAACTTGGTATTGTATAATAACACTGATGACCTTAATGATTAAAAAAAGAATCTGCAAATCTCTGCAAACCTGGTAGCAAAGGGTGCAAATGGAACAATGAGGAGCAAGGTAATAAACTTCAGGGAGATAAATACAAGCTGATGCAGAGGGCAGGTAGATATCAGATCAAATTTAACACTGAGAAATGTAAATTGTTATATCTTGTAAAAGAGGCAATATAATATGAGAAAGGAGTCAAAGTGCTGGAGTAACTCAGCGGGTCAGGCAGCATCTGGAGAACATGGCTAGGTGACGTTTTGGGTCGGAACCCTTCTTCAGACGCTTTGAGTTACTCCAGCACTTTGTGTCCTTTTGTGTAAGCCAGCATCTGCAGTTACTTGTTTCTACAATATATGAGAGCATGATTCTAAGAGGGAGTAGGTGAATAGCGATTGTTGTATATGTCCGTAGTTTGTTGAAAGTGACAGCATTTCATATTTCGCTTGATGAGCTTACAGTGATATGAATCTTGATTTCTCTCACTTCAGGTAGCCCCGGCATTCCCTCTCTCTCTATCCCTCCCCCACCCAAGTCGCACAAGCTTCTCGTTTTCACCCAACATACAGCTAACAATGGCCTGTTTCCTTTATTATCCTTACCCTTTTGCATATCTTTTATTCATTGTTCTTTATCTCTCCACATCATCGTCTGTATCTCTCTCTTCCCTTATCCCTAACCAGTCTGAAGAAGGGTCTCGACTCGAAACGTCACCCATTCCTTCTCTCCAGAGATGCTGCCTGGCCCGCTGAGTTACCCCAGCTTTTTATGTCTGTCTTTGATATAAACCAGCATCTGCAGTTCCTTCCTAAACAAGTGATAGGTGGATACGCGTGAGGAGGGTGTGGTTGGCAGATGGGATGGAGTAAGTGACAAAAGCGAGAGGTGCCAGGGATGTCAAGCGGGACAAGATGACAGTGCAGGCAAGTGCTGAGGCAACCCACCAGTCTGAGGCAGAACATGGTTGAAGAGCATGAAAGCAGCAGGAATCACAGAATCGCAGTGATGCAGCGGTAGAGTTGCTGCATTACAGTGCCAGAGGTGCGATTGTGACTACAGGTGCTGCCTTTACGGAGTTTGTACGTTCTTCCCTTCACCATGTGGGTTTTCATTGGGTGCTCCAGTTTCCTGATCGGTAGGTTTATTGGCTTTGCTAAAATAAATTGCAGATTGTGTTGGATAAGGCGAGTATACAGAACAACCACTGGTCAACGATGACTTGGTGGGCCGTAGGGCCTGTTTCCATGCTGTATCTCTAAACAGATAGCAGAGGTTGCTCCTACATTGAGCTGGTATTGGCGATGGGATAAATGGCCTCCTTCAATTCTGTAAACATTCACTCTGGTTCTGAACAAGGAGGGTATAATACAAATGGATGATTATGATGTGGAGTTTCTGTTTTAACTGCTAGATATTTTTAAGGAAAGTGAAGGAACAGGTCTCCGTGGCCCTGAGGAACCTGACAGACTCCAGCAGAGGTCAGTAGACACTGATGAGCACTGGTAGTTCACTGTGTGCTGGGTCCCACTGAGCTGATCTCAACATAACCCCACAGAGAATAACTTAGCAAAAGCCAGGAGTTACAACTGGAACCTCGGGCATTAAAAGAATCGTTCCAGCAAGGACGTTTCAGCAATCGTGAGATGGTGGCGCAGCGGTAGAGTTGCTGCCTTACAGCGCCAGAGACTCCAGTTCGATCCTGACCACGGGTGCTCAGAGCTGGCGGGGATACAACAGTTGTTCCAGCTGACCTCCTGGTGTTTAATGTCACTCCTTTGGCTGCAGATACGTCTATACCTTAAAACCTGGGGAATACAAACCTGCCAACTGTTCACATTAGACATTCAAACCCAAGACATGTCAATTTTGAGGTCCTTACATTTTACTAGGCACTCACCTAATGTTATCAACATTATTGACACCATGTTTGAAATGTCTTCTGTCCCTTCCCCTCACCAGCTGAGCCAAACCTCAACTGACCCTTACTTCCCCCAACCCCTGGCTCAATCCATCTCCAGCTTTTTGAACCATCTCATCTTTCCCCTCTGCCCTCCGTGAGTCCACCATAGGACCTACTTCCAGCTCCCTTGACCTTTTACCCACCAACCACCCAGCTTCTTTCAGCTTCTCTTTCTTGATATTTTTAACTGTAGATTTTACATTAGACTTCGGAGATGCAGCACGGACTCGGGTCCTTCAGCCCACCTTGTCCGCTCCGCCCAGCGATCACCCCATACACTAACGCCATCCTACACACTAGGGACAATTTATCATTTTTATCATTTTACCAATGCCAACCGATACGTGTTTGGAATGTGCGAGGAAACCAGGGCACCCGGAGAAAACTCCCGTGGTCACAGGGAGAACAGCACCCAGGATCGACCCCGGGTCTCCAGCGCTATAAGGCAGCAACTCTACCACTGCGTCACCGTGCCGTCCTTTGTAGTTAAGGTTCTCTAACCTCAGGATCTATCTCCCTCCCCTTCAATATGGCCTTTGTTACCCCTTTCCTGAAGAAACAAATCCTTAAGCCCTCTCTTTTCAAAGTCGTGCCTTATCTCCAACCACCTTGACATGCCATCATAGCCAAATGGCCTCCTGTGTTGAGTGACTCAATGGCTGACCGTGCAATGAAAAAGGACATAAGCAATAGAAACAAGAAGCCATTTGGACAGCATGGTGGCATAGCGATAGAGCGCCAGTGACCCGGGTTCGATCCTGAACATGGGTGATATCTGTACAGAGTTTGTACATTCTCCCTGTGACTGCGTGGATTTTCTCCGTGATCTGTAGGTTAATTAGCTTGTTATAAATGTAAAATTGTCCCTCGTGTGTGAAGTGTGAGTGTGTGGTGATTGCTAGTCGGTGTGAACTCGGCGGGCTGAAGGGCCTCTTTCCATGCTGTATCTCTAAAACTAAAACTAAAGAAGGGTTCAGTCCCTCGTCCCTGCCCTGGGCTCTGACTGACCTTTCACCTCAGTACCATTTTTCTGCACTCCTCCGTATTCTTTGATTTCCTCAGTAACCCAAAACCTGCCTATTTCTGTTATTGATATGCACCATCACAGAATTGCATAGCCCTCTTGGGTACTGAATTCCAAACATTCACTAACATCTGGATAAGAAATGTCTTCTCATTTCATCCCTAAATGGCCACTACTTTATTTCCAGATGGCCACTGCTGGTTTTAGACGCCCAACCAGGAGAAACACAGTGGCGCAGAGAAAGATCTGCATCCTTACAGCGTCAGAGACCCAGGTTCAATCCTGACTATGGGTGCTGTCAGTGTGGAATTTGTACGTTCTCCCCATGACTGTGTGGGTTTTCTCCGGGTGCTCCGGTTTCCCCCCACACTCCAAAGACGTGCAGGTTTGAAGGTTAATTGGCTTCTGTAAATTGCCCCTAGTATGTCGGATGCGAAGGTGAGATAACATAGAACTAGTGAGAACGGGTGATCGATGGCTGGCATGAACTCGATGGGCCGAAGGGCCTGTTTTAACGCAGTATCTCTGAAACCTAAACCAAGAGTAACACAGGTCACGATGGGTGAAGAGTTTGACTGTAAGTGTGTATAGTCAGTAGGCTCTTAACTTTTAATTAAGTTGATTGAAGAGGGCACACACTTGTACACATGACACATGAAGAACTCAAAGCAAGATTGTGCAGTAGTCTATCCACGGGCTCTGTCCCTGCAACCTTCCATAAACATTGATGCAGTTCAGATTCGAGGGTGGCACTCTTGCCATTGGTTTGTCGACTGCATTTATACTCGTTCTGTACAGCTTCAATTCCTTTTTCTTCAAGGCCATCTCCATGGATTTAACGATCTTTTGAATGTTAAATCTGGAACCTTAGGTAGTTTAGCTTAGTTTAGAGGTACAGTGCAGAAACAGGCCCTTCAGCCCACTGAGACCGTGCCGACCTGCGATCCCTGCACATTAACATCCCACACACGCTACGGACAATTTACATTTATACCAAGCCAATTAACCTACAAACCTGCACGTCTTTGGAGTGTGGGGGAACCAAAGATCTCGGAGAGAACCCACGCGGTCACGGGGAGAATGTACAAACTCCGTACAGGCAGCACCCGTAGTTGGGATCGAACCATGGTATCAGGCACTGTAAGGCAGCAACTCTACCGCTGATCCACCGTGTTGCCTAAGTCATTTTAACTGGGTGTGTTGATCCATTAATCCACACATAAACCACTCAGAATGCACTGAGGATGTATCTTTAAGTCGCCAGTTAATTTTTGTAACCTCTGGATATGGATTTCAAATGTGGAACGATCCAAGATCTCTAACAATGCTGGGTTGAAATAATGTTCTACCTTCGCCATTACCTTGTTAAATAGGACATCAGTTGTCCTGTGGGATGTAAGTAAGTATGTCAACGTCACATCTGGTCCTACTTCTAATAACAAGATCAGCTTCTTGTGTTTATGTTGGCCTCATTCTGAGCATCTTCACTTTTGCACTTTAATCATGTAATTCACCCAAATAAATGCTCCTTTCTCTTCAATGTGTGAATTTAAAGACTTCCATTCTTTATTATAACCACCTCGGTTGTTCAGGAAATCAGTCTGTGAGTCGCATGCCATGTTGTATTATCTGTCACTTTAACAATGACCATGCTTGACTTTTTCTCCTTTCTTCTCTGTTAAGTCCGCACCTCAGACTTGACGCGATTAATTGTGACCTTCAGATTCACTTTACCACTGTCGCCATGTAGTCGCATCAAGTTGTCAACAAATTCATCACTTTTGATACGTCTGAGTGCAGGAGGGAAGATTGAAATCTGTTTTGAATGGTGAGAAAACACCAGCCTTGCTCTCAATGTCAGCAAGACCATGAAGCTGAATGTTGACTTCAGGAGGGGAAAGCTGCGATCCACAAATCTATCTCATTCAGAGGCACAGTGGTGGACAGAGTCACCAGCTTCCAGTTCCTGGGCATGTACATCTTTGAAGATCTGTCCTGGGCCCCAGCACATTGATACAAACACATTGAAAGCTCATCAATGCCCCGACTCCCTTCAAAGACGGAGGAGATTTAGTACGTCAACAAATACTCTATTGAACTTCTACATCTGTACACTAGAGAGCACACTGACTTGTTGTATCATGGCCTGGTTAGGTAACTCGAATCCCCAAATGTAAAGGGGATTACAGAAAGTGGTAGACACTGCTTGCTCCATCAATGTATTGATCTCCCCATCATCGAAAGGAGCTATAGAATGTACTGCCTGAAAAAGCCAGCCAATACCATCAAAGGTCCACACCACCCTGACCAGGCTCTCGTTTCTCTTCAACCATTGGGAAGAAGGTACAGGAGCCTTAAACCCATGACCACCAGGTTCAAGGACAGCTTCTTCCCAGCAACCATTAGGTTCTTGAAGCCGACCCAACACTAACCTCAGCAACTATGAATGTCTATGGACTGTCTTTGGTTGCTCCATTGAACTTCTACAGGTTTATGCTATAGAGCACACTGACTGGTTGCATCATGGCCTGGTCACTACTGACTTTGTTGTCTTTTACACCTTTATCTTTACCTAGTATTACAATCATTAATTTATTGAATTTTTAAAATTATTATATTTCATCTGTGTGAGTTGTGTTTACAGGTGTGTGAAACTGCTGCTCATTCTTCTGTTGTCGGTACATATGACAATTAAACACCCCTGACTCTTTTAATGGCTGTGAACCTTCACAGTAGAGAGCATGCTGACCGGTTGCATCGTGGCTTGGTTCGGCAACTTGAGCGTCCAGGAGCGGAAAATAAGGCAGAAAGTTGTGACCACTGCCCAGCCCAACATCGGCTCTGACTTCCCCGCCGTCGAAGGGATCTATCGCAGTCGCTGCCTTAAAAACGCTGCCCACATCATCCTGGCCACACACTCATCTCTCCGCTGCCATCAGGTAGAAGGTACAGGAGCCTGAAATCTGGTACATCAAGGTTCAGGAACAGCCGCTTCCCCACAGCCATCAGGCTATTAAACTCACCATCAAACAAACTATGAACTATAACAGCCTATTGCACTTTATCTGTTTATTTATGTGTATATATATATATATATATGGTCTATGCTATATAGACACACTGAACTGTTTTGTATTTATGCTTACAATATTCTGTTGTGCTGCAGCAAAGCAAGTATTTCCTTGTCCTATCTGGGACACATGACAATAAACTCTCTAGACTTGACTTCTCATCGCCAATGATGTATTCAGTGAGTTCTTCACTAATGAAGTCCACTGCAGAACACACAGTGTTTTTGCAGATTGAACGTCCCACCAATGCAGCCACATGGATTTCAATTACTAAGAGACATTATACCTTTTTTTAGAAGTAACAGTGAAGCACACATAACTGATCAATATAAAGATTTAATGAACACCAAGAACTCTCGTCTCCTTACCGGTTTAGTGCTGAATTGCTTTTAACCTGTTTGATTCCAGATTTAAACTCAAGATAATTTAATTTCATTTGTGTAACTTGCTTCACTGGAGCTTCCCAGCCACAACTTCTCCGCTGAATAGTTCATCAACAAACCTGATTCATTTCTAGCGGACATCATTTGGTCCATGTAAGCACTTAGGATTTTATCTCCAATTTCAAACAAGTTACCGCAAATCTCAAAGTGTCGGAGTAGGTTCATAAGTCATAGGAGCAGTATGAGGCCATTCAGCCCATTTGGGTTTTGAGACTTGTGTTCGACCCTGACCCCCCGTGCTGTCTGTGTGGAGTTTGTACCTTCTCCCAGTAACCGCGTGGGTTTTCTCCGGGTTGCTCTGGTTTCCTCCCACACTCCGGAGGCGTGCAGGTTTGTAGGTTAATTCTGTCAATTGCTCTTCGTGCGTCGGATGTGAAAGTGGGATAAAATAGAACTAGTGTACTGGTGATCGATAGTCAGCATGGACTCCGTGGGCCGAAGGGCCTGTTTCCACACTGTATCTCTAAACTCTATGATTGTCACAATTAAATTATTTTGGTAAATCATAATGTCCACATCTATACTCAAGTTGTCCACTGTCTGTTCTATAGTGCATCCAAACTGTTCTGTAGTGCATCCACATTTCATTCCAATCCACTTTGTGTTATTATTCGTCAGAACCAGGAAATTATCATGACCTTTTTCATAAAGGGTCAAACATGAGATCACACAAACTTTTGATGGTTAGTTCCTTCAGTTGTGGCAGATATCATAAATACATAGATACATAGAAAATAGGTGCAGGAGTAGACCATTCGGCCCTTCGAGCCTGCACCGCCATTCAACATGATCATGGCTGATCATCCAACTCAGTATCCCGTACCTGCCTTCTCTCCATACCCACTGATCCCTTTAGCCACAAGGGCCACATCTAACTCCCTCTTAAATATAGCCAATGAACTGGCCTCAACTACCCTCTGTGGCAGAGAGTTCCAGAGATTCACCACTCTCTGTGTGAAAAAGTTTTTCCTCATCTCGGTCTTAAAGGATTTCCCCCTTATCCTTAAGCTGTGACCCCTTGTCCTGGACTTCCCCAACATCGGGAACAATCTTCCTGCATCTAGCCTGTCCAACCCCATAAGAATTTTGTACGTTTCTATAAGATCCCCTCTCAATCTCCTAAATTCTAGCGAGTATAAGCCAAGTCTATCCAGTCTTTCTTCATATGAAAGTCCTGACATCCCAGGAATCAGTCTGGTGAACCTTCTCTGCACTCCCTCTATGGCTATAATGTCCTTCCTCAGATTTGGAGACCAAAACTGTACGCAATACTCCAGGTGTGGTCTCACCAAGACCCTGTACAACTGCAGTAGAACCTCCCTGCTCCTATACTCAAATCCTCTTGCTATGAAGGCCAACATACCATTCGCTTTCTTCACTGCCTGCTGCACCTGCATGCCTACTTTCAATGACTGGTGTACCATGACACCCAGGTCTCGCTGCATCTCCCCATTTCCTAATCGGCCACCATATCGCCTTTGTTACCAAGGATCCAAGGTCCCATCTCTACAAGACCCATAAATAAACCTTATTACAATTGATTTCATGTGGATCTGGTATGAAGCCAAAATCTATTCTCTCAAAATAGTAAGTACTGGCACTCTGTGCCCCCACTTGTTGCACCCAGGATACCTCACTACAACAAATGGGCGACAGTTTCAGTTCTGAGTCTGCACATTAGTCAGAATCTGTCCATCCTTTCAAAATCTGTTAGATGAATGAATGAATTAATAAGTTTATTGGCCAAGTATTCACATACAAGGAATTTGCCTTGGTGCTCCGCCCGCAAGTGACAACTACATACGGTGACAGTTGGGAATGACGCATAAAACATTAAACATTAATAATAAAACATTATCGATTAAACATGTGAATTAAGTAAAATACCAGAGCAAAAGAAGGCTACAAATTTTTGGTTATTGAGTAGAGCTACTACTCGTGGAAAAAAAGCTGTTTTTTATGTCTGGCTGTGGCAGCTTTGACAGTCTGGAGTCGCCTTCTTGAGGGAAGTGATTCAAAGAGTTTGTGGGCAGGGTGAGAGGGGTCAGAGATGATCTTACCCACTCGCTTCCTGGCCCTTGCTGTGTACAGTTCATCAATGGAGGGAAGGTTGCAGCCAATAACCTTCTCAGCGGATCGGACAATTCGCTGCAGCCCCCGAATGTCGGGCTTGGTGGCTGAGCCAAACCAGACCATGATGGAGAAGGTGAGGACAGACTCTACGATGGCCGTGTAGAATTGGACCATCATTGCCTGTGGCAGATTGTGCTTCCTCAGCTTCCACAGGAAGTACATCCTCTGTTGTGCCTTTTTGACTGCAGACACAAAAAGATGGAGTAACTCAGCGGGACAGGAGAAAAGGAATAGGTGACATTTCGAGTCGAGACCCTTCTTCAGACTGAGAGTCAGGGGAAAGGGAAACGAGAGATGTAGAGCGATATACAACAAATTATGTTCATGGATTGTCTTCAACACTGGTCTCTGTATCCTGGCTGTGATAACTGAAGATAGGCACAAAATGCTGGAGTAACTCAGCGGGACAGGCAGCATCAAAGATACTAGAGGATCAAGATAGACCACTCCTCCGAAATCCAATGGACTGACGTGTAGTACGTAACGGAACGTCACGGCCGCCATTTGTTTATGCGCTCCTCTAGTACCTTTGGTAGCAGGGACGGACTCCACAGTTATACAATCTGCACTTACATCAGGTCGCAGGGAAGAGCAAAGATACTGGAGGCCCCTCTAGTATCTTTGGGGGAAGAGGACATTTCCTCCACTCCTGAGTTGATCCAGGACTAATTCTCGGTCCCCCCGATACCAGATGAAGGCGGCCGGCACCAGGCTCTCTGTCTGGCGGGAGAGCCTCAAGCGTCGGCGCTCCCGAGGCAGTGAGCAATGCTCCTCTAGTATCTTTGGTGTAATCCGTTCCAAAGATTGATCCGCTCTATCATCTTTGGTGTAATCCGTGTTGTAGGGAACAGTGTTTTATAAAGCATCTATCACTTCACGTATTTAGTTAATATTATTGTAAATGTTATCATTATTATTGTAAATTGCAGCCCAATAAAATGGCGTCAACAATCACCCATGTCATACGACACTTTCTTCGCAGAGTGGCACATCTTGCTCTGCTCTATAATCTTTGGGCAGCATCTCTGGAGAGAAGGAATGGGTGACCTTTCGTGTCGAGACCCTTTCTTCAGATTGGAAAGATTTCATCATCTACACTTACCATGTAGATCATATTTTCACTTCCAAAGATCTCTAGAGCATCTATGATGTTATCCTGCTTATATCCCTTATACTGGATTATGCTGTCAAACTGCAATAGGAGGTTAGCTCACCTTTCTGCCATCTTATCACTGATCCGGTACCTAATAGTCTAGTATGTCTATCATCTATTACGAGGATAAAAATTGATGGATTCTCTTGACCCTAACTCTATTGTAATAATTTCCATCTTGAGTTACGTTTGATAGTGTTCGGTAACACAGTCCATCACACAGACTGACTCCCCACCATTGACTCTGTAGATGATATGTGCATGTACCTTTAACATAGTGACCTCACCACTACTAACCACTCCCCACATCACTGGTATAATTACAACCTTCCCACCCAGTTCTCTCTCTCTGGTTCCAGTGACAGACCACGGACAGCTAGGGCAGCAAAGTATGTGTATAATGTGTATTATGAATAAACAGTAGTAAAGATACAGTGCGTTATGACGCATCTTTACATGGTTGCAGAAGTGGGATTCGAACCCACGCCTCCAATTGTCCCGCGCACCACTAACGTCCACTGATCGCCATCCATATGAATCGTCCTACCTGATGGTGCTTAACGTCAACATCGTGCCTTCCCAGCAAATGCAGTCCCTGGTCAGCAACACTGCCAAGGACCCTGCCCTGCAGCAGCTTGCCGACGTCATCAGGCAGGGCTGGCCAGACCGTCGTTCATCCTTGCCGCCTGGAGTCGTGCCCTACTTCCTGGTCCGTGACGAGCTCGTGCTGCACGACGGCGTGGTCGTGAAGGGACACAAGGTCGTTGTGCCTGCTGCCCTGCGGGACCAAGACTTTCAGACCGCCCACCGCGGTCATCCTGGGGCCGAGGCCACCCTGTCTGAGGCCCAGAGTTTGTTCTACTGGACCGGCATGGCCCAAGACATCCGGGAGAGGGTCTCCGCTTGCTCTGTCTGCAATAGCCTCGCTCCCCATCAGCAACAGCAGCCGCTTCTGCAACAGCCTGCCCCCGAGCTGCCCTGGATGACCGTCGCCGCTGACATTTTTGAGTGGCGTGGAAAGCATTTCCTGGTTCTTGTGGACTCATACTCCAGCTGGTTCGAGGTGGACCAGCTGCACTCCCTAACCTCTTCAGCCATTATCGGCAAGCTGCGCCGCCACATCAGAACCCATGGCACCCCGGCAAGTCTTCAATCGGACAACGGCGGCCAGTTCTCGAGCGCAGAATTTCGGAGTTTCGCTGCCAGTTGGAACTTCCGACACTACACCAGCAGCCCAGAGTACCCACAAAGCAACGGGTTGGCAGAGCGCGCTGTCCGCAGTGCTAAGGACTTGCTGGAACATTGTAGACTGTCCCATTCTGATTTTTACTTGGCCCTCCTCAACCTTCGAAACATTTGCCGCGACACTGCCTTGGGCTCCCCAGCTCAACGGCTGATGTCTCGCACTACGAGACCTCCGATCCCGGTATCCCAGCGGTCCCTCGTTCCCTCTGTCCTCCGTCCCGCTGCCGTCCAGGAGCGCATTGCCTTCAAACAAGAAATCCAACGGTGCTCCCACGACAAGTCTTGTCGTCCTCTCCCGCCTCTGCTCTCAGTCCAAGTCGTCTGAATGCAGTCCCCCTCCGGTCACCCCAGGCTTGCCATCGTCGTCGGTACTGCTGGTTCGCCGCGGTCCTACCTTGTTGACCATGACGGTACCATTTACCGCCGGTCCCGGCAACATCTGCGGCTTGTTAACGAGCTACCACCGCCGCCTGCGGCTCCCTTTTCCCCCCCATTGTCGACAACACTGCCTGCCCCTCCGGCCAGTCCTCCCTCGCCTGCCCGTGTTCCCGCTACTGCTCCTGCTTCCCCTGCTCCTTCTCCGTTTTCTCGTTCTCCTCCTGGTTCCCCGTTTCTCTCCCCCACGCCGGCTCCTACTCATGCTCCACCTGCAGAAGGGGGGGATGGCGAACTGCGTACCCGGTCCGGGCGGGTGGTCAGGCCGCCTATCCGTTATGGTGAATTTGTTTAACTGTTTGCTCACCTGCTCGTAGCGTCTGAGACGTGGTCGCCCTGTCACTTCGGTATTGCTTATTATTTCCAAGGGGAAGGATGTAGATGATATGTGCATGTACCTTTAACATAGTGACCTCACCACTACTAACCACTCCCACATCACTGGTATAATTACAACCTTCCCACCCAGTTCTCTCTCTCTGGTTCCAGTGACAGACCACGGACAGCTAGGGCAGCAAAGTATGTGTATAATGTGTATTATGAATAAACAGTAGTAAAGATACAGTGCGTTATGACGCATCTTTACAGACTCCATCTACACTTCACCCTGTCTTGGGAAAACAGCCGACATAATCAAAGGTCTTTCCTACCCTCGTTGTTTCTCCTCCACTCTGCTCCCATCGAGCAGAAGATCCAGAAGTTTGAAAGTGGATACAACCAGACTCGGGAGCGGCTTCTTCCCCTCTGTTATTGGACTTCTGGACGGTCCTTCCATAAGCTGGGGTACGGTCCTGAATCTGGACAGTGGGCTGTGTCCCTGGGACTGTTACGTTGCAATGCTGAGTATATTCTGTACTCTGGTATCTGTCTCTTTGATCTAATTCAACCTTCAACTGATCTCATTGTGGAAAGTGGACTGTTTCTCTGGAACTGTGATGCTTCTGTGCTATATTCTGCCCCCGGTATCTTTCTCTTTGATCTATCGCTTGTACTTATCTTTGGCTTGATTGTATTTATTTATAGTGTTATCTGATTAGCACGCAAACAGAAACTTTTCACTGTACTTTGGGACACAGGATAATTAGACATCTAAACCTATATCATCGTAAGACTACAAGAAAGTGATGTGTTTCTCTTGCCTCTTTAATGCACCTTTCTCCACATCTATTTCACATTACTTTGCATTCAGTGGTGTAACGGTCTGAGCACAAATGGAAGATCAGGGCGACACGGTGGCGCAGCGGTAGAGTTGCTGCCTCACAGCGGCAGAGACCTGGGTTTGATCCTGTCTACGGGTGCTGTCTGTACGGAGTTTGCACGTTCTCCACGTGGGTTTTCTCCGGGTGCTCCGGTTTCCTCCCACACTCCAAAGACCTGCGGGTTTGTAGGTTAATTGGCTTCTGTACATTGTATCTAGTGTGTAGGATAGAACTAGTGTAAGGGTGATCACTGGTGGGCGCGGACTCTGTGGGCTGAAGGCCCGTTTCCACGCTGTATCTCTAAACTAAACTAAACATAAACTAAACTATCTAGTAGAAATCAGTAGTAATATTGCAGCAACTCTTGGAACAACCTCAGGTCGGTTGCATTCTCAGCCTTAAGCCTTCAGCATTTTCAGCCTCCTTGTTCTCTGGAGCATCGGAGGCTGAGGGAAGACCTAATGTATGAAATTATGAGGGGCATTGACAATGTAGACATTCAGAATCTTTTCCCCAGGGTGAAAATGTCAAAGACTAGCGGGCATAGCTTCAAGATGAGTGGAGCAACGTTTAAAGGAGATGTGTGGGGTATGTGTTTTACACAGAGGATGGTGAGTACCTGGAACGTGTTGCCAGGGGGTAGTGGTGGAGGCAGATATGATAGCAGCATTTAAGAGGCTTTTAGAAGGGCACATGGATATGCAGGGAATGAAGAGATTGGGATCACCTGTAGGCAGAGGAGATTAGTTTAACTTGGCATCATGTTCAGCATTAACCTTGTGGGGCGAAAGGCCTGTCCTAGTGCTGTCTCGTCAACGTTTCACAGTTTAGTGGCTGCCTCAACGTTTCTCTTCATTGATTGTAGCCCATCAACGTCCAATCCAACGATGTTGCTTTTTGTTGCTTAGCTTCAACGTTATTGTGCTTGTAGAAATTCCTGAGCAAATCCGATTTTCCTACCAAAATAAGTTCATAAGTGATAGGAGCAGAATTAGGCCATTTGACCCATCGAGTCTAGTCCACCATTCAATCATGGCTGATCTATCTTTCCTTCTCAACCCCATTCTCCTGCCTTCTCCCCATAAGCCCTGACACCCGAAAATCTTCCTACCAAATCAGAAGATTTCCTTTTGTGTTAATGGTAATCAAAAATAACCTTGATTGCACAAGCCATCATTTCACACTTGGTAGATTTTAACCATCGTAGTATAGAAAATCTTGGATCATTTGACCGCACGGAGTGACCTCTGTACAGCATTGTCTAATTCTCCTGTCAGACATTCTCAACTATTCACATTTTTGCAGTGGAGATCCATTTCTCTGAAAGCCTTTCATCCTGCTAAAGACAGCATTAGTCATTGTCTGCAGATCAATGCAGTATTTCCACACACAACCATTCCTTTATGTTCGCCTTAGGCATGACCACCATTGACGTGGACCACTCTGTTCACCATTTTGTACAGCCGATTCAGTTCCTTGAAGCAGACGTGATTAGTCTGTTTGCAGCAGAAGAGCATTGTGCCTGTTCTGATGTGAATACATGCATCACACCCTGTCATGTTAGTATCTCCACACTTGTTGCCCTACCTTCCCAACAACATGCCAAGGTGTAACTTTGAACGGTTGGTTTAAAAATACTTTTCCATTCTATTTTAACTTATCTCTGTTAACCTTTGCCCTGTTGAAGCCTGCCTACTTGCTGCCATTGATGCTTGTGACATGCCTACTGTACCATCTCAGTTCCTCCCTGTCTGAATTAACTTCCAACCTATGAAGTTCTCCATTCTGTTGTTTCGAACTGCCCCGGTGATTCCTTTTACCGCTTGCCTCACCTTGGATCTGCTGGGGCATCTTCCTGGTCACCCCAGTACAGGAAGGATGTGGAAGATGTTCGGCAGAATGCTGCTTGGATGAAGGGTATTAGCTACAGGGAGGGGTTGGACACACACTTGGATTGTTTTCTATGGAACGTTGGAGGTTGTCCAGATAGAAGTATATGAAGGTAGACAAAAGTGCTGGAGAAACTCAGCGGGCGCAGCAGCATCTATGGAGCGAAGGAAATAGGCAACGTTTTGGGCCGAAACCCTCCTTCAGACTCCAAGTATATGAAATTAGGAGAGAAATAGATATGGGAGCTAGTCAGAACCTTTTTTTTCAGAGTGAAAATGTCAAAGGCGAGAGGGCATAGCTTTAAGGTGAGAGCGGCAACATTTACAGGGGATGTATGGAGTATGTTTTTTACACAGAGGGAGGTGGGTGCCAGGGGTGGTGGTGGAGGCAGATATGAGAGTGGCACTTAAGAGGCATTCAGATAGGCCTGTGAATATGGTGGGAATGGATAGATATGAATCGTGCAGGCAGATAAGATTAGCTAACCTTGGCATTATGCTCATTGTGGATATTATGGCCTAAGGGCTTATTCCTGTGTAATATTGGTCTATGTTCTATACAGTATCTGACAAGAAATGTGATTCGATTCAAGTGGTCACAGCGCAACAGATCAGGTTTGGTGCTACAAGCTCCACAAGCTGCCCTGCCAGTCAAGAAGGGGCTCGACCCGAAACGTCGCCCATTCATTCTCTCCAGAGATGCTGCCTCACCTGCTGAGTTACTCCAGCATTTTGTGTCTACCCTACCAGACTGTTCACTGTCTTGCCTCAATTCTGAAGATATCTAACCCACAACAGCCTCCTTCTCCCTCCCCTTTCTCCCCCAAGGATCCTCACGTCCTTTCTTCTCCCCACCCCCCCCCCCCCCCCCCGCTCACCTCTCCTTCTCTGGTTTCTCCCTTCCCCCTCCTCCATTTATAATGGCAACACCATTCACAACTTTTCTATCCCCGAGTTTAACAATTGCCAACTCTTTATCCTTTATGGGCTCACACCTATCTCCACATCCCTGGCCTTTGTCCAACAATCTGCCTATCAAAGCCCCCCCCCCCCCCTCACCCAAAACTGGCCATGCTCTGTCCTGCTTCTCCTCTCTTCCAGCTTTCCTTCCCATTCCCCCCCCCCCACTCCCCCTTTAAGAAAGGTCCCAACCTGAGATGTCCTCCAGAGATGCTGCCTGACCTGCTGAAGTACTCCAGCATTTTGTGTCTTTCCTTATCATTCTCAACAGCAATTTATAATGACTTTCCAGCTGCATCGAGATGTTTAATTTGCAACAAATAAGACTTTGTGTGTTGAGACTTTAAGCGGACTGAACTTCCAGACGGTGGCAAACTTCAATTTTGTGGCAGACATACCATTCTATCCAATAGCTAATATGAACATGCATATGGACACAAAGAGAGCAGTGTCCCTGCTTACAGATATCTTGCAAATATTAACCTTGCTTTTCTCTCCATAGATGCTGCCTGACCTGCTGGGATTATCCAATTGGTGTCTGTTATTGTGTTTACTTTTCAGATGTCCTGCTTCAGTAGAAGTTGGAGGTGTGTAAGGTGGTGCAGTGTGGGACATGCCGTGACCGAAACTCAGCTGCACAATCCCCACTTTCACTATGTTATGTAATAAAATAGGAACCGCAGATTCTGATTTATACCAAGGAAAGACACAAAGTGCTGGAGTACCTCAGCGGTCAGGCAGCATCTCGGGAGAAAATGGACAGGTGACGTTTCAGGTCGGGACCCTTCTTCAGACTTTTATTCCTGGTCTAAATGTCATTTGTATTTGAACGTCTGGTCTATAGTCAGTATGTGCCAACTGTCTAGGTTAGAGGGATGCCAAGAGCTATGGTGATGCCACCGTGGTCTCTAATAGTTTGATTAATGGGACTCGATGGGTTGGAGACAAGGAGCAACAGTTCCATCCTTTTGCTTAAGCACCTAGTGAGGGTAAACCAGCTCGAGGAATTAAAGACCAAAAACCAACCACGTTAAAATAACTCACAAAGTACTGGAGTAACTCAGCGAGCCCGGCAGCTACTGAGTACCTCAAATGCCGCCTATCCTGTTCCCCCACAGATGCTGCCTGACCTGCTGAATTACTCCAGCACTTTGCGTTTGTCTTAAAATTCCAGCATCTGCAGTTGCTTGTGGCTCCAAGCTTAAGGCTGTGATTAGGGAGGAGGTTGGTTTATTCTTGATTAGTACGGGTTTCAAGGATTAAGGGGAGAAGGCAGGAGAATGGGGTTGAGAGGGAAAGATAGATCAGCCACGATTGAATAGCGGAGTAGATTCGATGGACTGAATGGCCTCATTCTGCTCCTATAACTTATGAACTAATGAATAACTAGTTAGATAATAGATCACACAAAGTGCTGGAGTAATTCAGCGGGATCAGGCAGCATAGGTGACATTTCGGGGTGGGATCCTTCTTCAGACTCTGCAAATTGTAAGAGTTGTGAGGTTTTTTATTTCAAATTAATTCAGAACAGGGGCAACAAATCAACTCTTCCTGAAGCAGGTTCTGTTACCATTTTCAGGTCTCTCTTCCTGTTCTGCAGTTTAACTGCAAGTGTCTGCCTCTCCTTCACTGTATGTAACCTGTCCTACTATGTGGGTACCTACTTTTTTTTAAATGACTCCCTCGCCCCCTGCTCTCAAACCTCAATGCTTACACTCTGCATTTTCTACTCTCAATTGAGCTGCGTCTCTCTTTAGTGTCTTTCACTGTGAAAACCCCCCTCCCCCAGTTGCAACTGGGCTCGTCAGCAGTGAACACTGCTTCTGATTCATGTGGCTGTTCATACTGCTTCTCCCAAACACACACACACCAGAACACACACACACACACACACACACACACACACACACACACACGCATTCATTGCTGCCCCATGTTTCTCAGTCTGTGTCCGATGGAAACGTTCAACATTTTTGTTACTGATCATTGCTTCTTTTCCTGCCTGTTTCTGCCCTCCCCTCACACTGCCGTCCTCTGCCACACTGAGTCAGACATGCTCACATTGTCTGTGTGGCTGATTGTCTCTCTGGGTCTGTGTTCACTCTGTTCCTTCCCCCAGCCTGAGGGAAACACGTCACTATCTGATAGTCTATGCAAAATTACTCAGGGGGTGGGGGAAAAGCTTCTTAAGGAGGTCCATGAAACTTGATGGCATCGTATTAATCTGGCCAGATACCTTCATAAACTTGGATTTTTGCATTTTATTAAAGAAATAATCTGTATTTCCTAATACATTGCAGGCAAAAGCAAATGATTTTGACAAATTATACAATAATGACTTGCCTCCTTATTTTTCAGAAGGGTTTTATAAAGCAGGTTTCAAGGTTTTAATTAGGGGAAGACATTACATCAAAACAGTTTAGGTGTGATTTAAAAAAAAAGTAAATACGAAATGCTGAAAACACACAGAAAGTATTTTGTTGCCTAAACCAGAGTTGATGTGAGGAGGTGAACATGCATCTAAGCTGCTGTTGAAAATCTGCCATAAAATATCTAATTGAGGAGAAATTGTACCAGGAAAACTCAATTTCCCTGATTCTTTTTCCAGTTTAACACATTTGGAGAGTCTTCTCAGGCCCACATTATCTATGAGACCTCCAGATCTTCATGAGCATGAGAGGTTAACATATGATGAGCATTTGACGGCACTAGGCTTTTACTCGCTGGGGTTTAGAAGGATGAGGGGGAGACCTCATTGAAACTTACCGAATAGTGAAAGGCTTGCATAGAGTGGATGTGGAGAGGATGTTCCCACTAGTGGGAGAGTCTAGAACCAGAGGCCATAGCCTCAGAATTAAAGATGTTCCTTTAGGAAGGAGATGAGGAGGAATTTCTTTCATCAGAGGGTGGTGAATCTGTGGAATTATTTGCCACAGAAGGCTGTGGAGACCAAGTCAATGGATATTTTTAAGGCAGAGATAGATAGATTATTAATTAGTATGGGTGTCAGCTTGGGAAAGATAACCAACTCAGCGTGTCTGAAGGAGGGTCTCAACACGAAATGTCACCTATCCATGTTCTCCATGGATGCTGCCTGACTCGCTGAGTTTAGTTTAGTTTAGAGATACAGCGTGGAAACAGGCCCTTCGGCCCACCGAGTCTGCACCGACCAGCGATCCCCGCACATTATCACAAGCCTACACACACTAGGGACAATTTACACTTACTGTATAAAGTATACAAACCCAAGCCAATTAACCTACAAACCTGTACATCTTTGGAGTGTGGGAGGAAACCAAAGATCTCGGAGACAGACAGCACCCATAGTCGGGATCGAACCCGGGTCTCTGGCGCTGCAAGCGCTGTAAGGCAGCAACTCTACCGCTGCGCCACCGTGCCGCCCTGCCACTCCAGCATTTTGTGTCCTTTCAGCTTTGTGAACGTTACCAGTGATGCTACACCCTGGTGGCAAAGGCATAAATTCTTCAACCCATTCCTGCTGCCTCTAGTCATGCAAGCGGTTCCTGGCCTGCTGGGTTTCTGCTGGAGGAAAGTTTTGCACTATGGCCCACCTGCTCAGTTGTGAGTTCAAATCCCGTTCCAGGATCTGAGCACAAGATAAAGGCTGGCATCCCCTGTGCAGTACTGGACACTGTCCGACAAGATATTAAACCGAAAGGACACAGAGTGCTGGAGTAACTCAGTGGGCCAGGCAGCATCTCTGGAGAAGATGGATAGCTAACGTTTCAGGTCAAGACCCTTTTTCAGTCATTTTGTGTATTAATCAGCATCAGCAGTACCTTATTTCATTTAGTTTAGTTTAGAGATACAGCATGGAAACAGGCCCTTCAGCCCATCGAATCCACGTCGACCATCGATCGCCCATTCACACTAATCATCTGCTATCCCACTTTCTCATCCTACACACTAGGGGCAATTTATAGAGGCCAAATAACATACAAACCCGCGCGTCTCTGGGATGTGGGAGGAAACCGGAGCACCCAGTGAAAACCCACGCAGTCACAGGGAGAGCGTGCAAACTCCACACGGACAGCAGCCAAAGGACAGGGTCAAACCCTAGCGATGTGAGGCAGCAGCTCACATCGCTAGGGTTTGTGCCCTCTACTCTAATATATTAAACCAAGCTGATCTTTCATGGCACCAAAAAATGTTATCCTGATGCTTTAGACAATATTATTTTGCCCACTAAAAGAAAAAACACATTTTATTTAGCCATTTTCGTGGGGTTTTGTTGTGATGGTTGGCCGCATTGTTTCCTATGTTACAAGAGATGACTTATTGAACAAGTGGTTTGGAACATCCTGAGGATCCTATATTAACGCAGATTTCTTTAAAGCCCGGTGCAGACTGACCAAAAACTTGCAGGACAATGCAAAATGCAAAATGCAAAAGACATCACCCTTCCAACCAGAAGAACGTTTGTTTTAGAAGATCCCCAGAGCTGAGGAAACTTGGCATCAGAACCAAAAGTTGACAGCAACCCGGCTAAAGGGACAATTGTACCTAATCTGTCAACACCAATACGCGGCGACACTTGTGCACTGCCCGGGTGAGGCTTGCTACATGATTTGTATGCAGAAAGAAAGCATTTTCACTGCACCTGGGTAGAAGTGACAACAAAGTCTCATTGAATTATTAAATACCAAGGATGCTTTGGCAATGGTTTGCAAGATATTCACCATGCAGCTGGGTGTAGGGGAGGTGTTGACAGGGGGTTGTGTTATTATTTTTATTTTGCCAGGGTTTGCACGGACTACCTTAAACGCCTGCAGTGTGACCCAGCTCCCCACCCTCAGAGGGAGCCAGCACCAGGGTGGGGAAAGGGATTACAGACACACTCCTCACTGGCGCCATTGCTGGCTGCCGCTGTGTATCTGGTATATTTGTTCGCTGCTTGTCTTTTTTTGTGGCTTTTTTCCTCGCTTCATTGCCATTCACCCCCCAATTTTGTTGTTGTTGCTGTTTGCGAACCCACCCACGTCTCCTTGGCGTTGAAAAGCCCCAGTGCCCTGGCATCACAACCTCCCCCCCCCCCCACCCCCCTCACCCCCACTCTCTCTGTGTCTCTGTCTGTGTCCCTGTCTCTCTCCCTGTCTGTCTCCCTGCCTCCATCACTGTCTGTTGCAGCGAAACCCGGGCAACACTCGCAGCGACTCCGCCGCCGCCGCCGCCGCTCCTGCCAAGGTAAGCAGCGCTCGCCGGCCTCACCCTCACCCTCACCCTCACCCACCCTACCCCAGCCCTCTCACCCCCACCCCTCACCCCCTACCCTCAAACCCACCCCCCACCCCATGCATATGCCAGATGTACCAGGGTGGGTAGGGAAGGAGGAGAGAGCAGGGGAGCCGAGATCTCACACCCCCCCTCCCTCCCCTCCCTTTCCCACACCCTCCCCATATGTTTCCCTTTCTTCCCAGGACACAGAAAGCTTCTCTCTGATTTAAAACGGCAAAACCCTCCTCTTCTTCCCCGTGGGCCCCACCTGACCTGGGCTTGCTGACACAGCTGATTGGTTTTTTTTTTTCTCCTATTGTTGTCAAAGGACTTTGCCTTGAAGCTAAAAGAAGTACACCCCCCCCCCCCTCCCAGCTCTCAGTCTCAAGAAGTGTCCAGAGCCGAAACGTCACCTATACCACTTCTCCAGAGATGCTGCCTGACCCACCGAGTTACTGACCCCAGATTGTTGTGTCTATCTTCGGTGTAAACCAGCATCTGCAGTTCCTTCCTACACAGAAAGACCCCCCCCCCTCCCCCACCCCTTCTCTATGCAACATGGGACTTCATCTCAACTGAAAACCATTGTGGTCCTGCCCCACTGATATATGAAGAAGGGTCTCGACCCGAAACGTCACGCATTCCTTCTCTCCAGAGATGCTGCTTGACCCGCTGAATTACTCCAGCTTTTTGTGTCTATATTCGACATCATTTCCCACATACCTCGATTCTATCCTACCCCCCTCCCCCTTGTCCAATCCCTTCCCACCTACGTGTAGGAAGGAACTGCAGATGCTGGTTTAATAGGTGAAGTTTCGGGTCGAGACCCTTCTTCAGACTCACCTATGTCATGGGCCATTATGGACTCCACCCTTCCTGAGGTCATCTTTTTTATTCTGTTTTATTCAGGCCTTCTCCATCTTTCAATCTGAAGAAGGGTTCCAACCCAAAACGTCACCTATTCCTTTTCCCCCAAAGATTCTGCCTGACCCGCTGAGTTACTCCAGTACGTTGTGCCTATCTTTGGTATAAACCAGCATCTGCAGTTCCTTCCTACCCATTGTGGTCCCAGTTGGATTCATGTGTTCTTTCAATAATGTTAAAATGTGTAGGAAGGAACTGCAGATGCTGGTTTCAACCGAAGACGGACACCAAAAACTGAAGTAACTCAGCGGGTCAGGCAGCATCCCTGGAGAAAAGGAATAGGTGACGTTTCAGGTCGAGACCCTTCTTCAGACTGGAGAAGGGTCTCGATCCGAACCATCAGCTCCAGAGATGCTGCCTGACCCGCTGAGTTGCTCCAGCTTCTTGTGTCTATCTCATGTTAAAATATGTAATGGGTATTGCTTGAACCTAACTTGGCTTCAGCTTTGTGGACGGAAAAATAAAGTTAAACATTTTAGGTCAGGGGATGCTGCTAAAAGGAGTGTTTCCAGCATTTTCTTTTTTTTAAATTTCATGTTTTCAGCATCTGCTGTATTAGCATCAAGTTTAGTTGAGGAGGGATATGCCAGGGGAAGGGGTGGTGCACTTTGTGGATATTCTTTGTACACCTTCTTCTATTCAGTGGGGGAAGGGGGGGGGAGGTGTTAGAGTCTGCAAGGCTCGGTGCTGAGACCCCAGTTATTTACAATTTATATTAACGATTTATACGAGGGAATTACAGTGCACTCCATAATGTTTGGGACAAAGACCCATCATTTATTTATTTGCCTCTGTACTACACAATTTGAGATTTGCAATAGAAAAAAAATCACATGTGGTTAAAGTGTACATTGTCAGATTTGAATAAAGGCAATTTTTATATATTTTGGTTTTACCATGTAGAAATTACAGCAGTGTTTATACATAGTCCCCCCATTTCGGGGCACCATAATGTTTGGGACACAGCAATGTCATGTAAATGAAAGTAGTTATGTTGCATATCCGTTGCATGCAATGACTGCTTGAAGTCTGCGATTCATGGACATCACCAGTTGCTGGGTGTCTTCTCTGGTGATGCTCTGCCAGGCCTGTATTGCAGCCATCTTTGGCTTATGCTTGTTTTTGGGGCTAGTCCCCGTCAGTTTACTCTTGAGCATATAAAAGGCATGCTCATTGGGCCAATGACTTTTGAGGCATTTGTTTGAACTTGAGCAGATAGATTGTGTCAATACATTTCAGAATGCATTATGCTTCTACCATAAGCAGTTGTATCATCAAAGAAGTTAAGTGAGCCAGTACCTTCAGCAGCCATACTTGCCCAGGCCATAACACCCCCACCACCGTGTTTCACAGATGAGGTGGTATGCTTTGGATCTTGGGCAGTTCGTTCTCTCCTCCATACTTTACTCTTGCCATTACTCTGATATAAGTTAATCTTTGTCTCATCTGCCCACATGACCTTTTTCCAGAACTGTGGTTGCTCTTTTAAGTACTTCTTGGCAAACTGTAACCTGACCATCCTATTTTTGCAGCTAACCAGTGCTTTGCATCTTGCAGTGTAGCCTCTGTATTTCTGTTCATGAAGTCTTCTGCGGACAGTGGTCATTGACAAATTCACACCAGACTCCTGAAGAGTGTTTCTGAACTGTCGGGCAGGTGTTTGGGGTTTTTTCTTTATTATAGAGAGAATTCTTCTATCATCAGCTGTGGAGGTCTTCCTTGGCCTGCCGGTCCCTTTGCGATTAGTAAGCTCACCAGCGCTCTATTTCTTCTTAATGATGTTCCAAACAATTGATTTTGGTATGCCTAAGGTTTGGCTGATGTCTCTAACAGATTTATTCTTGGTTCTCAGTCTCATAATGGCTTATTTGACTTTCATTGGCACAACTTTGGTCCTCATGTTGATAAATAACAATAAAAGTTTCCAAAGGTGATGGAAAGACTGGAGGAAAGACTAGGTGCTGAGAGCTCTCTTATATCTGCATTAAGGAGGAAATTAAACACACCTGAGCAATTACAAACACCTGTGAAGCTATATGTGACCCAAACATTATGGTGCCCTGAAATGGGGGAGACTATGTATAAACACAGCTGTAATTTCTACATGGTGAAACCAAAATGTATAAAAATGGCCTTTATTCATATCTGACAATGTGCACTTTAAAAACATGTGATTTTTATATTACAAATATCAAATTGTGGAGTACAGAGGCAAATAAATAAATGATGGGTCTTTTCCCAAAATTTCTGGCGGGCACTGTAAATGTAACATCTTTAAGTTTGTGGATGGCACAAAGCTGGGTGGCAGTGTGAGCTGCGATGAGGATGCTATGAGGCTGCAGCACGACTTGGACAGGTTGGGTGAGTGGGCAGATGCATGGCAGTTGCAGTATAATGTAGATAAATGTGAGGTTATCCACTTTGGTGGGAAGAACAGGAAGGCAGATTATTATCTGAATGGTGTCAGATTAGGAAAAGGGGAGGTGCAACGAGATCTGGGTGTGCTTGTACATCAGTCACTGAAAGTAAGCATGCAGTACAGCAGGCAGTGAAGAAAGCTAACTGGCCTTCATTGCGAGAGGATTTGAGTTTAGGAGCAAGGAGGTCCTGCTGCAGTTGCACAGGGCCCTGATGAGACCACACCTCAAGTATGGTGTGCAATTTTAGTCTCCTAATTTGAGGAAGAACATTATGGCTATTGAGGGAGTGCAGCGTAGGGTCACCAGATAAATTCCCGGGATGGCGGGACTGACATATGATGAAAGAATGAGTCGACATTCATTCGAAAGAAATGTTCCCGATGTTGGGGGAATCCAGAACCAGGGGTCACAGTTTAAGAATAAGGGGTAGGCCATTTAGGACTGAGATGAGGAAAAACTTTTTCACCCAGAGAGTTGTGAATCTGTGGAATTCTCTGCCACAGAAGGCAGTGGAGGCCAATTCACTGGATGATTTCAAGAGAGAGTTAGATTTAGCTCTTAGGGCTAAAGGAATCAAGGAATATGGGGAAACAGTAGGAACGGGGTACTGATTTTAGATGATCAGCCATGATCATATTGAATGGCGGTACTGGCTTGAATGGGCCGAATGGCCTACTCCTGCACCTATTTTTCTATGTTTCTATGTTCTATGATAGATGGAAGGTGTTACAAAATAGAGCACTTTCAGTTTCCTTTCTTTAAAAAGTATACGGACTTGTACGTGTGTCATGAAATGCTGGTTTTAAAGATAATAAAAGATTTGTGGCTCAGGGTGCCTTGAGTTTGTGGTTTGTGTAGCAGCAGACATTGGTGCTGTCTTGTTGCCTGGTTGAAGTTAGCTGAGTGTATTTATCGCTGAGGCCTATAGCTGAGGCCTATCATTGGTACCATTAAATGGCATTGCCAGTCTGAGAGAGAGTCGGTCGCACAGCATTTACCATTTAAAATAACACTCAGGGCCCCTGTGAGGGCAGCATCTGATATCTCTCTGTTCTTGCCCTTCTTCTTCTTCTTGCGTATGGCGTGCTCAGCCTAAAGTTGTAGGACAACTTGTTCTATTTGATCTTACTTGATTGTGCACGCCAGGTTGATTGCATTCGTCGAAACAGGGCAGACCACGTGAAGGTTGCAATCTCCCACCCCTTCTTGCCCTTGAGAAGATGGAAGTCACTGGCTTTGAACTGCTGCGGTTGGTATGTTGATGGCTCTCCCTTAGAACTATCAGGAGGGAGTTCCAGCATTGGTGGGCGGTGGTGCTGTCCTCTTGTATCTATTGATTATGAAACACCGTGCTGAATTTGTGGCACAACATATATTTTCTGTATCAAAATGTGTATTTGAGACTCTCATGGTCTGTGCTCTGACTCAAAGCATCCAGTTTACCGGCACCACTATCGTTCCCATTTTTGGGACTTTTACCTGCATCTGTCCACCATTGAAACCATCAGCTTCATCCCCCACTTCTCCCGGTGTGTAGGAAGGAACTGCATGCAGATGCTGGTTTACACCGAAGATAGACACAAACTGCTGGAGTAACTCATCAGGACAGGCAGCATCTCTGGATTGAAGGAATAGGTGACATTTCGGGTCGAGACCCTTCTTCAGACCTGAAGGGTCTCGTTCCAAAACGTCTCCTATTCTTTTTCTCCAGAGATGCTGCCTGACCCACTGAATTACTCCAGCAGTTTGTGTCTATCTCCACTTCTCCCAGGCTTGGCTTCTGCATTCAGTGTTCCTGCACTGCATTCAGATTCCTCCAACCAACCCCTCATCTTACTTTCACTGGCATGTTTCTAATCTGCTGTTCCTGACCGTAATTTGTTTCTCTCAGTAATGTTAAACGAGTGATAAATATTGCCTTAAAACAACTGGGCAGTTTTATGGAAAGACAGATAAAGTTAGACATTTTAGGTCAAAAACTCTACCAGAGGAGCATTTTCTATTTTCATTTCAGATTTTGTCGCATTGGCAGCTCGTAAAAGATGTTTGTTATCATCAATTATGGGCAGCACAGTAGCGCAGCAAATAGAGCTGCATCCTTGCAGCACCAGAGACACGAGTTGAATCCTGACCTTGGGTGCTGTCTGTGTGGAGTTTGCACCGGTTTCCTCCCACATCCCAAAGTCGTGCGGGCTTGTAGGTTAAAGCCCCCGGTGTGTGGGCAGTGGATGGGAAAGTGGAATAACATGGAACTATTGTGAACGGGTGGTCGGTTTGGGCTCCGTGGGCCGAAGGGCCTGTTACCATGCTGTAGCTTTCAATCGCTGAATCAAGTTTGGTTGGAGGTTTGGCAGCGGCCATGCTGGCAGAGGAGGGAGGCGCATCTTGTGGATGTTGTGAGGAATGTTCCCTACTGCCATTCGGCTATTAAACACTACAACCTCATATAAGCTCTGAACTACATAGACGATGATTGTTATTATTGCATTTTTATTGTGTTTTTTGTGTGTGTACGTGTGTGTGTATATATATATGTGTGTGTGTGTGTATTTGGGCGTATGTGTATATACACACACTGAACTTTCTTTTTCTCTCGTTTATTATATCGTTTAGAGTGTACTATGTTCACAGATTCTGTTGTGCTGCTGCAAGTAAGGATTTCATTGTTCTATCTGGGACATATGACAATAAAATACTCTTGACTGGGCTCGAAGGGCGGAATGGCCTACTCCTGCAGCTATTGTCTATTGTCTATTGTCTGTAATGTGCACTGCTTCCCTATCCTGTATCTGATTCATCTCAGAATCCTGTTACTCTGACTAATTCCCCAGTGTCAGCGACCACGCTGGTGTGACATCTTACCCGAGCCGGCATTGCCTTTACTCACCGCTCCACTATCCAGCTGCAGCTCCACAAAACCCCTATCAAACCCCCAGCTCATCACCTGTGGAATGTAATGTTACCCTGCTGATGGTCCCCGCGTAAAATCTCCCTCTCTCCCCATTCCTAAACGTGCAGAATTCAAAACCCCTAACATTAAAGTTGCTGAGCAAAGGCGTATTGGAGTCATAGAGAGTGATACAGCGTGGAAACAGGCCCTTCGGCCCAAGTTGCCCACACCGGCCAACATATCCCGGCTACACTAGTCCCACCTGCCTGCGCTTGGCCCATATCCCTCCAAACCTGTCCTATCCATGTACCTGTCTAACTGTTTCTTAAATGTGACGATAGTCCCAGCCTCAACTACCTCCTCTGGCAGCTCGTTCCATTCACCCACCACCCTTGGTGTTACCCCTCAGATTCCTATTACATCTTTTTCCCTTCACCTTAAACCTATGTCCTCTGGTCCTCGATTCACCTACTCTGGGCAAGAGACTCTGTGCATCTACCCGATCTATTCCTCTCATGACTATTAACAGATGTTTTTTTCCTAATTGTATTTTGCACGAATGCCTTGTTTTTGTTTGTTCAGTCTTTTTTATTTTTATTGTCTTACACAATTTTAAATGAACATTTTGTTTTTTGTGTGTTTAAGCTGAGTCTATATGCCTGTGATGCTGCTGTAAACAAGATATTCACTGTGCCTGGACCTCACCATACACCCTATAGGACAATAAACTCTTCTTTAAGAGTCAAGAGTGTTTTATTGTCATATGCCCAGAAACATAACAATGAATTCTTACTTACAGCAGCAACAGAATATGTAAAAGTAGGCACAAAAAGCTGGAGTAGCTCAGCGGGACAGGCAGCATCTCTGGAGGAACGGAATGGGTGACGTTTCGGGTCGAGACCCTTCTTCAGACCCGAAACGTCACCCATTTCTTCTCTCCAGAGATGCTGCCTGTCCTGCTGAGTTACTCCAGCTTTTTGTGTCTATCTTTGGTTTAAACCAGCATCTGCAGCTCCTACTTACACAGATATATGAAAGTAGTTATGTGTAAATACAATAATAAACAACAAAAATGTTCATTGTGTGTGGGTATATATGTGTGTGTGAATATATATATATATATATATATATGTGTGTGTGTGTGTGTGTGTGTGTGTGTGTGTGTGTGTGTGTATATATATGTGTGTGTGAATATATATATATATATATATATATATATATATATATATATATATATATATATATGCGTGTGTGTGTGTGTGTGTGTGTATATATATATATATCATGTGTATACACACACACACACACACACAAACACACACACATATATATATATATAAACAAAGTCTCCAAATCTATGTAGTTTGGAGCTTATTTGGTGGTTGTAGTGTTTAATAGCCTGATAATTGTAGAGAGGAAGCTGTTGTTGAACCTAAACGTTACAGTTTTCAGGCTCCTGTATCTTCTTCCCGATGGCAGTGATGGAATGGGTGTGTGATCAGGATGGTGTGGGTGTCTGACGATGCTGGCTGCCCTTTTGAGGCAGCGACTCCTGCAGATCCCTTCGATGGTGGGGAGGTCAGTACCCGTGATGGACTGGGCAGCATTCACCACTTCTTGCAATCTTATTGCTACTAAGTTTGCGAAGACTTCCGTTGACGCCACTCACTGTGCGGTTCTGCGTATCTGTGTCGCTGCCCCCCCGCCCCCCCCCTGAGTTGGATGGTTTGTAGGGAGAAAGTTTGGTGTTGTTGCAAAGGTTGACGTGGGCTTTTCAATGGTGTTGGCATCAGTTGCCGTGTCACATGTGCGCTGAGCAGGTCTGGCCGCCGTTGAAAGGAATTGTTGGCGGCAGAGTGGTGAACCTTGGAAGTAGTATTGTATGCAAAACTCCTCGTCCTACTTGGGAGAAAGTGTTTGAGCCTGCCCGGAAATGCAGAATAAAATGTTTGCAGGGAATCCTGAGAACGTTCGTGTGAGCGGGCAACAGCAGAGGATCCTGAAAGTGGTCTCGGTGGGCTGTGGAGTGGAGAGGCCAATTAGTCAAATCGTGACCATAATCCACGGAGCCAGAGATCCTGCTTAATTTGTTTAGAGTTTCGTTTAGCGATACAGCATGGAAACAGGCCCTTCAGCCCACCATGTCCACGCCGACCATCGATCACCCCTTCACACTAGACTTTAGACTTTAGAGATACACCGCGGAAGCAGGCCACACCGTACTCGAGCACTGGGGCCAATTTACAATTTTTACCATAGCCAATTAACCTTCAAACCTGTACGTCTTTGGAGTGTGGGAGGAAACCGGAGCACCCGGAGAAAACCCACACGGTCACAGGGAGAATGTACAAACTCCATACAGACATCAACCATAGACAGGATGGAACCCGGGTCTCAGACGCTGTAAGGCAGCAACTCTGCCGCTGCTCCACTGTGCCGCCCCAACTCGTTCTACGTTATCCCACATTCCCATCCGCTCCCTACACACTGGGAGCAATTTGCAGAGGCTAATTGACCTACCAACCCGCACGTCTTTGGGATGTAGGAGGAAACCGGAGCACCAGGAGGAAATCTACATGGTGACAGGGAGAAGGTGCCTATTCCACATAGACAGCGCCTGTGGTCAGGATCGAACCCGGGTCTCTGGCGCTGTGTGAGGCAGCAGCACTACCAGCTGTGCCACTGTGCCGCACTGTGCTTGCGGGCACTCGAGGGGAAGGGGTGGATGGTGGGGAGTGAGGCTGGTGTGTCCAGGGTCAGAGCCAGCACCACAGAAGGAATCTGACCCAGCAATGCTGCACTGCACTTCCACTTTTATTCTGCACTCCTGAAATGCTTCACATGCACAAACCCTTTCTCGTGGGGAGAGCCAGAAAAGTCACATAGCTCTTCCATACAACCTAGACCAGTACTGCACAGGAACGGGCCCTTCGCTCCATAATGTTGGTGCCAAAACATGATACCTAGTTAAACTGGTCTCATCTGCTTGTACATGATCCATATCCCTCTATTCCCTGCATTTCCATGTGCCTATCTATATAATCCTCTCAAATGTCACTGTCGTATCTGCCTCCACCACCACCCCTGGCAATGCGTTCCAGGCCCCCACCACCCTCTGTGTTAAAAACATCTTGCCCCACACTCCCCATTCAACATTCCCCCTCTCACCTTATAGCTATGCCCTCTAGTGTTGGATATTTCCACCATGGGGAGAAAGGTTCTGAGTGTCTACCTTATCTATGCCTTTCATAATTCATAATTCTATCATGTCCTCCCCTCAACCTCTGACGTTCCAGAGAAAACAATCCAAGTCTATCCAACCTCTCCCTGTAACTGAAAACCCTCTAATCCATGGGCTATTGGTCCCATTAGCCACGACCCAGGGAAGGGGTTGCCGAAACTGCCCGAGGACACATGTGGCGGGGCAAACATCTGGCTAATGGAACATTTCACATTTCATCATATTCAATCCTATTTTGGCAGGAAAAAATCAAAAAAAGCAAAGAAGTGCATCGTGTGACTGGTGAGAGATTGCAGAGCTTGGCTGGGCATCCTAACGCATGATTTGCAGAAGGCTAAAATGCAGTCACAGCAGGTCATTAGGAACGCTATCAGAATGTTATTGCTTTTCGCAAGGGGAATTGAATACAAAAGCAGGGAGATTATGCTTCAGTAATGCAGGGCATTGGTGAGACCACGTCGAGAATACTGGGTACTGTATCGGTCTGCTTATTTAATGGAGGATATTATCACCTTGAAAGTAGTTCAGCAAAGGTTTACTTTACTAATGCCTGGGATGGGCAGGTTGCCAAAATGAGATGTTGGACAGTTTAGTTTAGTTTAGAGATACAGCGCGGAAACAGGCCCTTCGGCCCACCGAGTCTGCATCGACCAGCGATCCTCGTCCACTAACACTGTTCTACACCCACTAGGGACAATTGACATTTATACCAAGCCAATTATCCTACAAACCTGTACGCCTTTGGAATGTGGGAGGAAACCGAAGATCTCGGAGAAAACCCATGCAGGTCACGGAGAACGTACAGAAACTCAGGACAGACAGCACCTGTAGTCGGGATCGAACCCGGGTCTCTGGCACTGTAAGTGCTGTAAGACAGCAACTCTACCGCTGCGCCACTGTGAGATCGATCCTGAGGTTAGAGAACCTTAATTTCAAAGGACGGCACGGTAGCGCAGCGGTAGAGTTGCTGCCTTACAGCACCAGAGACCCGGGTTCGATCCTGATTATGGGTGCTGTCTGTACGGAGTTTGTACGCTCCCCCCTTGACCTGCGAGGTTTTCTCCAGTTGTTCCGGTTCCCCCCTCCACACTCCAAAGACGTGCAGGTTTGTGAGTTAATTGTCCTCTGCAAATTGTATGCAGTATGCAGTACAGAACTAGTCTCGGCACAGACTCAGTGGGCCAAAGGGCCTGATTCCACACTGTATCTCGAAATGAAACAAAACAAATTTAAAGTGGCCTCCTTGTGTGCATTGTGGAATGTGGATTGGAGGGGTTCTGATCCGAACGAGAGGTTGTGAGTGTTGTGGAGCAGATGGGTGGAGTTGAGATGTGAGATTGGAGCATAGTTGAAGAGAGTGTCAAGTTTATCATCACCTGCACATGTACGGTAAGGTACAGCCTTTGCTCGGTGGAGCAGCAGGTGGTGAGTTGGCAAGGCTAGCACCAAAGATAGACTCAAAATGCTGGAGTAACTCAGCGGGTCAGGCAGCATCTCTGGAGAAAAGGAATAGGTGATGTTTCGGGTCGAGGCCCTTCTTCAGACTAACGGTATGCAAAGGGACAAATCAAAGCCACCGACGATGATCAAGGAGAGATGGAGCCCACAAGGGTTCATTGTTGGCTGCGGTGAAGGTGATAACGAGTGGCACAAACATTGAAACTCAGCAGGACGACAGTGAAACTAGTACGACGACTAGGGTGGGGGAGAGAGGGGGGTACAAGGGTTACTTGAAGTTAGATAAATCAATATTCATACCGCTGGGTTGTAAAGGTTGGCATGGCTGGCAGCTTTGGAGAACAGCACAAGGACTTCCCCACCATCCCAGCCATGAACAAATTAACAGTTCAAAACACTTACACTTGCCAGATGCATTGTCCAATTCTTGTTAACTATGTAAGGAATTTGAACGACAAACCGACCAACCTCAAAGTGCCCCTGCCCTCACATTATGACCGAGGCAGAAGATTACGACTGGCAGGGCTGGTGAGCGGAAGGTTTAACAGGGGGCACAGTGGGTGGCGCCAACCGTTTGGGCGGTAAACTTGCTGCCTTACAGCTCCAGAGACCCGGGTTCGATTCTGACCATGGGTGCCATCTGTATGGAGTTGGTACGTTCTCCCTGTGACCTGCGTGGGTTTTCTCCGGGTGCTCCAGTTTCCTCCAACACTCCAAAGGCGACAGGTTTGTAGGTCAAAATGTGTAGGAAGGAACTGCAGATGCTGGTTTTAACTCATCTCTGGAAAAAAAGGAATAGGTGACGTTTCGTGTCGAGTCCCTCCTTCAGACTAAGAGTCGGGGAAAGGGAAAGAGAGATATAGAAGGTAACACAGAACAAATGACTGTATAACGTTATTCCTACACCACAGCCAACAATAAACCGTTGTGGTTTCCACCTTTCCTTGATCATCATTGCTTTTTGCATGTCTTTCATTCATTTGTTCTAGGTATCTTCTACTGTATATCTCTCGTTTCCCGATCCCTTGACTCTCAGTCTGAAGAAGGGTCTCGACCCGGAACGTCACTGATTCCTTTTCTCCAGAGAAGCTGCCTGTCCTGCTGAATTGCTCCAGCCTTCTGGTGTCTATCTTCGGCTTGTCGGTCAAAAAAAACCATAAAATTGTCCCTGGTGTGTAGGATAATGCTGGTGTATGGGGAGACCGCTGGTTGGCGCGGACAGGGTGGGCCGAAGGACATGTTTCCGCGCTGTATCTTTGAGGTGTAAAGGGGGCCTAGTCCCTGCCTCCAGTGCTGATGGATGAAGTTGGTGTGGGTGGTCGCTATAATGGAGGCACAGTGGTGATGCTGAGAGAGCCGGAGGGAATGGGGGCATGGGTTGCCTGAGGTTGCCTCGGGAGAGGCTGTGTGTATTATAATAAATAATTGACACCACTCACAGCAGCGCGATTACTCACAAAAGAAGCAGCTTAATATCTTTCCCTCTGTCTCTCCCCTTACTCTCTCTTTGTTTACCGTGTTCCTGCTCTCCAATCTACAGGCAGCTCTGGCCCGCACAGCCTGCTGTCAACAGAACCTGTGTCCCCACTCTCTGGCGTCTCATTTATTTATCTGCATCGATGCTGCTTTATTTGGTGGAGGAACGAACCCCTTCAGCTGTTCCTTGTGGTTTGCTATCGTACGCACCAGCGAGCCCCGCAACAAGCAACCAGCTACATTTACAATGAAACCTTTAAAGTGTGGTAAAACTCCAATGCGCATCAGAGCACCATTGAATAGAACTGCTTCAGTAATACTGCTTCTGTAGTAGACTTTATAGAGATGCAGCACGGAAACAGCTCTTCAGCCACCCATGTCCGCGCCGACCAGCGATCACCCCCGTACACTAGCACTCTCCTACACACTAGGGACAATTTTTTTTACCACGTACCGATGCCGATTAAGCTACAAACCTGCACATCTTTGGAGTGTGGGAGGAAACCGGAACACCCGGAGTAAACCCACACGGGTCACGGGGAGAACGTACAAACACTGTACAGCAGCACCCGTAGTCAGGATGGAACCCGGGTCTCTGCCGCTGTAGGCAGCAACTCTACCGCTGCGCCACCGTGCCGATCTTGAGTAAAACGGCATCAGCATTAAATAAAACTTGACCATAGCCGAAGTGAAGTATAGATATTTTTGCTGGAAAATAAGAGTTATATTCCTAATAAACCTCAGTCTGAAGAAGGGTTTCGGCCCGAAACGTTGCCTGTTTCCTTCGCTCCATAGATGCTGCCTCACCTGCTGAGTTTCTCCATTTTTGTCTAACTTATGGAAAGTCACGTTATAGCAGAACAGGCTTCAAGGACAGATTCAACAGGTTTTCCACGATTGTGATCGAGCTGTGTTAATGTGTCCCTCTTCATGCACATTAATGTTCCCTAATCCATCAATGACGTTATAACCTATAAGCTTCATCAAAAGACACAAAATGCTGGAGTAACGCAGTGGGTCAGGCAGCATCCCTGGAGAAATATGTAGGAAGGAACTGCAGATGCTGGTTTAAACTGAAGATAGACACAAAAAGCTGGAGTAACTCAGCGGGACAGGCAGCATCTCTGGAGAGAAGGAATAGATGACGTTTCGGGTCGAGTCCCTTCCTAAGACTGACTGACCCTCAGGGACACATGCTTTGTAGCAGGATTATCTACATGTAAAATTAGGAGAGGCATAGATAGGGTGAATAGAGTCCTTCTGCCTGCATAGAAATGTCAAATACTTGAGGACATGCAGCAGGTTTGAAGTGAGAGAAGGGAAAGTTTAAAAGAGATTTGCAAGGCAAGTTTTTTTACACAGAGTTTGGTAGGTGCCTGGAACACACTGCCAGGGAGGTTATAGAATCATAGAGTTATACAGCGTGGAAACAAGCCCTTCGGCCCACACCGACCAACGTGCCCCCATCTACACTAGTCCCACCTGCCTGTGTTTGGCCCATATCCCTCTAAAACTGTCCTATCCATGTACCTGTCCAAATGTTTTTCAAACATTGTCCTAGTTCCTGCCTCAAATACCCCCTCTGGCAGCTCGTTCCATACACCTACCATCCTGTGTGTAAAACAAGTTGTCCCTCAGATTCCTATTAAATCTTTCCCCTTCACCGTATGCCTATATGCTCCAGTTCTTGATTCCCCTACACTGGGTAAAATACTCTGTGCATTTACTCTATCCATCTCATGATCTTATACAGATGACCACTCATAGGTGTATGGAATGAACTGCCAGAGGAGGTAGTTGAGGCAGGTACCATCACAACGTTAAGAGACATTTAAACAGGTACATGGATAGGACAGGTTTAGAGGGATATGAGCTAAATGCTGGCAGGTGGGACTAGTGTAGATGGGACATGTTGGTCGGTGTGGGCAAATTGGGCCAAAGCGCCTGTTTCCGTGCAGTATGACTCTATGACGCACTCTGAAAAGGAGTTTATGGGAATATGCGTTGTGAAATTCAGCTGATGAATTAAAACACATCCACTTCCTTATATTGATCGCACTTGCAGTCCTGTACCCGCTACTGCACCATTCAAGGGCACCATGGCTATTTGAGCTGTCTTGTGCCTCTATAAACAGGTGTGAACGCACAGGGGAAATAACTGGTGAACTGATTACCGGTGTATTTGTGCACTGCACCTTTGTGCAGTTGGCCCAGACTTTGTGGTTCAGATATTTCTATACAGGGAGCTTCCGTTGTTGATCAGCGTTGATGGAGAGAGGAACAGCTCACACTGCAAATGGGCTTCAACTAAAGCAGCAAGTTTACAGTCCAGAAGTACTTCAGAAGCTGTGAAATCCTTGGAACATCCTGACCATCGGAAGGATGTGTAAGATAAACACAAAATGCTGGAGTAACTCAGCGGGGACAGGCAGCATCTCTGGATAGAAGGAATGGGTGACGTTTTGGGCATATCACAGACGTGCAGTAGGCAGCGTAATTGGCCAGTATAAATTGTCTCTGGTGCGTAGTCCCGAAACGTCACCCATTCCTTCTCTCCAGAGATGCTGCCTGTCCCACTGAGTTACTCCAGCATTTGTGTTTATCTTCAGTGTAAACCAGCATCTGCAGTTCCTTCCTGCACATGAATGATGTGTCAATTAATTTTAACCGGATCGAACTCGAGGATACAATTAACACTTGCTTCCCTTCGTATTTTACCTGTACTTACCTGTGGCGACATTTTGAATTTGCAGAAGCACAGGTGGTTTTTGTTCCCTTTTCCAGGGCTGCACAGTGGCACAGCTGGTAGTGCAACTGCCTCACAACGCCAGAGGCCCGGGTTCCATCCTGATCTCGGCTGCTGTCTGTGTGGAGTTTGCACGTTCTCCTTGTGACCATGTGGGGGGCATCCTCCGGGTGCTCTGATTTCCTCCAATATCGCAAAGACATGCGTGCTGGTCGGTTGATTGGACTGTAAATTGCCCCTGGAGTGGATGAGAAAGTGGGATAGCGTAGAACTAGTGTGAACAGGTGATCAATGGTGGATGTGGACTCCAAGTGGAGTGGGCCAAAGGGCCTGTGTCCATGCTGTATCTCTAAACTAACCTAACTAAACATAGCACAGTACATTACAGGAACAGGCCCTTCGGCCCACAATGTCTGTGCTGAACACGATGCCAAGAACAATTCTTATCTGCCTGCACATCATCTGTATCCCTTCATTCCTTCCATATCCATGTGCGTATATCGAGGTCTCTTTAACACTAGTAATATATCTGTCCCCACCACCACCTGTGGCAGCATGTTCCAGGCACCCACCACCCTCTGTGTAAAATTAAACTGGCTCACACATCTCCGTTAAACTCTGCCCCTCTCACCTTAAAGCTATGCCCTCTGATATTTGATGTTTCCATGCTGGGAAAAAGGTTCTGACCATCTCTCATAAATGTATATACTTCTCCATCAAACTCCAGCGTTCCAGGGGAAACGATCCAAGTTTGTCAAACCTCTCCCTGTAGCTATTCCAGGTGTCATTCTGGTAAACAGCCTCTGCACTCTTTCTAAAGCCTGGAACCTCATTATAACCTAAAGGGCCTGTCCCACTTGGGCATTTGCGCGTCATGCAGGTGGCGTGCGAGGATTTTGAGAATCCCCAAATCCTGGGGTGCCGCGCGCTACCGCGTGTCACTGCCTACATCACCACGTCTCACCACGCACCATGCGCGTGTAATGCACGCCATGCGCGCGAGGTGCGTCGTGACGCGTAAAAGATGTTGCGTAAATGACGCGCAAATAACGCCCAAGTGGGACAGGCCCTTAAGATAGACACGAAAAGCTGGAGTAACTCAGCGGGTCAGACAGCATCTCTGGAGAAAAAGCATAGATGACTAGGTGAATCGATAGGAAAAGAATAGGTTACAAAAAGCTCAGACTGAGGAAGTGTCTCGACCCAAAAGGTCACCTATTCCTTTTCTCCAGAGATGCTGCCTGACCCGCTGAGTTACTCCAGCTTTTTGTGTCTATCTTCCATTTAAACCAGTATCTGCAGTTGAAGTGTCAGTATTGGTCGGGCCGCCAGTATATCTCTCCTTTGGATTCACCGATAAAGTTAGCGTACGGAAGGAGGCCATTCATCCCATTGTGTCTGTTCTGGTCATAAAATAACCGCTCAGTGTAATTCCACCTTGTGGGTAGAGTGTAGATGTTTCAGTTATAAATCTCAAAACGGTCTGGAATTTTTCATTTGTAAGTGCTGCTTCGCGTTGTCAGCTGAGCAAGTTTAACTTGACTTAAATTCGGCACGATGTCAAAGCTTCTGTGGAGGATTTTATTTTATCGGTTGCTCTTGCATCCGGCTGTAATCCGCATATCAGGGCGGCAGCTAGAGAGGGAAGGGGGAAATGTGAACTTCAGATTTAACTACTTTAGTACAATGTCATAGAGTCATACAGTGTAAATACAGGCCCTTCGGCCCAATTTGCCCATGCTGACCAACATGCCCCACCTGCCTGCATCTGGCCCATTTCCCTCTAAACCTGTCCTATTCCTTTACTGTCCAATATTCGGCACGGTGACTCAGGATTGCTGCCTCACAGTGTCCGTGACATGGGTTCGAGCCTCACCTCAGGTGCTGTCTCTGTGGAGTTTGCATGGTCTCCTGTCTGTTTTCTCCTGCTCTGGATATCTTCCATATCACAGACATGCATTGGGCAGCGTAATTGGCCAGTATAAATTGTCTCTGGTGCGTAGTCGAATACAGTCACAGCATCACACAGCACGGAAACGGGCCCTTCAGCCCAATTTGCCTATGCTGACCAAGATGCCCTACCTACACTAGTCCCACCTGCCTGTGTTTGGCCTATCCTTCCAAATCTTTCCTATCCACGTACCTGTCCAAATGCCTTTTAAATGTTGTAATGTACCTGCCCCCAACAACCTCTTCTGGCAGCTTATTCCATATCACCCATCGCCTGATCAGTTTGAAGAAGGGTCTCGACTCTTTCCTTCTCTCCAGAGATGCTGCCTCACCCGCTGAGTTACTCCAGCATTTTGTGTCTACCTTCGACTTTAACCAGCATCTGCGGTTCTTTCTCACCCATCACCCTCTGTGTGGAAAAGTTGCCCCTCAGGTTCTTATTATTCTTTCCCTTCTCACCTTAAACCTGTGTCCTCTGGTTCTTGATTTCCCAACCCTGGGTGAAATACTCTCTGCTGTCACCCTATAATTCCCCTCATGATTTTATGCTGAAGATAGACACAAAATGCTGGAGTAACTCAGCGGGACAGACAGGCAGCATCTCTGGAGAGAAGGAATGGGTGGCGTTTCGGGTCGACACCCTTCTTTGCTGCCTGACCCCCCCCCCCCCCCCCCCCCCCCCCCCCCCCCACTGAGTTTTCCTCCAGCAGTTTGTTTTTGTTTTGTTCAGGTATTCCCTCCTTGAAACTCTTCACCTGTCCATTCTCCTTCAGGTCTCTCCTGAGACCCAGCCCTGGTCCTGACATCTCCTCAAGTATCTGCTTTCTTGGTTTACATTAGTTTAGTTTAGAGATACAGCGCGGAAGTTTAGTTTAGTTTTGTTCAGAGATACAACGCACCTTCCGAGCATTCAGACCAAAGATTTGTAGGGGTGTCACGGGTTGCGGAGAGAAGGCGAGAGAATGGGGTCAACATAGCTCAGCCAATGATTGAATGGCGGAGTAGACGTCAAGTCACTTTTATTTCTATAGCACATTTTAAAAAACAACTCTCGTTGACCAAAATGCTTTACATTGGTGGAGTTACTAACGTTATACAACAGTGGTTCATAGATTAAGTACATACATAAATACATACATATAGCCCTCCCTCAGAGGACGTCTAGAAATGCTTGAGAGTAAAGATGAGTTTTAAGTCTCGACTTAGAAGAGTCGATGGAGGGGGCAGTTCTGATGGGAAGAGGGATGCTGTTCCAGTCTAGGAGCTGCAACCGCAAAGGCGCCGTCGCCCCTGAGCTTATGCCTAGACCGCGGGATGTTCAGTAACCCCAAGTCGGCAGATCTGAGGGACCTGGAGGTGGTGTGGTGGGTGAGCAGACGTTTGATATAGGTGGGGGCAAGGCTTTGTAAACATAAAGAAGGATCTTGAAATTGCGATGGGATGGGCCGAATGGCATAAATTTGTTCCTATCACTTATGAAGGTAAATTTTTGCTTTGTTGAGGGCATGACGTGTAATGGGAGTTGAACGCGGGGGTGCTTGCTTTGCGCTGGTTTGGCGTGGCGGTGGAGAAGGGTGTCTGAAGGTTGTGTTGCATCTTTCCACAGCGCCCGCCCGCCCGTGAGCTGCAGAGCTCGGCAGGGGAAGCATGACCACGACACAGCCGTCCACATTGGGGGAGCTGCAGCTGTACCGGGTCCTCCAGCGGGCCAACCTTCTCCTCTACTACGACGCCTTCATCCAGCAGGGAGGGGATGACGTCCAGCAGCTGTGCGACGCTGCGGAGGAGGAGTTCCTGGAGATCATGGCCCTGGTGGGCATGTCCAGCAAGCCCCTGCACGTGCGCCGCCTTCAGAAGGCCCTGCAGGATTGGATCACCAACCCCACGGCCTTCAACCAGCCCCTGACCAAGCTGCCGGCCAGCAGCATTCCCATCGTCAAGGTCTCCGACCAGAACTCGTCCAGTCCCAACTCCACCGGCGGTCAGCAGGAGCGCCCGTCGCGGCTAGCGCAGGCCGGGGCCGGCACGCCCGAGATGGGCAACAGCCACTCCTCGCCGCGCCGGACGGAGACCTCGTCGCAGACGGAGCCGGTGGCCTCGGGCCAGCACCTGCCCACCATCTCCCACATGGTCACCATGATCAAGGACGAGCCCCACTCGCCCCCCAGGGACGGACCCTCCCTCCCCCTCACGCAGGACGTCATCCAGATCATCGCATCCTGCGCCGAGCGCCACATCCACACCGTGCCCAGGATGGACGCCAAGGAGTTGGAGTGCATCTTCATCAGCAACAAGAAAATGTCCAAAACCCTCGGACACATCTTCGAGATGAACGACCAGGAGGCGCAGAAGGAGGAGGAGGTACGGAAGTTCAGCGCCATCTACGGGAGGTTTGACTCCAAGCGGAAAGATGGGAAGAATCTCACGCTGCACGAGGTACAGTAGCCATTACCCACTTGACCACAACGGTACCCCTTTGCCCAATTCGACCACATGCCTTAAGACCAAGGATAAGGCGGCTCGGTGGCGCTGCGGTAGAGTTGCTGCCTGACAGCGCCCGAGATCCGGGTTCGATCCTGACTACGGGTGCTGTGTGTATGGAGTTTGTACATTCTCCTTGTGACCACGTGTGATGCTCTAGTGCAAGGGGTTCCCAGCCTTTTTCGTCCCGTTTACCCCTGGCAACTTTAATAACACACAACAATGTTATCTCACTTATTTATGAACAACTAATGATGAACAGATACTAGAACCATACACAGTCAGTCAATGAGAAAAAATATGTACAAATCCAGAATCAACACATTTACCCGTTGGGTAGGTGAAATTTAACCCCTGGGGGTAAATTTTAACCAGGTTAGGAACCCTTGCTCTAGTTTCCTCCCACATTCCAAATACGTACAGGTTTGTGGGTTAATTAGTTTTGGTAAAGAAATCGTAAATTGTCCCAAGTGTGTAGGGTAGTGCTAGTGTACGCGGTGATCACTGGTCGATGCGATGCGGACTCGGTAGGCCGAAGGGCCCGTTTTCGCACTGGTTCTCAAAAGGCTAAAGGTCTTGGCATCATGTTCAGCGCAGACATTGTATCCCTGTACTCTACTGGTCTATGTTCTCTGACCATCTTTCCTGTGCACATTCAGTCCTGATACAGCCTTTTGGTCTGAAACATCAACCATTCCTTTCCACCACCACAGATGCTGCTGGATTTGTTGAGTAAGGCGGAGGCTTTACAAGGCGCTGGTCAGACCGGATTTGGAGTATTGTGAGCGGTTTTGGGCCCCATATTTGAGGAAGGATGTGCTGGCGTTGGAGAGGGTTTAGAGGAGGTTTACGAGAACGATTGCAGGAATGAGTGGGTTAACATATGATGAGCATTTGACAGCACTGGGCCTGTACTCGCTGGGGTGCAGAAAGGTGAGGGGGGACTTCATTGAAACTTACCGAATAGTGAAAGGCTTGGATAGGATAGGTGGAGAGGATGTTTCCACCATTGGGAGAGTCTAAGTCTAGGTCTAGAGGCCAGAGCCTCAGAATAAAAGGATTTACCTTTAGAAAAGGGACGAGGAGGAATTTCTCTAGTCAGAAGGTGGTGAATCTGTGGAATTCATTGCCACGGACGGCTGTGGAGGCCAAGTCAATGGATATTGTTAAGGTGGAGATTGACATATTATTGATTATTACGGGTGTCAGGAGTTATGGGGAGAAGGCGAATGGGGTTGAGAGGGAAAGATAGGGGGAACATTAGGGGGAACTTCTTTACTCAGAGAGTGGTAGCTGTGTGGAATGAGCTTCCAGTGGAAGTGGTGGAGGCAGGTTCGATTTTATCCTTTAAAAATAGATTGGATGGGCATATGGACGGGAAAGGAGTGCAGGTAGATGGGACTAGGGGGAAGTAAAAATTTTTTAAAAAAAGTGTTTGGCACGGACTTGAAGGGCCGAGATGGCCTGTTTCCGTGCTGTAATGGTTATATGGTTATATGGTTATATCAGCCATGAGTGAATGGTGGAGTAGACTTGATGGGCCGAATGGCCCAATTCCGCTCCTATCACTTATGTCCTTATAAGTTCCTCCAGCAGATTGCTTCTGGCTCTGTACACCGGCTCCTTGTTAACTGCCTGGGGGTGAGGAAAATCCCTCACGGACGGTGTGGGGATGAAGTTTCCAAGTCTCTCTCTGCACTCCCACACACCAGAGTATATGTTCCTCTCCCAATGAGCGGGAGACCAACTCCCCGCCCATCTTTGAATGACAAGGACGTCCTTTCACAAGATTACAAAAGGCCAAAGTGGAAAGTGCTGGAACACTTGGCACCATCTGCGGAGAGGGAAACAGAGTTAATGTTTCGGGTCTCGGAGATGAAGATAGTCGTTGTAAACAATATAAAAAGCACCAGGTCCACTCTCCTGCCCCGCACCACTGAACACATCGCTGAACCAGTCCTATCTAATCTGTTCCCAGGTTTTCCTACCAACTCCGCACACTGTGGGAAAAATACGTTCTTGATATCAGTCCTACAGTTCGTTTGAATGAAGGAGGCATTTTCCCACACTCTGTCACTGTCCTACACATTGGAGACATTTTACAATTTTTCTTTACCGAAGCCAATTAACCTACAAACCTGTCACTCTTTGGAATGTGGGAGGAAACCGGAGCAAACCCACGCGGTCACAGGGAGAATGTACAAACTTCATACAGACAGCACCCGTAGTCAGGATCGAACCGGGGTCTCTGGTGCTTTAAGACAGCAACTCTACCGCTGTGCCACTGTGCCGCCGTAGAATGACCAGATTATGTTTGCAATCTCCCATCTGTATGGGCGAAAAGTGAAGGCAGGTTCTTTTCGTGAGAGCATTGATCACAAGGTCATAAGTGATATGACTAGAACTAGGCTATTCGGCCCATCAAGTCTACTCCACCATTTAATCATGGCTGATCTATCTCTCCCTCCTATCCCCATTCACCTGCCTTCTCCCATAACCCCTGACACCCGTACTTATCAAAAATCTATCTGTCTCTGCCTTAAAAAATCCACTGACTTGGCCTCCACAGTTGGCCTTCTGTGGCAAAGAATTCCACAGATTCACCACACTCTGACTAAAGACATTTCTGCTCAACTCCTTCCTAAAAGAACGTCCTTTAATTCTGATAGCGAGTGCTGGTGATTTATTGAACGGGGTCGTTAGGCTCTGATGTCAACACAGAATGAACGTGATAGGAAATGGAACGTGAGTCAGATATTTCTGCAATCTCCTGAAATCTGACCTGTGTTTCTGTAGGTCTTTTAATCATAGTTTTGTTTTGCTGGTTTTGATACCACAATGTAACAAACAGTAAGGAAGCATTGTAAATCAACTGCTGCAGGAGGAATGGTAACGTTCACAAGTTATAGGAGTAGAATTAGGCTATTCGGCCCATCGAGTCCACTCCTCCATTGAATTATGGCTGATCTCTGCCTCCGAATCCCATTTTCCTGCCTTCTCCTTGCTTTCAAGAGAGAGAGCTAGATAGGGCTCTTAAAAGTAGCAGTCAGGGGATATGGGGAGAAGGCAGGAACGGGGTACTGATTGGGGATGATCAGCCATGATCACATTGAATGGCGGTGCTGGCTCGAAGGGCCGAATGGCCTACTCCTGCACCTATTGTCTATTGTTTATTGTCCTCATAACCCTTGACACCCATTCTAATCAAGAATCTGTCTATCTCTGCCTTTAAAATATCCACTGACGGCCTCCACAGCCCTCTGTGGCAATGAGTTCCAGAGATTAACTACCCTCTGACTAAAGAAGTTCCTCTTCACCTTTCTAAAAGAGCGCCCTTTAATTCTCAGGCTATGAACTCTGGTCCTAGACTCTCCACCAGTGGAAACATCCTCTCCACATCCACTCTATGCCTTTATTCTGTAAGTTTCAATGAGGTCCCCCCTCAACCTTCTATACACCAGCGAGAATAGGCCCAGTGCTGTCATCATATGCTAACCCATTCATTCCTGGAATCATTCTTGTAAACCTCCTCTGGACCCTCTCCAGAGATAGCACATCCTTCCTCAGATATGGGGCCCATATTTGCTCGCAGTATTCCAAATGTGGCCTGACCAGCGCCTCTTACAGCCTCAGCATTACATCTCTGTTTTTGTATTCCAGTCCTCTTGATATAAATGCCAGGTAAAGTGCTTCAGAATGATTGGAAATGCTCCAAAGGTGTCAAAGGTTCCTGCATGTCCTTTCCCATCCCCAGAAATATAATGCACAAACAAAGAACTGCAGGTGCTGCTTTATACCAAAGATAGACACAAAGTGGTGGAGTTACACAACGGGTCAGGCACCATCTCTGGAGAAAATGGATGGGTGACGTTTCGGGTCGGGACCCTTCTTCAGTTCTTCAGGATGGGTCTGAAGAAGGGTCCCGACCCGACCCGACCCGAAACGTTACCCATCCATTTTCTCCAGAGATGCTGCCTGATCCTCTGAGTTACTCTAGCACATTGTGTCTGTCCCAGAAATATAATGTCGACCATCAAGAGATTACACAAAGCATAAAAGTTGCACATTTGTGAACTGTTGTACGTCTTGCTGAGAGGAATCGAGGTGTTCCAGAAAGATTAGCGGGCAGGTCCAACAGGTTAAGAAAGCAAATGGGATGTTGGGTTTTATTACAAATGCCTTCCCTCCCTGGCTACAATGCTTCATGCAAGATCACGTTACAGATGGACCATGTCCTGGACTTTCCAGCATTCAATTATATTAATATTCAGGGTATTTTGTGTTCAGTTTTGGGCACCATGTTATAGGAAAGATGTTGCCAAGCTGGAAAGGGTGCATAGATTTACGTGGATGTTGCCAGGACTCGAGGGCCTGAGGTCGGGAGAGGTTGTGCAGGCTAGGACTTGATTCCTTGGAGTGTAGAAGGATGGGGAGTGAGGGGGGGAAATATTTAATAGATACCCGAGTGGTCTTTTTTTTACACAAAGTGTGGTGGGTGTATGGAACGAGCTGTCGGAGGAGGTAGTTGAGGCAGGCTCTATCGCAATGTATAAGAAACATTTTGACAGGTACATGGATATGATAGGTTTAGAGGGATATGGGCCAAACGCAGGCAGGTGGGACTAGTGTAGTTGTTGGTCGGCATGGGCAAGTTGGGCCGAAGGGCCTGTTTCCACACTGTATGACTCGATGGCTATGAGTCTCTCTGTGTCAACTTCCTTAAACTGTCCACCAGCTGTTTTGCTAACCATCTAAATGCAGAATAGATCTTTGTCCAATTGCAATCTGTGCTTTTTCTAATTAGGTCATTAACCAATTTTGTTTTGACAGCTATCACTGTTAAAAAATGGAGAGAGAAATCTTATTAGAGCTAATTAGAATGATTAAATGTCACGGAATCATCACACACAGGATATTCGGCCCATTGGGTCTAAGCCAGCTCCTACAATCCATTCAGTCCCAGCTACTCTGCTGTTTCCTGCAGACTATCTTCCCATTGAGTTCCCACCCATTTCCCTTTTTAAACTCCTGATTGAAGCCAGACCCGCAATAGATTCCAGATTACAGCCACTCTTTGCACAAAAATATTCTTGCACATCCCCCAAAATGCTGAATGTGTATCCCCTGGACCTTGTAGTATATGCCCACGGATATTAATGTGCGTCAGTGATTAATCCGGAGCTGTCTCAGCTGCTAGTTCCTCTTGACCGCCCCCTCCCCTTCCCCCTCCCACTCCCTCAGTTTCAATTCCTTTCCTCTGCTTTGCCATTTCTCTGTTCCTCTTTGAATTTACAGCCCGAGACTCACAGCCCCAGTGGATCCACTTATTAATTATTAGTGCTAACTTCTAACAAAGGATCACCGACACAAACAGGCAGCTATTGAGAGAGCAAGAGAGAGATGGAGACAGAGAGAGAGAGAGAGGCACAGACAGAGAGAGACAGAGAGAGACAGAGAGAGACAGACAAAGAGAGAGAGAGACAGACAGAGAGAGGGAGGGAGAGGGAGAGGGAGAGAGAGGAGAGGGGGAGGGAGAGGGGGAGGGGGGAGGGAGAGGGGAAGGTAGGAGGGAAAGAGAGAGGAGAGGGAGGGGAAGGGGGAGGGGGATGCAGGAGGAGGAGGGAGAGAGTGAGGGAGTTTCCATGTTGTATTTCTAAACTAAACTAAATTAATGAATACAAGAGATTGTTAAAAAAAGTCCGCAACTTCCTCCCAGCCCCAAGTGCTTTTGTTTCTTAGTTCTATTTACTAAGAGGGTTAACTCCAACCAAAAAGAACTAAAGTTGTGTGTGGGATGGATGGAGGAGAGCACATACCTTGGGGGGGGGGGGGGGAGTCCGGGGGAAGGGAGGGGAGGGGGGGAGGCTAGTGCGAACTTTATTCCGTGGAACAAAACCAAAAGTGAATCAAATTCTCAGAAAGGTAATAATAATAATAATAGATTTTATTTATATAACGCTTTTCAGGACTCAAAGTCAAATTCTCTTCATCCTGGAAAGACTTTGGGAATAGATTGCAAAGGCCACACTACAGAGAATACTGCAGGTGCTGGAAACCTATATCTAGAAATAGATAGCAGCTGAGGCAGCATCTGTGGAGAGAGAGAGAGAGAAACTTGGATCTTTTTTCAGATCAAAAAACTTTCATCGGAATGTCTTAGATGTGAAAAGGTCGTCCATTAGAAACATGAAAAGACACAAAGTGCTGGAGTAACTCGGCTGGACAGGCAACATCTGTAGAGAACGTGGATCCTTGTTCTCCACGGATGCTGCCTGACCTGCTGAGTCACTCCAGCACTTTGTGTCTTTTAGCCTAGTTTAGTTTTGAAATACAGAGTGGAAACAGGCCCTTCAGCCCATCGAGTCGGCACCGACCAGCGATCCCCGTACGCTAGCACTATCCTATACACTTGGGACAATTTTACATTTATACCAAGCCAATTAACCTACAAACCTGTACGTCTTTGGAGTGTGGGAGGAAACCGAAGATCTCAGAGAAAACCACCGCAGTCACGGGGAGAACGTACAAACTCTGTAAAGTCGGCACCTGTAGTCGGGATCGAACCCGGGTCTCTGGCGCTGTAAGTGATGTAAGGCAGCAACTCTACCGCTGTGGCACCGGGCCTCCCGTTTAGAGGAGCCACCGTGTCGTCCTCGGTTTAGAGGTTTCGGAGTAATCTTCACAGGGTTAACGTGTAGAGCTCCGTACAGTCTGTGTACAGTCAGCACCCGTAGTCAGGATCTCAGACGCTGTACGGAAACATTGCTCTACCGCTGCACCAACGTGCTGCCCGTCACAGCGTGAGGTGTCGGTGGGCCGGCGCGGTTCACGATATCGCGTGCGGGTAACTAACTGGCCGGTTGGTTTTCTCGGCAGGTAATGGTTAACGAAGCGGCCGCTCAGCTCTGCATCATCGACAGCACTCTCCTGGCACGGCGCGACGAACTCTTCCCACTCGCCCGACAAGTTGTCCGAGACTCCGGGTACAAATACAGTCACAGGTATTCCAGGTAGGGACGGGGGGTATAACCCAGCCGTGCCCCCAGTTACAACACACACGTCACGACCTTCCCTGAACTAACCTCTGTCCCTACCCTGAGCGGACTGGACTGGACTGGACAACACTGACCAGAACATGCACTCACATCAGCAGCAGCTCATCTTCCCTGGACCTTACACCCACCAGCAGCACCATGAAGGAGTCTTTTCATGACAGCAAGAATAGAATCAGTGCAGTCTTCATAGGTTCATTGGTTTATAAGTTCTAGGAGCAGGAATAGGCCATTTGGCCAATCAAGTCTACTCCACCATTCAATCATTGGCTGACCTATCTTTCCCTCTCGACCCCATTCTCCTGCCTTCGCCCATGAGTTCCAAACTCTCTCCTGAACTCCCCTCTGATCCCGCTACCGATTACAATAAATCGATGGCCAGCGGCCTGTGGGTCCTCTCTGGGCCCCTCGATCATTACACAAACATAATTCCATTCGCTGGGTTGCTGCGATGGGGTTTCAAGATCTTGACTGACCACTGGTGGACAACCAAGCTGGTCAGGATGGTAAAAGCCCTTGGCAGTGTCCTGAGGATGAGCAGGGAATTCTCCCAGTGTCCAGGCCAAGTTAATCCCTTAAACTCTCGCTAGTCTGGTCAGGGTCCTGTTGTGTTTTGGGATGGGGATGGAGTGCCTTGTTTGTGCTGCACTCCCAATGTTTAACAACAACCACCCTTTGTGGGGCAACGGTGGCGCAGCAGTAGAGTTGCTGCCTCACAGTGCCAGAGACCCGGGTTCGATCCTGACCACGGGTGCTGTCTGTATGTACGTTCTCCCCATGACCGCGTGGGTCTACTCCGGGCGCTCCGGTTTCCTCCCACGCTCCAAAGACGTACAGGTTTGAAGGTTAATTGGCTTCAGTAAAATTGTAAATTGCGGCGTGTAGGATAGGGTTAATGCACGGGGTGAGCGCAGGTCAGAACGGACTCGATGGGCTGAAGAGCCTGTTTCCGCGCTGTAGCTCCAAAAGTTTAAATCTCCACTGTTGTGTTCCATTGGACACCAAAGAATTGGGCTCCCCAATGTCATGAAAGGTCTATTTGAACATCGGTCTTTATTTATCCATTTCTTTGCTTTAATCTCTCATCCATGGGGTGGCATCCCTTAGATGTTGAACTGAAGAGTCAGGATAGAAGTGCTCGAGTCTTCGAGTAGGTTGGCGTTTGGACCCATGATATTCAGACTCCGAGTCCCTGGTGCTGACTCTAGCCAGCGCTAACAATGCAATGAGGGTGCAAGATGGCACAAGCACTTTCCATGAATCATTCTATGTCCATATCTCAGCTTCTAATTTTTTTCACGGATGTTATTGGTAAATTGGTAAATCTGAGTTTGTAACAAGATGGAGATTGGGTGCCAACTCTTTAGCTTGGAGTTTGCGAGGGTTGAGGATGAATCTCAGAGATTCTGCTGAAAGGAACTGGGGGGAGAAATCAACAAGTGTGTTGAATAAAATACTTCTTAAACCCCACCCATCTGCTACTCAACCCACCCCTCAACCCCCTCCCCCCCCCATCACCTGTATCGACCTATCACTCACCAGGATTTGTCTTGCCCACCCCGCCTCTTTTCTGGCGTTCTTCCCACTACTCCCGTGTCTGAAGAAGAGTCCCAACCCGAAACGTCACCTGTCCATCCCCTCCCCAGATGCTGCCTGACCCGCTGAGTCACTCCATCACTTTGTGCTTTGCTCAAGATTCCGGCATCTGCAGCTTCTTATGTCTCCGTGACAATTGGGTTTTGTTGCTACACCTGAAGCAGCAACCAGCAAAATCTCCTTTGAGTTTGAGTTGACTTTATTGCCACGTGCACTGAGGTACAGTGAAAACCCTTTGTCGTGTGCTAACCAGTCAGCGGAAAGACATGGTTACAATCGAGCCGTCCACAGTGTACAGATACGTGATGAAGGGAAGTATGTGAATAACATTTAGATCAAGAGGCTTCTTTGGCTTTGGCTGCTTCTGGTATGTAAAGATATTGGAGATGAAGCAACGTAGGTGTTTGACTGATAGCCAAGAACCGTCCTGTCCAGTGTTTCACCTGTCAGGGCATTGCTCGGGGTGTACGGGTGGGCAGTTGGTGGCGGGAGGGCATGGGGAAGAGAACTTCAATTGTATACTTGTGCAACCTTGATGAATCCTAAACAAGTGAGCTACAATCTGATCGTTTCCAAAATTATTAGGATTGTTTTTAATATTTTTAGATCCAAGTTTATAGATACACCGATTCCTAAAAGGCCGCGGATAGATCCTAATGGGCAGTATCTGCGGGATGAAGTCCACACGCGGACCGTGCAGGCGGAGCTGATGAAACTGAAGAGACAGGTGAGTGTAACTCGGGCGTTTAAGAGTCCCCAGAGCAAAATTCAATCTGGTCGTTTCCTTGCCCCGGGATCAGTTCAGTTCAGTTTAGTTTATTGTCATGTGTACTGAGCTACAATGGAAAGCTTTTGTTGCGTGCTAACCAGTCAGCAGAAAGACAATACATGAATACAATCGAGCCATGTACACATGATAAGGGATCCATACTGAGTAGCCCACATCGAGAGTGCTTGTACACGTGAAATTCATGCTGGCATTGGCACTTTGTCCAAAGACAATGGGCAGGATATTGAGATACACAGGAGGATCTTCCAAACATATCCACAGTCTAAGGAGTGCCTCATTCTAAAGTGCTGAGATATCACAATGTGCTTGATTCCTGTATGTGCTGGCTGTGCCTTCAGTGTAACGTATAGTTGCAGACACCAGCAAAAACTACAATGGAAAATGTTTCCTAACACTCATTGCACCTGAAGCCATCTCTCACCATATCATCAGAGATTTGCTTTCTCTTTTAGTTTCAGGGTATTATACGGAAGCTCTGTCATTTATATACCTTCCCCCACATCCTCATCCTCAGTGTATTGAGAGGCAGTGACTTCAAGCACAGTCTATATTGCCTTTCAGTCAAGACAGGCAACTGTATACTCACCAAAATCCCACAAATAGCAATTAGAATGAATAACTAGTTAAGGGCCTGTCCCACTTAGGCTATTTTTAAGCGACTGCCGGCGACTGTCACAGTCATAGCAGGTCGCCGAAAAAACGGCGACGACCCCCCTTCGACATAAAAAACCCGAAGTCAGCACCGGCGACAGCCAACGTCACCTGGCGACAACCTATGTTGTTAACCCGGCGACAACTACGACAGCACCTACGTCAGGAGAAGACAAACTACGCTCATTGGCGTCAAACCCACTGTCGCCTTCTGTCTCCGAATTCTTTTTAACATGCAGCAACCAGAAAGACGCTATGACTCTTTGGGCGACTGAGGAGACCATACAGGCGACACCCCGGCGACCACGTGGCGACAGCCTTATCGCCTGTAGTCGCCTAAGTGGGACAGGCCCTCTACTGTGTAACTTGTGGAAGGTGCTACACAGACACCAGGAGATGATGGTTGACTTTAGAAGGGGAAGCCTAGGAAACACGGACCTGCCTTCATCAACGGAATGGTGGTGGAGAGCGTCAACCATTCCAATTTCCTAGGCTTGCTTATCTCTGGTGATCTGTCCTGAGCCCAGCACATTGATGCAATCATTAGGAAAGCACATCAACGCCTTTACTTCCTTAGTAGATTGAGGAGATACACTATTTCAATGAATGCTCTCTCTTGAGTTTCTCCAGGTGTACGGTAGAGACCACACTGGCTGGTTGCATCACGGCCTAGTTCAGCAACACGCATGCCTAGGAATGAGGGAGATTACTGTCAGTGATAGGCACTGCCCAGTCCATAATGGATACTGATCGTCCCACTATAGAAGGCATCTATGGGAGGCATCGCCTCAAAACGGCAGTCGATCACATAAAAAACCCCACACCACCTTGGCCATGCTCTCATTTCACTCCTGCCATCAGGAAGTAGGTACAGGAGTCTGAAAACCGTGACCACCAGGCTCAAGAACAGCTTCTTCCCAGCAACCATAAGGTTCTTAAACATTACATAACACTGACCACAACTATGAACTATGAACTGTCTTTGGTCGCACTAAAGACTTTGGGGGTTTATTTTTGTGCAAGTATTTGGGTTATTGATTAATTGAACTTTGCTTTCTTGTATTGTGTTTACAGGCCTGTTATGCTGTTGCTAATAATAATGTCATTGTTTGTTGTCGGTACACATGACAAACAATCTTGACTCAGTGTTAAGGGGCTGTCCCACTGCGGCGACCTAATCCGCGAGTTCAGAAGAGTTTGCCCTCGACTCATAGTCGTAGCATGGTCGACACGAGGTCCTAGGGGGTCTTTATAACTCCCCTTCTTGCTCGAGAGTAGTCCCCAAGGACTCGGCTAGGACGCAGAGTATTTTTCAACATGCTGAAAAATGCCTGCGAGTAAAAAAAGGTCGCCATGGAAAAAATCTATATTTTTTTACTCGTAGGTTTAGTCAAAGTAGGCCGTAGTAGGTCGGCATGTTAGTCGTAGGTAATCAAAGGTAGTCGAAGGTAGTCGTAGATAGTCTTTAACATAGTCAAAGGGAGATCGAAGGAGGTCGTCTTCACTCTCCACTATTCGGTGTCCAATTTTCCCGAAGCTAGTCGTAGCTGGTCAACGCTAGTCTTCAACATAGTCGAAGGAGGTCGAAGGAGGTCTTCAACATGACACTTTTTCAAACTTTCCTAAACTCTTCTGAACTCGCGGATTAGGTCGCGGCAGTGGGACAACCACTTAAGACACAAAATGCTGGAGTAACTCAGCGGGCTAGGCAGCATGTCTGGAGAGAAGGAATGGGTGATGTTTTGGGTCGAGACCCTTCCTACACATTGACTCGGTCGGTGTAAGCTTGGCGGCTGAGGCTGACCCTGCCAGAGAGATTGATTGCCTTGCGGTAGAATGACGCGGAGTTGATGTGTTCTGCTTCTGTCGCCCACAGGAACGGCTGCTGGAGATCCAGGCCATACTGACGGGCATCTACCAGAAGCAGGAAATCCTGAAATCCAAGATAATGCACGAGGAGCTGAATCACAATGTTGCTGAGGTCCACGAGTTGCAGGTGTGTTGCTGAAAGTGCTTCCACTCATTCTTCCTGGGGCCAACAATCACCCTTCAGTTCTCTAGACGCAAAATGCTGGAGTAACTCAGCGGGACAGGCAGCATCTCTGGGGAGAAGGAAAGGGTGACGTTTCGGGACGAGACCCTTCTTCAGACTGAAGTGCTCGAGTCTTTGAGTAGGTTGGGGTTTGGACCCATGATATTCAAACTCCGAGTCCCTGGTGCCGACTCTCACCAGCGCCAACAATGTAATGAGGGTGCAAGATGGCACAAGCACTTTCCATGAATCATTCTATGTCCATATCTCAGCTTCTAAATGTTTTCACGGATGTTATTGGTAAATTGATTCCATTATCTGAGTTTGTAACAAGATGGAGATTGGGTGCCAACTCTTTAGCTTGGAGTTTGTGAGGGTTGAAGATGAATCTCACAGATTCTGCTGGAAGGAACTGGGGAGAGAAATCAACAAGTGTGTTGCATAAAATACTTCTTAGACAATAGACAATGGGTGCAGGAGTCGGCCATTCGACCCTTCGAGCCAGCACCACCATTCAATGTGATCAGGGCTGATCATCCCCAATCAGTACCCCGTTCCTGCCCTGTTCTTAAACCCCACCCATCTGCTAATCAATCACCCCCCTTCAGACTGAAGAAGGGTCTCGACCCGAAACGTCACCCATTCCTTCTCTCCAGAGGTGCTGCCCGTCCCACTAAGTTACTCCAGCATTTTGTGTCTATCTTCGGTTTAAACCAGCATCTGCAGTTCCTTCTTACACCTTTCAGTTCTATGGTGTCTTAAAGTGACTGCCTGATGATAGACACAAAATGCTGGAATAACGCAGCGGGACAGGCATCATCTCTGGGGGAAAGATGTTTTGGGTCGGGACCCTCTCTTCAGACTGAGAGTCAGGGGAGAGGGAAACGAGATATGGAAGAACATGTAAGGTATGAAAAGAACTGATCAAAGCAGACGATGTTCAGGAAAATGTGCAAGGGTTCACTGCTGGATGAGGGGAAGGTGACGACCAAGCAAACAAACTGTAAAATTAATCAGGAGAACTAGGGTGGGGCAGGGACAGAGAGAGAGGAAAAGCAAGGGTTACTTTGTTAGAGAAAGCAATATTAATACTGTGTGTAGGAAAGAACTGCAGATGCTGGTTTAAATCGAAGGTAGACACAAAATGCTGGAGTAACTCAGCGGGACAGGCAGCATCTCTGGGGAGAAGGAATGGGTGACGTTTCGGGTCGAGACCCTTCTTAAAGTCTGAAGTCAATGTTCATACTGTTGGGTTGTAAGCTGCGCAAGCGAAATATGAGATGCTGTTCCTCCAATTTGCATTTGGCCTGACTGACTGGAGGAGGCCCAGGACAGAGAGTTCCGTGTGGGAGTGGGAGGGATAGTTAAAGTGGTTGGCAACCCAGGCTGAGGGGGTGAGGCCAAACGCAGTTAAATGGGATCAAGCTTAGTCGGGACAACCCGGCCGGCATGGACGAGTTGGGCTGAAGGGCCTGTTTCCGTGATGTGATATTTCCAAAATGAGGGTGGTGTGTGGAACCTGCTTGTGGGTAAGCGAGGGGGAGGGGGTGAGAGAGGGGGATGAGTGAGGGGGAGGGGTTGAGAGAAGGGGGTGAGCAGAGGGGGGGTGCGCGAGGGGAGGGGGTGAGAGGGGGGTGAGCGAGGGGGAGGAGAGAGGAGCTAAGCGAGGGGGAGGGGGTGAGTGAGGGGGAGGGGGTGAGCAAGGGGGAGGGGGTGCGCGAGGGGAGGAGGTGAGCGAGGGGGAGGAGAAAGGAGCTGAGCGAGGGGGAGGGGGTGAGTGAGGGGGAGGGGGTGAGCGAGGGGGAGGGGGTGAGCGAGGGGGAGGGGGTGAGTGAGGGGGAGGGGGTGAGCGAGGGGGAGGGGGTGAGAGAGGGGGATGAGTGAGGGGGAGGGGTTGAGAGAAGGGGGTGAGCAGAGGGGGGTGCGCGAGGGGAGGGGGTGAGAGGGGGGTGAGCGAGGGGGAGGAGAGAGGAGCTAAGCGAGGGGGAGGGGGTGAGTGAGGGGGAGGGGGTGAGTGAGGGGGAGGGGGTGAGCGAGGGGGAGGAGAGAGGAGCTGAGCGAGAGGGAGGGGGTGAGTGAGGGGGAGGGGGTGAGTGAGGGGGAGGGGGTGAGCGAGGGGGAGGAGAGAGGGGGAGGAGAGAGGAGCTGAGCGAGGGGGAGGCGGTGAGTGAGGGGGAGGGGGTGAGAGGCCCAGAGTGCTGTTCCTCTGTTCCTTGCTTTTGTCCATTCACACCAGAGTGCCTGAACCATTCCTCCCTGTTTCCCTTCCTCTCTCGCTTCGTCTCTGTGGACGTTCTCAGATGGAGCTGGAGAAGGTGACCACAGATCAGCTGTCGCTGATGCAGGAGCAGAACGACCTGATCAAGAAGCAGAAGCGCTCGGACAAGTACTTCTCTGCGAAGGCTCGCAGCCTGTCACTACTGGGGATGCAGCAGGTGGAGGAGGAAGACGGCATCTTGTCAGAGGGAAGCGGAGACGGTGAGTGCTACCCACCCCCCTCTCCCCCTCGCCCCTCCCTGCTGCCCCCTCGTTCAGCCCCCCTCATTCACCTCCCCCCCACACTCACCTCCCCCCTCATTTACCCCCCACACTGACCTCCTCACTCACCCACCCCTCGCTCGCCCTCGCCCTCGCCCACGGCAGCAGGAGGAATTCCTGCAAAGGCTAGACTTCATAAGTTCTAGCAGCAGAATTAACCCATTCGGCCCATCTACTCCGCCATTCAATCATGGCTGATCTATCTCTCCCTCCTAACCTCATTCTCCTGCCTTCTCCCCATAACTCCTGACACCGTATGAATCTATGAATCTCCACCTTAATAACATCCATTGACCTGGCCTCCGCAGCCGTCTGTGGCAATGAATTCCACAGATTCACCACCCTCTGACTACAGACGTTTAGCTGGTGATTATATGCTCGAATAAAGTGATCCTGATTACACCCGGGGTAAAGATCTGGTGCTGTGAGGCAGCAGCTCTACCCGCTGCATCACTGTGCCGCCTTGCTGCAGTCCACACTTCAGCTTTTAGACTTTAGAGATACAGCGCGGAAACAGGCCCCTTCGGCCCACCGAGTCTATGCTGACTAGCAATCACCCTGTACACCAACACCACTACACACTAGGGACAAATTACAATTGTTTACTGAAGCCAACTAACCCTACAAACCTGTACGCCTTTGGAGTGTGTGGGGGAAACCGGAGCACCCGGAGACAATCCACGCGGTCACGGGGAGAAGCTACAGGTTTAAAGTTTAGTTTAAAGATACATCCAGTCCACGCCGACCAGCGATCGCTCGTTCCATGTTATCCCACATTTTCATCCATTCTATAATAATAATAATAATAATAATTCATTTTATTTACTGGTGCCTTTCTAAAACCCAAGGACACCTTACAAGGCATAGAATCACAAAAATACAAAACACATAATCAGAATAAATTAAATATAAAAACACCACAGTACACAAATCAAGGACAGAATTCAATTTCAAAAGCACAAAAAGAAAATAAGAAACACAAATCGCACCAAGGGCAATTTACAGAGGCCAATTTGGGATTGGGAAGGAAACCGGAGTGCCCAGAGGATACCCACGCAGTCACTGGGAAAACGTGAAAACTCCACACAGACAGCACATAAATCTCTGGCGCTGCGTCACTGTTGGGCTGGTACAGTTACGGCCAGGAGATGGAGAATAGGAGAGAGTGTTGCTTGGCCCACGTGCAGGCCAGCAGGACGCCAGCAGCACAAGAGATTAGTTCAAAGCAAGACTAATGTTGACATGCGGAATAGTGAGCATCGGTTTTCTTCAGTGTTATTTTTATAATGCACCGATGTCCTTGGGCTTGTCATCTGAAACCTCTTCCTCCCTGTAAACGGTTTGTTCGTACACATTTTTTTTAACTGCAACAGTATTCATCTATAGTTGACATTTACTACACAAATACACGTCTTTGCATGTTGTTGCATTAATAAATGCAAAGCTATTAATAAATCCAACCCTGGGTGGGTGTATGGAACCAGCTGCCAGTGGAGGTAGTTGAGGCAGATACCATAACAGCTTTGAAAAGACACTTGAACAGGTACGTGGATAGGAAAGATTTAGAGAGATCTGGGGTGGATTGGTGGCACAGCGGTAGAGTTCCAACCTTACAGTGCTTACAGCGCCAGCGACCTGGGTTCGATCCTGGCTACTGGTGCTTGTCTGTACGGAGTGTGTACGTTCTCCCCATGACCGCGTGGATTTTCTCTGAGAACTTGGGTTTCCTCCCACACTCCAAAGACGTACAACAGGTTTGTAGGTTAATTGGCTTGATGTGTGTGTTAAAAATAAATTGTCCCTAGTGTCGGATGGTGTTAATGTGCGGGGATCGCTGGTCGACTTGGACTCGGAGGGCCGAAGGGCCTGTTTCCGCGCTGTATCTCTAAACTAAACTAAACTAGATATGGGCCAAACACAGTGAAATGGGATTAGCTTAGTTGGGGCATCTTGGTTGGCACGGATTAGTTGGACTGAAGGGCCTGTTTCCATGAGGTGACTCTGGCTTGTCCATGGTAAATGTTTCAAGGGAGGCAGCATTCTTTATTCAGTTTTGCGGATCTAGGCATTGCAGGGAAGGCCAGCATTTATTGTCCATCCCTAATTGCCCTTCAATGAGCCACCTCCATGATGTGCTGCTGCCCGGATCATGGTTCTGTTTGAGGAGGGAGCCTCAGGATTTAAACCGAGTGAGGAGGTCTATTTCCTAATCAGGATGAGTGCCATAAGGGAGGTGCCATAAGGGAGAATCTGACATGAGCGTGATTGAGAACGTTGCTCTTCCCGTGCAGATGTGTCTGAGGACATGACCTCCAACTCCAGTCTGGCGCCCTCTCCCTGCCCCTCCGACATCCCTGGCGCCTACAGACCCTGCCAGAGTAAAACCAAGCAGATGATTCAGCTGGCACTGATTGACGAAGGACTGAGGGTGGCACAGCAACACGCCTCGCCCAGCACGGAGGAGGGCGAACGGAACAGCCCCAGGATCAAGCAGGAGACCTTCTCCGGTGAGTAGCCTTCTCCCGGTCCCCACGCCCTTCCTGCATCCGCCTCATCCACTGGGACAAGCAGTCAAACCTCACAGGGCGGGGGGGGCTGTTGAAGTGGGAAAGAATAGTGAGGGCTCACAACAGGGATGTGCATTGTCCTAATGTGGTGGAGGAAGGAACTGCAGATGCTTGTTTACGCCCAAGATAGACACAAAATGCTGGCGTAACTCAGAGGGACAGGCAGCATCACTGGATAGAAGGAATGGATGACTTTCTGGAGAAGGGTCTCGACCCGAAATGTCACCCATCCCTTCTCTCCAGAGATATTGCCCATCTCGCTGAGTTACTCCAGCATTTTGCGTCTATCTTCGTACTAATGTGGTGACAGGGAACCGCAGACAAAGCCTAAAAGTAGAGACATGGAATGCAGCGGTGATGACATCCAAGTTGCAGGAACTTCATTGATTATGTTGCAGCGTAGACCCTGGAGCGTCAGAGGCTGAGGGGAGACTTGATAGAAGTTTCTAAAATGTTGAGTGCTATAGATGGGGTAGACAGTCACAACCTTATTTCCCAGGGTGGGAATGTCAAAGACTAGAGGGCATACCCTTGAGGTGAAAGGGGCAAAGTTTAAAGGAGGTGTGCAGGGCAGTTTTTTTTACACAGGGGTTGATGGGTGCCTGGAACGCACTGCCAGGGGTGGTGGTGGAGGCAGATGAGATAGTGGGGTTTTAGGGACTTTTAGATAGGTAGCTGGGAATGTAGGGAGTGGAGGGATATGTATCACGTGCAGGGCCAAGATTAGTTTCTCTTGTTCAGCACTGACATTGTGGGCTGCCGTTCCTGTGCTTTACTTTGTTCTATATGTAGTGGGATTTAAAGTGAATTATCAAAGTCTGAAACGCTAAACCAGATCCATAATTTACTTGTGCAGGAAGGAACTGCAGATGTCGGTTTAAATCGAAGGTAGACACAAAATGCTGGAGTAACTCAGCGGGACAGGCAGCATCTCTGCAGCGAAGGAATGGGTGACGTTTCGGGTCGTGTCGTGACCTTTCTTCAGCATAAAGAAGGGTCTCGACCCGAAACGTCACCCATTCCTTCTCTCCAGAGATGCTGCCTGTCCCTTCTGAGTTACTCCATAACCTATTTGACTTCTTCCTCGTGTCCGGCCATCTTCTATATCACGTCTGTCCGGTCGGTCAGTGACGGTTGACGGTCGGTGGTTGCAGAATTGGCTCCTTCAGTCAGTCACTGTGGTAGAGTTTCTGTCGTCAGCATTGCCCGGGATGCGCCACGTGGAGGCTTCTGCTTGCATCCCATCTATTGACTACCTTACCGCAAATGTTCTCATGAGAGCCATCATTAAATCACTGATGTTTTCAGCACCCCTTCACAAGATTCCTTTGACCATGTCAACTAGTTCTCCAGTGCAGTGGTTTGGTTACTGGAATCACAAATTATTAACATCGATCACTATCTGTTTTATTCATTCTTTGTTTCTATTTTACTGAACTTTATCTGAAACAATGAAATTGCGAAACATAAGACAGGATGTTATTAGTGGAATAAACGCTGTTTTGCAACTTTGAATTGCTTTTTCTTGATTGGCCTGATAGTCATCGGTGAAAAGCTAAAAGCATCTTAAACCCAGGGAAGGTGTTTTGTGAAACCAGTCGCCAGGAAGTGGTTTCTTCACAGTGCAAATATGCGCTGGATTGTACCGTGTTTACCACCAAGAGAGACACAAGGAACTGCAGATGCTGGGATCTTGAGCAAAACACAAAGTGCTGGAGTAACTCAGTGGGTCAGGCAACATCTGTGGAGGGAAAGGATAGGCGCCGTTTCAGGTCGGGATTCTTCTTCAGACTAATTGGAGGGAGAGAAAGCAGGAGAAGGGGTGAGGGCAGGACAAAGCTTGACAGTCTGAAGAAAGGCCTCGACACGAAACGTCACCCATTCCTTTTCTCCAGAGATGCTGCCTGACCCTCTGAGTTGCTCCAGCTTTTTGTGTCTACCTTCGATGTAAACCAGCATCTGCAGTTCCTTCCGACACGGGTGACAGGTGGAGACAGGCAAAGGGACGTTTGCTTGGTAGATTTTGGTGGAGTAAGTGCCAAAGGCAAGGGATGAAAAGGAAACAAAGGGTGTAAGGAGAAAAGGATAAGGGGAGAGGAGGAATCACAGGAAAAGCCAGAGGGAGTGATATTGGTGGAAGGATATAGGGATGAGGGAAGAGGGGTGGGATAGTGGGAGAAATAGGCCCACACTGGATGGGGGAGGGGGGGGGTCCCAGCTGAGGAGGGATGGTGGTGTTGTTTCAAATTGGAGAATTCAATGTTCATCCCAGTCTGAAGAAGGGTTTCGGCCCGAAACGTTGCCTATTTCCTTCGCTCCATAGATGCTGCTGCACCCGCTGAGTTTCTCCAGCACTTTTGTGTACCTTCAATGTTCATACTGTTGGGTTGTAAACTACCCATAGGAGGCGCTGTTCCCCCAGTTCACCACTGAAGGTTGTCTTCATGTTGGAGTAGGCTGTAGAGGAAACAGTGCTGTAACCACATAAACTTTCCCAATGCCTCTATTATTCTCTAACTGGTTATTTTTCTTTCTCACTACAGAAGACGAAGATAATTACAAAGAGGACTCTGACATTACATCAAACCGCAACTCATGAACTTTCACACAGTGACGACATTTTTAAAAATGTAATGAATTAGGTTTCTTTTTTAATTCATTCAGGTACAAAAGTATTTATTCATTTTTTTCTAATTAAAAAAAAAAAATCATTTTTTTTTACTTGCCTGTTTAACTTTAAAGAGCTTGGAGTTTTTGAAGTTATTCCTGTACATACTGACGTTTGCTAAAACAGCATTCGAACAGTTAGTGACATTTCCTTCTATTTTTACACAAAACTTCAGGAATTAGTGTTTTGCCTTTTCAGTTGTTCTCTCTGTACATTGTATGTCATTCTGTGATGGTCCGGTTTTCAGACAGCAATAACCCAATAAATATTTACCGCTTTGTGAGACTTGGTGCTGAAGTTGGGTCATGTCTCCTGTTTTCTGCAGTACTTCCTGTCATCATCCACATGTTCACACGTGTGAGGAGCAGAATTAGGCCATTCGGCCCATCAAGTCTACGCCATTCCATCATGGCTGATCTATCTCTCCCACCTAACCCCATTCTCCTGCCTTCTTCTCATAACCCTTGACACCCGTATTAATAAAGAATCTATCTATCTCTGCCTTAAAAATATCCATTGACAGCTTCCATAGCTCTCTGCGGCAATGACTTCCACAGATTCACCACCCTCTGACTAAAGAAATTCCACCTCATCTCCTTCCTAAAGGAATGTCCTTTATTTCTATGGCTACGACCTCTAGTCCTAGACTCTCCCATTAGTGGAAACATCCTCTCCACATCCACTCTATCCAGGCCTTTCACTATTCGGTAAGTTTCAATGATAAGTTTTAATTTCATCCTCTCTCGTCTTGACTCACTAAAGCCAGTGGGGAATTCTCACTCGTACATCATCCCACCGTGTCTGTCTATGATTCCTCTGGAAGCTGTGACTAAGATCACATCGTCAGCACCGCATGGGACAACGACAAACTCCTAGGTCTTCCCAGGACCCCTCAACACGACCTCCACGCGCACGCAAAAGCAGAAACTGCTGGGAAAAACTCACTAGGTCAGGCAGCATCTGTGGAAAGGAAAGTTGTGAGTGATTTGGGATTAGGACTCGTGGTCAGAAAGACTTCTGGAGTTCAGTTGGCTGGGAGAACTCTGGATTGGTGCAAGACTGAATTAGAGTGAACTCTGAATTTTTTCTATTGAATGTAAACCTCAGGGATGAGTGTGGTCTACTCGGGATCCTATTGAGAGCAGAGTCAAGAGTCTTTCATTTTCATACGAATGGGGACAAGAACATTGAAATTCTTATTGAACCATTGATTCCTTGCTGCACCTTTACAGCTATGTTAAACACAACAACACAACAAATAAATATACCATAAATTCTAATAAATCAGACCACGGTAGTACAACCTGAGTTGTACAAAGTCCAGAGTGCTTTGGTGTTGAGATAGTGTTTTGCAGGGTGGTTCAAGATGGGTGAAGGGAAGAAGCTCTTCCCGCAGCTGGAGGTAACATTTTTCAAGCTCCTGTGTCGACTTCCTAAAGGTGGCAGCGAGATGAGATCATGGTCAGGGTGGTGTGAGTATCTGATGATATTTGCTGCATTCGTGAGGTAATGCTTCCTGCAGATATGTAGAAACAAAGCACTGCCGATGTTGGATAATACACAAAAGGGACACAAAGTGCTGGAGTAACTCAGCAGGTCAGGCAGTATCGCTGGAGAACATGGATAGGTGACATTTCGGGTCAGACTGAAGAACGTTCTCAACCCAAAATGCCACCTATCCATTTTCTCCAAACATGCTACCTGCTGAGTTACTTCAGCCCCTTTTGTAGACATCTTTGATGGTGAGTGGTAACTCACACTTAGATAAACTCTTTGTAATTGGAAGACTGTCTGGTGGTGTTGGAAGTTGGAGAATCTGTGGCCGTGATCAGTTGATCTCTGCTGCACCCTATCCATAGAGTGACGGCCATTGCAAAGAAGGAAGAGTATCCATCCCATTCCCAAAAGCCATTGCCTTGCCTTGTACCATAATCCCATCAGTGTACCATAATCCATCAGTGCGCACAGCCCCCCCCCCTGGTGGCCAGTCTTCAGGTGCAAGCATGGGAGAGTGGTTCACTCAATGGGAGAATGGTGGGAATAGGGATTTCTCCCACAGGTCTTGTTAACAAAGACATTAGGTAGATAATCACATGAGGGAAGATAGACACAAAAAGCTGGAGTAACTCAGCTGGACAGGCAGCATCTCTGGAGAGAAGGAATGGGTGATGTTTCAGGTTGAGACCCTTCTTCAGGCCCGAAACGTCACCCATTCCTTCTCTCCAGAGATGCTACCTATCCCGCTGAGTTACTCCAGCTTTTTATGTCTATCTTCGGTTTAAACCGGCATCTGCAGTTCCTTCCTATCAAATGAGGGACATCGGAATAGAAGGATCCTTTTTAATAGAGAGTGGAAAGAGGCTTGCAGAGTGTTTAAATCGCCATACTTGACGGGCTTTCCCGTTATTACTGACAGGAGAGATTTTTATTCTCCAACCAAGGCTACAGGGCCATTCCCAACAGTTAGCTCTCTACAAATTGGAGAGTGACGTGCATCAACCAAACTATCCACGATGAATTTCTCAAACAAATGACAGCTTCTTTCTCAGATGAGGTTGGTAGCTTGTTGCGACAGAAAATAACCAAATAGAATGAATGAATGAATGAATGACTTATTGTCACTGAAATTCTTTGTTTTGCATTACCCAAGGTATACAAAGAGTCGCCACATAAAGGGTGCCGGCAAAGTTACAAAGTATCCCGCGGCAGGTCCTTTGTTCTCCCCCCCCCCCCCGTTAAATAGAGTGTTTAAAAAAGAAAATGCAATCCATGGATTATTGAAGTATTTGCCTCTACCAGTGATGGCAGAAACCTGGAACTTGTTGGAATAATCAGTGAGGGTGCATCTTGGCGGATGGGAAAATGTTATGGAGATGGAATTATGGTGAGGTATGAAACATCACTCCAAATAAGCTGTAAACTACATAGGCTTGAAGGCATTCTTTTTTGTCTTTTTGCACTATTATTGTTTGTTTGGATTATGTGTGTGCATATATATTATATATATACATACACACACATAATTATATATATATACTAGACTAAGTGGGACCCGTTGGGTCCCATGTTCACACGGGAGGGCCAGTGGGGGGGGGGGGGCTTTCTGGAGCGCTAGTATGGGTGTTGTTGGCTGCAGGGACTACTGGTCTCCAGAGGGCTAGTATGGACATTGTGGGCCAAATGTATTCTTGTGGTGGCAGCTCAGTCCCTCAAGCCTGATGTGCTGGCAGCTCACTCACGGCTGGTGGGCTGGCAGTTGACTCACGGCTATTCCTTGAAATTCCATTTCAAGCAGAGTGCTAGGCCACCAAATTCAAATCCATTTTCCTACTATTTCAAGCAGGGTGCAAGGCCACCAAATTCAAGTGCAGTTTCATACCACTTCAAGCAGGGTGCAAGGCCACCAAATTAATGTGCAGTTTCATACCATTTCATGCAGGGTGCAAGACCACCACATTCAAATGCAGTTTCATACCATTTGAAGCAGGGTGAAACCACCATAAAACCACACAAAACACCACATAAACATTATGTCAGTGAGTTGTGACCTCTCCCTTCCCCATCTTGCAGAGACTGAGCCACACCCACACTTCTGGGTTTTATAATCCCTCCCCCCTCCCACTGGAAGGGGCATGGCCTTCATGGCGTGATTGACAGGAGAGAGATTCTCAACATTTTTTAAACACTAATAACACTTTTATTTTTCATTGATGGGAAGAATCCTCTGCACCTGATGAGCGGAGGGGGACTGAGTAAGATGGACAAAAATCACAGCTTTAAGTGGTAGCGTTTTATCTAAAATAAATGTACAGTGCAAACAGGAGGTTGTCAAGTTTAGACTTTTAATCATTTACCATTTCAAACCAACCATCACTAACCATTTCCTGTGCTTTATTTCCAAACCAACCACCACCAACCATTTGCTGTACTTTTATTTCAAACCAACCACCACCAACCATTTGCTGTGCTTTTATTTCAAACCAACCACATTTTCATTTTCAAACCACATTAAGGGCACTCAAGGTCAGTAAAACCACACTCACAGTTTAGTAGACATGTGTTCAGTGTTATTCACAGCTCAGACTGAGAGACGTGACCCTCTCGCTTCCCCCATCTTGCAGAGACTGACTGAGGAACTCAACACTTCCGGGTTGTATAGTCCCTCCGGAAGGGGCGTGGCCTTCAGGAGACACTAATACTTCAGGAGACACTAAACACTAATAACTCTTTTATTTTTAATCAATGGGAAAATTCCTCTTGTCCTGCACAGCGGAGGGGGACTCTGATTAAGATGGCCAAAAATCACAGCCGTAAGTGGCAGCGTCTTTTCTAAAATCAATATACAGAACAACAGGAAGTGGTCAAGATCAGACTTGGTAATATAGATATATATACACACACACACACATAATTATATATATATATATATACACACACATACTGTAGTTTTATATATAAACACACACATATGTGTGTGTTTGTATATATATATATATATGTGTGTGTATAAATGTATATGTCCAGAAGTGGCGGCACTGTTAACAGCTGCGGCTCGCCTGCAGTCCGTCTGTCTTTACTTTTTTCTGTTGTTTTTTTTGTCTTGTTTTGGTTAAGTTTTAGTTTGTTGGGTTGTGTTAGGGGGGGTGAAACATGTTCTCTGTCTCTTCCTTCGGGGGAATGCGACTTTTTCGTGTCGTATCCCCCTTCTCTGCCTCCGTCTGCGCTGAGGCCTAATGGCGGAGCTGGCGGCCTCCAACCTGCGACCGACCCCGAGGCTACGGAGGCAGAGCCAGCCAGGACTTACCAGCGAGAGGCTGGCCGTCTTCGGGGCTGAGGCAGCGGTGGCCTGACTTGCTGGTGCAGCGTTCTGGCTTTCGGCGGTGGCCTGGAGCTGATACAGCGGGGTCCGGAGCGGAGACTGCGGGACCCGGAGCTGGGGCGGCGGCCCGGAGCGGAGACTGCGGAACCCGGAGCTGGGGCAGCGGCCTGGAGCTGGGGCGGCGGCCCGGAGCTGATGGCGGCGGCGACATCACCACGGAGGTCCACTGGACTGGAGGGCGGCATCTTCCGCCTGGATCGATCGCCTCAGCGCAGAGGGAGAACAAGGAGGGAAGAGACGGAGACTAAGACTTTGCCTCCATCACAGTTTAGGATGTGCTTGGTGAACTCACTGTGGTGGATGTTTAATTTGTGTTTATTGTATGTTTTTATTATTGGTTCTGTGTATGACTGCAGGCCAGATAATTTCGTTCAAACCGAAAGGTCTGAAAGACAATAAAGGAATCTATCTATCTATATGTATGTGTGTATATATATATATATATATATATATATATATGTGTGTGTGTGTGTGTGTGTGTGTGTATATATACATTGAACAATTTTATGTTTATTATATTTACAGAGTACTATGTTTACTTATTCTGTTGTGCTGCTGCAAGTAAGAATTTCATTGTTCTGTTTGGCACATATGACGATAAACACTCTTGACTCTTAAGAAAGGGTCCGATTTGATGGTTGAGTTTCTGCATGGTCAGGGTTCACCCTGAGTGATGTCAGTGCTACGATAACAGAATCGTTACTTTACTCGGAGACCATTGAACCAGAGACATGAGTCAGAATCCCAACTTTAAATTTAACTTGTAAAACAACTTGTTTTTGTAATGGTGACCGTGAAGCTACTGAATTGTCATTAAAAGAATCTAGTTCTCTTAGTTCTTCAGGAAGGACATATTTAGTGTTTTCCCTTTTGACTGTTATCTTAAATCCATGACACTAAAATTGTGAGTGAGTCTCAAAAGACACGAATAGAACGAGTTGCTTTCTTTAACACGTCTTCACGTCTGGTGTGAAGATGGCAACTGGTCAATCTTCTCTCCATCGCTGTCTCTGGAGAGTGTTGAGCTTTTGTCTTGTTTGTTAGACAGCCCCAAATCTCCAGATTCCAAGGGTGCCACAAACACATTGATCGTATGTAGCCCACAGTCATTCCCCTAATTAATCTCGTTCAAGTCCTTCAATTCCACGCTAGTGAATGGTCTAAATCTTTTTGATTTCAAGGTGCAGCATGGCAATAAGCCGTAAGGTCCACCAAATCCACGCCGACCATCCTGTTCCACACTAGTACCATGTTATCCCACTTTCACATCCACTCCCTACCCACTAGGGGCAATTTACAGAGGTCCGATTAACCTACAAACCCGCACGTCTTTGGGATGTGGAGGACACCGGAGAACGCAGAGGAAACCCACATTGTCTCTGGGAGAGCGTGCAAACTCCACACAGACAGCATCTGAGGCCAGGTTCGAACCCAGATCTCCGGCACTGTGAGGCAGCAGCTCTACCCGCTGCGCTGGCTCTGTAATTATCTCTTGCAGAAGGTTGTTTTATTGAGGGAGCAACTCTGGTCTGGACGACACTTGTAAACGTAACATAGAATGTGTTTGGCAACATCACCTGTGTGACCCAGTATGGTTAGCTCTTAACTGTTCCTTGGTCTTGCCACCCAGGAGCTCGGTGGAAGCTTGAACGTGTGTTTATATACCATAGATACTGAGGGGCTGGGTGTGGCCAGCCAATTTAATTTATATTTCAGATTTCCAACACCTGCAGTTTTTTTTTTGCTTTTCATCTGCAGCCATGGAGGTTGTCCGCAAAATAATCGAATGCCATTGCATCTGTCAAACTGTACAACTCTACCACCGTCTGTCGTGGGGAAGACTGACTCCCTTTCCCCCCCAATCTTTGCACATCCCCAATCCTGGACTTTCCACTCGTCACTTTAATTTCATCTTTCACATATCTTGTTGTGTTTTATGACTGTTGGCAGACCAATTCCCCTCCTGGGATGAATACAGTTCTATCGTATCGTATCGTATCGAATGAGTGGTCATCTTATAGAGGTGTATAAGATCATGAGAGGGATAGAGTAAATGCACTGTCTTTTACCCAGTGTAGGGGAATCGAGAACTAGAGCATATAGGAATAAGGTGAAGGGGGAAAGATTTAATAGGAATCTGAGGGACAACTTTTTTTTACATAAAGGATGGTGGGTGTATAGAACGAGCTGCCAGAGGAGGTAGTTGAGGCAGTTTGTTCAACTAGCTGAATGTTTGATTCACTACTTGTGAGTGGAGCACGGCCTCGACGGAGGAGGGGAAAGGAATTGGGTGAGTGGGGAAGGGGAGGTAGGTGTTCTCTTTGATCTCAACCTGTTTTCACACCCCAAATCCCTGCAGTCTGTACAGACAGTCCCAGCCCTTCCCTCCAGGGTATCCGTGTCATAGAAACATAGAAAATAGGTGCAGGAGTAGGCCATTCGGCCCTTCGAGCCATTCAATATGATCATGGCTGATTATCCAAAACCAGTACCCCGTTTTGGCTTTTTCCCCATATCTCTTGATTCCCTTAGCCCTAAGAGCTAAATCTAACTCTAACTCTCTCTTGAAAACTGGAGTCTGAAAATCGTGACCACCAGGTTCAAATGTAGAAACAAGCAACTCTCAGATGCTGGTTTATAAAAGACATGTACAGTGATATTTGAGTTACCATACAGCCATACAAGTAAAATAGTACACAATACGCAATGAATTTTACATAAACATCCACCACAGTGGAATCAACATTCCTCACTGTGATGGAAGGTAATAAAGTGCCAGAGCATCTGGGGAGTGATAGGTGACGTTTTGGGTCTGGACCTTTCTTCAGACTCTCCAGTTTGGGGCATTTTTAGTTTAGTCAACAGCCTCCTCTTGAATGTCACTAAAGATACAAGATACAAGATACATTTATTTGTCACATGTACCAGATGGCACAGTGAAATGTGGTCACCATACAGCCAGACAATAAAATAAAGAACACAACACACGATAGAGGTCAACATAAAACATCCCCACACAGCAGAATCAAAGTTTCCCACTGTGAGGGAAGGCACCAAAGTCAGTCA
>CM075986.1:11893296-12272979 GCA_038087875.1 Malacoraja senta
ATCTGTTTTCCTCCTCTGCCAGCCGTCCATCATTTGCCCGATTCCGCCTCTCTACTCCATCCTTCTCCCGCCCCCATGTGGTTCTATCTGCCCAAAGTCCATCTCCTCTCCTAGGTCCACCAGTCACCTCTTGCTGTGGACTCACCACATCCCATCCCCTCTCCCCTTTACACTGGCAATCTGCACTCTCCACTCTCAATCCTGATGCAGGGTCTCGAACCAGAACGCACCCTCCAGCAGATTATTTATTGCGAGAGAAAGTCATCGTGAGCTTGAGGAGTATGTGGGAGGGGGAGGGTGGGGATGTGATTGGGCAGGGAAGGGGGGACTGAAGGGAGGAGATAGGGTGTGGAGGGGGTGTGTGGGAGGGCAGGTGGAGGTGGGATTGGTGTGGGCGTGGGGAGGGCAGGTGGGGTTGATGAGGGGGAGGGGGTGTGTGTGGGGAGGAGCTGGTGTGGGGGAGGGCAGGTGGGGTTGGGGTTGGTGTGGGAGACGGAGAGCAAGGTTAGAGTAGGGAGGGGAGAACGAGGTTAGTGTGAGCCTTTAAACACAGATGTGATTAAAAAAAAGATGAAATCAATGACCTTGCAGCCGTGAGGAGGCCATTCTGCCCATTATGTCCATGCTAGCCGCTCACCATAGATTAAAAGCAGGAGAAGCCAGACAGTGCAGTAAATGTGGTTTTGCTCACTGCAGATGCGAAATCAGATTCCAAAGAGAACTTCAACCTGCAGGAGTATTTCCAGAAGAAGCCCAGTGTGCTGCATTGTACAACAAAGTTCTGCAACTATGGAGCAGTTCCAAATAGTGAATCTTACGCTGGATCCAAGGTGGGTAACTGCGGCTCACTGTCGGGGACGCAAATTGACCAGAACTCGAGACGGTGGGACAGGGTCAGTGCGCACAAGCTGTTTGCGTGAATGAGTTTAGCACAAGCACTGCCATCTCTCAGCTTCGCTGTTCAGTGTGAAGGTAGACACAAAGTGCTGGAGTAACTCAGTGGGCCAGGCAGTGTCTCTCTGGAGTATTGCCAACTATGGAGTTCAGTATTCAACTTACCGTACTAGCTGGAGAAACTCATTCATTTATTTATTCAAAATATCAAATAGTCGCAAAAAGCACAGCTATAAGGTCGGGGGGGGGGGGGTGGGGGGAGAGTTTAATGGAGATGTGCGAGGAAGGTTTTTACATCTAGAGTGGTGGGGACCTGGAGGACATTGCTCGGGGTGGTGGTGGTGGAGGTAGATATAATCGTGGTGTTTACGAGGCTTTTAGATAGGCACAGGATAGTGGAGGTAATACGATACAATAGAACTTTACTTATCCCAGGAGGGAAATTGGCCAACAGTCATAAAACAAGATTCATGAAATTAAAGTGAAGTGGAAAGTCCAGGATTGGGGATGTGCAAAGATTGGAGAGGGAAGGGGAGTCAGTCGACCCCACGACAGAAGGGGGAGGAGTTGTAGATTGATAGCCATGGGGCAAAAAGGATCTCCTGTGTTGGTTCTGTGCTGCATCTTGGTGGAAACAGTCATTTGCTGAAGGTGCTCATCAGGTTGACCGGTGCGTCATATAGGGTTACAGATCATGTGTGGGCAGATTAGATCAGTTGAGCTAAGCATCATGTTCAGCACAAACATCGTGGGCCAAATGGCCTGTTCTTGTGCTGTACTGTTCGATGTAATATCTCAGAAGGATTTCCTTGTAGCTCGAGGTGTATTCCTTCTATTTATCGTTGTTCAGTTTCTCAGTCTGCAGTTTATTTGGAGGATTTGTGTCACCGTGGTTCTAAGTATGTGTGATTGGTGTGGTCGTGCTTTGAAGGAGGTGCACCTCTATATCATAGAGGTATTTAAGTCGATGAGGGGAATAGATAGGGTAAATGCAAGAACCAGAGGACATAGGCTTAAGGTGAGAGGGAAAAGATTTAATAGGAACCCGAGGCACAACTTGCTCACACAGAGTGGTGGGTATATGGGACGATATGTGAGAGTTGTTAGTTAAGGCAGGTACTATAACATCATTTAAAGGATATTTGGACAGTTACATGAATTGTAATGGTTTAACAGGATATGGGCCAAACGCAGGCCGGTGAGATTAGTGGACATGGGCTGTGTGACTATGAATCAGCGCCAGCTCTAGCTCTGAACACTGCTGTGGGCCAAGAACTAAATTCCAGAGGTGAGATGAAGGTGACTGCTCCCGATTATCACGGCTAGCATTTGACCAAGAATGGCATCAACACTTGTCATCTTGGAAAAGGAGACATTTTGCACACAGACTTTGTGAAATAAACGTGACTTTACTCTTAGTATTCCAAAGATATCAATTGCACCTGTATATTAGGAAACAAATTGACAACTCGATTAATAACTCTCACTTGTTTCCCATTGTAGATTGTTGATGAGTCCGTGTCAAAGTGCTTTGTCCTGAAGGTTTCAGCATTGTTCATCACACCCAGAACACTGGGAGCCCGTGTTGAGCTGGATGAAGATCAGCAGCGGCTCTGGCCTAAGGACGAAGAGGCAGATGGTAGTGGAGACCAGGTGAATCTTCCACACAGCAGATCCCACATCACCTTGGCATGCGCTCCTGGAGTGCATGCAGTTCAGACTGGACTCGATCTGCTCGATATTTTAAAAGCTGAGAATGCAGAAGCCCAGCCTCACCCTAAGGTCATGTTGGCGCAAGGTCAATGTTGTTGTCTTGGCGAAGGGAGGTGGATAATGAACTGTCCAACTCCATTAAAGTGAAGACCTTTTTCTCTGGGTTTTATGCAAAAAAGAAATCCACTGCTGAATGAAGGGAAGTTAGAAGCAAAAATGTTTTTACTTACAGTATGTTATGGCACATAAAATATAATCAGTGGAAGTCAAAATCTGTGGTACATTACTGTAATCTCAAGCACATTGCCTATTTGTTTAAATTATTAGGCTGGACAATTTTCTATATTTTTTCTTAAATTGTTAAATCTGTAATTGTAATATTCTGGTAGGTCATTTAGTTGGCTTTAGGTGTAACTGCATGCCTAGTGTTTAATTCTGCTACCAAATGTAGCCCGCTGCTCAGCAAGATCATTTGGTGATTTAACCAAGGCAAGATTAGCATCTGTTCAAGCTTCATTTAATCACAGCCCAGTTCTGCGCAGCCATGTGCAAGTTTAGGGGACGAGGGTCACACATTTGTCTGTCGTGGCAATCTGCTCCTGCAGAACCAGCCAGCTTCATGTTGAAATAATAACTCAAAGGCAGCCAGCACTATTCAGAATCAGATGGACATATTTGCTTTAAGCATGCTACTGAGCATATGCGTAAATATCCATATGATGCTATTCTTTCTGCTACTGCAACGCCTGGATTAATGATTCAATAAATAATTTGCAACAAACAATTTCATTAATATGTTTTGATTACACCTCTCACACTCGTATGCTAAACAATTTATTTGCTTACTATCTTGGCCACCATGGGGATAGATTTTTCTTGTATGTGCTAAGTCAGCAGTACATGGTACTGTTGGATATTCACACAAGGAGCATTGAGAGGGAGAGAGAGAGCTGAAAGTGGAAAGATTTGGTTCAGAAGTTAGGTTTAGCTATGAATGTGCATCTTTCCAGCTGCTAATGCTCTCCTAGATCTGTACAAGAATCTTTATTATCGATGGTAATAAAAATAGCATGTTTTAAATGCATGATAGCCTAGACAATAATAGATAAGTACAGATTCTTAATCTGAATCCATGTCAGTAGTTTGTTGCCATTATTAAACCTTTAAGAGAGTATTAATGCATGAATCTCTTCCCCACGACTCTCCCACCGAATGCTGCAAATGACTGATGGGTAAGAAACATTGTCGACGCTGAACATATGGATTTAACTCTGCTTCTGAGACACAATTCTAATCAACTCCATGGAACGAATTTCAGGAGCAGAGTTCGACACTACACCGAAGATAGACACAAAAAGCTGGAATAATTCAGCGGGACAGGCGGCATCTCTAGGGAGAACTAGGGAGAAGAAATGGGTGACGTTTTGGGTCGAGACCCTTCTTCAGAATGGTTAGGGATAAGGGAAACGAGAGATATAGACGATGATGTGGAGAGATAAAGAACAATGAATGAAAGATATGCAAAAAAGTAACGATGATAAAGGAAACAGGCCATTGTTAGCTGTTTGTAGGGTGAAAACGAGAAGCTGGTGCGACTTGGGTGGGGGAATGCCGGGGCTACACAACACCGCATGTTTAAAGCTGCAACAGAAAGCGACATTCATCCCCAATGAAGCACAAATCAGCATGTTATAAACAAGCACTAGGCTAGAAAGTAACAAATTCAAGCACAAAGTAGGGTGCTTGTTTGAATCTAGCTGCAAAGTAAATTTGGGTTAGTGTGGTCGGATACAACTGTGTACAAAACACAAATCCTTTGGATAACCCATTGTAGAATTGAAGGCTGCAGTGCTACCAGTATCTGCAGAAGTAGTTTAGTGACTAAGCCTTCAAAAAAAAATCTCAATAATGTCTACCTGTAGAAAATGTGATCCCTGCACCTGATCAAGCAGCATCTCTAGAAAGCCAACTTGTACCTTCCACCTCCCAGCAAACTTTCAAATTAAAACATGCAGATTTATGAATTTTTGGCAACACACCATCATTTGAGGACTTTCTGCAAATCCATTTCTCCGTCACAAACTGCATGCCACTCTCCACTCATAGTAATGTACCATGCATTTTGCCCAGCCCAACTGCATTACCTTTAAAGTGTTTTCAAAAAATACCTCCTTTCATTCAAGCAATAACTAGTTATTTGCTGAACAGCTTGAAGCACCTAATCTGTCCTTTCCGTCAGATTCTTGTCAATCCCCAGCAACTGATGTTAAACTGTTAGTTCTTGATGACTTTCTCAATTTAACATTTAGAATATAACATTGTGCAATATAAATATAATTGGCAAATCTAGACCTTTGAAAACATACACAAATTTGCTCCATTTCTTTTAATTATGGAAAGTCTAAATTTCCATTATTTTTCCAATGACCATTCTATATACTTTTATAAAATCCAATGGGTTTCATTGCCTTCTTTTTGCACTACTGCTCTTTTACCTTTATTGAGAAGTTGCATTATGTCATTAATTTTCCAGTCAGCCATTTCCTTAATAGCCATTATACCAGTGCCCATCTGCTGTCAACATCAGGAGAGATAGAGATCACCACTTACTGTGGAGACTAGTAAACTGGGTTAGTTAAAGTCTTTTGAGGACTAAATTACCACATGAGCCAGACCAGAGAAGGCAGAGAAAGGTCTGATGGAGTGAAAACACTGAGAGCAATCGTGTTTTATTTTTATTTCACTTTGTACATGAATACTGTACAGAGTGTACATATTGTACAGCAGTAAAACATTGAGAAATGATACAATCAGAACAAAGTATGTGCAGCTTAATACACATCACAAGGCTCACTGGAGAAATACAATACACAAAATAGGAAACGTATTCAAAATGCTTCAAGAGGTGCAGTTGGAGTCTTATCGTCAGGACCCCCTTATCCAGAAAATTACTCCGCTTTAGCATGGATTTTATAAACTCTATAAACGTTTGAATACCTAGGCTCAAGGAGAGATAACACTGGAGAAGTAATCAGTTGGAGGAGCTATAAAGTCACAGTAATGCCAAAATTAGCAGTATTAATGGAGCATCAGTGATCAATACACGTTGACAATGCATTCAGCTCAAGTTTTGCTGACTCTGTGGCTCTGTAACTCCAGTGAGCCAGTTCTCCAAAATTTCAAGACAAAATAAAAAGAATTAAGCAAACAATGAACAAAACAACACATTAATGCCAAACCTGCTGCTGATTTTACTCGGAAAAAGGAAGTTGCTCCCTTTTCGTTCGTTTTTCTTCAGACAACAGCAATCTGACACAGACTGGATTTGGCAATTCTCAGTGCGAAAACAGGTATAAAATTTAAAAGATTGACCCTTCCCATCAGCAATTACTTTAGCAAATCACAAATTGATTTTGTAAACCAAAATTTTAGATTTTGTAAATCAATAATCAAAGAGAGTATGCTTCTTATACCCCAACTCCATACCCCCCATAATGTTTGGGTCAAAGACCCGTCATTTATTTATTTGCCTCTGTACTCCACAATTTGTGATTTGTAATAGAAAAAGAATCACATGTGGTTAAAGTGCACATTGTCAGATTTTATTAAGGCGTATTTTTTATACATTTTGGTTTCACCATGTAGAAATTACAGCTGTGTTTATACCAGGTATAAGAGAGCTCTCAGCACCTAGTCTTTCCCTCTGGAAACTTTTATTGCTGTTTATCAACACGAGGACCAAAGTTGTGCCAATGAAAGTCAAACAAGCCATTATGAGACTGAGAAACAATAAAACCTTAGGCTTACCAAAATCAACTGTTTGGAACCATTAAGAAGAAAGAGCGTACTGGTGAGCTTACTAATCGCAAAGGGACTGGCAGGCCAAGGAAGACCTCCACAGCTGATGACAGAAGAATTCTCCCTATAATAAAGAAAAATCCCCAAACACCTGTCCGACAGATCAGAATCACTCTTCAGGAGTCATGTGTGGATTTGTCAATGACCACTGTCCGCAGAAGACTTCATGAACAGAAATAGAAGCTACACTGCAAGATGCAAACCACTGGTTAGCCGCAAAAATAGGATGGCCAGGTTAGTTTGCCAAGAAGTACTTAAAAGAGCAACCACAATTCTGGAAAAAGGTCATGTGGACAGATGAGACGAAGATTAACTTATATCAGAGTGATGGCAGGAGCAAAGTATGGAGGAGAGAAGGAACTGCCCAAGATCCAAAGCATACCACCTCATCTGTGAAACACGGTGGTGGGGGTGTTATGGCCTGGGCATGTATGGCTGCTGAAGGTACTGGCTCACTTAACTTCTTTGATGATACAACTGCTGATGGTAGGAGCATAATGAATTCTGAAGTGTATAGACGCATCCTATCTGTTCAAGTTCAAACAAATGCCTCAAAACTCATTGGCCGGCGGTTCATTCAACAGCAAGACAATTATCCCAAACATAACGCTAAAACAACAAAGGCGATTTTCACAAGCTACAAAATGGTTAATTCTTGAGTGGCCAAGTCAATCACCCGATCTGAACCCAATTGAGCATGCCTTTTATATGCTGAAGAAAAAACTGAAGAGGACTAGCCTCCAAAACAAGCATAAGCTAAAGATGGCTGCAATACAGGCCTGGCAGAGCATCACCAGAGAAGACACCCAGCAACTGGTGATGTCCATGAATCAGATTTCAAGCAGTCATTACATGGAAAGGATATGCAACAAAATACTAAACATGGCTACTTTCATTTACATGACATTGCGGTGTCCCAAACATTATGGTACCCTAAAATGGGGGGACTATATAAACACAGCTGTAATTTCTACATGGTGAAACCAAAATGTATAAAAATGGCCTTTATTAAAATCTGACAATGTGCACTTAAACCACATATGATTTTTTTCTATTACAAATCTCAAATTGTGGAGTACAGAGGCAAATAAATAAATGACGGGTCTTTGTCCGAAACATTATGGAGGGCACTGTACACAGCAACAATAAACTTGAAGCAAAACAACATTTGCAAATTATTTCCAATACGAGAGAACGCAACACATTTTGCAATGAACATGAGCATATTGTTTAGATTGTTTCAGATACAAGTAATTCCTCAACATTGTTCTGAAGCACCTCAAAGGTTTACCTATCTTGTGCACTTTCAACTTTGTTTCACATTTTCTGCTTTTATTTCAGGTTTACAGCATGCAAAAGGCTTTTAATCTAAACTCAAAGTTACCTTTACACTCATCCCTTAGTTACTAAAAGTGACACACACACACACACACACAAAGCTTAGGTCTCTGACCCGAGTCCATGTTCTATTCAGTTTACGGCGTGTTTGAGAATTCCATTCTCTGAAGGGACAGTGTTGAAATGGATTGAATCTCTGAACGCTTCTTTCAACTTGTCTTTGGAATCTGGTCTGAAACTGAATTTAAAGCCTTTACATTTCTCAATCCTCTCCTTAATGAACCAGATGGCCCATAATGGCAGGCATACAACCTTTATGGAATTAAATGCTTTCAAGTAGAACATCAGTTTAGAAAGGAACTGCAGATGCTGGTTTGCACAGAAGATTGACGCAAAATGCTGGAGTAACTTAGCGGGACAGGCAACATCTCTGGAGAGGAGTGGTAGGTGACATTTCAGGTCGAGATCTTTCTTTGTAACTGCCTATCCCGCTGAGTTACTTCAGCATTTTGTGTCTATCATCAGTTTAGATACTACCATTTGCTTCTGCTTCCAAGGAAAATGGAAGGCTCAAAAATGGCCACAGATGATGAACATCATCTTGGTGGTCGCAGCAGGGAGTGGTGTCCGGACAAAACAGGATGGCTGTCATCGCCTTGATGACTGAAGAGTCAGCAGACACTTGGCATTCGTGAACAATAACCGCTTGGATGAAGTACTAGACAGACACCACTGCCCAGGGAATTGTAATCCTTACAAAACATATCACTTACTTGGCATGCTTGCGAAGAACATGAGTATTAAAACTAGGGGAAACTCCTTTTCTAATGTTACATACTCTATTTGTGTGATATTGTGGGTTTTACATACATTAAAATTAGTGGCAATATTAACAGATGTTAGATGTTTCAATTTTACATTCAGTTTCTCAGTATCAGACCATGGTGTATTTAAATAATTTTCGTCAATAAGACCGCTCAGAAGTGAGATCCTGACACATGGATGTTGCATATTGTTCTAGTCAAAAGATTATTAGAGATGGGAGCAGTAAAAAGATATTGGAATTACAACTGGTGGAACACAATGATCCAGTACAATTTTTCTCAAGTTATGTTCTTTTGAAGCTTTTTTCAGAATCCCTCAACCTCATGCAAAGAAAAAAGCCTCGAGTTTATAGTTTGGGATTCTTGAATCTTAACTCTTCACATATTTCTCAAAATAGGCCATTAACATTTTTTTTAAAAATCACATTGTCTGACAATTTTAGAATGTCAACCTTTGATCCAGCATGTTTTTTTAAAGTTGCATATTAATGCATTTTTGCATTAGCAATCCCTTCTGTCCATTCATTACTACTATTCACTTCTAGTTTGGTTTAAACTATTATGGTGCAGGTTACTTGGATAAAGGTTATATACAAGTGTTAACACCTCTCTGGCCAAACAACAGGCAATAAGGACGAGGATTTTCATTAAGTAACGTTTGACAAAATCAATAAAATCCTTAAAAGGGGCAAAAGAAGAGACTTGCACAACCTGTTTTGTTACGTTGGGAAGAACATCTTCAATGCCCTAAGGAAACATTCAAATATATTGTTTTGAAGAAATTCTGAATATTTTTTAGAACCATGCACCTTTGAACATTAAAATACACCAGTCTGTTTGATTTTAAACAGTAGAAGTGGTCACTTACCTATTTGCTATTCCAAACAGTTGAATCAAAATGTTTAGTATGATTTTCCACCAGAATGCTAACCAATATTAACAGAAATGTTTTACTGCAATGTCTGGTCTACCGCAGAGTAGAATTTGGCAAGGAATTCAAAGTTTTATGTTTAGTCAGCTTTATGTAAAGCTCAGTCTAAACAAATGGTGCAGTCCTACTCCTGGAATGAATGCTGCCAAGCCAACACGAAAAGAAATTAAACTACTTATTTACTAAAAAGTTGCCACCCCTAACTTTGAAATGGACTTTGCAATTTATTTATTTGTTAAGGCGAGGAGACACGCAAGAGTTATTCCCATGTAAGTTAGTATTATATCAAGATAGCCCCAGCCATTAACCGGATGGATTATTACAGAATTCCATTAAAACGGGAGCATTTTTTTCAATAATGTAACCTGATTTAGGAAGGTTAGGAGGACCAAATACTGAGCGCATAGCCCTAAAGACATGGGAGATTTCTGAACTTCATGGTCATGAATTCATGGCTGAAAGACTAGATGAGCGGGAATCCCTTTCCTGACATTCATTTGAAATGGTCAGTGTTTGAACACATGCTTTGTGAATGATTGACACTTACTGAGGTGTTCTAATTTTTATTTTAAATCATGCAGAGATGACAGGGTCGAAGATATTCGCAAAATTAGAGCTCAATGAAAGGTAGAAGTAGCACTCTGTCAACATGCACAAAGGGCTCCAAAATGCTGCCGGTTACCATTTGTAGTCAAGTCCTTACGCAAGACCTTCCAAATGATGATGAATAAGATCTTGTAAGAAATGAATCTTTTTTTTCTCATGGCACAAGCAGACACAACGTCAAATAAAAGCCTGCTGTGCAACTTGGAGCATTTACTCTAAAGCTATTTGAATCTGTGGAATTCTTTGCCACAGAAGGCAGCGGAGGCCAAGTCAACGGATATTTTTAAGGCAGAGATAGAAGGATTCTTGATTAGTATGGGTGTCAGGGGTTATGGGGGGGGGGGGGTGGAGGCAAGAGAATGGGGTTAGGAGGAAGAGATAAATCAGCCATGATTGTATGGCGGAGTAGACCTGATGGGCCAAATGGCCTAATTCTGCTCCTATCACTTATGACCTTATTTACCCTTCTTCCTATACCCACAACTTGGAGCATTTACTTTAAAGCTATTTACCCTTCCAATACTTACATCACCAAATTATTCTCATGGAAACATTTTAATCAGATGCAAAAACCCCCCGCTTTATACGTTCGGCCTATAAATAAAATGTACAATTTAAAGTTTATCCTCCTCTCAAACCGACCTCATTCAATCATCTTAGATACTGATCTGCCGAGTTACAAGCTTGGCCTTAATGCAACCAACAGACACTAAGGAGCCTGGCAAATAAACTTATCTGCTCAGGTCTTCCTGAAGCTCAAGAACCTGCCTCACGTGGCGCAATGTTTAATAAAACAACCAAAGCAGTCCTGCCAATGCAGTCATTGCTGAGGGAGCAATGCTGAGTATTAGTTTGACAAAAGCTACACTCTGTGGGAATATAATATCTAGATGCGATCAAAGATATGATCAAGGCCAAAAGAAATGAGCATCAACAGGTCAACTCTAATGGTGTGATCTGCAAGGAAACCTTCACAAGGAACGATCTTTGTGACAATTCTGTCACTTTTGGGACATGTACATCATGTGAAGGGAGCTGCGTAACTGGAGGTTGACTCCAACAATGTAAGGTTCATGTTTCCTTTCAGGTTTATTTTAAAATCGTGCACTTGTGCAGTTTTAGGCTAAGCACGTGCAGACATAACTGTTATGTTAAACATAACGTAGAATGGAACATCTAACGACTTCCAGAACTTGAGAGGTTTTGCTCATTTGATCTTTGTGCTGTTGTGAATTGCTCCGGCTCTGTGGCTCCAGATATAGATGGAACTTAACAGTGACGGCAAACTTACTGCTGGTCCACTTGTGAAGCTAACAGGTCTTAAATCAAATCATTTTCCCATCTCCCCCTGTCAATCTCTAAAGCTCCTTTGACTAACAAGACAATTTTTCCCTGGAAGAACGACAGAGAGGCTGACAAAATATAATGTGTTCCAAAAAATCTGTAAGAAGTTGGTCATTCAGAGGAGAAAATATGCTGCTTCATTTGAGAAAAGTTCCTTTGTGTTTTGGACAAAAGGTTGATTTTCCACGTTGGGAGGAAGTATTCAGCTATGCAAAAGCTCAAAAGATTTTATGTATCTAACTGAAGATCATTAGCAGAAGGTACTGCATACTTAAAAAAAACTGAGGTAATCCTTTTTATTTTTAATAAGATTATAAAAACAATGCATTAATAGGTCAGTTTCATACCCTGTGACGACAGCTTCTATTTTCAACAGAACATACAAGTAGATGAATACAAGAGGTATCCAACTGAAACGTGGAAGATTTTTCTTCTAAATAGATTAAACACAGGGAAACATGGGTATTGATTTATTTTTGCTTGAGTTACACCCAGTGACATTGAACAAAAAAGTTGTGCATTAGCCAAACTGGAAGAAAAAATTCCCAGGACCAGACGCTGTAAAGAAAGAGAAATCTGGTATTAATATCAACAACAATAACAGTTTATAAAATCATGCGAGGAATAGATCGGGTAGATGCACAGAGTCTCTTGCCCAGAGTAGGGGAATCGAGGACCAATGGACAGAGGTTCGAGGTGAAGGGGAAAAGAGGAATCTGAAAGGTAACTTTTTCCGCACAAAGGGTGGTTGGTGTATGGAACTAGCTGCCAGAGGAGGTAGTTGAGGCTGGGACTATCCCAACGTTTAAGAAACAGTTAGACAGGTACATGGATAGGACAAGTTTGGAGGGATATGGACCAGGGGCAGGCAGGTAGGACTAGTGCAGCTGGGACACGTTGGCCGGTGTGCACTAGTTGGGCCGAAGGGCCTGTTTTCACATTGAATCACTCTATTACTCTAGCTATATTCTGTTGAACTATGTATAAACACAACTGTAATTTCTACATGGTGAAACCAAAATGTATAAAAACACCCTTTAATAAAATCTGACAATGTGTACTTTAACCACATGTGATTTTTTTCTATTACAAATCTCAAATTGTGGAGTACAGAGGCAAATAAATAAATGATGGGTCTTTGTCCCAAACATTATGGAGGGCACTGTACAAGGGAATATGATAGGGTAGACGTTTTCACGAGTGGGAGAGTCTTGAACAAGAAACAAAGTTACAAGATAAGGAGAGGTGGGAATTGTTTGTTGCAAGAAGGTGGTGAATCTCTGGAATTCTCTACCTCGGAGCATTCTGATGGCCAGATTATTGGAGGTATTTAAAGAAGACTTAGATAAACATTTGTGGGAAATTGAAGGGCATGTGGAACTGGCAAAGAAGAGGAATAAGCCCGGGGCAGATGAGTCATTGAATGGTGGGGAGGATGTGGGGTCAGATAGTCTACTGGCCATATTTTCTTGTGTACATTCTCTCTCTCACATCCCTCATCTGAATGGCGACTTTGACTATGAATTGATGAAGTGAATATTGTCAGGCTATGTATTCAGAACGGAAATCCTGGTTAGGACTTATCCTGATCCAGTCCTTATTTCTACAAGAGCATCTTCAAACATGAAGCACACGCAGTCTTACCCCATCCACTTGTTAAACGTTTTTAATGGCAGTGAAGGTGGAATGCACTATTACACAGCAACATTCCATTTTAATTTAAAGAATGCTTTTATAGATTTAGAATATTTCAAACTCACCTTCAAAACTAAAGCCACTCGGGCTACCGAAAAATGCCTTGAAAATATTATTAGCATCGAAATCTGGAATCACAAATTTTAAAATAAAAACTCATTAATAAACAAACACCCAGGTAAAACAAAACATTTCTATTTTCCATTATTTTCCAGTTTAACCTGAAATAACTTTAACTGGATTGTGCACCCATTTATAGCTTAGTGTCTTGCATGAGAATGGACAGAATTTAAATGGGATTAGGTAACAATAAAGAAGGAGTCAGAAGGGTTCGGACTCGAAACGTCACCTATCCATTCTCCCCAGAGAGCCCGACCTGACCTGTTGAGTTACTCAAGTCTGAAGAAGGGTCTCAACTCGAAATGTCACCTATTCCTTTTCTCTAGAGATGCTGTCTGTACCGCTGAGTAACTGCAGCTTTTTGTGTCGATCTGTAAGTTACTCCAGCACTTTGTGTCTTTTTAGGTAACAATAAGGCTGCAAACGACTGATGCACAGCTGCAGTCAGAGCAAGTTTGCAGCAATTGTCAACTTGGGGAGTCAATATTTGCAGCTATTCTCACACAAACATGCAATGCTTCAATATATATGTATATATATATATATATATATATATATATATATATATATATATATATATATATATATATACAGGTGAAGCCTAAGCTGCCAAGCGTACTGCCAGGTAAAATCAATCCTAATCCTATTCTCCAATTGAAAGATTCTATTGATTGCTTCTTCCCTTGAACAATATCAGCTTGCTTACAAATGTGAATGTGTGCATTGTTCTGTATCAGACATTTGCAGCTAATTACCTGCATGGCCTGGCAAGTTAAGGTTCCGCAGCACGGTGACGTTTTCAGCAGCTTTACAGGGAAGCACTTACCGCCCGAGTTCATGCCGTCATCATCCAAATCCTGACCGGTATCGTAACGTGCTTTCTTTTTTTGATCTGACAGTATACTGAATGCTTCTCCTACTTCTTTGAATTTCTTTTCTTCTTCTTTCTGTACCTCTGGACTGGCACTACTATGTCTATCTGCACAGAGACAATAAGACACTTAACACACAGGTATGTTTTACTTCACGGTTTTTATGGACATACACAGCCATATGTTCACAAATAATTAAATGTGTGTGTGTGTGTGTGTGTGTATAATACACACACACACACACACATATATATATATATATATATATATAAAGTGTGTGAAGCAACAAACATCTTGACTGCACTCCATTTACAATGGAATCGGCCATTGTAAATTGCCCTGAGTGCGGGGGTGACCTGTAGAATCAGGGGTGAATTGATGGGAAAATGGGGAGAATAAAATTGGATTAATTTAGGATTGGTGTAAATGAGTGGTTGATGGTCAGCATGGACTCTGTGGGCCAAAGAGTCTGTTTCGGGTTGATTAAAACTACAGCAGGATTTACATCAGAAGGAAAGTTGGGCAGAGCATCGCAGATGGAATTTAATCCCAACAAGTGCAAGTCAACAAAGTTTGGGAACTCAGAATAGGGATGACATATTTAGTAAATGGTAGGGCATTAAGGAATATTGATGAACAGAGAGATGTTTGAGTTCATATTCATGATTCCCTGAAAATGGCAACATGGATGAAGAAGTCATATTGCTTGCTTGTCTTCACAGGTAGGGCACAGAGTATACGAGATGGGATGTTACTCGATGTGGAATAAAGATGTTTTAATTAGAAGATGAATTACATTGAAGTTTTATCTTTGAATTCTTGTGACCTAACCAGTGTTTTGTATAAAGGTCACAAGAATTCACAAAGAGAAAAGTTCAATGTAAAAACAGCGCTGAACAAACAGGCAGCTCACAACCTTGGCACTGAACAAACTGGTTCATCGCTCTATAGTATTTGCCACTAGATGGAACTCTAACTTCATCAACACTTCCAGTGAAACCATTGAGGGTGATTATATCAGAACGCTGGTAAAATAAAGGACTCATAAAAAGTAAATGAGAAAACATAACTCACTCTGAACCTCATTCTGCAGAGTTTAATAAGCAGGCAATGTTATTTTACAATTTTTATTCGTTCTCTATCTTCTAATTAAAACATCTTTATTCCAGAGTTGAACAAATGTATAGGTAATTTCTCAAATATTTCACTAGGTGGCAGCCAAATACAGTCAACGCCTTCATATATAAAAAATCAGGCATGTCAACTATTTCCTACTGTTTCATGGCCAATTCATAGAAACATAGAAAGGTACAGCACAGAAATGGGTCCTTTCGACCCATCTCGTCCATGCTGACCTCAATACCTATTTATGCTAAATCCATTTGCACGCATTAGGTCCATATCCCTCTATGCTTTTCCTATCCAAGCACCCATCCAAATACGTCAAAACTTAGTAATTGTATCTTTCTCTACCACCTCCTCTAACAGCTTGTTCCAGATATTCAAAAGCCACCACGTGACCCTCAGATTTCCTTTAAATTTATCCTTTCTCATACTTTCAATCTGTGCTATTCAGTGGGTGGTGGCGGTGCTATGAGATGTGGCTGCGGAAAGGAGTTAACACGATTCCCTGAAAATGGCAACATAGGGGGAAGAAGAATCACAAGTCATGTGGCACGCTTGTCTTCATATCCCAGAATATAAGAGGTGGGATGCTGCAACCTTACAAAACACTGGTTAGGTCAAAAGAGGTTACAAAGATAAACGTTCAATGTGAAAAACAGTGCTGAACAAACAGAGAAGGGCAACAAAAAACACCAAGGATGAATAAGACAAAAGACACTGATAAACATTCTGGAGAGTGGTGCAGTACTTCAAGATTGTTATTCGTGCAAGAGAAACTGCAGTGAATGCAACAGGATACAAATTCAACAGGGGCTGAAAATCAAAATACTGCAGCTTGAAATCTGAAATAGCCAAAAAAGATCCGAATCTTGCTAATCATAATTGAAAGTAGCTGGATTTGCTCATCTACAAAGTAAACTACAATGCATATTATTGAGGATGCAGGATCATGCTTAACTACACACAGACATGAAGCCAGGACATTCAATGAGCAGAGCTCTAAACCTGCAGGCTACTGTTGGGACAATGTACCGATTCTGCCTTACCTGGGTGATGCATCAATGCCCGCTTCCTGTAGGCTTTCTTAATTTCATCTTCTGAAGCAGTTTTGTCAACACCAAGAATTTTGTAATAATCTTTTCGTTTGCTCTTTTTCAGTTCAAGTTGAGCATTCTTAAGAAGCTGCTTGTGCTCTAAATGAAAACACCAAATTAGGTCACTCAGTTGTTTTGATGGATGATTCACCAACAAGCAGTTCAATAACGTAAGGATTTTCATCATTAAACTACCGGAATTGTCAGGCACAATTTTCTTCCAGTGTCTCCTTCATTTGCAGATAATGTTCCTGTCTTTATTGTCCATATTTTGTTTTCGTGTGAGCTTTCCTGTGTATTTTTAATCACAACTCTTCAATTTTCCCCCCAAATCTTTTCCAAACGTTATCGATGTTATTTTGTATTAAGCAATTAATACATTTTATTAACTTGTCTGCATTACTGGATCTGTGATTTCTGCCTTATGCTTTTCATCTTATCATTTACCAGTTATACAAAAATAGGTTTCCCGACGACACGGATCCCAAAAAGGTGTCTCGACCAAAAACGTCGCCTGTCCATTCCCTCCGCAGATACTGCCTGACCTGCTGAGTTACTCCAGCAATCTGTATTTTGTACCAAATACTTGCAGGTAAAGGATCTACAACCAAAACCAACCATCTTTCTCCTCCTCAGGTACTGATTCTAGGTATGTTACAAAACTTACCTTCAGTCGCGCTGTAATTCTGCCACTGGCCGTGTGCGCGATTTTGGCGCCTTTAAGGGGGGGTGGGGTTAAAACGCGGGTTTCTCCTCCCTTGTCCTGGTTAATATTTTGTTGGAGTACAAGCGTTGGCTGAGGAATCGTTCCTAGTGGCGATTTGTGTGTTTTTTATTTTTATTAAATCGTCAATGTCAGCGCTAGAGTAATTTTAAAAACAGCTCCTGAAGCGTCAACGCCGATAACGGGGACGGATTTCACACACAGGACAGGTAAACGAAAGTGGTTTCTTTAAATGTATAAAAGTGCTTCTTAAGAAGCCTTTAATTCACATTTTTTCATGCGACTCGGTGATTTTATTCCCCGAATTAACGGCAGAATTTTTCATGCCAATACGGGGTTAAATTCACCGCAAATCAACGTTCCAAAAATCCTCACTCACAAGATGATTTAAATCCCCATTAATTTACAGGTATTAAACATTCAATTCCTTCCATTTGGCCTGTAAATTCATAAAAATGAGATTTAAAAATTATGTTATATTGTGAATTCTTGTGTGAATGTTATTTGGACACTTAGGCCATTTAAAAATGTTAATCTATTCTTAAGAAATTGATAGATGTTTAGATCTAGTAATTGAATTATGTAATTAGCTACAATTAGGTAACTAACTAATTATATGCTTTACTTTCATGTCTTCTAAGTAAGATTGTTTCATATTTGTTTCAGAATGCTTCAATCTATAATAACTGAAAATGTCTTTCAGTTATCTTAATTTTTAAGAAAGTTATGGGCTTTTGACTGTCCTCGATCACAGCTTTTGTGTTAAGTCAATGGAAAAGCAATAGGGAACAAGATGCTAATTTCTGAGTATGAAAATGGCCATAACTTCTTTAATACTGAAGATATGAAAGTGAATTAGGTGTCAAATTAAACTTCTTTTTATGCTTTATCTGATGGGATAAATTGCAGACTTTATTTTTAAAATCTCAAAATTTTGTAACATTGCTACTGATTCATCTGTTCTATACTTACTTATTTCATTTCACCTTCAAGATTGAGTCAAGACTTGAGGTTTTCTTCCCAGATTTGCTACCAAAATCTTTAATTATCCTTACAATTTTAAAGTTGAGCATTGATAAAAAAGAAACAGGCAAAGTCAGGCCCAAACTAAAGCTGAAATCTCCAAATATCTTTCCTTGGTATTTGCTTGATGCACTAAAATAATATGTCACAGTAAACTTTAAATTAAACCAACTGGTTCTAATAATATACTGAAGTCCAGTGGGATAGATTGTTGCAGTATCACAAACATAAAAACCTGACCAATAAAAACATTATTTCCTAATGCTCCATAAATACCCTTGCTCACTCCTATAAAATTATCTCACTGCCAACATTAAAAAATGTAGCCCTATTTTATTTTAAACCATCCAGACCAGGCTACCTTTTGCAAAGTTGCTGTGCCCTTCAAAGTAAAGGAGTACAGGATGTTATCCTATAAACATCGAATTCTTTACATTAACAAAAGGATGGGCCAATTTTAGAGCTAAAGGAATTCAGTCTAAATCCTAGATACTCCAGAGCTGGTTTTGCAGAATTTACAATAACACTCAGTTTAACAAAAGTGAACGGCACAACAGAATTTAGGTATTCACGGTCAAGGTTAAGTGCGATATCCAGGCGACACGTTGCTATTTGAGATAAAACCCATTATAACTCACCGAAACGGCTTGGAAATTTATGAGCATAAATACAGATTAATGAAAGACAAATTTAGAATTGACCTCAGGATGTGCCTAACACACCACAATTAACATTTGGAAATGGCTTGCCTGGGTTTATGGAAACAACAATTGCCTGTTCCATTTGAAAAGCAGTGGTGCAGGTTCTTTCCCGCACAAGTTAAAAATTACCTCTCACATCAGAATCCATGACAGGAAATGGACTTGAAGTTAAAAATACTTTTACATTCTCAATAGAATATAATCGCCAATTTTTGAGATAGAGAATTTTAAACAGCTTTAGACTCAAAAGTTGGAGTAACTCAGTGGGCCAGACAGCATTTCTGGAGAGAAGGAATGGCTGCCTGTCCCGCTGAGTTACTCCAGCTTTTTGTGTCTATCTTCAATTTAAACCAGCATCTGCAGTTCCTTCCTACACATTTAAACAGCTTAAGTTGTAGATTCTTCTGCATTGTCTGGCAATGGATTTTTTTTTTCAAACGATGAAATTTAGTGCAAACATTAGCCAGTAGAGAGATGAAGAGAATCAAACAGAGACAAAACATTTTTTGGATAATCCTTTCAGATCGTGGAACTTTCAAAAACAAACCTGCAAAGCCATTGAATCCATCAAACTCATTGTGTTCAACAAAGACTGCTCTCTCAACTAACGGTTTACTTGGTTCCATATCTAAGCTCCACCCAAAGAATAAATCAAGCACTAATAACTTAAGGAAACACAATTTAGTGAAGGAAAGAATAGGCCAGGCCTTGTCCCCAAAACGCAGAGGCAGGGATTCACAACTTCACATGCAATTTGCTAAATCAATTAGCTTGAAATCCTATAATTGAAAAAAATGTATTGGGCAAGTCCAACTGTATATTGTCACCAGAAGCACCCTCCTCTCCAAGGCACATTGGCTATCACAAAATAATCAAACACCCGATCTTGCGCATCACCAAAAAATGAAGCCCATTTTATCAAATATGATTGCTTTGCTAGAGAAAGATTTTTTGAACTGCTTTAGTTTTGAGGCTTTGTGTCAAAACGATGTCAATAAATGCCCACAAAGAGGATTTACTGGTTTACCTTTTGTTTTTAGACAAAAGTGCTGGAGAAACAAACTCAGCGGGTGCAGCAGCATCTATGGAGCGAAGGAAATAGGCAACGTTTCAGGCCGAAACCCTTCTTCAGTCTGATGGGTTTCGGCCTGAAACGTTGCCTATTTCCTTCGCTCCATAGATGCTGCTGCACCCGCTGAGTTTCTCCAGCACTTTTGTCTACCTTCGATTTTCCAGCATCTGCAGTTCCTTCTTAAATACCTTTTGTTTTTTCTGTCTGGTAAATTTTCTCATAGTCTCTTACAGCGTCGTCATATTGTTCTGTATCCATATAACTATGAAGGAACAAAAAGAAACAACTGTAAACATTTAATGTGAACACTTTGTTGACTATAGAATGCTCAATGTTTTTCAATCAAACATTTACTTCCACTATTCTTAATCAATAGCAATTACAACTAAGTAGAAGGCTGATGACCTTAGATGTATACGGAAAAGGTGAACGGTTGGGCCTTTTCCCAGGGTAGTGGAGTCAAGAACTAGGGGGCTAGGTTCAAGGTGAGTGGGGAAAGATTTTTTTAAAGTCCTATGGGGCAATTTCTTCACGCAGAGTGGTGTGGATTTGGATTGAGCTGCCAGAGGAAGCTGGGGAGTTGGATACAATGGTGACATTTAAAATACATTTAGATAGGTAGATGGATGGGAAAGTTTCAGAGGAACGTGGGCCAAATGCAGGAAAATGGGACCAGCTCATAAAACCAGGTCAGCATGGACAAGCTAGGCTGAAGAGTGAGTTTTCGTGCTGTCTGATGTTATAACTGTCACTGTCAAATGAGACCAGAAAGCAAAACGTAGCAGCAGACATACATTAATGAAACTGAAGAGAAGCGTACCGTGGCATTGCCCAAAGGCTGAATATTAAAATCAATGTTATTTTTGATTTATATCAATGACACGAACTTAGGCGTAGATGTCGTAATTTCAAAAACTGGAGATGACAGTGGCAGATGTAGCAATTTAATGAGGAAATGTTAAACATTTGAAAGCAAATTTAAAATGGGGTGCAAGAAAGGCCTGTTGGGCCAGACACACGCGAGTCTTTAAAAGCTGACACATTTTGACAAGCTGTTAAGAAAACTTTCAGCAATCCTTTATTAATAAAAACATGGAAGATATAGTAAGCATCTGTGGACAACTGGCTAGGCCTCAGCTGGAGTATTATTATGTTTACTTCAAGACCTCACATTTCAGAAAGGTATCAGCTGAATGGAATGTAGAGTAGATTTATCAGGATGGTAACTGGAATGAAGCATCTTGGAATGTGAAGAGGATAGGAGAGCTGGGAAGCTTGGGTTGTAGTGTTTAACAGCCTTGACAAAAATCCCTCATACTCGTGAACAACTACACTGCACTAAACTATTTTACACCAGTATGTAAATTGTAATCAGCAGCCAGCCGCACCTTTCAAAATAATTGGCACAAATTACAGGCGAAGAATTATGAGAATTTTCTTTTCCTAGAAGAAGCGGATGATTTGATTTAAACTGTGGCACCTGAGAATTGGTTGTACTTCCAAAGAAGACACCCAGATTCAATGCCAGCCTCAAGTGCTGTCTGTGTGGAGTTTGCACATTTTCCCTCTGCCCCCAATATATAGGTGAGTAGTAGAATATGGGGACTGATGAGAAAGTGGGGAAAATGAAAATTTGAATTAGTGTAGGAATAGTGTTCCTGGGTGGTTGGTTGATGGTTGCCACGGACTCAGTTGGTTGAAGGCCCATTTCGGTGGTGCATGACATTTGTTGTGCTGCTATGACAATTCTATGACGGTCAATTTTTCAATGAAAAAAAAGTTATATAGGTGCCATTGTTCAAACGCAGAGAAAGAAATTAGCTCTTGGCCACAAGCTCTACACAAGCAATTATGGTTGTGGCTTCTGCTGCAGTAATTAAATTCCATTAACTTCAAAGTGGAATACAACACATGCCTTCGGAGGGTGGTCGATGTACGGAATGAGCTGCCAGAGGAGGTAGTTGAGGCAGGTACTGTAACAGAATTTAAAAGGCACTTGGACAGGTACATGGATAGGAAAAGTTGAGAGATACAGGCCAAACACGGATAAATGGGACCAGCTGAGAAGGGGCATATCAGTGGGCATGGACGAAATGGGCCAGTGCCTGTTTTCATGCTGTATGACTATGACTCTACTGTACGTTTCACTGCAGCAACATGGGAGCATTTTCAATCTCAATGTTCATTTTTATACTTTCCAAACACCAGAGTAGCTGTCAGTCTGACAGCAACCTGCAAAAGTGCTTTGCGAAATCCATAGTCCCAACCCAATTTTCGTTGATGCCATAGGTCAAACCAAATGCACATTCAGACACAATGAACAGCTGAAATTCAATCCAACGAACATGCTGCTCACCACTGTGCCCGTCTCATGTACGCCTTGATATACGAGTCATCAAGTTTTATTGCATTCGTGCAGTCTTCTATTGCTTGCTGCATCTTATTGAGCTGTAAAATGTGGGTCAACCAGCAGATTTAGTATTCATTATTAAAGTTTAAGCATGTTTTTAAACAACATTTTATTTGCAACAACTGCACCTCTTCAATCATAATATATTCACATGGACATACGGCTACAGAAGTTAATGCCGGAATAGGCCATTCAGACCCTCAAGCCTTCTCTGTCATTCAAAATCATGGCTGTTTCTATCACAACCTCAACTTCTGATTCTAGTCAGCCTCCTTGGTTATGAAATTCTATCTTCCTCCGCCATTAAAATATTCAGACTTTGACTTTACTGCCCTTTACCACAATGCTGCATTTCTGAATGTTCAGATCAACTAAACACACAGCTCAAATCAGAAAGTTACTTGTAAAATTTTATATTTGGAATTTCTTTACCAATAATATACTAAATCAAATTAAATCGAAGATTCCCTTTAACGTTCAGTTTAGTTTAGAGATACAGCGCAGAAACAGGCTCTTCAGCCCATTGAGTCCGCATAGAGCAGCGATCCCCGCACATTAACACTATCCTACACACACTAGGGACAATCTTTACATTTTTACCAAGCCAATTAACCTACAAACCTGTACAACTTTGGAGTGTGGGAGGAACCTGAAGATCTTGGAAAAACCCACACGATCATGGGGAGAACGTACAAACTCCGTACAGACAGGGCCCGTAGCCAGGATCGAACCCAGGTCTCTGGTGCTGTTAGGCAGCAACTGTTGTGCCACCGTGCCCCCCTTAAACTCGTGTGATAATTCTACCCCAGTTGTAGCTTTACAAGTGCACGTGACGATGCCAATATAAAGCTACTCCACACCAAATGATAGCACATTTTTCATATTTAAAGAGAACATTATTTATGACACAGCTACTTTTTTTCTGTTATAATGTCCCCAGGTCTATTCTTGCCCTTGATTCTCAGATAGGCCCTATTGAGTAATCACTCCAAATTCAATGAGTGCTGTTGAGGTGTGAGGTAGGAGAGGAAGGGAAACATCAAACTGACCCTAATCGAGCCCTCGCATATCTTGCACAGAATTTGGATAGTGATAGGAGCAGAAATTTTTCTAGCCTTTCGCACCCCTCCCAACACCTTCACCCCACAAAACTAATGACTCTCCATGTCGCTGGTCAGCTAATATCACCCAACACTGGTGAAATATCGGTTTCCTCTGGGATGTGCTTGCTTTGTGGGATTTACCCCAATCACTGGATAAACAACGAGTCAACAAGAATTTCTGAGATGACCCAAGCTTTGCGACAGCTACAAACATTTGTAGTTACACTAAATAACGAAAATAACTAGTAACTTACCTTGGAGCCTACTGTGCCCCGATTACAGTACAATTTAGCATTAGTTTTGATGTTATTTGGATCTATTTTCAGAGCTTCTGTGTAAAGTTCAAATGCCTTGTCAAAAGAACCGTCTTTAAAAGCCCTGTTTCCTTCTTCCTTCTTTGCTCGTAGAGCTTTAGCGTTCTGTTTGCAGAAAGAAAACAAAGAGTGCCACACCAAAATCCACCACCTTTAGCACAATTTTCACTTTACCATTAAAAATTTCCATTTCAATTAAAATATTCAATTGTCCAGACATTCCAAAAAGTAAAATTAATTTTAAAGGGGAAAAAAACCCTCTTTATATGTCCATGCATCATTCCCTCTCAAAAAGGGCTGACAATCAATCTATTCTCAGGCTCCTGAAATATGGTTCAGGAACAATACTCAGTAGATTTAATAAGTTCAGTTGAGGGTCCCCACCCAAAATATTAACTTTTCCTCCATTTTATTAATAACCCCTCGCACTATTCATATGAAATAAATGTTAGAAACTAGTGATGTTGAAGCTATACCTGCTTCAGTGCTGAGGAACCAGGACAGGGAACCAGTACAACTGTAGCTGCTGGCGTTCATGCTGCCAGGGCCAGACATTGTGAAGCCAGTAATGCAGTGACGGGACAAACAGTTACTGCTGCTGAATGCAATTGCAGAAATTAATGCACAACTGTTAATAAAAATTAAATAGACAGACAAGGGTATTTTATAGTGCGGCCAATATGACTAAAGGGAAATAAAACCCTTGTGCTATCGTTCTAAAGAATTTGTGGAATCTTTCCCTCAAACCTTCCCATTCAAAAAACTCAAAGGAATACTTTCAACATTCAAAACTATAAACAGAATGCTGGAAGAACTCAGCGGGTCAAGCAGCATCTGTGGAGGCAAAAAAGTCAAAGTTGACATTTCGGGTTGAGACCCTGCAGCTCTACTTTCAGCAGTGTTTATCCTGATCACGAAGATTTTATTTGCAACAACATGTTTGCTACAATCAAAAGTAAAATTACTCATGAATCAGTTGAACGAAACACTTCAGAACTGTAGCAAACTAAAAATGGTTTCCCAGTTGCATTGGCTAGAACTTTGTGGTAGCTTCTCTGCTGTACTGCATATATATTAAATTAGAACAGAGTAGATCTTAGCTGACACAATAATCCACAGTGCTCTATAAATACAAAGCTTTTGAATTTTTCCTAGAATTCACCTGAGATAACATGCATTTCAGCCAATTCAGATTATTTATGACTTTGATTGATTTAAGTCACATGGAGAAAACACTCCTCAGTGAACCAGTTGCTAATGTACACATCTGTGCAAGGTGATAACAAGAAATGTCCACTTTTAAGTTGTAACTATATAGCCAGTTTCCCAAAATTATATATTATAAAAAAACAAAAACTAACATCAATTGATAAAACACTTGATACAAATTTCTGCATTGATGCCAAAAATTGCAAATATGATGATGTCTTCCAGAGGCTTGTTCTAACTGATTTTTAAAAAAATAATACAAGATTTATCAGTTATTGTAGCATTTCACAAAAAGACACCAAATTCAGCGGTGAATAGTCACAGAATGGTACAGAGTAATGGGTCTGGTGCACTTACTGGACATCTGATTTACAGGAACACATTCAAATACATGTTTGTCCCAAACTTATGTTTTAAGGCTGATTTTATTACACTTACACATAATGCATCCAATAGTTTGTGGAGTGCTTTTGTTTGCATCAAATATCCCATGTGAAAAGCAGAGCACAGAAGATCTGCCTTTTGAGATTTGCCTTTCCTGAGCCAGTTTTATTTCCTTTAAATAACGGAAGAAAGCGAGAAAGATCTGCATTGACTGCCCCAATACCGTTCATCCAAGTATCATCAATCGTTTCTCTGGATGTTGAAGGGAGAGACTTGATAGAAGTATATAGTATTATTAGGGGCATGGATAGGGTAGACAGTCAGAGCTTATTGCCAGGGTGCAAATGTCCAAAATTAGCGGGCTTAGCTATAAGGTGAGAGGGGGAAAGTTTAATGGCGTTGTTCAGGGTAATTTTCTTTTTAAACAGAGAATAGCCTGGAACGCGTTGCCAGGGTGATAGTGGAGGTAGATACTATAGTGGCGTTTAAGAGGGTTTTAGATTGGCACATAGAAGTGCAGGAAATGGAGGGATATGGATCTTGTACAGGCAGATGAGATCAGTTTAACTTGGCATCATGTTCAGCACAAACATCGTGGGCCGAAGTGCCCGTTCTTGTGATGTACTGTTCTATGTTCCAAGTACTGTTATCAAACATACTTGGTTGAAAACTTCATATGACATACTCAGCAAGATTTTGACGGAGCTGGAAATTTGACAGATGATGATTAGATGGACTGAGTGGCTACTCTTTTACATTGTATATTTCCATGAAAATCAAGCAGACTTGATTACAACCTTGTAGTTTTTGTCACGTGATTCTCTCTCTGAGCTTTGGCAGGGATAACAGATAAACACCCATATACTGATTCACTACACCAAACCTGCAAAGGCATATCAGCATCCAAAAGGGTTACCTAATAATATCAGACCTGCAAAATTCCACCATTATAAAAAGAGTTGAAAAATTAAAACAATTTGCAATTCAGTTTGTCAAACTATTCCAGAAAATAATTTAGAAGATTTCATCTAGCTTTGTTGTTTCAGAACAGATGTAGCCAAATGCAATCATCTGGCAGGCGAAGACTGCTACTTCATTTATCCCAGTCTCTGCCCTCTCCTTCAAACCGTAGCGCTGATCTTTGACCCAAGGTTCACAATAACAAGGGAAAGCATTGCCCATGACAATGGAATCCAGTCTGGCACATGTCTCCTATCATTCCCATGATTGACGCTGAAAAGAACTCTCATCACTTCGAACACTTCAATATGTCACACATATTTGAAGATTTAAAAATCTGGTTTACAAAAAAATACTATCAACCTTTTGCCTCCAGGCCTGGTAAAACTGACATCAGTACCTACCCTGCATGCAAGTCGAGCCTTTTCATGATCAGGTGCCATTTTTAAAGCCTGGACAAAAAATTGCACAGCCTTTTCAATACAGTCCTCATAGTAAAGGCAAAGTCCCCGCACGTACAAAGCATCAGCGTTAGTTGAATCCATGCGCAAAATATCACTGAAACAAAAACAAAGAGAAATCACTGCTAATGCCCCTGTTATGCAGGCAAAATGAGAGATGCTGGGGTCGCTGACACCAGATAGGAGGTTAAGAGAGTATCTGACAGCATTGTTACTAAGAAAAAAAGAGGGTTTTTGTTAGTGCAGATGTGCAGAAACCGTGTCTATTGGCAAAAGTGTCAGTAAGCTGAGGGCACAGATTCAGGGTAATTTGGCAAAAAAATGTTTTGTTTGCTTTTAATGAGCTGTTAAGATCAGAATTTGTAGTGGCGAATTCAATATTGATTCGGCAAAGAGATTTAGACAAATACTCAAAAAGTAAAATATTGCAGGATGATTGTAAAGGACACAGAGGGGTTACCAATTAGATAACTGCTTTTAAGAGACAAGACAAACTGAAAAAATAGATTAGATTTCTATGCAGCATGTTTCCAGGTAAAAGTAACTATCAACAGATGGGACAATGTTCCAAACAAAGCTAATACATTATTCTGTTAAAAGTACAGATAGCTGATCATTTTATTTCCTCTACCATTAACAATACAGATCATTTGGTTCCATGGGGATTGATACCTCAGCCATTCTTTGCTCATGTTAGATCACCATGTATTTGCAGGCTGCTTCAAAGTAGAAGACATTATATGTGTAGTAAGAAACTGCAGATGCTGGTTTAAACTGAAGATAAACACAAAAATCTGGAGTAACTCAGCGGGTCAGGAGGCATCTCTGGAGAAAAGGAATAGGTGACGTTTCAGGTCAAGACCCTTCTTCAGACTCTTACATTACTTCAAAGTAGAAGACATTACAACAAAGCCTGAAAATTATGACATCTCAGTTGAAAGATTTGTGTCTGAAACATAAACTCTGCTTCTCTCTCCATTGATATTGCTTGGTATACTGCATTTACCTAGCATTGTGCCTCATTTCAAATCTCTAGCATTTGCAGCATTTTGTTTGTGCTATCAACTATTATGATGTAAAAATATCATGTAATATCTACTACATTGATCACATCTGTTGATTTGATCATCTCGTTTAATTCCTTGTAGATGAAATTAATGTACAAAGCAGTGTCTGGCAGTTGGTAGAGGATGTGGGTAAAGAAACAGGTCACATTGGTGCAGTATGTTTTGTTTGTTAGAGAATGAAGTCGATGGAGGGAAAGAAAAATAGATGTTACTCTACAATCTAAAGGGATATAACTGACTTGGAATTGCCCAATGCCATCTAAGTTCTCAAAATGCAAGGTGATTTAGTTGCCAGAACTAACATCCCATGTGGAATATGAAAACCTTTTTTTTTAAAGTGCAAAATGTACATTTACAAAAATGATGGTACTCAAAAATGATGAATATCTACCTTGCTACTGATTGGGCATCAGGATAGCGACCAAGTAATGCCAAACATTCGGCTTTAAGGATTTTGAAGCGGTGACAGCCGGGAGCAAACTCAAGGGCACGATCCATACAATATACAACCTGAGACAATAAGTCAAAGAGAAAGATGTGATATAGGACACTAATCAATTAGCTATTTAACTTAATCAGAATTGAAAGGGAGATTGAAGATGAAGAAAAACATGTATTTAATCTTTCATTAAATAAGACAGGATAAATTGATTGGAACCGAATAGGTTAGAGAAAAAGACGTTAAATGCATAGTGGATTGAAGTGAATCTTTCAAAGATTAAAACAGATTTGCATTAATAAGACTGTTTTGATGGCAAGGCGTTGGACTGGAAATGTATCTTTGGTTGCACGTGTCAAATCTAGAATACAGTAGTGGCTGCGAATTGCGTGTTGGTTCAGAAATTTGATTCGAGTGACACTGATGGGGTCAGATTTTGCACAACGTGCTGACATTGCTATATTGGGTGCTTGGCACATCGACCCAGGACAAACTTCTGACTAAATAAAGAGCGCAGCTTTGTGACAGGTTATACTAACCAGATACAAAAAGCATTGCTAAATGACTAAAAGTCAGATTGCATATTATTTTGGCAGAGCATGGGGAAGAAAGTATTTAAAAGGCTAAACTGAAAATCAAGAGCATCAATGGTAGAATGGAAAGTTTTTGATATCAACCTGCAACGCCATCAGCAAAAGATGTTCAAATCTTCATACATTTCTAGATTCCCTAAATAAAATTTTTACTTGCTGAATTATAACATTCAGGTATTGTAACATTCCAAAACACTTGTAAATCCCAAGTTGTTAAAACTTAATGCTTAATTCATTTCTTATATATTTATGAAATCATGATTACCTTTCTGAAATCTCCTTTTTCAAAGTCAATTTCAGCTATTCTTTCATATTCCAATACTGCTTCTGCACTCTTCAACTAGAGAAAGAACAGGATATCTAAATTGAAGATCGAGTACAATGTTACGCTTCTCAAATAAAGTTCAACGTTAAACCTATGTTCAGAATAGGTTAGCTCTACCATACAACATTAGGCAAAAACGTCCTGTGTGCCACCGGATAGTCACATACAGATATTTTGTGTGCATCAATAATAGGCCAGAGCATGTATGGGTACATGTGAGAGAAGGACTGTACACAAGGAACAGAAAACATTTGTCGACATTAAAGCATTCTTTCAATTATACCCATAACTTCCCCTTTCATATTATTTTCCCTTGATTCATTTTGGTTGATATCGATCTCCTCATATTCATTGGAATGGTCTCTACCTGCTTCAAAACAATCAGCCCTCATAAAGACATACAGCATGGAAAAAGGCCCTTCGGCCCAACTTGCTCACGCTCATCTCTTGACATTTAAGAGGCTTTTAGACAGGCACATGGATATATAGGTAATGAAGGGATCAAGTGCAGGCAGAGGAGATTAGTTTAACCTGACATGTTCGGCACAGACATTGTGGGCTGATGGGCCTGTCCTCTGCTATACAGTTCTATTTACTATTCTATGTTCTCATTAAAAAATCTGTTTTAAAAGCAATTAAACTGCAAATTTCTTTCTTCTACAAAAATTAAAATGAAGTTCCTCTAACTGCACGAGTCCCTGTTAGTTTTTTACGGCAACGCAATTTGGTTTCTGCTTCAGACTCAGCACCAGACCATCGTTTTAATTGAACTTATGAAAAGTTGTCTCTTTTTACTTTACTGCTGACTTTTATTGTTACAGACCCATTTTAATTTGATCCAAGACTTAAAGGAAACATAACAGTTTACTGGTAGCACAATTCATCAGAGATTGCAGGTATTAATACAATTCTATTCTACCTTCATTGGAAGGCTCCTTTTAACATAATTCCATCATGTGCTTTATTTGTGCATGATACAAAATGGTATTTCTCCCCAATATCAACAGGGTGACCTCCAACAACAAGCTCCATTCCCTTCTTTTCACTCCATCCCCTTAAAATCCTCTATGACAGTAAACGCTTGCATGGGGTCCAATTCCATGGAAGCGCGGGATTTAGTTCTGTACATATGATGACGATGACATCCAATGTACATTTTGGTTCTCACTTTAATTTACAAGGTTGTTACACGATTGATTCTTTAAGCATGCATCTAGAATTAAGTGTTCTTTTCTAGATCTCATGCCGCAACAGTTTATGGAAGGGTTAACTTGCTTCCTTTCCCATCGGAGAAAAATCATCAATGAAGTATAGTTGCACGAAATTAACTTTCATTAACATCAAAGTAATCAAAGTCACAGTGATTGCAAGCAGTGGTCTTAAAACAAAAACAAGTAAGAATATAATGGCAGAGTTGTAGATCAACCTAAAGCAACATTAGAAGAGATGTGCTCCTTACCTCAGTGACTGCCTGACTGTTGTCACATTCCAGTTCCAAAACTTTTTGAAAACACCGGCCGGCAGCCATGGCATTTCCCAAGGAAAGATGACATTTCCCCTCTCGCAGGTGACCCTAAAATTAGAACATAACTCTCCTACTTAGTAGTGTTTGAAAAATCTGCAACATGAAGAACAGCCCCCTGCAGTATAGTATTTTTTGAAGGATCTCCCCCTCCCCTATTTCCAACAGATTCCAAAACTAAATGTACAAATAGATTTGTTGGTCCATCTAGAAGAGGTAGTGGAGTGGTAATGGCATAAACTGATAAGAAATGATAGAGCAACTTCATTGAGAGTAAATTGGAGTTTTCATAAGATCATAAGTGATAGGAGAATTAGACCACTCAGCCCATCAAGTCTACTCCGCCATTCAATCATGGCTGATCGATCTCTCTCTCCTAACCCCATTCTCGTCTTCTCCCCATAACATCGGACACCCGTACTAATCAAGAATCTATCTATCTCTGCCTTAAATATATCCACTGATTTTGCCTCCACAGACTTCTGTGGCAAAGAATTCCACAGATTCATCACCCTCTGACTAAAGAAATTCCTCTTCATCTTCCTAAAAGAACATCCTTTAATTCTGAGGCTATGATCTTTAGTCCTAGACTCTCCCACAAGTGGAAACATCCTCTCCAGGTCCATGGTATCCAAATTTTGATAGTCTTATTGCAAACCCATGCACATTTAGGGCTTTTTTTGGTTAAGTTACTCCCTCACACAATGAGGATGTTGTTGGTAATTACAGCATTTACTATACATCCCCAATTGTCCTGAACCAGTAACTACATTGCTGGGCCTAGTGTTAAATATAGGCTGGAGTTTGCAAGAATGGCCGATTTCTGTTCCTGTAGGACATCAGTGAATCAACTATTTTTTAAAGTCGATCTGGATATTTTCATGCTGATGCAATCTTTAAAAAAAAATCATTAGATTATTCAGTTTTAAATTCCCTAGCACCATTGTGGGATTGGAACAACAGTCAAGAAGTCTCATTGCTACTCCAGTAACACAGACATTTTGTTATTTTAACTTGAATGTTACCACTTTGAGTTTTGTTGTGCAATTATACTAAGCTTGGATTTAGCACTGGGATCAGTGGTGGTATGCATCACAAAATTTGTAAACCCAGGGAGATGGGTGCATGGAACAAGCTGCGAGATGAGGTCGTTGAGGCTGGGACTATCCCAACGTTTAGGAAACAGTTAGACAGGTACATGGATAGGACAGGTTTGGAGGGATATGGACCAAGCGCAGGCAGGTGAGACTAGGATAGCCGGGACATGTTGGCCGGTGTTGGCAAGTTGGGCCGAAGGGCCTGTTTCTACACTCTATGACTCTAACCATTTCCATTGATACAGGCTTTGTTGCTGATTCTGTAAGATTTACACTTTAAGGCAGATAAGGCTACAAGAAAATGGTGTCATTTTCTTGAGCTTTTTCACAGGGTTATAATTAACAAGTATTGTAACAGCATTGTTAGTTTCCAGTAAAAATATCCTCATTAATTCACAGTTCAAAACAAACATGTGCAAATTTAATAAAACCAAGATGGATCCCAATATTTAGGCTCTAACTTAAACATCTGTATCAAAAATGAAACTGGAAGCTACTCGTAAAGGTTTTAACAGATGTGACCTCCAATGTCCTCAAAAATAATCATCACGTTTTAAGGAAATAATTCAGCACATTCCAAAAGTCAAACAATTCACAATGATCTGATTTGAGTGAATGCAAATGCATTCATCCATCACACATATTTCTGGGTTGTCCAAAACCAAGCATATTTTAAGACAATGGATTTCTTTATTTGCCATTGGAAACAATACATGCAATGTGACCAATTTGAGGGAAGTATTTTATGTTATTTGGAAGAAAAAAAGGGTTTCGCTGCCTCCCATCTCTTGGTTTCAGACTGATCATCTATGACATACCCTCATAAAAGTGTCATCCAGTCTCACAGCCTGCTGTGCATCTTCAAGGGCCTCCCGGAGCTTACCCATCATCATAAGTGTAGCTGCTCGGTTGCCATAGTAACTGGCATTTTTAGGGCAGATATCTGGGAAAGTAAAAGAACATGGAAAATAAGTTATCAGAGGTGTGGAATAAATTCCAAAACAAATGCTTTGTATGAAGACTATCATTTAATTTTCACTCATTCCATATAAACTTTTAAAAGTGGTTCTGGGGTGGTAGGAGGGGGGCGATTTACAACCGGTCGCAGATCAACAGACACAATCTCACTATGCAGTTTTGGAGGGGTAGGGTACTTTAAGTTCTGTTAACTTAATTCTGCAGTAAAGAGCTAGTATCAGTAATAATGATAATGAAACTATCAAATTGAAGCAATTACATAACCAGTGGCCAAATACATAGAAATGTGAATGATTCCTTTTAAATAACAGAACAATCAACTCAGTTCAAGGGCAACTAAAGTAGGATAATAAATGATGGTCTTGCTTGTGATACCCATATCTGATGAATGGATTAAAAAAATTGACAGCAAACTATCAGGCACAAGACCCATGAAGATGTTTTAAACCTCGACACCTTAATTTACAAAATATCACCTACTAATCAATGCCGTGAAAAAATGTCAGGCACCTTTCCGGATTATCTAAAGCAAAACACTATCTCTGTAGAACTTACTATTGTCCTACAAAACAGTAATACTGAAATTAAACACGTGCTAAACATCAGCTTAGTTCACATTTTTTACCTGTCACCCTTAAGTTACTCTGTTCTTAAAAACAGATGCATTTCCCATACTTGGAGGATGGGTGAATGGCAGCTGATGGTAACGTACAATGTTGACAATTTTGTTTTTGTATAGTTTTAGGGAACAACAAATAATCCAGTCTTTTCATAAAATATTACTGAAGAATGGCCATTAATACATTATGTTTGTAACATTAACCAGAAGACATATGTTTCACATCAATGCCTTATGCAGTTCAATCCTACCTAGGAGCTATTACCTAGGAGCTATAATAGTAACATACACTGGATTTAACATGCTGAGAAATATATAAAATTATGAGAGCCATAGATAGGGTAGACAGTCAGAACCTTTTTCCCGAGGATGGAGAAATCAAATAATAGAGGGCATAGCTTTAAGGTGAGAGGGGCTGTAGAGTTCTATGTTCTAAATACAAATTCTTAAAATATTTTTTTCTCACATTTCTTTCTTTCATTCCTTTTGTTTTATGTCTGGATCAGATGTCCTCAATTCTCTGCTACCTCGCATTTGAGGCCATTCTTCATGGTTGCATTCTTAACAATGAATATAGGGCATTTAACCAAGAGAGGCACCAGAGTCATGTCTGATCCTAGCCTTTTCGAACTTTCATGCATTTTCTTCCATGAGTAATGATGAAATAAGTGGTCCAGGGAATCTGAGTCCCTTCACGTCTTATAATTGCTCAAGCTATTTAACAATATTGAAAATGACGTTTCAATTTGCCTGGGTTTAACAAACTCCTTTGACACATTCTTCCTCAATTTGTGTGTGACACCTTCTTTGCCAATTAAGTTAAGATAAATTAAATCTTTGTTGAGTCTGGATAAACCTAAAAAATAGATGTAACCACTGTTTCTAGGTTTTGATCATTTTTGAATGTGTTTTAAAGAATTGCTCAATGGCCAGTGTCATGATATGGTACTTTATTTGTCACTTGTGAATTTGTACCGTGAAATTCATTTTTGTATACAGTTCAGTATTAGTATCATTATACATAAGCACTTGGATACATATTAGATAAGCATCTCAGATACAGTACAAGTGTGTAGTAGCAGTGCACTGAGACAGTATACAGAGTCGCCAGTTTGGCGCCATTTTCAAGTCCCGGTTGTTGTAAGTGCAAGGATCTTGATTTGGTATTAAATAGTCTCAATACGTGTGTGACATTATATGGTTATGGCAAACTCCATATATCTATTCCCAAAATTTCTGCAGAGCGTTTTCCCGTATCAGCTTCTTTTCATTCAGATTATTACAAAATTGGAGTTCTATACTGCAGCAACCAAAAATAGTCGAAAAATATAAAAATCAATCATATATAGAACATTTACAAAAGCAAAGAGGTGACCTTTTAATTGCAGCAGTTAATTAGAAATTTACAAATGACGGTTGAAACGAAATACTCCTGAGAACAACAGCAGTAAATTGGTCTAATTGAAGACCTGCTTTATCAGAGAACTGCAGCATCCATTTAAAGTCTGCAAGTTCCTCTTAAATCACTGCAGTGACATCAAATAATGGCTTAGATCATATTCTTACCTATTGCTTTTGTGTAATAATTATAAGCTTCGTTGTAGTCCTTCTTTGCGTAAAATGAATTTCCTTGTTCTTTAAATAATTCAGCCTCTCTGCAAAATTAAAAGACAGCTATCATTTTATGCATTCAATTATTGCCTTTCAATTGCTCTAAAACAAAACACAGTAAAATAAAAATGCAGTAAGGAATTTACTGGTTTACGTAAGTGTTTCGCTCGGGAACTGTTCATAAATCCATTTCTATGTGGGTTAGAGATGGCCATTTTCTATAGTAACTCGTATTATAGCTCTCTATATAAACATGCTAGAATTCTTTAATTTCATTGAATAATCACCCTTATGGGGCTGTCCCACAGGCGATTTTTCAGGCGAATGTCAAGATGCCGACCGTCGCCTAAAAAAACGGCAACTGGAACAGCGACTGTCAGAGTGGAACACACACACATCGCTTCCTTCACCAGCCCGTTATGCAGGCGCGGAACAAGGCAAGCGGGGGTGCACTGTCCGAGTGAAATTCACATGGTGCAAAGCCAAGGTGATACCGCGATGAACAGGAAGGTTGGCGCTGTAATTAAGACTGCTAAAGCACAGACTACGGTAAATCCTTTAAAAGAGGGGGGAAAGGGGGAGGAGTGGAGACAACTTTTAAGAAGCCAGAGATACACGGCTGTGAAGCTCAGCGGACATTTAACACTACCGGTCGGTTATCCTTGGTTCTGAAAACTACTGCTTACGTTTTTATTTCCCCAATGAACCAATGAAATACACCGGTCAGCATCGGCTACAACCTACGAGAACCTTCAACTTCCTGGCGACCCACCTACGGCATGAGAATTGTCGCTACTCTCCATGGCGACTTCATTCTAGTCGGCGCTAATTTTTCCACATGTTGTAAAATTTGCGGCGACCATAATGAGGCCGCGACCAGTGCCTAGAATGCGGGAACTCCTCACGACCATGAAGGAGACTCCCTGGCAACCACCCGCGAACATGTGGCAACTGCATAGTCTCCTGCAGTCGCCTAAGTGGGACAGGCCCATTACACGACCCATAATTAAACTAATGGAATATGTACTGTATCGTCATTAATGAATATCATGAACCATTTTGTTATTATTATAACCAGCTTGAAACATGCTTTTAAAAATGTGTTTGCGTAGAGTTGGATTCCTGTTGGACATGTCATTCATAACATGGGACGTGTGAAAGATTTCAATTACATATTTGCACCTTTGAATTATGTAACTTCAATATGGTTGGACAATGTTGTTTGAGAAAGGAATCTGCCAGTCCTAATTGTGCGCTCTGATAATATGGTTGACTTTTACATTCTTTGAAGTGCTATAAAACTGAAGACTCTTGGCCAACTTTTCTCAGGCTGACCAGATATGGGCAACAAAATAGTCTAAAACTATTAAAATAAAACATATGTAGAGCATTTACAAAGGCAAGGGGATGACGAAATCCCCTCCTGTGGACTCCACATCCACGAACAATTGTGAAAAAAATAGCACAATGACAAAGGAGTGAATAGAGTAAGGCGATCAATAGCAATGAAGGCCAATGTATTGACCAAGTCGTATGCTTCCAGATCTTTCCATGCTGGTGCTAGGAACCAACTGTAACATTTTGCAATTTGCAGCTCAGTACTGTATTACGGAGATCATAGAGACACCATGATTCCCAGCCACGCTCTTCTTCCCCCTGGCAGAGCGAGAGAGGACAGTTGTAGGATTCTCAAGGACTGCTCACTTCACAACAATACCAAAACCCATTGCCTTGACGCATGGGACCAAAATGCCAAGATGAAAAGGAGGAACGGCATGAGATTTCAGTCCTTAAATGCTCACCCTGTCTCCAATTATTTCCAAAAAAGTCAAGATGGAAATGTCTTGTAGTCAAAGTTGAGATGGAAAGAAAAATAAAAGTTGAAAATCTAGAGTTGGAATTAAAATTGCTGGGAACGAGCCAATGTGTGGTGAATAAGTTAGCATTGAAAGCAAAAGATATTTCAAGTGACATCATGAGCAAAGTTTGTGAATTGTTGCATAGCCATTTTAAAATGTGACTCCCATTTCCAGCAAATTCTTTCTTGAGGGGAAAGCAATTTGGGGAAAAAATGACCCTAATGATAATTAAGTAAGAGGTATTTTTTCCAGCAGGACACATTGAGACAAATAATTATGAATAATTATGGGAAATAATGAATAATTATGGGAAATTGTAAAGAGAAATGTCCCTAAAAGACTTTTAAAATGTCACCTTAGTTATCAGCTTGCAAGGAAATCAAGACGTCTGGCTGAAGTAACATAAATAAATACCACAGTACATGTATGTCCTTGATAAGTGTATGACATACCAAAGAGCTCCATCTATACATAGAAACAGTAATCTTAGAAGCCATCCCCGCAGTTCCAGACTCCCAAATGGATTGGTAGATGGTAAAATAATACAAGACTCCTCATAAAAAAATGACTCCTTCTAGTCATGTTATATTTGTTTTTAATATGGGTTTGCCTGAAAACCCCCCAAAATACCACCTCCATTTTAGTCACAGACATTAAGAGTTAACACAACAAACAATTGGCCTTTAAGTCAATTTGTTCGCCAAAACTGCATGCAATTAATGATGACATGGATAGAATACATTCAAAGAAATAATTTATGCTGGTAAAGGGTTTAACCAGTCAAATCCAGAGACAATGCTTCAGGCGAATTTGATCTGATCGGTCGGTGTGGGTAACCTTTTAGTGTCACATTTGATTATAACTCAGTAGCAATATAATGTTATTACTTTCCAAGGAATCCATCAGCAGCTAAAACTTTTATTTGATTGCTTTACAAATTAAAATAAAATATTACTTCTTGGGAGAACTTTGCCCTCATTAAAAAGAGCATTTAGTAGAGGGGAACAGACAACCTATCTCATATGTCAACAACAAAAACCCAGAATAGATTCTGACTTCGTTGAATGCAGATTAAAAGCCATTTTTACTTTACGATCATAATATTAACTGCTGACATCTGGGTCTTTTGTGGTTAATAGCACTGAAATAAAGATGTTAATCTCCCAGGAATCAGCAGCAGCATCTATATTTAAAGGATATCTTTGGCACAAATGATTCACAATTGTGCTGCCACATGGTACCAGGCCATTCAATGCCAGGTGTTTTGAGTCATGGCTCAGAATTGCAGTGTAACGATACGGCAGCAGTCACACCTGGAACCAAGAAGAATTGCTCTCTAACTAATCTGCTCGAAACTAACCAAAAATTGTATCACCTAGAACTCCATCAATAGAAGCCATTGTTGCAACTTTTACATTATATATCTCGTAAGTACTTTTGGTTATTAATCTCATCCATTTCCATTTCTAATATCTTTGGGACGTCCATTTAAAGCAATACACACATTTAAGTAGTTGTGATTAAATCTCCCACTCTAATGTGCTTCATAGCTACCCAAACTCAACTTCACTCTCTCAAATTGATGGTCAATTTCTATTAACTACAGCTGAATGTCCATGCAGTTGGTCCAGGAATCTCTACACATACGGTCGGAAATGAATCGAATGTCTGGTTTGGCTCCGTGGTCAGAAAGGTGCAAGTTCAAATCCGATTCTAATCTAGGCTGATATTTCAGCACAGCACTGAGCAAGCATGTAAAAGGTCCAATGATACTTTCCAAAGAAGAGTGTCCGAGCTTCTGTGATGTCCTGACTTATCTTTCAATCAACACCAAATCATCTTCTCATTTACTTCATTCCTTCCAAATCAATCAGCAAAGCTCTGCTCACTTATTCCCTAATGATTATCTAAACTCCAGTTAAATATATCAGATTAGGTGTAGATTAGTTTATTGTCTTATATACCAGGGTGCGATGAAAGTCTTTGTTCACATGAAACCCGCAGAGTAAACAGAATACAGTGAGAAAAATACAGCAGTAAATATAATGGTGAGTGCAAAAAGCAGAATGGTAAATGTACAATAAAAGAAAAACCAATTTAGTTAGGAGTAAGAGTATGTGGCAGCACCTCCGAGAATGGGGTGTGAGAGAGGTGATAGTTCAGGAGTTGAATTGCAGGACAGGTAGAAAAGGCATTAAGAACATCCAGTTGTAAGAGATGACTCACATGACTTCGGCTTGTAATCACAATGGTATTCAGGACCTGCCATTGTAGCATGTCATCTACTTTTTGTAAGATTCTCTTGGCATCCCTTGTAGCCTTGTGGAGATCATACATCAGCACCAGTTACAGGAGAAGCAAAATGTCTCTCCATAACTCCTTATAAGATTAATCAGTGACATTCTCGCTAAGGTTTTTGAAAATTCACAGAAGTGGCTCACATTTTAAATTTAATGGCAGAATTTTGAATAATAAAAATAAATATGAGATGAGTAATTTGGATTTTTACCAACCACTCTGATGATTGAAACGTTTTACAGTGTTGTACAAATTCAGAAACATTTTTAAAGCAGCTATGTACTCATTTGCAAATATTCTGTCTTTAAAATTTGAATTTGTGTGCATTGCAATTCCTTTGATTCTCTTCTACTTCTGATATTTCTATTTTGTGTGTATCTTCTTTATTTCCTATTTTGTTAATTGCTTAAAATACTAACTATAAGCTGTACATTTTCCTTCCAGTTTGCTTTCTGAGAGAACCCATCAATTTAACTCACAGCTCAATTTGCTCAATGGCATCGATTTTGCTAAGGCCTTCAAATGTTATCTAGGTTATCATTACTGCTAGAAAATGGGAAATGCAAACCAAAAATCAATAGATCATTGTGAGAGCATTGTTAGGATCAGGGATGAGCACCATTACTTCAACTCTGTACGCAATGTTGAGATCATCCGTTGTAGGAAGGAACTGCGGATCCTGCTTTACACCAAAGATAGACACAAAATGCTGGAGTAAGGCAGCATCCCTGGAGAAAAGGAATACGGATGTTTCGGGTCGAGACCTTTCTTCAGTTTGCTCGACCCAAAACATCACCTATTCCTTTTCTGCAGAGATGTTGCCTGACCCACGAGTTGCTCCAGCATTTTGTGCCTATCATCAAGATCATTAGCTTTATTTCTACCTCGTCAAATACCTTTGCAATTCCAACGATACACATTCAACCAGCTTTTTTTTCTCCAATAGTATGGTTATAAGGGAAACACAGTTCTGAATCGCTTTGCAGTGTTTTTTGGTTGTATATGTGGTTTGCACAGATATTTTAAGGAAACTAGTAAGCAAAGCTTCCACAGAACAGTACCAATGTTATGAAGAAGATCTGTAAATAAATATAACTCTGAATAACTGATATAGAAACATAGAAAATAGGTGCAGGAGTAGGAGTAGGCCATTCGGCCCTTCAAGCCAGCACCGCCATTCAATATGATCATGGCTGATCATCCAAAATTAGTACCCCATTTCTGCTTTCTCCCCATATCCCTAAATTCCGTTAGGCCTCAGAGTATAACTATGTTGGGCTTCCAACAGACACCTGGGTGGACACAAGGAACTGCAGATGCTGGTTTATAAAAAAATGCTGGAGTAACTTAACAGGTCAGGCAGCTACTCTGGAGAACATGGATGGCTGACGCTTTGGGTCAGAACCCTTCTTCAGACTGATTGTAGTCTAGGGAAGAAAGCTGGAAGAAGTAGGGGCAAGACAAATTCCAGCAAGTGATAGGTGGATACAGGTGAGGGGGATGTTTGATTGGCAGATGATTGAACAAAGGCCAGAGATGAAAAGACATGGTGTAAGATATGGAGATAAGGATAGAAGAGGCACAGAATGTGAAGCCAGAGGAAGGAATATAGGTGAAGGAAGATGGGAAGAAGGGGAAAGGAAGAAATGGTACATCCAGGTGGGCCACAGGGAAGAGAGGAGCAGAGAAAGGAAATGGGCAAACGCCCAGGTAACATCTTCTGTCAAGGCGTGCTTCAGCCATTAAGGTAATGTATTTTCTTTGCTGTCATATCTGGCTAGTTCTTCTGATGCAAGATTTTCCTCCTGCAGCATTATCTCGATTGGTTTCTCTCCACAGACCTCAAACTGAATATTCCCAGTTTTCCTTTATTTTAAATTCCTGCAACTACTGTAGTCTGTGTCCGTCCCAGCAATTTGTTTTCTTTTTACTGTCCTTATTCACCTCCCTTTATCTTGACACAATTCCTGATAGAACTATTCCACAACCGCTCAGATGGCACCCGCAGCGTATGTGTCAACCTGGATAAACCTAGTCTCTATCCTATCACAGACATTCATTCTTCGCACCCCTTCCTTTCTCTGCACTTAAAAAAGCCCTGTTTTCTCGAGTTAATAAGAACAAAAAATGCTGTGAATACTATGGAGCTCAAGCCACACATTTGTGCAAAGAGAAACAGAATTATCACTTCAGGTCAAAGACCAACAGAAAGGGAAAATATGGAAACGAAGATTTTTAGGCTACAGGGAGGGTGGGGTAGAGGGATGTCTCCAAGAAGATGAAACCAGGTTGACTATGGGCATAAACTATAAACAAAGATTTCTGGCCGGTGGGCAAATGGGAGCAGATGGAGAGTGAGAACATTGGCAAAAATGTAGATGTGATGAAATGCTGAGCTGGAAGCCATATCTATCCTCCAATCCAGATGAAAGAATAAAAAGTGGGAAAAGAACCATGCCAGTGTCACAAATGAGTGAATGATAGACAAATGAGATGCTATTCCTCAAGCTTGCATTGGACACCCTCGTAACAGTACAGTACAGACCAATGTTAGAGTGGGAGAGGGATGGAGAATTAAAGGTGGCAGGTAAAGGGTGGATTGAAAGCAAGAGCTCCGCAAAGCAATCACAAAATCTGCATTTGGATTTTGCAAAGTAGAGTGGACCGACCACATAATGAACACTGAATGCAGTACACCAGATTAGAAGTGAAGTGAATGTTTGGGTCCCTGGACGGTGGGAAGGGAAGATGGGAAAGGACATCTTGTTGTATCGCCTCTAGTTGCAAAATAAAGTACCGTGGGAGAGGTGGTTGATGGAAATGGAAGTGTGGTCCAGTGAGTCAGGAAGGGAATGTTCCCAGCCAAATACTCAAACATGAACAAGGGTAGATGTATCTAGTGGTTCAAGCTTGGTGGGAATTGTGGAGAATGAGCTGCTGAATGCAATAAATGCAACACAAATAAAGTTTCAGCATCTGCAGTTTTTTTTATTCTGCATTTGTTTTCTCCCGTTTCCAATTCTGATGAAAGGAATGATATGATACGATAAAACTTTATTCACCCCCGGAGGGAAATTGTGTACCTTGTGTATTGACTGTCACAACTTATCCCCTGGGCAGAGGATTCTACACTAGAGTTCCCCCTCCCCCTCCCCTACACCGGGTCCCCCTTTGTTCTCCCACTGTCCCTCACAGTGGTTCACCCCACGCCGGGTCGCCATTGTTCTTCACGGTGGTCCCCCCACGCTGAGTCGCCATTGTCTTCCCCTCCCCACCCCTCACACTCATCGACCGTGAGGCCTCACCGCCACTGAGGCTCCCGTTGCCCCCAATGCCGCCACCGCTGAGGCTCCTTCGGCCCAGACAGGCCTCGTCGCCCGGCTTCACTGCAGTCCCCTGGGAGGCCTGTATGGCGAGTCGGGACTACCGGGGCGTGTTCTGGTCTTCGGTCGTTGTAATAATTTCTCTCTCCAAACACACTGCCTCACTTGTTATGTTACTTGTTTTTGAATTTCAATTTTATTTAAAGATTGATTCAAAGTCCATGTTTCAGGTTACCAAATGCCATGATAGTCTCAGAACTGCACAGCTCTTCAAAACAAGATTTATATCATTATTGTGTTTTCTCCTCATTGTTTACACAGGTTACATGTTAGGCAGCAAGAGATTTCCTTCATACAACAACAAAAACCCCAGGTGGTTGGAAAGTTAATAACACTTTGCTGGCATAATCAGCTTCTTGTGTAACTAATGGTAATGGAAGTCACAGGTCATGAAAGCACCCAAGGTCTTGTTCATAACACCCAAGGTCTTCAACCAGGCCAACTTCAAGATTGTGCTACCAAAATACTATCAGCATGTCTCGAGAACAACTGGAAACATTTAGTTTAGCTGATAATTTAAAATAGTGATTTGCGTCATATTAATTATATAGAAAAGATTAATCTGTAATGTTTTAGTAAACGATTATTGTTGAACAATGTAAGATTGACAGGAAATAATATGACTAGTAGAGCCAACAGAGACCCAGTTTCAATCCTGACATTGGGTGCTGTCTGTGTGGATTTTGCATCTTCTCCCTGTGACTGTATTTCCTCCTGATGCTCCTCCCCCATACCAAGGATGTGTAGGTTGGTAGGTTATTTGGCTACAGTAAATCCCTCCTAGTGTGTAGGTGACTAGTTGAACCTGTGGAGAGTTGATGAGAATTTAGAAACTATAAAAATTGAATGAATGTAGATTTAGTGTAAATGGATAGTTGATGGCATCTCTCTCTAACTCAAAAAGCCTTTGTGAAAACTGCGACTTGAATTACTATCTCCACATTCACAAATTATCCCTAGTGTGAACATGTAACAGTTATGTGTAACTGATCTGCCAGACAGACAAGGCGATGTAAACAGTTGCAGGAAATGCAAATTAATTCAGTTAAACATCACAACGTTAATTTCCTAAATTAATGACAGCAATGAATTTTACCAGGCAATGGTCACTAATGGGATTATTTATTGTGAGTTTTGCTGAAGTTTGCCTAAAGTTTCAAAAAGATGAGATTCATCAAAATAGAGAAATAGATAAATTTGCTAATGTACTTTAATATTTGGAAATATGCAGGTCACAATATTTGATTTGACAATTGGTAGCATTCCGATCAGAAGGTGGTGGGTTTTATCATACAGTGCCCTCCATAATGTTTGGGACAAAGACCCATAATTTATTTATATTTGAGATTTGTAATAGAAAAAAATTACATGTGGTTAAAGTGCACATTGTCAGATTTTAATAAAGGCCATTTTTATACATTTTGGTTTCACCATGTAGAAATTACAGCTGCATTTATACATAGTCGTTCCCTCCCCCATTTCAGGGCACCATAATGTTTGGGACACATGGCTTCACAGGTGTTTGTAATTGCTCAGGTGTGTTTAATTGCCTCCTTAATGCAGGTATAAGAGAGCTCTCAGCACCTAGTCTTTTCTCCAGTCTTTCCATCACCTTTGGAAACTTTTATTGCTGTTATCAACATGAGGACCAAAGTTGTGCCAATGAAAGTCAAATAAGCCATTATGAGACTGAGAAACAAGAATAAAACTGTTAGAGACATCAGCCAAACCTGAGGCTTACGTCTTCACTAAGGAAGACATAAATAATCTGCCGGAAATAGCAGGGGGCTGCGGGTCAAAGGAGATGGAGGAACTGAGTGAAATCCAGGTTAGTCGGGAAGTGGTGTTGGGTAAATTGAATGGATTAAAGGCCGATAAATCACCAGGGCCAGATAGGCTGCATCCCAGAGTACTTAAGGAAGTAGCTCCAGAAATAGTGGATGCATTAGTGATAATTTTTCAAGACTCTTTAGATTCTGGAGTAGTTCCTGAGGATTGGAGGGTAGCAAACGTAACCCCACTTTTTAAGAAGGGAGGGAGAGAGAAAACGGGGAATTACAGACCAGTTAGTCTAACATCGGTAGTGGGGAAACTGCTAGAGTCAGTTATTAAAGATGGGATAGCAGCTCATTTGGAAAGTGATGAAATCATTGGACAAAGTCAGCATGGATTTACGAAAGGTAAATCGTGTCTGACGAATCTTATAGAATTTTTCGAGGATGTAACTAGTAGAGTGGATAGGGGAGAACCAGTGGATGTGTTGTATCTGGACTTTCAGAAGGCTTTCGACAAGGTACCACATAAGAGATTAGGATACAAACTTAAATCACACGGTATTGGGGGTTCAGTATTGATGTGGATAGAGAACTGGCTGGCAAACGGGAAGCAAAGAGTAGGAGTAAACGGGTCCTTTTCACAATGGCAGGCAGTGACTAGTGGGGTACCGCAAGGCTCAGTGCTGGGACCCCAGCTATTTACAATTTATATTAATGATCTGGACGAGGGAATTGAAAGCAACATCTCCAAGTTTGCGGATGACACTAAGCTGGGGGGCAGTGTTAGCTGTGAGGAGGATGCTAGGAGACTGCAAGGTGACTTGGATAGGCTGGGTGAGTGGGCAAATGTTTGGCAGATGCAGTATAATGTGGATAAATGTGAGGTTATCCACTTTGGTGGCAAAAACGGGAAGGCAGACTATTATCTAAATGGTGGCCGATTAGGAAATGGGGAGATGCAGCGAGACCTGGGTGTCATGGTACACCAGTCATTGAAAGTAGGCATGCAGGTGCAGCAGGCAGTGAAGAAAACGAATGGTATGTTGGCCTTCATAGCAAGAGGATTTGAGTATAGGAGCAGGGAGGTTCTACTGCAGTTGTACAGGGTCTTGGTGAGACCACACCTGGAGTATTGCGTACAGTTTTGGTCTCCAAATCTGAGGAAGGACATTATAGCCATAGAGGGAGTGCAAAGAAGGTTCACCAGACTGATTCCTGGGATGTCAGGACTTTCATATGAAGAAAGACTGGATAGACTTGGCTTATACTCGCTAGAATTTAGGAGATTGAGAGGGGATCTTATAGAAACGTACAAAATTCTTATGGGGTTGGACAGGCTAGATGCAGGAAGATTGTTCCCGATGTTGGGGAAGTCCAGGACAAGGGGTCACAGCTTAAGGATAAGGGGGAAATCTTTTAAGACCGAGATGAGGAAAAACTTTTTCAAACGGAGAGTGGTGAATCTCTGGAACTCTCTGCCACAGAGGGTAGTTGAGGCCAGTTCATTGGCTATATTTAAGAGGGAGTTAGATGTGGCCCTTGTGGCTAAAGGGATCAGGGGGTATGGAGAGAAGGCAGGTACGGGATACTGAGTTGGATGATCAGCCATGATCATATTGAATGGCGGTGCAGGCTCGAAGGGCCGAATGGCCTACTCATGCACCTATTTTCTATGTATCTATGTATCTTACCAAAATCAACTGACTGGGACATCATTAAGAAGAGAGCACTGGTGAGCTTACTAATCGCAGAGGGACTGGCAGGCCAAAGAAGACCTCCACAGCTGATGACAGAAGAATTCTCTCTATAATAGAGAAAAATCCCCAAACACCTGTCCGACAGATCAGAAACACTCCAGGAGTCAGGTGTGGATTTGTCAATGACCACTGTCCGCAGAAGACTTCATGAACAGAAATACAGAGGCTACACTTCAAGATGTAAACCACTGATTAGCGCAAAGATAGGATGGCCAGGTTACAGTTTGCCAAGAAGTACTTAAAAGAGCAACTACAGTTCTGGAAAAAGGTCTTGTGGACAGATGAGACAAAGATTAACTTATATCAGAGTAAAGGCAAGAGCAAAGTATGGAGGAGAGAAGTAACTGCCCAAGATCCAAAGCATACCACCTCATCTGTGAAACATGGTGGTGGGGGTGTTATGGCTTAGGCATGTATGGCTGCTGAAGGTACTGGCTCACTTATCTTCATTGATGATACAATTGCTGATGGTAGTAGCATAATGAATTCTGAAGTATATAGACACATCCTATCTGCTCAAGAAAACTGAAGGGGACTAGCCTCCAAAACAAGCATAAGCTAAAGATGGCTGCAATACAGGCCTGGCAGACCATCACCAGAGAAGACACCCAGCAACTGGTGATTTGTTTGCTGACATAAACATGTGCAATCCTAATTAACAAGGGCAAATGAACAATATTCAAAAGTGGAAACTCTGAATGCTTCTCTCCCTCACATCCTGGACAATGACTGCCGAAGAAAAACAGGGATCAACCCAAGGCATCACGTGAACCTTGTAGACTCAGTTCTACATTGCGCAGTGAGCTACCCAACCAAAGCAATGGGGGCATTCAAGGAAAAAAAACTATCTTCAGGACTCCATTAGTAACCCTCTACAACCAGAGTAAGCCGGAAATAATTTTCCAAACTGAAATATAATTTATTGCTCCTAATGGTAGAATGACTAACAATATAGCCTTGTTTCAAGTCAATTATGTATTACAATTAGAATACAATAAACTGAAATCGTGTCGTGTATCTAACAGCCAAAACGAAGATGTGAAGTGTTGATTGAGTTGTTTCTATGGAGCTGTAACCTAATTTGAGGAAGGACATTCTTGCTATTGAGTGCAGCGTAGGTTCACGAGGTTAATTCCTGGGATGGCGGGACTGTCATATGATGAAAGAATAGAGCGATTGGGCCTGTTTTCACTGGAATTTAGAAGAATGAGAGGGGATCTTATAGAAACATAAAATTATTAAGGGATTGGACACGCTAGATGCAGGAAACAAGTTCCCGATGTTGGGGGGGTCCAGAACCAGGGGCCACAGTTTAAGAATAAGGGGTAGGCCATTTAGAACTGAGGTGAGGAAAAACTTTTTCACACAGAGTTGTGAATTTGTGGAATTCTCTGCCACAGAAGGCAGTGGAGGCTGATTCACTGGATACATTCAAAAGAGAGTTAGATAGAGCTCTTAGGGCTAGCGGAATCAAGGGGTAAGGGGAGAAGGCAGGAACAGGGTACTGATTGTGGATGCTCAGCCAGGAAGGGCCGAATGGCCAACTCCTGCACCTATTGTCTATGTATCTATGTAACCACCCTTTGTCTCCTGAAGCTCTAAGATGATGTAATTTAACTTATTTAACTCCATTTCAACTCTACCCCACAGAGACCAGTAAAATCTCACCATGATAGGCCATTTCAGTGAAATGAAAAGTTTTCCTAAACAATTGAAATGGAGAAAATGATAAGAAATGACTTGATGAACCCATTAACCAATTGGGCCAAAGAGCCTGTTTCTATGCTGTGATCCAATGGTACTAAAGTTTGAAATAAATGGGGATAATCTACTTTCATAGGTTGGTGAATTGGAAATTAGTAAACTTAATGTTTATGAGTAAATCCCAATATACACATGTCTCTAACTGAATGTATGGTCCTCTATGTACTTTTCACTATCAATATACAAATCCCTGTCTACTTAGTGCATGGCAGAGCTCAGGGCAATAGTGGAGAGAAACCTAGGGGTACATATGCATATTTCCTTGAAGGTAGTGGCACGGGTAAACAGGATGGTGAAGATGATGTATGGCAATCTTGTTTTTAATCCGTCGAGGCATTGAATACAAGAGTTGGTGAGACTGCACTTGAAGCATTGTGTGCAGTTCTGGTTGCATGCTATAGGACAGATTAAGCTAGAGAGAATGCAGTAAAGATTGCACAAGAAAAGTATTTTACCAGGATGGGAGAGATTGAGTTATAATGTGAAACTGGGTAGGCTGGGGCTGTTTTCTCCAGAGCAAGGGAGGCTGAGGGGTTATCTTACAGAAGTTTATAAATTTGTGAGACTCTTTTTTTTGCAGCATGAGGAAGTATGCTAGAGGGCAGTTTAAGGTGAGCAGGGAAAAATGAAAGGGAATCTGAGGGGCAAATTTTTCCACATAGTGGCTGATGGGTATATGGAATGAACTGTCAGATAAAGTGGCAGAGGCAGGTATAATCACAATTTTTTAAAAGAGACATTTGGTCACATACATGGATAAGAATGCTTTTGTGGATATGGGCCAAATGCAGGCAAATTGGACAAACTGTGGTAGATGCCTTGATTGGAATGGATGAATTGGGCTGAAGGGCCTGTTTCCATGCTGTATAACTGACTCGGTGATATTGCCTTTAAAGTTTGAAATAAATGGGAATAATCTACTTTCATAAGCTGATTAATTGGAGATGAGACAGCATAAATTTAGGACCATCGTAAATTAACAGAGTGTTTTCTTTAGAGAATTGTTAGAGCATGTGATGCCCTGCAGGAAAAGATGCAGAAAATTTATAACAACATTTAAAATACAAAATAGAAAAATGATAATAATTTAAGGGCCCATAATCAGTTGGTAAAAAGGATCCGAAATTAGTTTGATTATAGAAGACAGAAGGGTTTTTCGTACTGAGGGTCTGACACGTGGTGTTCAACAAAAGTTAGCGTTGGGACCTCTATTTTTTGTCATATATATTTATGATTTGGACAAAAATGTAAATGATATGATCAGTATATTTGCAGATGGCATGAAAATTGGTGGAGTTGTGGATAGTGAGAAAGGTTATGAGAAAGGATACAACAGGATACAGATCAGTTGGAAATTTGGGTGGGAAATGGCAAGTAGATGTTAATCTGGACAAGTGTGAGGTGATGCATTTTAGGAAGTCAAATGCAAGATACATTTTTACAGTAATGGCAAGTCCCTATGGAGCAATATGGTACTAGAGATATCTTGGAGTGAACACCATAGTTCTCTGAAGGAGGCAATACAAGTGGATGGGATAATAAAGGCGGCATATGCACTACTTGCTTTCATTGGTCAAGGCACCTAATATAAAAGTTGGAAGAAGGGTCTCGACCCGAAACGTCACCCATTCCTTCTCTCCAGAGATGCTGCCTGTCCCGCTGAGTTACTCCAGCAGTTTGTGTCATTCTTCAATTGAAACCAGCATCTGCAGTTATTTCCTATAGATACAAGTTGGAGAGTCATGTTGCAGCAGTATAAAACTTTAGTTAGACCAGATTTGGAGCAGTGCAGGCAGTTCTGATCGCCGCACTGCAGGAAGGATGTGGAGGCTTTGGAGGGGATTCAGAAAAGATTTACTAGGATTTTGCCTAGATTGGAGTATATTAGTGACAATAAAAAGTTGAGCAAACTTGGATTATTTTTTCTGGAGTGTCAAAGGCTGAGAAGAATTTTGACAGAAGTTTATAAAATTATGAGAAACATAAATGGGAGACAGTTAAATCTTTTTCCCCCAAGATGGAAACGTCAGATACTAAAGGGCATAGATTTAAGGTGATAGGGGATAACTTTAAAATACATTTGTCATGCAACTTATTATTTGTACAGTGAGTGGTAAGTACCTGAAATGCACTACCAAGGGAGATGCAGAAGCAGACATGACAGCAACATTTAAGAAAACAAGCAGGCAGGGAATAGAGGGATATGGACCATGTACAAGTGGATGGGATAGTTTAGATCAGCATCATGGGCAGCACAGACATGTGGGTTGAAGGGCCTGCTCCTGTGCTGCACTGTTCTATATAGAATAATGGCTACAAAATTGCTAAACAAGTCATTCAATCTACAAATATAATCCTCAATGCATAATTCTTTCAGAATCAGAACTTGTAAAAAATATACAGATAATAGAAATGTGCACAGGACCATACAGACTATCAAATGGAAAGTGCATAGTTCTATGAAAACAAAGTGGAAGCATACTACATTCTTTTACAATGAATATTGCAACGAGTAAACAATTTTGTAAATAAAAACCTACATTTGAGATAAGCTCCGTGTTACTGAAATATTGAGGAACATCAAAATGAGTGACATGCAACTTTGGAAAGGGAATAATTGGTCATTCAGTTCCTAGAGGCAGTTCTGCTTTACTGTTTAGGTATGTCCCCAAACTTCAGCTACATCCCATAGAAACACAGAAGGCAGGAGCAGGTGTGGGGCATTCAGGCCTGTGCAACCATTCAAGGTAATCATGGCTGATCATCCATTCAGTGCACTGTTCCTACTTTCCTCCTATATTCCTTAACTCCTGTAGCATTAATAAATACATCTAATTTCTTCCTGAATATACTTCAGTCTCCTTTCTCTTCAGTGGTAGATAATTCCACAGGTTCACCACAGACTCGGCAAAGACATTTCACCAGATCTGTTTTAAATGGCACACCCTGTATCCTGCAGCTGTGATTCCAGGTCCTGCCTCTCTAATCACCATATAGTCTGTCTAATCCTGTTAGAAACATACGTTTCTGTGACAACCTCTCGTGCTCCAATACTCAAGGCCGAATCGACCCAATCTCTCCTTAAGCATCCATTCTTTCTAGTAAAACTTTGTTGCATCCTCTCTGTGACGAACTTCCTTCCTCAAATAAGACAACCAAATTATGCACATGAAACTCCGGCATCTCACCAAAACTCCAGCACTTAAATGCTTGTGCACTGAAGGCCATCATACCATTTGCCGTCCCAATCACTTGCCATACCTGGATGATTCATTTCACTGGCAGGCAAACTCAGGCTTCACTACACACTCCCCTTTCCCAATCCATCGCCATATTTAGATAATAATCAACCTTTACATTTTTGCACCAAAGTGGATAACATTATATTTATCCACATTCAAGTCAAGTCACTTTTATTTCTATAGCACATTTAAAAAACAACTCTCGTTGACCAAAATGCTTTACATTGGTGGAGGTACTAACGTTATACAACAGTGGTTCATAGATTAAGTACATACATAAATACATACATATAGCCCTCCCTCAGAGGACGTCAAGAAAGGCTTGAGAGTAAAGATGAGTTTTAAATCTCGACTTAAAAGAGTCGATGGAGGGGGAAGTTCTGATGGAAAGAGGGATGCTGTTCCAGTCTAGGAGCTGCAACCGCAAAGGCGCCATCGCCCCTGAGCGTATGCCTAGACCGCGGGATGTTCAGTAACCCCAAGTCGGCCAATCTGAGGGACCTGGAGGTGGTGTGGTGGGTAAGAAGACTTTTGATGTAGGTGCAGGCAAGCCCGTTAAGGGCTTTGTAAACATAAAGAAGGATCTTGAAATTTATTCGGAACCACACAGGGAGCCAGTGGAGAGAGGCCAGAATCGGGATGATGTGGTTCCTTTTTCGGGTGCCCATCAGGAGTCTCGCTGTGGCGTTTTGAACCAGTTGCAGGCGGGACAGGGAAGATTGGCTGTGTAGATGCCAGTGTAAAGGGAGTTGCAGTATCGAGGCGGGAGGAGATGTGGATGATCTTTTCGAGTTCGTCAAACTGGAGGAATTGTTTTATTTTAGCTATCGTCCGAAGCTAGAAGAAGCTAGCTTTTACCACGGCATTGACTTGTTTGTCAAATTTCAACGCTGAGTCAAATATCACGCCAAGATTTTTGACTTGAGGTTTGAGTAATGGGGTAAGGCTTCCAAGGCTGCCTGCTATTGTTTTGATTGAGTCCGAGGGGCCGAGAAGGATGACCTCAGACTTACTCTCGTTTAGTTGGAGGAAGTTCTGGGCCATCCAACACTTTATATCCTCGAGGCAGTGGATAAGGTTAAGTAGATTTGATCGGTTGTTGGGCTTCAGGGGGAGATAGAGTTGTGTATCGTCTGCATAGCAATGGAAGGAAATGCCGTGCCTTTGAATGACTTGGCTTAAGGGGAGCATATATAGGGAGAAGAGAATGGGGCCAAGGATGGAACCTTGTGGAACCCCGCAGCAGAGGCCAGCTGGGGAGGAGAAAGAATTTCCTATGTTAGTAGAGAAACTCCTACCTTTGAGGTAGGAGATGAACCAGCTCAGGGCAGTGCTATCAATGACAACCCCGTACCGTCAATTAGGATGGTGTGGTCGACAGTATCAAATGCTGCGCTGAGGTCGAGAAGGAGCAGGATTGCACAGTCGCCGGAGTCATTGGTGAGAAGTAGGTAATTATGTACCTTCAACAAGGCAGACTCTGTGCTGTGGTGGGCCCTGAAACCTGATTGGAAAGTTTCCAAGATAGCATTTTTGGTGAAGACAAGGCATAAGTTGACTTAAAATTACCTTTTCAAGGACGTTTGAAAGGAAAGGCAGTTTTGAAATAGGTCTGTAGTTGCTTGGCAAGGTGAGGTCGAGGTTAGTTTTTTTCAGGAGGGGCTGGACCACCGTATGCTTGAAGCAGGTAGGAACAGTGCCAGTGGCCAGAGAACTGTTAACAGTTGGCCAGAGAACATTAAACTGCATCTGTGATGCATTTGTCCAACGTCTAAATTACAATGGAGTCCATTTGCATCCATCTTTCAATTGGTATTTCCCAGTTTTGTGTAGGAAAGAACTGCAGATGCTGGTTTAAATCGAAGATAGACACAAAATGCTGGAATAACTCAGCGGGACAGGCAGCATCTCTGGGGAGAAGGAATGGGTGACATTTTGGGTCGCGACCCTTCTTCAGAACTCCCAGTTTTGTGTTGTCTGCAAACCTGCAAGTGTTATTTACTTTCCTCACCCAAATCATTGATATGTAATCTAAATAGCTCGGCCCTGTTCACTGATCCATGTGGTACACCACTAGTCACTGTCTGCCCACCTGCTTATTCCTACTCCCATTTCCTTTTAGTCAACCACTTCTCAATCCATCCCAGTATATTACACCCCAAATCCCATGTGCTTTAATTCAGCACCTAAATCTCTTGTGAGACCTTATCAAAAGCTTACTGAAATACAGTATCGCTACTGGTTTTCCTTATCTATTCTACCAGTTACATCCTCAAAACAAAATTGTCAGATTCCCCTTTGATAAACTAATACCGATTCCGTTCACTCCTGTTGTGCTCTCCAAATGTTCTGCTAGTATAATATACACCAGCATTTTTATAGTTATATAATAGATACCAGCATTTTCTCTGCCAATGTTAGGGTTATTGGTCTATAGTTACCTGTAACTCCCATTCCTTTGATTTTCAAATATTAGGCTTACATTTGGCAGTCTGCAAGCTACTGGAACTACTCCAGGGTCAAAGGGTATTGAATGATGATCAATATATTCACTATTCCCAGAGCCTCTTCCTTTAGTATTATGAGATGCAGAGTAATAGGCCATGAGAAACTGGCAGCCTTTAGCTTCATTAATTCCCCAACACTACCTCTTTATTAAGAGTGATCTCCTTCACTTTGTCCCATTCATCAGACCTTTTGTTTCTTAACATATTTGTGAAGTTATCTGTCCTCCTTTAGATAAAAGACAGATAACCAATAGATCTAAAGTACGTTTAATTGCTCAGCAATATATTTATTTACAATCGTAGCTTCCCCCCCTCCCCCATCCCCCACACACACATTAGGGGACCTACTCTAGAATCGGAGTCACGCAGCACGGAAACAGGCCCTTCGGCCCATCTTACCATTGCTGATCAAGGTGCCCCATCTAAGCTAGTCCCATTTACCTCCATTTGGCCCATGTCCCTCTAAACCTTTTCTATCCATGTACCTGTCTAAATGTATTTTAAATGCTGTTATTATACCTACCTCAACTATTTCCTCTGGTAGCTCATTCCATATACTCATCAACTTGTGTGTGAAAAAGTTGCCCCTCAAGTTCCTGTTAAATCTTTTCCATCTCACCTTAAATCTATGCCCTCCAGTCCTTGATACCCCTACCCTGGGGAAATATTCTGTGTGCATTCATCCCAACACTGATCCAAGACACATCACTAGACACAGACTTCCAGTCCAAAAAAACAACTTTCCACCACAACCCTCTGCTTCCTTCCAAGAATCTAATTAGCTAGCTATCACTGGATCGCATGCGATCTAACCATCCAGAGCAGCCAACCATGCACAACCTTATCAGAGGCCTTACTGAAGCCTATATATATATATATATGTGTGTCTACAGCCCTACTCTTGTTAACCTACTTGGTTACTTAGAACATGGAACAGTACAGCACAAGAACGGGCCCTTCGGCCCACAATGCTGACCATTGATTGGACCATCTCCTATCTACCGAATAAAATCTGAATTCCTCCATTCCCTGCACATCTGTACACCTATCCAAAACTCTTAAATGCCACTTTCGTACCTGCCTCAACCACCAACCCCAGCAGCGCGTTGTGGTGGATAATTCACAACCTACAGTTTCATCATCTTGAATGACCAACAGCAATTTTAGGAGTCCAATTCTGGTATGGCATTCAAACATGACGTTTAAGAAACAGTTAGACAGGTACATGGATAGGACAAGTTTGGAGGGATATGGACCAAACGCAGGCAGGTGGGACTAGTGTAGCTGGAACATGTTGGCCGGTGTGGGCAAGTTGGGCGGAAGGGCCTGTTTCTACACACTATCTCTCTGTGACTCTGACAAGATGTTTATTTGTAAAGAAGTTAAATTGCTGGAACAATATATATATATATATATATATATATATATATATATATATATATGTGTGTATATATATATATATATATATATATATATATATATATATATATATATATATATATATATATATATATATATATATGTGTGTGTGTGTATATATATATATATATATTTAAAAATATTGTTCTGGTAATTTTTTAAGAACATTATATCTAAAGGGAAAGTGGCTGGGCTATAACTAATATACCTTCTAATCCAAGCATCATTCTGGATGGGCTGAGACCCGTCTGAAGAAGGGAACCCATTCCCTTTCTCCAGAGTTGCTGTCTGACCCGCTGAGTTACTCCAGCTTCTTGTGTCTATCTTCGGTTTAAACCAGTATCTGCAGTTTCTTCCTATACATACATACATCATTCTGGTAAACCTCCTCTGCCTCCTTTCCAAACCCTCCACATCCTTCAATGGGGCTGTTTCTATTACCAAACGAAAATCCATCAATGTAGTGAGTAATCTTTGGTTGTAGTGAAGTCTGGGACATTTTGACCATATGTACTGATCGAATATATCAATGCAGAACCATTTGAGAATTTGAAAGGATTTCTAGGTGATATACAAAGTTGATGTCTGGAAATTTACAAGTAGCATATTAATATCTAATGTGCAGTGGAAGGTTCTAGTCTTTCATGGAGGCAAGATTCCCGTTTCCTTCTTGATACAAATTCCCACGTGGGTATTGACAGCACCAGAAACAATTAGATTGCTTCTAATCTAAAACTCCAGTGATTTATGAATTAGCAATTATAAAATCTGATTTAATTATCAGTGTCGCCCACAAATACTCGTATACAAATTACAATCGCGATCTATCGCCAAATAGGAACAACATAAACAAAAGGCAGTTACAACATCAGAGTTTAAAAATAATCAAATGTTTTAAGTAACATGAAGGCTCCGCGTTATAAACTGGAGTGTGGGGATCATTTTAAATGAATACTTGAGGGGTTTGGACGCTATTTTCGTTCAAATCTCAGGCTGCAGTTTCGTTTAAGGATCGGGGCCCAGGTCTTGGATTCAGCCTCGGACTTTCTTCGCAGCGGTTGCCGTTTCCAGGTGCATTGGAAGCGGTTCGATGCCCGTGTGGTGATCGGCGCTGGTGGCCCGGGGCCGCAGCTTATCCCCGGCTCTCGTTCACCGTTAGGCCGCGGCTCGGCTTCCCCTCAAGGCCGGCGGCCTGGCCCGGCCTCCTCCTTCCCCACTCAGCCGGGCTTCCCCCCCCCGCGGGGAAGGGGGGTTCCCGGCTCCCCCGTCCCTTACCTCTCCATCTCCGCATCCGACATCGCGCCGGGCTCCGGAGCCATCGCCACATCGCAGTCACCGGCCGCCATTTCCAGCACCTGTAGCCGGGCACCGGCTTCCGGAACAAGGAGGGGACGGCCCAAGAGCAGCCCCGCGGGAGGAGCGGCTGCACTGGCGCCGCTGCCGGGACGGTGCTGCCCCCGCCGCTGCCGGCTGGTACTGCCGGCTGCTACCTTGTACCTTCCGAAGCGTCAACCAGGGACTATACTGGAAGTTGGGCAATTTTTATATTGGACAATTTTTTACATTCTGGGTGGTACTGCTGGCTGGCTGGTTATGCCAACGCACTGCCGCCTGGTACTACCCCCACCACTGTCCCCGCTGCTTCCTGGCGCCTCTGGCAAAGACTCTTGGCAATATTAGCACTGGCAATGGTTGTGTCAATTCATGGATCACTGACAATGGGTTGTGTTAATTCTCACAGCAATGGTTAACATCAATACTGCCAGCACTGGCAATACTGCAAGCACTGCCAATGGTTGGCATCAGTACAAACAACACCGGCAATTCATGTAGCACTGGCAATGGTTGGCATCAGTACTGGCAATGGTTGGCATCAATACTGTTAGGACTGGCAATACTGCAAGCACTGGCAATGGTTGGCGTCAGTACTGCCAGCACTGACAATGGTTGGTATCAATTTTTGTAGCACCAGTAAATGGGGTGCATTAATTCTCACTGCACTGCCAATCATTGGAGTCAATTCTTACAGCATGAGCATTAGTTGGTGTTAATTATTACAACACTGGCAAAGGGTGTTTTAATTCTATAGGCATTGGCAATGATTGACATCAATTCTTGTTGCGGTGGCAATAAATGACCTCAATGCAGCTAACACTATCAATATATGACAAAAGTTCTGGTTGAAAGACCTATTCAGTATCTAGAGTTTCAGATGTAACTACTGTTCAATCAGCACAAATAAATATATAGGAGATAACTGGTGGAAGAATATGCTAAAACAAAAAATACATATTTTAAAAACTTTTTTGGTCCAAAAACAACAACAGATGATGAAATACAGTTCCGTTCAGTTTATTTGTCATATGTAGGTTAACACAGGGTCAACGATACAATGAAATGTGTTTCACAAGACAACGGGTCACCTCAGCAATGATATTACAAGGATAAAATGAAGGTAAAAAAAGATAAGATAAAAGTGACATTGGTAGGTAAAAGACAATAATAAATAAAATAATCAACATATATGATGTGTTTATGAGTTCAGAAGCCTGATGGCATGATGATAAAAACAGTTCTTAAGTCTGGTGGTACGTGCAGCCATGCTCCTGTATCGTCTGCCTGACGGCAACAAGGAGAACAGTCTGTGTGCTGGGTGGCTGTGGTCCTTGAAGATGCTGTGTGCCTTCCGCAGGCACCGCCTGTGGAAAATGTCCTGAATGGCCAGGAGACAGTTGCCAGTGATGTGCTGTGCCGCCTTCACCTCTCTGTAGTGATTTGCAGCTGTGGGCAGAACAGTTCCCGTACCAGACTGTGATGCAGCCCATCAGCAGGCTCTCGATGGCGCAACTGTAGACGTTTGTGAGGATGCTGGCGTTCATGCCAAACTTCCTCAGTCTTCTCAGGAAAAAGAGACGCTGGCGGGCTTTCTTAGTTATTGTGTCCGTGTGCAGTGTCCAAGAGAGGTCTTCAGTGATGTGCACACTGAGGAACTTGACTCTTTCAACCTCAGCATCACTGATGTGGATGGGGAGGTATCCACTCCCCCCGCTGTATCCTGTAGTCCACAATCATCTCTTTAGTTTTGCTGACATTGAGAGAGAGGTTATTTTCCTGGCACCAGCTGTTTAGTGCCTTTACCTCCTCTCTATAGGCCGTCTCATTATTGTCTGTGATGAGGCCCAGGATGGTCGTGTCGTCAGCAAACTTTAAGATGATGTTGGAGCTGTGCTTAGCAGTACAGTCGTGCGTGAACAGGGAGTACAGGGGAGGACTGAGCACACAGCCCTGGGGTGCACCTGTGTTGAGGATCAGTGAGGAAGAGGTGTGGCTGCCAATTCTCACCACCTGGGGCCTGCCCGTCAGGAAGTCGAATATCCAGCCGCAGATGGAGGTCTTCAGTCCAAGATCAAGGAGCTTGGGGACAGGTTTTGAGGAAATGATTGTGTTGAATGCCAAGCTGTAGTCAATGAAGAGCATTCTCACGTATGTATTCCCTTTGTCCAGGTGGGTGAGCGCAGTGTGAGTTGTCATGGCGATGGCATCGTCCGTGGCCCTGTTTGGTCTATAGGCAAACTGAAGAGGGTCCAAGGTGTCAGGGAGAGAGGAGCAGATGTGAGCTTTGACTAGCCGCTCGAAGCACTTCATGATGACTGATGTCAGTGCGACAGGATTATGTATTGTAAGCATTACAATTGCAATGCTTACAATACATAGTTGAACTCAATACTTTGGAAGAAAACAAATGGTTCCATAGACTTGTACGTTCATGAGGTGACAACACATACATTTGTTGAGAGAAGGTATTTGTGTCAATATTCTGAAAACTTCTGAAGACAAAATGCAGATACTGAAAGCAGCCTTCTTAGTCTGCAGTATTTGGAGGGTGGTTTTACAAACACCCCAGATATTGTTTGACGGAACAAATATGACCATAATTATGTTTGATATGCTAAGTGGCAAAACACTCAGTCAAAAATCTCCGGTTTCCTCCCACATTAGAAAGAAACACAGGTTTGTAGGTTAATTGGCGTTTGTAAAAATTGTCTATAATGTGTAGGATCGAACTAATGTATGGGTGATCACTGGTCTGCATGGATTTGGTGGGCCGAAGGGACCTGTTTCTACTCTGTATCTCTAAACTAAACTAAAATCTTCACTCACTATACCAAGCAATTTACATTCAATTACAAAGTGTCAATGTCACTGATGTTTAATTCTCAAACACAGCATCAGTGATGGGTTTGAGATGGGCTGCGGCCCCTCAGTATTTAGCGGATGGATCCGAGACTGTGGTCCCTCCTCTGTGGTGGATGCACGGAGCTGCAATCTGTCCCTCAGTACATGCTCACACACCTTGCAATGTACCAGTCAGCGGTATTTGCTTGCAGACACATCCTTTCACCAAAGTTGTGGACTTCTAGCTGTAATCATTATTGGTCTCGGAATTCATCCCTAGAAACAGTCTGGAGAGCAATGAACACAAAGTGCTGGAGGACTCAATGGGCCAGGCAGCGGAGGGAGTGGCCAGACGTTTTGGGTTGGGACCCTTCTTCAGACTCAGATGAACCCTACCCTGACCCGCTGAGTTCCTCCAGCACTTTGTGTTTTACTCAAGATTCCAGTATCTGCAGTTTTTTGTGTCTCCTGTAGAGCAATGAATCTTATTTTATGCAACTGCTCAGGATGAACCTCAGCAATGACCACTACATCTCTGATCAGGCCTTCTTGGTAAATGCACCACCCACATGGAATTGGATGACCATCTCAAAAGTCAAGAGTGTTCAACTTGTCATAAGTAATCGTCATAATTGTTATGGAAATTTGAAATTCTTACTTGCAGCTGCACAACAGGCCTGTAAACACAATACACGTATATATATTAAACAAAAAATAATAATAATAACCACAACGCTAATCTAATAAAAACAATACTGGTGCAATAAAAGTTAGGACTGAGATGAGGAAAACCTTTTTCACCTGGAGAGTTGTGAATCTGTGGAATTCTTTGCCACAGAAGGCAGTGGAGGCCAATTCACTGGATGTTTTCAAGAGCGAGTTAGATTTAGCTCTTAGGGCTAAAGGAATCAAGGGATAAGGGGAAAAAGCAGGAACGGGGTACTGATTTTTGATGATCAGCCATGATCATATTGAATGGCGGTGCTGACCTTCTCCTGCACCTATTTTTCTATGTTTCTAGTCCATAGATGTTTATAATTGATGTTGGTGTTGTGTAGTGTTCAAGAACTTGAAGGTTGTTGGGAAGAAGCTGTTCTTGAACCAGTTGGTCATGGTTTCCAGGCTCCTATACATTCTTCACGATGGTAGGAGTGAAAGCTGTGCGTGGCCAGGATGGTGTGGGTCTTTGATGATATTGGCTGCCTTTCTGAGGTGCCACCTCCTGTAGAGCCCTCTAATGGTGAGGAACTACACTACAGCCACCTTGAGGGAATCTGACAGGAAGGCCCCGTCTCACCACCAACCAAGTGAGGACTTGGTGCTTGTTTGAGAGTTCTGCTGATGATTGCCAAAATGACTTTGAAAGTCTGCTTGGGAAAGCATCCAGCAGGATCTACCACCTCTCTCTCTTCAAGGATATTCTAAGCAGCTCACCGATTGACATATGTTTTTTCCGCAGAAACCTTTCTATATTGGAGACGGTACAACAGATGGAACATTCCTCGGCAACTAGGCTTTCATCACACCAGTGTATATGAAGAACCTCAACACGTCGTGACACTTAGTGCTTGTGTATCTAAGACCTGTACACGGTTTGATGCAACCACACACAGTGCGGCCATTAGATCAGAGGAAACATTAGGTGTATTTCTCTGTCCATCCATCCGTCCGACCCCCACCCTTTTCTGGAGATCTGTAGACCATGTCTGTAGAAGCACGGTGCATTTTGGATCTCCAGAAAAAATGGAAGATGGCTTGGGTGACAGTGTGGTGCAGCACCCGGGTGTGGGTCCTACCTGTATCATGTGCAGCGACACCAGTTTCCTGCCACCACTGAGAGGGAACACTGGCTGAATGTTCAGCACAGTAATTACAGCTGGATATTTCCATGACGTTCCCATTGCAAGTTGTCCATGACTAATTTTAGCCCATGAATCCAGGTGTAAACCAATATAATACCCCTTTTATTGCATTAAAATAAATCATTTTCATAATTGTTTTTATGGGGGATCAGATTAGATGTTACACATGTTTAGCACCCCTGAAAATGGATGAAATAAATTTGGAGACGCTGAGCCATACAACATGCAAACAGGCTCTTCAGACCAACTCATCCATCCCAACTAAGATGCCCCATCTAAGTTCGTCCCATTTGCCTACATTTGGCCTATACCCCTTTAACGCATTCCTACCATTCCTATCAATGTACCAGTCCAAATCTCTTGCAAATGCTGTTCTGGAACCTGCCTCAACTTTTATCCTCTGGCAGCTGCTTCCACATACCCGCACCACCCTCTCTGTGAAAAAGTTCCTCCTTAGGTTCGTATTCAATTTTGCTCCTGTCACCGTAAAATGTATTAAGGCACCATATGGCAGCAGAGCACTGGGACTCTTACCACCCACCTCTGGCACATGCACTGGTATGACTGGCTTGAATAATGCTCAGGCCCATCCCCCACCAGCACAGTTTGAACCTGAAACAACCACAGATTCCTGGTAGACAAAAATGCTGGAGAAACTCAGCGGGTGAGGCAGCATTGATGGAGCGAAGGAATAGGTGACGTTTCGGGTCGAGACCCTTCTTCTTTCACAGATTCCTGGCACTGTCACCACCAACATAAGTGTTATCTTTACAGGCACAAGTATGACATGTCTGGGTGTTACCAGCACAGACAATGACTGCACCTACCCTGCACGCACAGGCTTCTTGAACAGGATCCCATTGTCTACAACAATGGGTGGCAAGATTAGGGAGCCTTGCCAGGAAATAAAAGGAAGCATACGACAGATATAGCAACTACACTCGGGTAATTCCCCTGAGGAATGTAGAGGGTGTTGGAGAGTCCTTAAGACTGAAATTAGGAGGGCAAAAATTAATCATTGATTAAGGAAAATTCTAGAAGTATATTAGGACCAAAATTGCAACTTGGGAAAGACTGGGTCTCCTTAGAAATCCAAGGGGTACTCTATACGTGGAGACATGGTTGAGGTCCTCAATTATAAATTCTTGTCTCTATGTATATGGGCTATATATATTAGGGCTATATGTATATATGTATGTAGTTTGTTTGTTTATATTATTCTCATAACAAATGTAAATCATTTTGGCCAACGAGAGTTGTTTTTTAAATGTGCTATATAATTAATGTGACTTGACTTGACTTGACTATTCACCAAGGAGAAAGACATGGAGAGTTTGAGTTCAGGGAGGAGAGCGTTGATTGTCTGGACTATTTCAGTATCAAGAGTGTTTTATTGTCATATGTCCTAAAACAGAACTATGAAATTCTTACCTTGATATTAAGACGATATTAAGGAGGTGCGAGATATCTTGGAACACATTGATTGAAAGATATTCTATGGACACAGTCCCTTCGGCCAACCGAGTCCATGCCGACCATTGATCATACATTCACACCAATTCTGATTCTCTACTTTCTCATCCACTCCCTATACACCAGGGGAATTTTACAGAGGCCAATTAGCCTACAAACCCACCCTCCTTTGGGGTGTGGGAAGAAACCAGAGCACCCAGAGGAAATCCACGCGATCACATGAACGTGCAAACTCCACAGACTGCACCCACGGTCAGGATCGAACCCGGGTCTCTGGCTCTGTGAGGCAACAGTGCTACCAGTTGTGCCACAACTTAATTAGCCTCGGGCAAAGATGAAGAATGGAGGACAGCTTTATGTTGTTCTTTATTTAAAAGGGGGAGCAAGGATGTCAAGTAACTGCAAGTCAGAGAACATTTCATCAGTAATAGGGAAACTATTGGAGAAAGTCCAAACAGACAGGATTTATATTCACTTGGAAAGGCAAGAACTGATTAGGGTTATTTAGCGTAACTTAGCGTGGGGAAAATCATGTTCCACTAATTTGATTTAGTTTTTTGAGGAGGTAATAAAGGAGATTGATGAAGACTGGATGGCTGATGTTGTCTACATGGACTTTAATAAGGCATTTGACAAGGTCCTGCATGGTATGCTGGTCCAGAAGGTTATGGCACATGGGAGCCAAGGAGATCTGGCTAATTGGATCCAAAATTGGCCTAGTGACAGGAAGCAGAGGGTGGTGGTGAAACAATGTTTTTTGTTTATGAATAGAAGTCTGTAAATAGGGGAGTGGTGCTGGAATCTTTGCTATTTGTGATATGTATTTAAGACTTGGTTGTGAATGTAGGAGCTGTGACGTAAGTTTGCAGATGACATGAAAATTAGTGGTGCTCTGAATAACCAGGAAGGTTGTCTTAGCATTCAGCAGGATACAGATCAGTTGAAAGGTTGGGCAGAGTTTGGCAGGTAAAATTTGATTCCAACAAGATCAGGTGATGAATTTTGGGAAGTTATCTAGGGGGAAGACATACATATACAGTGGTAGACGGCACAGTGGCACAGTTGTAGAGTTGCTGCCTTACAGCACCAGAGACCTGGGTTTGATCCTGACTACGGGTGCTGCCTGTACGGAGTTTGCACGTTCTCCCCGTGACCTGCATGGGTTTTCACCAGGTGCTCCAGTTTCCTCCCAAACGCCAAAGACGTACAGGTTTTAGGTTAATTGGCTTCGGTAAAATTGTAAATTGTCCCTAGCGTGTAGGATAGTGTTAATATGTGGGGATCACTGGTCGGCGTGGACTAGGTGAGCCGAAGGGCCTGTTTCCGCGCTGTATCTCTAAAATAAAACTAAACTAAGGAATATTGATGAACTGAGGGACTTTGGGGTTCAAATCCATAGTTCCCTGATAGTGACAACACAGGTCGATAGGGCCGTGAAGAAGGTACGTGGCAAGCTTGCTTTCATAGTTTGGGGCATAGATCATAAGAGTTGGGACACCATGTTGCTACACTTCAAGGATCGTGTGCAGTTCAGAATCACCATGTTTATAGGAAGAATGTGATTGCACTGGAGTGTAAGGAGATTCACCAGGATGTTGCTTGGGGACTTTAGTTAAGGTGATATATTGCACAGACTGGGCTTGTTTTTCTTAGAGCGAAGGAGGTTAATGGGAGACCTGATAGAATTATATAAGATCATGAGATGCATTCACAGAGAAGATAGTCAAAATCATTTCCCCATGATGGGGGATATCAAAAGAGCAGAGTTTTAGCGTGAGCGCTAGGAGTTTTAAAGGGGATCTGATTGGTAACTTTTTAACACAGAGAATGGTTGGAGCTGGTACACACTACCGGAGGAAGTAGTGGAATAATGAATGAATACGTTTATTGGCCAAGTATTCACATACAAGGAATTTGCCTTGGTGCTCCACCCGCAAGTGACAACATGACATACAGTGACAGTTAGGAATGATACATAAAACATTAAACATTAATAATAAAACATTATTGATTAAACATGTGAATTAAATAAAATACCAGAGCAAAAGAAGGCTACAGATTTTTGGTTATTGTAGAGCTACTACTCGTGGAAACAAAGCTGTTTTTTTTGTCTGGCTGTGGCAGCATTGACAGTCCGGAGTTGCCTTCCAGAGGGAAGTGATTCAAAGAGTTTGTAGACAAGGTGAGAGGGGTCAGAGATACAATAGCAGATACAAATAAGATACAATTACTACGTTTAAGAGACATTTAGACGATACTTGAATAGGCAAAGCGGAGAAGGGTGTGGTTCTCATGCAGACTGATATGAAATGTGTTGATGGGAAAAAAGGTCAGCATGAACATAGTGGATCGAAGGTTCTGTTTCTGTGCTGTACGAAACACATACATTATCTTGCTGGTGGCATTAGTACAGGTTGAATGTACGATTAATTAACTTGCAATGTGAACAGCAAGAAAATGTCCAAATTTCTAAAGGGATTCTTCTTAAATAATCCAGATCAGTCAATATAGTTATGTTTTATTGCATTTTTTGTAGTATTTCCTCTCTGTCAAAAGTTAGCAAAAGTTATCTACACCCAACGTGCATTTTTAGACATTCGCTCCTGTGCTATTTATCTAAGTGGTGCTGTGGATCTTTTACAGTAGCTTGAGAAAGCTGGTGAGGAGGGCCGCATAATGTTTACTCACATGTTCAAGAAGGAACTGCAGATGCTGGAAAATCGAAAGTAGACAAAAATGCTGGAGAAACTCAGCGGGTGTGGCAGTATCTATGGAGCGAAGGAAAGGTTGCCTATTTCCTTCGCTCCATAGATGCTGCCGCACCCGCTGAGTTTCTCCGACATTTTATGTTTACTCACATAATGTTTCCTCTCAAATACGGAACTGCTGATTGTGCAGCACTTCATGAGTTCTGCCTTGCACTGTCGTTCTGAATTGTTGTACTCAAAGTCTCTGGAATGTACTTAAAATTGCTTACATCTGTCTGAAAGGCAAAAGTTGCTTAATAACATTGGATGTAATTGAATCTGTTTCTGCTACTTTGGAGCAGCCTCTACCCAATCATCTGCCCTGAAACGTAATTCATCTCAAGAATTAAAAACAAGAAACTGCAGATTCTGAATATCAGAAATAAAGATAGAAAGCATACTAACAGGTTGCATCACAGCTTGGTTTGGGAACAGCTCCGTTCAAGCCTGCAAGAAATAGCAGAGAGTTGTAGATACAGTCCAGTGCATCACACAGACAAGACTCCCCACTATTGATTCCATCTACACTTCACGCTGTCTCGGGAAAGCTGCCAACATATGAAGAAAGACTGGATAGACTTGGCTTGTACTCGCTAGAATTTAGATTGAGGGGGGATCTTATAGAAACTTACAAAATTCTTAAGGGGTTGGACAGGCTAGATGCAGGAAGATTGTTCCCGATGTTGGGGAAGTCCAGGACAAGGGGTCACAGTTTAAGGATAAGGGGGAAGTCTTTTAGGACCGAGATGAGAAAATCATTTTTTACACAGAGAGTGGTGAATCTGTGGAATTCTCTGCCACAGAAGGTAGTTGAGGCCAGTTCATTGGCTATATTTAAGAGGGAGTTAGATGTGGCCCTTGTGGCTAAAGGGATCAGGGGGTATGGAGAGAAGGCAGGTACAGGATACTGAGTTGGATGATCAGCCATGATCATATTGAATGGCGGTGCAGGCTCGAAGGGCCGAATGGCCTACTCCTGTACCTATTTTCTATGGTTTTTTTTCTCTATGTTACCATACTCGTTTTCACCTAGCACACAGCTAACAGTCCTGTTCCCTTTATCATCCTTACTTTTTTGCATATCCTTCATTCATTTGTTCCATATCTCTCTACATCACTGTCTCGTTTCTCTTTCCACTGACTCTCAGTCTGAAGAAGGGTCTTGACCCAAAACGTTACCTATCCCTTTTCGCCAGAGATGCTGCCTGAACCGCAGAGTTAAGGGCCTGTCTCACTTGGGCGTCATTTGCGCGTCATGACGCACGACGCGCGCGTGCATGGTGCGCATTACGCGCACATTAAGCTCGCATGGTGCGCATTACACGCGCATGGTGCGTGGTGACGTAGGCGGTGACGCGCGGTCGCGCACGGAGCCCCAGGATTTTGAGATGTACAAAATCTTCGCACGCCATCTGCGTGCAGCGCAAATGACGCCCAAGTGGGACAGGCCCTTTACTCCAGCTTTTTGTATCTATCTTAATCAAAGACTTGTCTCCCCCCGGTCATTCCTTCTCCCTGCTCCCATCGAGCAAATCGTACAGATGTTTGTAAGCAAGCACCACCAGACTCGGGAACAGTTTTTTCCCTTCTGTTATCAGGCTTCTGAATGGACCTTTGCTTAGCTAGTGTACTGTCACCTTTACCCTATTGTGGACATTAGACTTTGTCTAACAAACTGTGGTGCGACAATGCGGGGAACAAAATTCTGCACTCTGTATTTCACCCCTTTTTACTATCTATTTACTTGAGTTTGACTTGATTGTATTATTTGATCTAATTGGATAGTATGCGAAACAAAGTTTTTCACTGTATCTGTGACAATAATAAACCAAAACTGAACGAATATGCTCACAATAATCAGCAGGTCAAGTGGTTTCTGTGGAGATAGAAAAAAACAGAGTTAAAGTTTTTGGTTGATGATCTTACATGACTTGATGAGCCGAATGGCCTAATTCCGCTTTTATGCTGCATGAGAACTCCTCGGCTCTGTGGTGGGCGCTGTGGGGGGAAATTGCTGGCTTGGAAATGATGCTGGGAGGACTGTGAACTCCTCCAATCCTGTGGGGGGCGCTGTGCCCCCTGCTCTGTGGAGCAAAGCTGTGATCTTTGCTGTGGAGGGCGCTGTGGCTTGGAAATTATTCTGGGAGGACTGTGAAGTCCTCCGACCTGTGGGGCGCGCTGTGGAGGGCGCTGCGCTGCGCCTCCGGCCTGTGGGGAGGGGAGCGCTGCGCTGCGCTGCGTCTCCGGACTGAGGGGGGCGCTGTGGAGGCCGGGGGGCGCTGCGCTGTGTCTGCGGGCTGTGGGGGCGCTGTGTGCGGAGGGTGTCCCAGGCCTGTGGGGGCGCTGTGTGTGGAGGGTGTCCGGGCCTGTGGGGGCGCTGTGTGCGGAGGGTGTCCCGGCCTGTGGGGGCGCTGTGTGCGGAGGGTGTCCGGGCCTGTGGGGGCGCTGTGTGTGGAGGGTGTCCGGGCCTGTGGGGGCGCTGTGTGCGGAGGGTGTCCCGGCCTGTGGGGGCGCTGTGTGCGGAGGGTGTCCGGGCCTGTGGGGGCGCTGTGTGCGGAGGGTGTCCGGGCCTGTGGGGGCGCTGTGTGCGGAGGGAGGGAGGCCGCACTGAGCGGGGATCAGGCAGAGGCCGCGGGTCAGGCCGGCGCAGGCGAGCGACACGTCGCTGACAAACCTCTTACTGAAGCTGAGGTAACACTAAAACCCCTCCAACATGTTTATATCGTCCTTTCCAACTAACAGATTAAATGAAATAAGGATTTATAATTTGGCAGAATTGCTTTATTTAATGCTGGCCATGTTGATTCATGTCTGTGTGTGTTTGTTATCTGCAAAGCATCCACTTCCCATTTAAATGTCAAGTCAAGATAATTTATTGTCATGTGTCCCAGATGGGACAATGACATTCTTGCTTATCAGGTATCATTATGATATATTCTATGGTATATGGTCACACTGAATCTGATCTATTATATATTATAGAATATGATATATTCTATGGTATATGATAATCATATACCATAGAATTTTACTTCTAATGCTTCAGGTGTGAAGATTCAGCTCTGAGCAGAAATAATTGTGGTGGATTTGTTGATAGTTTGTGTTTTCATGCATTGTTGCCCTTTCAGCACAGTTGCTGGATGATAAAAACATTCTATTTTTTGTGCAGATTGTACCTGTGTGTTTGGTTTAGCAGACTGTACACATAGACAGGTGTAGCTTGAATTTTAAAAGTTGTTTTGTAAGACGTTCATTCGTGGAGGAGTCAGATTTATATCATGATGTTAGGTGCCTGTATTTGGGCCAGGTATTTACACTCTTTCAAAACCATAAACACATCACTTTAAAGCAGGAAGGAGGAAGATTGATTGAACTTTATTGCCTTCCATAACAGCGAGGAGTGGTGATTCCACTGTGATGGATGCTTATGTTAAACTCTATCATGTATTGCGTTATTTTATTACTTGTATGGCTGTATGGTAATTCAAATATCACTGTACCTTAATTGGTGCATGTGACAATAAATGTGAACTTGAACTAAAGCAGTGTTTTTAAAGCAGAGATTGATAGGTTCTTGATTAGTAAGAGCATCAAAGTTTACGAGGAGAAAGCAGGAGGATGGGGTGGAGAGAGAAAATAGATCAACCATGATTGAATGGTGGAGCAGACTCGAAGGGTCAATTGGTCAGAATTGTGGTCTTAATGTAGGATATCTTACACATTTTCTGTGCTGTTAATGTACCTATATAAGAATAATCTGGCAAAATGCACATGTTGTAGAACATTTTGTCTAGGTGTGAAGAAAATGTCAGAGAAAATCACCCACTTGTAATAAGAAGAGAAGTGTGGCTGTATTGTGTAGAAAGGAACTGCAGATGCTGGTTTAAACTGAAGATAAACACAAAATGCTGGAGTAACTCAATGGGACAGAAAGAATGGGTGATGTTTTGGGTGACCCTTCTTCAGGGTCTCGATCCAAAACGTCACCCATTCCTTATCTCCAGAGATGCTGCCCGTCCCGCTGAGTTACTCAGCATTTTGTGTCTAACTCTGGCTGTACTGTGCTGGTCTTTCAAAACCTTAGTAAGGCTCCTGTTTCTTAGGTCAGATTATCAACTAAAAGACAAAGATGGGTTACATTGCACGTAACTACATTTTAAAAGAGTAAGTATTGTAAGTGGACATGCAAATGCTGTTGATTTCCTTCTTATTCACCATACTAGTTCTGATACAGGAAATCCTAACCAATTCTCACTGAAGTGAACTAATTTGTGCATTTCTGTATTTACAGTGTGTCCCCTGTAATCTTCAATATGATCACAATTATGTGGGTCTTCAGGTGACTTGGTGCACGCTGTCTTTTGTTTCTTTTTGTCTTTTTCACGTGTGGGTGGCTTTGAATCTTTCGTTCTATTTTCAGTCTTTATACTTTTTATTAAGTCTGACATTCACTTAGGCTAACAAACAAATCTTTGATGGGACTTTACTGGGTTTATCTTGCACTAAACGTCATTCACGTTATTCCCTTTATCATGTATCTATACACTGAATGGCTCGATTGTAATTATGTATTGTCTTTCCGCTTACTAGCAACAAATGCTTTTCACTGCACCTCGATACACGTGACAATAAACTAAACTAAACTATGCTCTATGTATATTGCTACCCGTTGTTCACTGTCATCTGTTCTGTATTTTTGTAAAACTTCTACATTTATCTCAATCCTATTTCAATTCATTCATTTTCCCAACTCGGGCTCCCTGGCCAAGTATTAGACAAGATTAAGCATTTAATTGGGTCCATTGACATAGAGAAACTGGGCAAACCTCGATTTTGACCCAGGGCTGAATATGAGGAGAGATTCGACAGTGTTTATTCGTCATATGCGCCAGATATAAACTGGAACAATGAGATTCTTGCTTGCTACAGCATTACAGGTTTAGGCCCAGTGAGAACAAAACCAGATGAGACGGAGAAGGAATAGTTTTAAAAATAGAAAGCTACAATAAAAATAAGTCATTCATGATAAAGTATAATAAAAATATTGGTCCATGAAAGATGAATGGTGCATTGTTGTGTAATTATGCTAGAGAGAAGCTATAAGGTTAGAGTTCACTCCAGCTTATTTGTAAACAATGGGATCTTGATGACTTAACATGGAGGGGACTGGTCCTTCCATTGAGCCAGACCGACAACAACTGGGTCCATCACCACTCTCCTCAGTCTCACCTTTCTTACTCGTATTTGGACAGTATTTGGACTTTGACCTGATGTTTATTACCCATTTAAATCCACAAAACCTGCAGATAAAAAGTTTAAGTCTTTGTGTAAAATTGCTGGGAGGCCAAATTCTCCTCGTCTCCAGACATGTAGCTGGGATCCAGATCATGCTGTGTAGTAAATCCTTCCAACTACTGGCCCGATTCAGACAGTTGCTAGTTATCATGTTAAATCAAGAGCTCAGGAACTCTGAAAAAGTATTTAAAATACCCATTGGATTTTGGCAATCATTTCATGTCATGCTCCCATCAACTGGACACTTCCACATATGTGGTCTTCATTTCGATTTCTCTATTATTGATTTCTCTAACTTCAAGTAACCCTTGCTTTCCCCCTCTCTCTGTCCCCTCCCCCATCCTAGTTCTCCGATTAGTTTCACTGTCTTCCTGATTACATTTTGACTGATTGTATGCCTCTTTGTCACCTTCCCCTCAGCTCACAATGAACCATTCTACATTTTCCTTAATCATCGTCCCCTTTGATCTGTGTTTGCACACCTTATCCTTCCATATATCTATGTCTCCCTCTCCCCTGACTCTCATTCTGAAGAAGGGTCTCGACCCAAAAAGTCACCCATTCCTTTTCTCCAGAGATGCTGCTTGTCATGCTGAGTTACTCCAGCATTTTGTGTCTATCTGTGGTTTTAATTTTACTTCTTAGTCTATGGAATTGCCCAATATAGAAGGAAGCAAATTAGCCCATTGAGCATTTGACAGGTCTTTGAAAGAACCACCCACTTTGCTAATGTTCTGTTCTTTGTCCATTTCTGAATAATTTCCTTTTTTGTATTTGTGTTGTGGATATTGCTACAGAATCTACACCTGCCTTTCTAGGCAATGTTTTCTTCATCATTAATGTTATCAAGAACTGGCTGTTACTTAAATAGCAATGTCAATGAGATTCTGGTAATATCTTTATGCTGCTTGCAAGAGGGAAACTATAAACAAACTAGCCCTTGAAATCTATTTACATGCATTAATTTTTTAGTGTTGAAATGTTTCTGGTTTACTTTCTTCTGTTTCTTCAGTGTCCATATCTCTGCTCCGCTGTTGGCAATTCCCGACGAGTGAGATGGGGAAGAGTTGTAAAGTGGTGGTGTGTGGGCTGGCATCAGTCGGGAAAACCGCCATTTTGGAACAGGTTCTGTACGGAAACCATATTGTTGGTAAGTGCAAAGGGAACAGTTCAGGAAAATCAGCTTCATTTACATCTTTATACTTCCAGGTAGGACTTGAGTAGGAGAGGTTTTAGTTGTAGTGTGGGCACGGACTTGTGGGGAGGGTGATGACGGGATGGGTGTGGGTGACGGCCAGCGCAAGGGACTAATGGTGAGGTAATGGTGAACGAGAGGAGTTGTGTAGACCGTTCTTCAGGAGTTAGGGAACTGTATAAATGGTAAACAGACAAAAAGTACAGGAGTATCTCAGCGGGTCAGGCAGCATCTCTGGGGACAAAAAGGATGGGTGATGTTTCGGGTCGGAATCTACTTCAGACGGAAAGTAGAGCGGGGGGGGGGGACTGAAGGTTGGGAAAAGAAAAGAGGGGAAAAAAAGGTTTTGTTCCACCTGCAGTTCCACCCCTCTACTTTCAGTCTGAAGAAGGATTATGACCCAAAATGTCACCCATCCTTTTTCTCCAGAGATACTGCCTGACCCACTGAGTTACTCCTATACTTTTTGTATATCTTCAGTATAAACCAGCATCTGCAGTTTCTTCCTGCACAACTGTGTAAATGGTGATCTTATAAAAGAAATACTGCTGGAATAACATTTGGATCTTTTAGGGCAGAAAATTAGAAATTAAATTATGACACTAATTTAATTAATCTGATGCACAGCATGAGAAATAAGATTAGGAAAAATGACCATTGATCAAGGATCCTGTATTTTAGTAAGATTGCATCTGATTATTTCCTTTGTTCTGGCATCTTGTACAACAATGAGTCTTCACTACTACAAACTACTCCGATTAAGCGGCAATAATTGAAAAGCTTTAAAAAAAAAACTGCAGACGCTGCAAATCTGAAATAAAAGTAATATATCAGATAGCATTTGTGAAGAGAAAATCAAAATTAATGTTGGAGTGGGGCAGGCGACATTTTGGCTCAGGACTTCTTCAGTTTGAAGAAGGGCTCTGATCCAAAACGTTGCCTATCCATGTTCTCCAGAGATGCTGCCTGATCTGCTGAGTTACTCCAGCACTTTGTGTCCTATTAGGTAAAACTGTATCTGGAGTTCCTTGTTTCTATAAATAAATGTTGAGGTTATTGCTCTTTCATCTGATGAAGGGTCAACTTGAAATGTGAACTCGATTTCGCATTTCATGGTTGCCTTCTGACTTGCTCGATATTTACAGGATTATCTAATTTTACTTTAGATCAAAAAGAAATTGGCCGTGGACATTGTGTGTCATCCCAACTGGTAACATACAGCAAGTGTTCGTTTCAGAACGTGCATTAATAACATTGGTTTTATTAATCTGATGCATTACACCATGTGAAATAGGAGTAGAAATTAACCAGGGGGTCGCTTGAACTTGTCCAGTCACCCAATACAATATCTGGCTCATTGTTCATTCTTAACCTCTTCTATATCCCCTGATTGTAGCCAAAATATTAATTCCAGTCTTGAGAATTTTCAGACAGCATCCCCAGTATTCTGGGGGTAGAGAAATCAAAAGATTCATGACCATTTGAACGGAAGAATTTTTCATCAACTCAGTTGTAAATATTTGCAAACCCATCCTGAAACCCTTTGATCTAAACTTTCTTAGTCATAGAGCGATACCTTGCAGAAATGGTCCCTGCTGCCCACCTCACCATGCCGATCATTGTACAGATCTACACTAATCTACACTAACCCCATTTGCCTCCATTAGGTCAGTATGCCTTTACACCTTTCCTATCCAAATGCCTTTTAAACATTTTAACTGTATTTGCCTCTAGCACTTCCTCCGGCAACTTGTTCCATATAATTACCATCCTGTGTATGGGAAAACCTTTCCCTCAGATCTCTTTTAAATTTCTTGCCTCTCAACTTAAACCTATACCCTCTAGATCTAGACTCCTCCAACCTGGGAAAAGTCTCTGACTATCTATCTGATCTACTCTCCTCATGATTTTGTAAACCTTCATCAGGTTACCATCTGCCTCCTACGCTTCAGTTCAGCTTCCTAACCAACAAAAGGAAATGGATTCTCTGTATTTTACTGTATCCAGTAGCCATTAGAGTTTTGAGAGCATTTATTAACCACACTGCATTAGGTAATGAAGCAGCACAGCTTGCATGATTTAAAGCAGACGGTATAATTTATAGTAGATAAAATTAATTTATTCAGAAGTAGTCTCTGGCTAAACAGCAGATGTAGTTGAAAACTACAGCAACTTCTCCAGTAAAAGCAGGATAATTTCTGCAGGAACTGCACTGGATGGTGGATAGCGTCATAAACTGTTACATACAACAGAAGTGTGGTGGTCAGGGTTGCTTCGTAGGGCCATTAATTGATGATCCTCGGACTACCTTTGATCGTACGTTATCTTGTACCAAACGTTATTCCCTTATCATATATTTATCTGCACACTGCGAATGGCTCGATTATAATCATGTATTGTCTTTCCGTTGACTGGGCAAGAGCTTTTCACTGTACCTCGGTACACGTGACAAACAGAACTGATTATTGGTAGCCTATAATGTTGTCACAGCATTCAACAACTTTTTTAATCTCCACCCTCTCCCCAATAAGGTTCTGAGACCAATGAAACCCTGGAAGACATTTATGTTGGTTCCATAGAGACGGATCGTGGTGTCCGGGAACAGGTCCGCTTTTATGACACCAAAGGCCTGAGAGAAGGCACCGAGCTTCCCAAGCACTACTATTCCTTTGCTGATGGGTTTGTGTTGGTGTACAGCATCGACAGTTGGGAATCCTATAAACGGGTCGAAGCCCTCAAAAAGGAAATCGACAGGTCGCGTGACAAGAAAGAGGTACCGGAATAAACTTTGTTCTGTTAATCCAAGCATCAAAATGTTTCAGTGTTGGAAATGTGCCAATAAACATTTTATATTTGCTTGTCTCTGTTTAATCCTCTATTTTCTATTTGCTTGTCACTATCAGCTAATCCTCTATATCGCCCGAAAAACTCATGTAATGTTTAGTAAGAATGCTAGCTTGGTGAAAGTTTTTGTTTCCAACAATGAGGAATGTCGATGCTTGAAAGCTGAGCATTCTGCTATTTCTCCCAGCTTCAATGACACTTTAATGTTAGAAGAATAGTCATTCCATCTATTGGCTTATTGCAAGAATAACAAATATTGGATGGAAACACACCTATACAATTGGGTTTGAAAACCATCTGAACCACTGAAAATCCGGTTTGAGAAAGTTGTTTAGTTTAGAGATACAGCACGGAAACAGGCCCTTCGGCCCACTGAGTCCAATCGACCAGCGATCCCCACACATTAACACTATCCTACAAACACTAGGGACAATTTACATTTATACCAAGCCAATTAGCATGCAAACCTGTACGTCTGGAGTGTGGGAGGAAACCGAAGATCTTGGAGAAAACCCACGCAGGTCATGGGGAGAACGTACAAACGCTGTACAGACAGCACCTATAGTCAGGATTGAACCCGGGTCACTGGTGCTGTAAGGCAGCAACTCTACCGCTGCACACCGTTCTTTTTATTTATAACGAATGAAGAAATATTTAGAGCAGTGTGAATGAGAAACCAGTTGCTAGACATTCATGTGTCATCGACTTCAAATGCTCTTTGTAGAAGGAGAGACTACATCTGGAGCATCGCGTATGTTCAAGATATGATCTCACCAGGCTTCTCTATAATTGAAGGAAGGTGTTTCTGCTCGTTAGCTTCTGAATCTTAATATTTCTTTTTGTTAAAATACAAGCATATAGAGAGCTGCAGTACTGAGTTCTTGAGCGAGGACAACATATAGTTAATGGAAGGGTAAACTTGTCCATATTCAATGTAGTTTATTATTGTAATGTGTACTGTGGTACAGTGAAAAGCTTTTTTATTGCATGCTCTCCAGTCAGCAAAAACATTATACATGATTACAATCAAGCTGTCCACAGTGTAGAGATACAAGATAAAGGATATAACGTTTAGTGCAAGATAAAGTCCAATATACGTACATACATTTTTAAGAGAGGCTGATGGATAATGATTAAGGGCAAAAATTGAACAGTACATAAAGGAATAGGCCTACAGATCTTGACAAACTTCTTCCCAGTTTAACACATTGGATACCAAGGTCTGTCAAAATGTCCCCTCCAATTTTCCACTTTTCTTTTGAAAATAGTTGTAGTTCTCACGACTATAATGAGGACGAGCTGCCTGCCGGCATCTTAACTAATGCTGATACTACTATTTATTCACCCAAAACTAAACTTTATTCAGAATAAAAAATATATACAAAACAAAAACTCTGCAAAAACTCCTCAGACATTCTCAATGTCTATACATTCAATAGTGTCATACTCAATAATGTATGCACCTATATTTCAATAAAACAGCCATGCGGCTTCCTGGGCTGATATACCTTACCTTGTGTGACAGGTGTCCCCACCGGACTCTGCCCTCAATGTTCAGTGGCTGAAGGACACCAGACTGTGCCCTACCCCACACTTGGTGTTCATAAATTCATAAGTTCTGGGAGCAGAATAAGGCCATTTGGCCCATCAAGTCTATTCAGCAATTCAATCATGGCTGATCTATCTTTCCCTCTCAACCCCATTCTCCTGCCTTTGCCTCATAACCCCTGACACCCGTACTAATCAATTTTGGCTGCACCAAGCTTCAGTGAGCACCTCGGCATATTAGCTCCTGCAATCTTGCAGACGCTGAACAACTTGGTAGTGATCAGCGATAATACAAGTGATTGTTCTGTTTCAGATCCACATTGGACAATGTATTTATCAGCTAAGGAAACAACTGCATTGGAAATCATTTTGCATTTTTCTTAATCTTGAAATGGTTTTACCCTTAAAAATCATTTTACTGATAAAAGGTAATACCTTTGTACAGACGTGCTTTGAAAGTTTTAGGAGTTGGCATTGAAAGCTCTGCTTTTCTGGCCCTTGCTGCAGGTGACCATTGTAGTTCTGGGGAACAAGTGTGACCTCCAGGATGGGCGACGTGTGGACCATGAAGCTGTTCAGCAGTGGGCAAAGACGGAGAAGGTCAGACTCTGGGAGGTGTCTGTAGCAGAGCGCAAGTCCCTGATCGAGCCTTTCGTCCACCTAGCCAGCAAGATGACACAGCCTCAGAGCAAGTCCACCTTTCCCCTCAGCCGCAAAAAGGGGAGTGGCTCTATTGACTCTTGATTGCAGATGCAGAGATGGCATTGAAGAGCATTATTTTACTTCATTCCTGCAAACTACATATCTATGAAGAGCTATACTTATTTATGTTGTTAATGTTCTTTCTTCTATTGAGTATTATCAAAGCAAGATCTTAAAATACGATTGGATTAGTTTTGAAATGCACTGTCTGGTATTGTGCAAATTCACGTTATAAAGTAGCGGAGATTCTGTAAGAATGAATCAAACATGAGTCATCTGTACTAACTGGCATGGCATAGAGATTTGGCTTCTTCATTTCACATTGGCACTCCAGCATTAAAAGCTGGAAATAGGTCTTTGATCTGAAATAGAACCGTTTCTCTTTCCACATATATGTTGCCTGTGAGTGTTTCCAGTATTTTTTCTCAGTTCAGATTTTCAGCATCTGCAGTGGTTTGTTTTTGTTATTTGCAGGAAACTGGGGTGGGGCAGGAAAATTGAATATTCATTACAAATAAAGATGCTAGGAACTACAGTAGATCAGTCGGCATCTCTCCAATTTTCATCTATTGAAGGTTATACACTCCCAGTATTTCATATCCTGGATTATTAACCTTCAGTGTTGTGTGCCTGCTTTTGAAGTCTGCTGCAGGAAAGTCAGATATTCCACAAAAAAAAACTGTCAAGCCAATCTCATTTAAAAAGTGCGTGAGTTCTTAAATGTGGAGAAATTAAAATTTTGGACTGGGAATGTAGAATGGAACTTGACTCAGATAAACTTCTCACCTGTATTCAAGGCAATGGACAAAGAGGAGAGTGTGGTCACGGAGAGATATGTAGATAATCTGGATTAGGTCATTATTGATTTGGAGATATTGAATATTTTAGGATGCTGAAGGGGTTGATATTTTCCTGGGATCAGATGAGATCCATCCCAGGTTGTTATGAGAAGTAAAGGGGGAGATAGCTGAAGGCCTGCAAAGATTTTTGAATCTTTGTTAGCGATAGGTGAGATGCCAGAAGATTGAATGTTTTATTTAATAATGACAGCAAGGATAAGGCAGATAATTGCAGGTCAGTGGAGAAAATCCTAAAGGATAGGATTCATGTACATTTAGAAAGACAGGGACTGACCAGGGATCGTCAGTATAGCTTCTATGCATCTTGACTCATATAGCCCATGTTATGACCATAAGTATTCTAGAATCAAAATAATAGCTGCTTGTAGAGGAAAAGCATTTCATCATTTTTTTGTAAACCGAAGGACGGTTGACATATCCCAGTGGGACCAGAATGTATTTTTGATCATTCAAACTGGTCTGTACAAACCTCCTCACTCCATTGCCTTGACAAATTGTTTACTGGATGCTCAGACTCAGATTAATCAGTTTGTTCCCTATAAACAGACTCAAATTAACTCCTGATTTTCTTCAAATCTTTAGATCTTCTCCCCTTACTCCTTTATCCTCAGCCAATATTATTGCACTAAATAATGTTCCTTTTTAACCACTAATTGATCTTTGGGGGTTCACGTGCCTTTAATCAAAAAGATTGCTTCCTTCTAAACCAGGGATTCCCAACCTTTTTCATCCCGTTTACCCCTGTCAACTTTAATAGCACATGACAAAGTTATTTTACTTATTTATGAACAACTAATGATGTACAGATACCATTATACCAGAACCAAACACAGTTGGTCAATGAGAAAAAATATGTACAAATCCAGAATCAACAAATTTACCCCCTGGGTAGGTGAAATTTACCCCAGGTTGGGAACCCTTGTTTTAAACCATGTTCTCCAGGGATGCTGCCTGACCCACTAATTTACTCCAGCACTTTGTGTCGTTTTTTATAAACCAACATCTGAAGTTCCTTGTTTCTACTTCTTCCTCCTAAACATTTCAGTTTATACCTTGCCTTCACCGCTCTCATTAAAAAATATCACACCAACTTCAGCCATCTGGTGTCACATTTAGTAGATGGTGCTGATGGGTTCAGAAGATGGAAGGCACGGAACTTTGACCGTAACATATTTGTGCAAATCATCTGGGCTCTTCCAGAGCCACATTTGTTGATCCTTAAGCCATTTGCTGGAGATGCAGCAGGTGAAGCAGCACAACACATCATGGTTATAAAGTCTGACCCATTGGTAGCAGAAGATAGACACAAAATGCTGGAGCTGGACACAATAGGATATAACCAGTGGCTTGTTGTCGGGAGCAGTGTTGTGGCCCCAATCATTCAAAATTTATCTCAACAATTTGGATGAGGGGCCCAACTATAACAATAAGTCCACGGTTGCCAGTGGTGTTGAGCTGGATGCCAGGGTGAATTGTACAGAGGATACAGTGACTTCTGAAATAGACAGGCTAAGTAAATGAAAAATTGCATAATTGGTGCAATATAATGTGGGGAAAAAAGAAGTTAAACACTGAGTTTAAAAAAAAGCAGAATACCATTTAAATGGACTGGAATTCTCTGCCTCAGAGGGCGGTGGAGGCGGGTTCTCTGGATGCTTTCAAGAGAGAGCTAGATTGGGCTCTTAATAGCGGAGTCAAGGGATATGGGGAGAAGGCAGGGATGATCAGCCATGATCACATTGAATGGCGGTGCTGGCCTACTCCTGCACCTATTGTATATTGTCTTCATTGACTATAGCTCTGCATTCAATACGGTCATCCCCACCAAGCTCACCACCAAACTCCACCAGCTAGGCCTCAGCTCGCCGATATGCGATTGGATCCTGAACTTTCTGACGGAGCGACCGTAGGCAGTGAGACTGGGCCCGCAGCTGTCCTCCACTATCACCCTGAACACCGGCACACCACAGGGCTGTGTACTAAGCCCCATGCTCTACTCCCTCTTCACCCACGACTGTCCCTGCATTCGACACTAACACCATCGTGAAGTTTGCCGACGACACAACAGTGATTGGGCTGATCACCAACGGTGATGAAACAAAATACAGAGCGGAGGTGCAGAACCTGGCGGACTGGTGCGCTCATAACAATTTGTCACTAAACACCTCCAAGACCAAGGAGCTGATTATTGACTTCAGGAGGTCCCATAATGGAGAATACGCCCCAATCTCCATTTACGGGGAAAGTGTGGAGAGAGTGTCCAGCTTTAAGTTTCTGGGCACTCACATTTCAGAGGACCTCACATGGTCCAACAACACCGCTGCGCTGGTCAAGAAGGCACAGCAACGACTGTTCTTCCTGAGGACATTAAAAAAGACTGGTCTGCCCCAACAGCTGCTGACAACGTTCTACCGTTGCACCACAGAGAGCATATTAACGTATGGCATCTCTGTGTGGTATCTCAGCTGCACGGAGGCGGAGAGGAGAGCTCTTCAGCGCGTCGTCCACAGAGCGCAGAGGATCATTGGGACAGAGCTACCAGCCTTGGAGGGCATCTACCACACACGGTGCCTCAGGAAGGCCATCAGCATCCATAAGGACTCATCACACCCTTGTAACGGACTGTTTGAACTACTTCCCTCCGGCAGACGTTACAAGGCCTTCTATGCCCGAACCTCCAGACTCAGAAACAGCTTTATTCCAAGAGCTATAGCGGCTCTGAACCGGCCCTGCTGAGTGCCCCCCCACCCACCCCCCTGGACAGTCTCCCTCGGATGGTCACGTCACTCAGCTTGCTTATTTATTTATTTTACTTTTCTTGTACATCGGTGGAGCTGCATACTAAATCTCGTTGCACTGACGTGCAATGACAAGAAAAGATATTATTATTATTGACCCCAAAATATTGGTGTTCAGAGTTCATGCATACATTGCAAGCAATGTGGATGAGACATGGAAAGATGAGGGCTTGAGTAAAAATAAATGATTGCAATTATAGGATCTTGGTAAGATTACACCTGGAAAATATATACAAGTCAGGTACCTAAGGGAGATACCTAAGGGAGGATACATAAAAAAAACTTCCTGTGATTGGGATTGGGGATTGTCCCATGCTGCTACATTTCTTCCATCTCTAATGCAGCGGTGAAAGTAATTTAAAGTTCCTACTGGTGTGATTGACAATTTAAGCTCTTTGTACCAATTGCCAGCCCTATCTTTACCAGTACAATGCACTGACCTGTACTGGTTTATTTTCACATCTGCCTAGAAGAATGTAAAGTGATCCCATTGAAACACAGCAATCATAGAGAGGGGTTAACAGCAGAGATGCAAGGGTGAAGGTTCCTCTAGCTGCAGTGACCAGACCCGGTGGGCACAGTCTCAAAATAAATGATTGATCATTCAGGATACTGGAGACAACGTTTCTTCAACCACAAGTCAGTCATTCTTTGGAATTTTCTATGAAGGCTCAGTTGATGAATATACCCAACCTAGCGATCAGTCAGCTTTTGGATATTGAGGACATCAGGGATTGTTAAAGTTGATGCAGGGAAGTGGTGCAGTAGTGCTGAGATTTTTAAATCAGCCACAGTTCTATTGAATGCCAAATCAGGTATGAGGAACTGGATGGCTTACTCCTGTTTCCATTCCTTACACTTTTACAAAAGAGATGCCTGCTACCAGAAGTAATGCATAAAATCATGGTGCATTCAGTCACAATTTTGAAAGGTGTGTACCACAATCATGCATAAATATAAACAGTCTTGACCGTTTAGGAAACAAATGCCATTGTTTCATGCTGTGTCTGCTGTTCTTAGCTATAAATCTATCACTTCACTCAGCAAGTGCTGATCAAATGAGCTTGGGATCAGCAGGAAAATCAGCGGCACAGTGGAGCTGCGGTAGAGTTGCTGCCTTTCACAGTGCCAGAGAACCGGGTTTGATCCTGACTACGGGTGCTGTCTGTACAGAGTTTGTACGTTCTTCCCGTGACCTGCCTGGGTTTTCTCTGTGAGCTTCGGTTAAAGACGTACAGGTTTGTAGGCTAATTGGCTTGGTAAAAGTTGTAAATTGTCCTTAGTGTCTGTCTGTAAGATAGTGTTAGTGTGCGGGCATTGCTGGTCGGCATTGACTCGGTGGGCCGAAGGGGCAGTTTCGGCTCTATACTAAGCTAAACTAAACTTGGAGGGACAGGATATTGTGGACATACTTCCACAGAGCAGCATTTTAAAGGGCCTGTCCCACTAACTCAACTTTTCAACAACTGTCTTCGACCTTCAAGCACGAGGGCACTCGCCTGAAAAACCGCGAGCTGAATCGACCGTCAACGCACGCGCACACACACACAGACACGCACACACACACACATTTTTAAGAAGCCAGACTACTTTTAATAAAGTTTAGCGGGCATTTAACATTACCAGTCGGTTTTCCTTTGTTCTGAAAACTCCAATGAGCCAATTAAAATGCCCGGTCAGCAAAGGAGATTGCTTACGGCTACCCTTGACTGCCTATAACTACATAGCAACCCCACTCCACTGCAATATGAGTTCAAAAGAACCATGCCGACCAATGTTTACTCGCGGAAATATTTTAGAAAGCAGCATGCTGAAAAATTTTCCTCCACCAAACTGGGGCCACGAGTATGCGGGAGCTTCCGTCGAGCATGAAGGGGAGTTACAGTGACCTCCTAGGACCATGTGTCGACCATGCTGTGAGTTTGAGTCGAGCGCAAACTTCTAAACTTGCAAATTAGGGCCCCGCAGTGGGACAGGCCCTTAAGCCAGTTCATTGACTTGCTAAATAGTGCGAGTTGTTGGTATATTAACCATGGTGTGTGCACATTTCCAGTGGAGCTGCTACAGATACACTGCAGTAGATGCTAAACCCAGGGGGGAAAAATGCTAACAGCAGATTGAGTTCCAAAGTTCTCCTGTGGAGATGAGATTTATAATTTAGTCTCGCTGGTGCAAAACGTACTGCAGTGGTAATGCACATTGGGAATTAATCAAAAGTGTGATGGATTGCTGCCCTCTTATTCAAAGAGCTTCTTGCCATGAGCGTTACTTCATAATATTTCTCAAGGGCCCAGAGTGTTATGATGTTCAACATAGATTTCTGCCAGATTTTAAATTGTGGTTTCATTGTTATGTTAGAAAATCAATATGTAAGACTCCCCTGGCTCATTCTGCCATTTCCTACTTCTATCCACCTGATTGCTCATTTTGATCTCTCTGCCCCAATTTCCTTTCCACTGTTATTACAAGGTAACTCAGTGTGCCACTGCAGAGAACAAATGTAGTATTTATACTCTCAGTATTAACGGTGATACTGAGAGCGAGCCTGTGGCGAAGAGCAAGCCAAAACCTGTGTAGCACAAGACCAGCCCAGTAGCTCCTGCTGGCCTGGGAATGCCGACCATAAAGCATCATAACCTTAGCTGATAGATTCCTGTTTGTGGTCGAGCTTTCAGTGTGTGATTGGGAATTACAGGTGCATGGAGCTTAAACATACCAGTTCACATACATGCAGCATAGTACAGCACAGCTAGAGGCCCTTTGGCCTGCAATCTTTGTGCCGAACATGATGCCATGATCTGGCCTCATCTGCCTGAACATGATCCATATCCCTCTATTCCCTGCACTTCCATGTGCCTATCTAAAAGCCTCTTGAACATCACTACTGTGTCTGCCTCCACCACCACCCTTGGCAGTGTGTTCCAGGACCCCACCACTCTGTGAAAAGAAAATTGCCCTGCATACCTCCATTAAACTTACCGCCTCTCACTTATAGTTATGCCCTCTAGTGTCGGACATTTCAATCCTGGGGGAAAAGGTCAGAACGATGTAATTCTGCAATTCAGATTCACGGTATGACCATTGTCCTGGACATTTTTAGGTGCATCAAAGTGGACGCTGCATATTTTGAGGATCTAGCGTGTGTTGCCTTTGCTCTGCTCCAAAGCCACATTAATGGTGGAAGGATGGATAGAGCGATCAAAGGGAGAGCGACAGGTGGGTGGGAAGGCATCAGAGTCAGTGGTGGATAATTGAAGTTAAGTGGGAATAGTACTGCATCGGGGTTTGCAATGGGAAGATGCTCAACAATGGTTATTCCCAGGACAATGTGATCCAAAAGGAGCATCACAGTCAGAAATAGCATCAGGACAGAGATAGTTTACACCTAGAAGTGTCCAATTGGGCACAAAATAAGCTGTGGGAAAAAAAGATTTTCTGGTGCTAAATGCTATTAGCATTATGTAATTGAATTTCTGTGTGATTACCTTAACATTTCAGGCATGGAATTAAAATGTTCCTGTTTGGTAATAGACCAGAAAATTTGCCATCGCACATTTAGTGCTCCATCAACCCTGATGTAGCAGGTAATGCCAAGTTGAAATGCTTTGAATGCATTCTGATGTAGGCTATTCCTACCTCCCTCCATGCTGACCTACGGCAGTATTCAGCAGCCTTAAATGCATTGCTGGGTTGTGGGCTCATGGAATAAAAATAATAAAGAAATAAAGGCAGAGACTGCTAGGAATGTTCAGCAGGTTAGGCGGTCGGTATCTGTGGAGAGAGAAACAACATTTCAGATGAATCACTCTCTCTCCATGGACATGTGGACATACTGCACAGAAAATGGGCATTTGACCCACCATGCCCAAGCAAATATGCTGTACCTTTATTCTGTGTCTATACTCTTTATCCTGCATCAATACCCTTTATCCTGTATCTGTACAGTGCGGACGGCTTGATTGTAATCATGTGTAGTTTTTTTGCTGACTCGATAGCAAGCAACAAATAGCTTTTCACTGTACCTCTGTAAACGCAACAACAATAAACTAAACTGAGTACTCATCTACACTAATCTCATTTACGAGCACTTGGTCCGTAGTCTTTATGTTTTGATGATTCACGTACTTGTCCAGATAATTCTTACATCTAGTGAGAGTCTCGATCTTTATCACCTTCTCAGTCCCACTGCATTCCAGATTCCAACCACCCTCTGGGTAAAATGGTCTTCCGTATAATCTCTCGTTGAAATGTCTTCCCCGTATGCTAAACATGTCCTCTAGTTTTACACACCCAAGTGTAATATAGATCTTAACCGATTCATGGCCCTCATGACGTTGTGTACCCTCTCTCAGATTGTCAGACCCCCCCCACTCCCTCAGCTTCTTCCACTCCAAGGAAAACAAACACAGACTATCCAGTCTCTCCTCACAACTGAGAATCTACACCCCAGGCAACCCCAGGTGAATCTCCTCCAGGGAGACAGTGTCTGACAGTGTGGTGACCATTAATACAAACAATACTTCATCAGTATCCACTGCTTAATAAAGTTCTGCCATTATCTCCCGGCTGTATTAATTCCATGCCCTGGTTAATAAAGGTAGGTATCCCATATTTATTTTTCACTACTTTATCTATCTATGCTGCCACCTTCAGGAAACTTGGCACCTCAAGAGAGTTTATTGTCATGTGTCCTAGATAAGACAATGAAATTCTTGCTTACTGCAGCACAACAGAATATTTTAGGCATAAATACAGATCAGATCAGATATCAGATCAGTGTGACCATATAACCATAGAAAATATATATATATACACACACATAAATACACAGATAAAGTGCAATAGGCTGTTATAGTTCATAGTTTGTTTGAAGTTGTGTTTAATAGTCTGATGGCTGTGGGGAAGTAGCCGTTCCTGAACCTGGATGTTCCAGATTTCAGGCTCCTGTACCTTCTACCTGATGGCAGCGGAGAGATGAGTGTGTGGCCAGGATGGTGTGGGTCCATGATGATGCTGGAAGCCTTTTTGAGGCAGCGACTGCGATAGATCCCCTCGATGGCAGGGAGGTCAGAGCCGATGATGGACTGGGCAGTGTTTACAACATTTTGCAGCCTTTTCCGCTCTTGGGCGTTCAAGTTGCCAAACCAAGCCACGATGCAACCGGTCAGCATGCTCTCTACTGTGCACCTGCAGAAGTTCGAGAGAGTCCTCCTTGACATACCGACTCTCCGTAATCGGTATGTCAAGAACTCTGTAACCAGTTCTCTCTGTTCCTCAATACTCCAAGTGCTTATTACCATTTATTGTCCTCATCTTAATATTCCTTCCAAAGAGCATCACCTCACTTAATGGGATTAAATTTCATCTGCCATCACTCTTCCCATCTAACCTAATGATCAATTTCATCCTGTGGTCTAAGACTATCGTCCTTACTATCAGCAACACCAAATATTTCTGAGTCATCCACAGTTTGTGTATTGTGTTTGTAAACCACAGGCAGTCGGCTGGTGAAGAAGGGTCCTGCCCCGAAATGTAACCTATCCTTTTTCTCCAGAGATGCTGCCTGACCCGCTGAGATACTCCAGCACTTTGTATCCGATCAGCATTAATCAGTATAAATGTATAAACCAGCACCTGCAGTTCTTGTGTTTCTATAGTTGGCTGCTGGTGGGTGGAAAACAGAACATGTTAAAGGTCTTAAATGCAAAAAAAGTGCAAGTCTCCCAAGTCAAGAATGTTTAATAGTCGTATGTATTGACAATGGAACAATGAAATTCTTGCTTGCAGCAGCATTTCAGGTTATGCACTGTTGTCAGTACAGTACATGAATGCAATACACATACACACTATCAAATAAACAAAAAACAATAAACTAATAATCACAATACTTAGTGGAAAAAACCCCTAAGTGCAATCCAAGGCAGTGCATAGGTCTGAAAAAGGGTCCCGACCCGAAATGTCACATCCTTTTTCTCCAGAGATGCAGCCCGACCAGCATTGTGTGTCTATGCATAGAAGTTCATAGTTGAGGCTTGTGTAGTATAGAAGAGCCTGGTATTGTTGCCTACCATCGAGGGGATCTATCGCAGTCGCTGCCTCAAAAAGGCTGGCAGCATCATCAAGGACCCACATCATCCTGGCCACACAATCATCTCCCCGCTACCTTCAGGTAGAAGGTACAGGAGCCTGAAGACTGCAACGTCCAGGTTCAGGAATAGCTACTTCCCCACAGCCATCAGGCTATTAAACTCAACTCAAACAAAACTCTGAACATTAATAGCCCATTATCTGTTATTTGCACTTTATCTGTTTATTTATTCATGTGTGTATATATTTATATAATGGTATATGGACACACTGATATGTTCTGAATTCATGCCTACCATATTCTGTTGTGCTGAAGCAAAGCAAGAATTTCATTGTCCTATCTGGGACACATGACAATCAACTCTCTTGAATCTTGAATCTTGGGAAGAATCCATTATTGACCCTGTGAATTTAGAAGTTAGGTGCAATTATACAAATTCATTTTTCATTGGTAAAGGGATATTGCTAGGATCACACAGTCCAAACATTCAGCTTGGAAACTGCCCTCTTTGTACAGCTTTACATTAGCTTATTCTCCACCGTCTCTCACGTGGCAAACTACTGCTAAAGCCGTCTTGACAGTTCTGTGTGGCTCCCCCATGGCACTGTGTGAATGCGATCATGTTGCTAACACACCGTGGATGATAACATTTCACTCCCTATTCACGTCAATGGCAGTAAGAATCTGCTGAGAGTGGACAAGAGTTGGCTGCTTAAAAAAAAACCCATCCTATTTCCCAGACGTCTGAAGATGGGAAAAATGTCAAACACCTGCATCATTTTGACTTTACATTGAATTAAAGAAATATAATGGAGGGGAGGAGGTCGTTTTTCACTTCAGACGGTCAGGTCATCTGTCGCTGCTGCTTTCGCTGTCTTGCAGACTGAAGCACAAGGCACCAATAGAACAATAATCCAGCTGTGGTCTCTGGAAGCTGAGGGTCTACTTCAAACTGCCTTGTCGATGGAGTGGAGTAAAGAACATAGAACAGTACAGGAACGGGCCCTTCAGCCCACAATGTCTGTGCCGAACATGATGCTAAGTAAACTGATATCATCTGCCTGTACATCATCCATATCCCTCTATTCCCTGCACATCTATGTGCCTATCTAATAGCCGCTTAAACACCACTATCTATCTGCTTCCACCACCACCCCTGGCAGTGTGTACCAGCCAGCCAGCCACCCCTCCCCTCCCCCCAACCCTACCCACCCAGTTCTCTGTGTAAAAACACTCACCCTGGTTGGCGCGGACCCGGTGGGCCGAAGGGCCTGTTTCCGTGCTGTATCTCTAAACTAAACTAAACTATGCCCTCTAGTGTTGGACATATCCACTCTGGGAGAAAGGTTCTAAATGTCTACCCTATCTGCTCCCTTGTGGACCAAGTTCCACATTCCTAGGGTTCTCAGGATAAAATGGTTTCTTCTGAATTATCCATTACTATTTATGGACCTCTATTCTGATCTCAATCACACATGGCGAATATCTTCTCCACATCTACCCTCTTCTCTGGTGCATTTTAAAGACCTCTTAAAAAGTCTCCAATTAATCTATTTTCTTGAATAAATTTGGCTTGAGTATTCAATCTCAATAAATAAACTATATTAAGCATTGAACAATACTGCAGACCATTTTGCACCTCAATGTTTCAAAGTCCTCTTTCTAACTGGGGAACAGAAGCGTGACTGCATGGGTTTGCTCCGAGATCTTTGGTTTCCGTACAGGTTTGTAGGTTAATTGGCTAGGTGTAAGTGTAAATTGTCCCTAGTGTGTGTAGGGTAGTGTTAATGTGCGGGGATCGCTGGTCGGTGTGGACTCGGTGGGCCGAAGGGCCTGTTTCTGTGCTATATCACTAAAACAAACTAAAAAATATAAACCCCGATCTTTATTAACACTTTACTCAGCTGTTGGAACTTTAGTGATTGGTGTATCTACAACCCCAGACTCCCCGACCCAACTTGTTCACTTACTTCACAGGATGTATGTGGCCTCTTTATTCTTCCTTCCTTCCTTCCTCGTGTCCGGCCATCTTCTACATCACGTCTTTCCGGTCGGTCAGTGACAGTTGACGGTCGGTGGTGGCAGAATTGGCTACTTCAGTCAGTCACTATGGTACAGTTTCTGTCGTCAGCATTGCCCGGGATGCGCCACGTGGAGGCTTCTGCTTGCATCCCTTTATTCTTCCTACCAAAATACAGCAGTCACATTTATCTATTTTGAAAAGTCCTACAGTTGGTACAAACAAAGTGACTAGTTTCTGAACAGTAACAAAACTTATTATCCATTTCTGAATTCTAAAGCAACAATACGTTTCAGCTAAAATATTTCTCAGACAGGTCACTTCCCTCTGTTTGACCTGAGCAGCATTCACAATGTAAATGTTGTACCTACACAGTACATTACAGATGTTTTTAATACCTATTTCAATGACAATATTTCCCTCTAAAATGAATGCCGTAAGTACACTGAAATCCCTGTTCCATGGACAATAGATAACCTCCAAGTACAAGTAGAATAATGTCACAATCGCTCTCCTTATAATGTATTTTACACCTTACAACTTTAATTGCAAGAATTGACTCCAATTAGGTTTCTTTCTGTCTAATGTCCTTGGAATGTGAGGCATATGTTTCAAGTTAATTTTTTCGTAAGATTTATGAAAATTACTGTTAAAACCCAAGTGGACTGAATTATCACTGGAGCACAAAATAAGGACTCATTAATCATCAAGAGCTTGGCAAAGTTTCTTATGAGATAGTTGAAACCTCTTATGTTTAAACGCCAGTTTCCTGCCGTCTGATGTGTTGGTTTGAGCTTCATCGCAGTTTGTAGCTAAGGATGTTAGCTTTACTGGGCTTTGGTTCTGCAAGTTCAAGTCCAGGATATTTTTAAGGCAGAGATAGATGGATTCTTGATTAGAACTAACATTGCGTAGCACAAGAAACATGGTTAGATTTTGGAGATGCTTTCATTTTCCATTGACATCATTCTCAAGGGGTTAGTACAGCAGATAATTTTAATGCCAATAGCTGAGCGAGAGTTGAGCAGTTGGGGATATTAGTGTTAGCAAACTGCGCGGGGCTGGGGAGACTACATGGAATGCTTGGTGTGTAACAAAAGGAAAGCCCATCCAGGTGGTGAATCTGTGGAATTCATTGCCACAGAAGGCTGTGGAGGCCAAGTCCATGGATATTTTAAGGCAGAGATAGAAATAGATTCTAGATTAGTACAGGTGTCAGGGGTTATGGAGAGAAGGCAGAAGAATGGGGTTAAGAGGGAAAGATAGATAAGCCATGATTGAATGGCGCAGTAGACTTGATGGGCCAAATGGCCTAAATCTGCTTCTATCACTTATGATCATGACTTTAGTACATATATTCTAGGCCACTGCTCCAGTGCAACAGTTTAACAGGGCCAGAACTGCTATCGTATGGACGGGGTGTTCCAATGGCAGTGTCTGCTTTCTCAGGTGAACATTGAAAATGCTTTGGTCCTACCATGAAAATGTCCAGAGGGATATGGACTATGTGCAGGATGGTAGAAAGAAGGAACGGCAGACAAAATGTGTAGGAAGGAACTGCAGATACTGGTTTATACCGAAGATAGACACAAAGTGCTGGAGTAACTCAGTGGGACAGGCAGCATCTCTGGGGAAAAAGAACGGATGAAGTTCCAAGAGACCATGACGCAAAAGACCATGAACACCAATTAACTCAGGTGGGGCGGTGCCTGGTAGGTCCATTGTTGGCTGGGGAAGGTGTGATCTCAAGAGAAACAATGTGGAGAGCTGAGGAACTGGACATCTATCAAATTTGTAAGCATCGAAACACAAAGTGATTTGTGAGTGCACAAGTTGATTTCGGCAATTACTGTATCACAGCAATGACTACATTTAACAAAATACTTTGCCTGTAAATGAATTGGGAAATCCCGAGGTTGTGAAAGTTAATCTAAAAAAGTAAAGTTGCAATCTTTTTGCGCGCTTTCACTCACATTCACTCTCTCCGTTTGTGCTTGAGATGACATTGTGATGCACCAGAGGGCAACGTTGCTCTGTTGCAACCGGGGAGAACTGCTGCGATGGCAGGGGGAAATGTCAGCACATTGAAGCCTTTCATCTGCCCCACACGAATCTCCTTAAAACTGTCCCGCTGACAGATTTGTTGCTGCAAACTGTGGGTGGGATCCGGGATTGTGATCAAAATCAAAATCAAAATCAAAATGTTTCTGTTATGACGTTGCCGTCAGCTTCACAAACAAAGTCAATCACACGAAATAATAAATTAGACAAACTTGCAACAGAAGGTCACTTGCCGCAAGATGTACATGCCGGTCAGAAAGCTGAAATCCCACTTCCCAGGTGCTTATTCAGCACTTCAACTGTCCATCCAAGAGACCAAAATGATTTTTTTTAAAGCATTCCGGATGCTTTCCCTAATTAGTTGTAGCTGTCGAAAGGAGGTGCAGATGCTGGTTTAAACCGAAGGTAGACACAAAATGCTGGAGTAACTCAGCGGGGCAGGCAGCATCTCTGGAGGGAAGGAATGGGTGACGTTTCGGGTGAATAACCAACCATGGAGTTGCTCCGTACAAAATGGACTAATTTCTGCAGCAAAAGAAACGTTACAAAGCCAATGAGGTACCTTACCGTATGAGTGACAGGGAAATCGTTTCTGATATGCAAGTAAGTTTGATGCCAGTTAATTTTCCCGAGAGATGCAAATCACTGAAATGATCATTGCCGTCTGTTTTCTAGTTTCAGTCATTTATCACTGAAGTAAACAATGTCACACCTGAGTGCAATCTATTGACTTTCTTGGCAGAAGATCCCAGAGTTGGACAGCACGGAGAATCCCAGCACTGGACACCTGGGAGACCCTAGAGCAGGGGTGGGGAACCTTTTCATGTTGGAAGGCCGCATTAAGTTAGCTGTAATCTAATAAGGCCGCATCCAAGAAACTTCAATTAGATATAGAATTATTTCGTTGAATCTTCTTTTACTCTGTGGTATTTTAAATACGTTCATTTTAAGATTAAAATAAAAATAATAAAAGACGAACAAAAACATATTAATAAAAATAAAAGGATTTGTTCTATAACATTTGGATTCATTCAAAAGGCCGCACTTAATGACCTAGAAGGCCGCAGGTTTCCCCCCCCCCTGCCCTAGAGCCATTGCAAGGACATTGGGACTGAATGAAATACTTATCAAGGGCACCAGATACAGTATGAAGTAAAGGGTTGGCATTAAATACTCTACTCAAGCAATGGAAGTCTGATGTCTGTGAATATTCAAGCACAGAATCTGTGCTGAGATGGCTGGTGTAATCCTTCCCTCCCTTCTTAAACACTGTGGCAATGCCAGCAGCCTTTCAATCTTCTGACAGCACTCTTGTTGCCAAGGGTGGTCAAAATAAATGTTCCAAACCTCTGCAGTTGGTCGCGTAAGAGATTGCAGTTGCTGGAATCATGAGCAAAGCACAAAGAGCTGGAGCAACTCAACGGGTCAGGCAGCACCTGTGGAGGGAATTTCATGTCAGATTGAAGAAGAGCCCCGATCTGAAACACCCTTCTACATTCACTCTGCAGATGCTGCCTGACCAACTGAGTTACTTCAGCACTTTGTGTTTTACTCAACCTCTAAAATGGAGTTGAGTTTATTTTATTGCTGTCACATGTAGCGAGGTTCGGGGGAAAGCTCTTTTGCTGCATGTTATCCAGTCAGCGACCAGACTACACATGATTACAATCAAGCCATCCACAGTACACAGATACAGCATAAAGGGAATAACGTTTAGTGCAAGTTCAGTAAAGTCCGATTAAAGATAGTCCCGAGTGTCTCCAATGAAGTAGATGGTAGGTCAGGACCGCTTTCTCAAGTTGCCTGATAATAGTTGGGAAGTAACTGTCCCTCAATCTGGAGGTGCGCATTTTCAAACTTCTGTACGTTTTGCCTAATGGGACAGGGGAGAAGAGGGAGTAACCGGGGGTGAGACTGGTCCTTGATTGTGTTGGTGGCCTTGCTGACAGCATCAAGTCAGGATCAAACTCGGGTCTCTGGTGCTGTAAGGCAGCAGCTCAACTGGTGCGCCGCCAAAAAAAGCAAACAAAATACATGCACACGCGCGCACGCACGCACGGTTTGGGGTTGCCAGACTGGGTCCCGGTTCCTAACACTTGATGCGAGACTTCTTCTCTCCGAAGGGGAAATGGTCACCCCGCATTCACGTGACGTGCGATGCTCAGTTCCCGTAAGATCATGAGAAGCCGAGGAGACTTGACCCGGCATCAGCTGGGAAACGTGGCAGGTTGTCCAGTCCTGGCCCGGGTTAGCACAGGTCATGCAGTTTTGCAGGTGGCAGCGTTAGACAAGTTCCGCGCCTTGCACATTCACCCCCCCCCCCTTTTGCTCCTCGTTACTGTAACAAAGAGAAACACTTTCACAATGACATTTCTGAATATCAGTCTTTGGCAGGGACTGATTTCTGGCTCTTCTGGCTCCCCATCCCCTACCCTGTCCCTCCTGTCCCTCCTGTCCCTCCTGTCCCTCACCTCCTCTCCCTCTCCCTCTCCCCTGGACAATGAGCAGTAAATTTTATTTCCAACCAATTAAACAATCATAGGCAAGAGGCCAGCTGCCAATTTATTGTCCATTGAATCCTATTTAAGAGTGGCTCGGGCTATCGGCTACAAGCAGCTGGTGCTGGCTGATTACCGCACTCTGCCTCATAAATCAGCGCAGGTACAAAGTTCAAAAGGAAATACATGAGGCTGTTGAAGAAGAAAGGGTTCCCTTCTTCTCCCACAATAGACAGGATTTATCTTCGTCCCCTTGTCAGCTACAAATTTTAAAATCAGAATAGATAGGGATAAAACTGCAAGGCCGATCATCATCTGTCCATACATTACAGCACCAAACTAATTAAACCCACAGAATCACCGTGTACATTTGATCAGTACTCTGCGTTGAATTGTCCATGACAGAACAGAAATCTTGCTAAAAATAAAACTCTCGCTCTCAGTGGCAATTTAAACATCTGACAGCCCCCGTCTGAATAAATGATGTGCAGTTGATGGTTAAATGGCATTCTGTTACCTTACGCCTGGGATCGACACAAAGAGCTGGAGTAACTCAGAGGGACAGGCAGCATCTCTGGAGAGAAGGAATGGGAGATGTCATCCATTTCTTCACTCCAGGGATGCTGCCTGTCTCGCTGAGTTACTCCAGCTTTTTGTGTCCATCTTCGGTTTAAACCAGCATCTGCAGTTCCTTCCTACATCACCCTCACCATATAACCATATAACCATATAACCATAACAGCACGGAAACAGGCCATCTCGGCCCTTCAAGTCCGTGCCGAACATTTTTTTTAAATTTTTTTTTTTAAATTAAAAATAAATACTTCCCCCTAGTCCCATCTACCTGCACTCAGACCATAACCCTCCATTCCTTTCCCGTCCATATACCCATCCAATCTATTTTTAAAGGATAATATCGAACCTGCCTCCACCACTTCCACTGGAAGCTCATTCCACACAGCTACCACTCTCTGAGTAAAGAAGTTCCCCCTAATGTTCCCCCTAAACTTCTGTCCCTTAATTCTCAAGTCATGCCCCCTTGTTTGAATCTTCCCTACTCTCAATGGGAAAAGCTTATCCACGTCCACTCTGTCTAACCCGCTCATAATTTTAAAGACCTCTATCAAGTCCCCTCTTAACCTTCTGCGCTCCAAAGAATAAAGACCTAACTTGTTCAACCTTTCTCTGTAACTTAGTTGCTGAAACCCAGGCAACATTCTAGTAAATCTCCTCTGTACTCTCTCTATTTTGTTGACATCCTTCCTATAATTAGGCGACCAAAATTGTACTCCATACTCCAGAATTGGCCTCACCAATGCCTTGTACAATTTTAACATTACATCCCAACTTCTATATTCAATGCTCTGATTTATAAAGGCCAGCACACCAAAAGCTTTCTTTACCACCCTATCTACATGAGATTCCACCTTCAGGGAACTATGCACAGTTATTCCTAGATCCCTCTGTTCAACTGCATTCCTCAATTCGCTACCATTTACCGTGTACGTCCTATTTTGATTTGTCCTGCCGAGATGTAGCACCTCACATTTGTCAGCATTAAACTCCATCTGCCATCTTTCAGCCCACTCTTCCAAATGGCCTAAATCTCTCTGTAGACTTTGAAAATCTACTTCATTATCCACAACACCACCTATCTTAGTATCATCTGCATACTTACTAATCCAATTTTCCACACCTTCATCCAGATCATTGATGTACATGACAAACAACAGTGGACCCAACACAGACCCCTGAGGCACCCCACTAGTCACCGGCCTCCAACCTGAACCTCACACCTGGGGTTCAGTTCCTTCTTCTTCCTCTTAGGGCTGAAGGGCCCGTTCCTGTGCTGTACAGTTCAATGTCCATCTATGTCCATGTAAGTTGGGCACAGCAAGCTCTCACAACAGCAGTACGGGAATGACTACATGATCTAGGTGAAGAGTGTTTTGTTGTCATATGTCTCAGACAGAACAATGACATTCTTACTAGCAGCAGCACAACAGAACATGAAAACCTAGTACTCTCTAAACAACATAATAAACGGAAAGAAAAAAAGAGAGAGAATAGGGCAGCATGGTGGCGCAGCGGTAGAGTTGCTGCCTTGCAGCGCCAGAGACCCGGGTTCGATCCCGACTACGGGTGCTTGTCTGTAAGGAGTTTGTACCTTCTCCCCGTGACCTGCGTGGGTTTTCTCTGAGATCTTCAGTCTCCTCCTACTCTCCAAAGACATACAAGTTTGTAGTCTTGGTATAAATGTAAATTGTCGCTAGTGTGTGTAGGATAGTGTTAACGTGTGGGGATCGCTGGTTGGCGCGGACCCGACGCTGTATAAACGAAACTAAAGAAAAAAGTTCAGGGATGATGGATGATAAGTTGATAACATTGTTGTGGTAATTTTGACATCATATTTCTGACATAAAAGGAGTTTTCCAAGTGAAGGGCAGGCTGTACACATGGAGAGGCACTTGTGGTGGGCTGTGAGCCGTGGGCTGTGCTTAGGGCAGAGCTGGTGTCTGAATCTCATCTGCATTATTCCGGGCAATCTTCAGATGGCTATTGTAGAAACAGAGAACAGCAGATGCTGGTTTATACCAAAGATAGACACAAAGTTCTGGAGTAACTCAAATCAAAGACAAAGTCAGGAAGAGCCATAATCTACTTCAAACCCAGGTCTCTGGCGCAGCGGAGGGGCACGGTGGCGCAGTGGTAGTGTTGCTGCCTCACAGCGCCAGAGACCTGGTTTCTATCCTGACCTCGGATCCTCTCTGTACAGAGTTGGCACGTTCCCCTGTGACCACATGGGGTTTCCCCCGGCTGTTCCGGTTTCCTCCCACATCCCAAAGACGTGCAGTTTTGTACGTTAATTGGCTGCTGTAAAATTTCCCGCCGAGTGTGTAGGATGCGAAACTTGATAACATGGAAATAGTGTACAGGTGAGCGTTGGTCTGCGTGGACTCGGTGGGCCAAAGGGCTTGTTTCTATGCTGTATCGCTAAACTATACGATACTAAAGTCAAATTAAAGAATAATGGGTCGGCCATTTAGAACGGAGATGAGGAAAAACTTTTTCACCCAGAGAGTTATGAATCTGTGGAATTCTCTGCCTCAGAAGGCAGTGGAGGCCATTTCTCTGAATGCTTTCAATAGAGAGTTAGATCGAGCTCTTAAAGATAGCGGAGTCAAGGGATATGAGGAGAAGGCAGGAACGGGGGTACTGATTGTGGTGATCAGCCATGATCACATTGAATGCCGGTGCTGGCTCAAAGGGCCGAATGGCCTACACCTGCACCTATTGTCTATTGTCTATTGAATGCCGGTGGTGGCTTGAAGGGCCGAATGGCCTACACCTGCACCTGCACCTATTATCTATTGTCTATTGAATGCCGGTGTTGGCTTGAAGGGCCGAATGGCCTACACCTACACCTGCACCTATTGTCTATTGTCGATTGAATGTCGGTGCTAGCTTGAAGGGGCGAATGGCCTACACCTGCACCTGCACCTATTATCTAATGAAAGGAAGCTCATATGGAGTTTGTTTAAGAAGGAACTGCAGATTCTGGAAAATCGAAAGTAGACAAAAATGCTGGAGAAACTCAGCGGGTGAGACAGCATCTATGGAGCGAAGGAAATAGGCAACGTTTCGGGTCGAGACCTTTCTTCAGACCTTCTTCATATGGAGTTTGGGATTTTCTGATTATAACTCTTATCCAAATATGCCAATAACTTCATAATATTTTTAAGACAACCTAATCTGGTTGATATTTATTAATCTGCTCATGGTTCTCCCTGCAAAGGTCTTATTCATCTTTTCAAATCATATTTATTGGTAGTTCCTCCTGATGACCTGGTTCGGGGGAAGATTGTAGGGTGGGGGGGGCGGGGGGGGGGCGGGGGAGGAAAATTACTGACCTTTCTCAGGTCTACTATTAACTCCTAAATTACAGGCCACAAAAAACCCCCAACAAGGTGCCATTCCTCTAAGCCACCGATCATTTTACTGCCCTCCACCACAACAACCTACAATTAAAATCAATTACCAAAGAAAGGATGAAAACAGTGCCTTGCACCTGAGCCTCAAGGCTGCCCTGATTGCTGGGATAATTCAGAGGCTTTGTTATTATCAGGAATAAAAATCACCCATCAAAGTCAGATCTGAGAAAGACCAAGGAGGCGTCTGTGTGGAAACCTCAGCAGTAGCATGTGTCGGAAAGAACTGCAGCTGCTGGTTTAAATCGAAGATAGACACAAAATGCTGGAGTAACTCAGCGGGACAGGCGGCATCTCTGGAGAGAAGGAATGGGTGGCGTTTTGGGTGTTCACCTATTCCTTTTCTTCAGAGAGGCTGCCTGACCTGCTGAGTTACACCAGCATTTTGTGTCTATCTTCAGTATAAACCAGCATCTACAGTTCCTTCCTACATATATTATTGAATTACTGTTGGTAGGAACACACTGTGCACTCATTGGTGACTGGGTTTCCTACGTTAACACAAGGACCACATTGCAGAAGTATTTCATCAGCTGCAAATTACTTTGCTATGTTCTGAAATAGATGTTAAAGTTGCTAAATTAATGCAAGCCTGAATATTTTTTCCTTGACCATGACTTCTGTAATTTAATTGGACTTGAGCTATGGTTGACCATTTGGAGGGTGAAGTTAATTAAATTTCTAGGATGGGTCTGACTGATCGTGATCTTGCTCATGCCAGTATAACTAGCAGGTGGTTTAATATGGTGTGCCTTGTCAGTAAAGCATAAATCAACAAGGGTGGACTGTGATGTTGGTGGACCTTCTTCTGCATACCCAAGGAATTATGGAGTATGTATTAAGGTCATAAGGTTATAAGTGATAGGAGTAGAATTAGGTCATTCGGCCTATCAAGTCTACTCCGCCATTCAATCATGGCTGATCTATCTCTCCCTCCTAACCCCAGTCTCCTGCCTTCTCCCCATAACCTCTGACACCAATACCAATCAAGAATCTATCTATCTCTGCCTTAAAAATATCCACTGACCAGGCCTCCACAGCCTTCTGTGGCAAAGAATTACACAGATTCACTACCTGACTAAATAAATCTCATCTCCTTCCTAAAAGAATGTCCGAAAAGACATATTCATAGTCAGAGAGTTGTGGAGCACAGAAGCTGAGCGGCCTATCTACACCTATCCCATCTTCCTGAATTTGTCCAACGTCTCATTGTCCCATTCCTTTCCTTTTCATGTACCTATCCAAACGCTATAATTGCACTTGCCTCTACCACCTCCTCTGGCAACGTGTTCCAGAGACCCACAGCTCTGAGTAAATAAGTGGTCCCTCAGATCTCCTTTAACTATTTCCCCTCTCTCACCATGTCCCCTCATTTTAATCTCTTCCACCCTTCATAGACACATAATAAAAGTTAATGGAAAATAACTAACAAAGAGCTAAAACTCTTGTTTGAATCCATGGTGAGTTATTGTGATGTGACCAACCCTGGAGCAGATGTTATAATAAGTTTCAAAAGGGGGTTGAATAACTAGTTGTAGCTGCAAACCTACAGTCCCGTGGAGAAAGACACACATTGCTGGATTAATTTTGTGGGACAGGCAGCATCTCTGGAGAGAAGGAATGGGTGATGTTCCGGTTTGCGAGATTGGGAGAGAATGGGAGAGTTCAAAGTGCGGGCAGATGTGTGATGAGCCGAATGACTGCCTCTTTGCTCTCTCATTCTATTATTTTATGAAATCATTTTACAATTACTTTAGACTTTAAACCTTAGCGATACAGCGTGGAAACAGGCTCAGTGATCACCCCCGAACACTAGCACTATCCGACAGACTAGGGACAATTTTACCAAATCCAATTAACTTACAAACCTGTACATTTTTGGAGTGTGGGATGAAACCTGAGCACCCGGAGAAAATCCACGAGGTCACAGGGAGAACTGCAGATGCTGGTATACACCGAAGATGAACACAAAATACTGGAGTTACTCAGCAGGTCAGGCAGCTTCTCAGGAGTAAAGGAATAGGTGACGTTTCAGGTGGAGACCCTTCTTCAGACCGACAGTTTCTTTGACTTTTCTTGAAGTAGAAATATTGGCCAGAATACTGGGAAAAGCTTTGTCAACCTTCTTAGAATTTATCCTTGGAATCTTTTTAAGAGTACTGTGTTTACAAACCTGTTACGCTGCTGCAAGCTAGAATGTAATTGTGCCATTTCGGGACATATGACAATAATACACTCTAACAGTAAAATAAAGTGCTGGAGTAACTCAAAGAGTTGGGGGATGGTGTCAATGTATGTTTGGAACAAGGACTGCTCAACATAACCAACAAAAAGGCAGGCATCAAAGTATGGTTTGTGTCTTTAATTGTAGACCAGCTTCTGCAGTTCCTTGCGTCTGTCTCCAACAGTGTAACATTCCCAGTGTAGCTACTGCACTGAAGATTCTGACTTTAATTCTGTGCTTCCGTCTCCACAGAAGACACTGTATACTTTCTGACTCTCAGGTAAGAGGGCAATCTGATTAAAAGTGGAGCCAAGAGTAAACCCTTTGAATGAATAACCCGACTGGATTTGAATAAGTATCCCCATTATTGGAATTCTTTGACTGAACACTTCCATTATTGAGATATCTTTGAACGTACAAAACTTATTAACAGGTGCCTATGACTGAAGATCCCATTGATAAAGGTACTTTGCAAGAACATCCCCATTAGAAAGCAATTATTTGATACCTGTAGCCCTCCATAATGACTGCGATCATCAATGAAATTCCAACCTGTCAATTGTGTAGCTCTTTATCTTTGATCAAACGGCGATCCTGGATGTATTTAGCGTAAAAATGTATGACAATATCACAAGTTCGGGTGAAGGGTTCTGATGAAGGGTTTCAGCCCGAAACGTTGCCTATTTCCTTCGCTCCATAGATGCTGCTGCACCCGCTGAATTTCTCCAGCAATTTTGTCTACCTGACAATATCACAATGTTGATTTTTGGTTCGGGGGGCTGGGAGTTTGTTATAACGTGGTGCCCACCTACCTATTAATTTGGTTGCTCATTTAAGGCTGTTAACACTGGGTGAATGCTTTCAGCCAAATGACTTATTGGCAATAGGTTTTGCTCAAAGCAAAACTGCAATTACACAGAAGCTACTGAATCTACAAAACTAAAGAAGGTCAGTTTCCCTTCTATTTTCTAAACCGGTTTTCCTCGTAAAGGTGGATTGCCTGGGGATGTAGTCGTTTATTTCATTATCTTCCTCCTTCCTCCCCAGTTAATTGCCATCAATGTTTCCCGGCTCTTTTCAAAGCCTCCAGTAAATGCACTGCTTGCTCACATATTTAGGCCACCTGGGCTGTTGCCGTGACAACATTTCCCTGAAGCATCACGATCAAATGACACAACCTGGGCTGGAGATTAGACACAGAATGCTGGAGTAACTCAGCGGGTCAGGCAGCATCCCTGGGGAACATGGAGAGGCGATGTTTCGGGTTGAGACACTTCTTCAGACTGAGGAAGGATTCTGACCTGAAACGTCACCTGTCCATGTTCTCCGGGGATGCTGCCTGACCTGCTCAGTTACTCCAGCATTTCCCTTGGTAAACCGGCATCCGCAGTTCCTTGTTTCGACATTTTGAGCTCGAGATGAAGCTGTTTTCTCTGAATCTATACTGGACGGGCACCCACAGTGTGTTGAGGAAGTCTGTGATGCAGAGTTGCCAACAGGCCTATCTACAACAGGGAATGTGCTTTAAAATGTACACCAGTTATATTTAGCAATTGGTCTTCAAAGAGAAAAATGTATGGATTGTACACAATAACGGAATACTTAGCCCATCATAATTTCTTCGACCGACTTGACCAAACGTACATTATTACTTGGGAAAACAGAAACCATTGTGCAAGATGGAATAAAACAATTCAGAAGATAATTTAAAAACAATGAATAGATTGTGAAGTAACGGTTAACTCAGCGGGTCAGGCAGCATCCCTGGAGAAAGAGGATGGGTGACCTTTCGGGTCGGGACCCTTCCTCAGACTGAAAGTAGGGGGTGGGGGATGGGGGACTTGAAGAGCTGGAGGCAAAAAACGATTAGGAGCAATCAGGGCCAGCCACAAATGACCTCAGGTAGGTCGTTCCATCGTTGTCCAGGGAAGGTGTGATCTCAAGAGATACAGTGTGGAGAACTGTGGGACCGGTAAAATGACTAGGGTGGAGATTCTAGAGTGGAATTCTCTGTCTCAGAGGGCGGTGGAGGCCGGTTCTCTGGATACGTTCAAGAGAGAGCTAGATAGGGCTCTTAAAGATAGCAGAGTTAGGGGTTATGGGGAGAAGGCAGGAACGGGGTACTGATTGGGGATGATCAGCCATGATCACATTGAATGGCGGTGCTGGCTCGAAGGGCCGAATGGCCTACTCCTGCACCTATTGTCTATTGTCTATTGAGAGGAGTGGTGTGGGACAGGGAGGGGTGGGGGAAGGGAGTGGAAGGTGAAGTTACTTAAAATTAGAGAATTCAATGTTCATACTACTGGGTTGCAAGCAGCATATCTGGAGAACATGAACAGGTGATGTTTCGGGTCAGGCCTTTTTGAGGCAGAGATTCTTGTAGGCCTCCCCGATGATGGGGAGGTCAGTACTCCTGATGGACTGGGCAGTGTTCACTACTTTTTGCAATCTTCTTCCTTCCTGGGCCTTTGAGTTGCGGAACCAGGCCGCGATGCAACCAGTCGATATGCCCTCTACTGTTCACCTGGAGAAGTTGAAGAGACTATTTGTCGACATACCGAATCGCCACAATCCTCTGAGGAAGTAGAGGCGCTGATGGGCCTTCTTTATGCTCGCATCAATGTGCTGAGTCCAGGTCAGATCTTCCAGGATCTGCATGCCCAGAAATTTGAGGCTTATGACTCTCCCCACCCCCGTCCCGTCGATGAAGACAGGTTTGTGAATCCTCAGCCTTCCTCTTCCAAAGTCAACCATCAGTCCCTTGGTTTCCCTGACGCTGAGAGCATGGTTGATGTTTTGGGCACCATTTGGTCAGTCGAGCGATCTCCCTCCAATACTCGGACTCATCCACAACGTAACTTGCCCAACAACGGTGGGGTCGTTGGCAAATTTAAAGATGGAGTTGGAACTGGGTCACAGGCGTAGAGTGAGTAGAACAGGGGGGGTGAACACACAGCCTTGAGGTGCTCCTGTGATGAAGGTTATCGAGGGGGAAGGGTTGCTGCTTATGTAGTCAGATTCTAAATAAAGTACCAAGCAGCGTATTTACTTTTGAAGAGTAAAAGAGTACATTGTATTGTTTACAGTGTATTATGTTTACATATTCTGTTGTGCTGCAGCAAGTAAGAATGTCATTGTTCTAACTGGGACACATGACAATAAAACACTCTTGACTCTTGACGATTCGATACCATACGATAGAACTTTATTTATTCCAGGTGGGAAATTGATCTGCCAACAGTCATAAAACACAAAATACATGAAGCATGACATTAAAATGACGTGGGAAGGATTGGGGATGTGCAAAGATTGGGGAGGGGTGAGAGCGGAATCTGACCTCAGCCCAAGGACTTAGAATCTTTTTGATATCATGTCACACCGAGCTCAAAATATTTGGAGCTCTTGACCTTGGGATAGGAAATCGGACTCCAATTTAAAGTGCAACTTGTTATTTTGCACCACAGATTGTTGTTAGATCTATGCAGCCAATTACAAGGGTTAGTCCATCCCACCATTACCACATTAATTGACAGACACCTTTGTGACTTCTTCTTCTTCTTCTTCTAGCGTGTGGCGTGCACAGCCTAAAGTTGTAAGACAACTTGTTCTGTTTGATCTTCTGTTTGTGCACGCCAGGTTGATAGCATTCGTCGAAACAGGGTGGACCACGTGAAGGTTGCAATTTCCCACCCCACCTTTCCTTCATTTAGAATAGGGATGAGATGTTATGAGTTTGGGAGGCACGGTAGAGTTGCTGCCTTACATCGCCAGAGACCTGGGTTCGATCCCAACTACTGGTCCTGTCTGTACAGAATTTGTATGTTCTCCCCGTGACCTGCATGGGTATTCTCCGGGTGCTCCGGTTTCCTCCCACACTCCAAAGAAGTACAGGTTTGTAGGTTAATTGACTTTGGTAAGATTGTAAATTGTCCCCAGTGTGTGTAGGATAGTGTTAGTGTGCGGGGATGGCTGGTTGGCGCGGACTCAGTGGGCTGAAGGGCCTGTTTCCGTTCTGTTTTGCTAAATTCCTCTACACCAAAAGGGCTGGACAAAATGGAGCATGGATATGTTGCTCTGGTGTATTTGTATGTCGAGAGAATGACATTGAAAGAGTTGGTTGGAATGAGAAATAGACGGAGAAAATCAAAGACATCACCCACAGTGTCACTGGCATTAAAACAAAGCATTCGTAAATCGAGGAACATCTATATCAACATCATACACTATTTTTTTAAACTTGTTTATTGTTCAATGCATCATAGCAGGCATTAAACGAGGCCAATAAGGATAGTCAGGCAACAGTCATGAGGTGATCCGGGATAGAGTTTTATAAAGTGAGTAATCAAGATCTATTACATTGAAATCAATAACAGTTTAATGAGTGTCTGACCGTCAATTTTTCAGTCCTTTTATCTTTTTTTACTGGAAACATAACTGATTATGAGAGGCCTTGATAAACCAGCACACAAGTATATTATGTGCGTTAATTTTATGTGGTAGGTTTTCTGTAATATGAATACGCTGCGAGGTCCTGCTGTGCTAATTTCCAAAAGATAGTGCCAGCCCGGCACTAGGCCAAGGGCACACAATGTCATCAATGCAGAGAGACAACAAGTGCAGCAATCTGCTGGCAGGCAGGTGCCTGGTGTCCGCGACAGTCCCCAGTGTGAAAGCCGGTGACCCGAGCTGGAAAGGTATGGCGTCACTGGAAGCTGCGTTGAAACGCTGAGGAAACACGCCACTCCGTTGTCACATCTTGTTCATTGCGGCACTTCTGATTCCCACTGATAATAATAACTCAAAGGAAACTGGTTGTTGATGTAGAAATAGAAGATTGTGGAAACAACCAGCAGGCCGGCGAGCACCTGTGGGAAGGGAAACGGGCAGTGTGGCAGGTCTGGAAGCTAATGTTGGAACTGGGAATTTCCCAGTTTTTCCCGATTTACGTAGTCTCTGAAATTTATGTTGAGGTTGGAGTCGGGACTTCTTTTACCGACTCCTACTCCAGCAGCACCAAAATTCCTCCGACTCCAACTCTGACTCCGACTCCAAAGCCCTGGGAAAGAGAGAAATTCATTGGTTTAGGTAGAAGAGAAGTTGAGGAAGAGAATGGATGAGACAAGGAGAATATTTGTGTTAGGGTGAGACTGGATGACCTAATGTGGCTGTGTAGGGGTGTTTAGCTTTATTTTAGAGGTACAGCTCGGAAACAGGCACTTGGGCCCACCTTTCTCTCCAGCGATGCCGACTGAACCACTGAGTTGCTCCAGCACTTTATGTCTATCTTCAGTATTAACCAGATAAACCTACAACTCCTCCCTACACAAAACAAATCTCATCCCCGGTATCAATCATTTAAAACTATAATATAAAACTACACTCAAAATCTACCATTGACGGCAGACATTACAATCTAAAGTTCTCCGTCCATCTCATTGACTCACCTCCACCACCTCCAGTCGAGATGCTTCATCTGTTCTATCAGCGCCACAAACAGACTGTCACAGCTCTCCGATCAGCACGCTGTCTTTTCCGTCAGTGTGAAGATTAGCTCGAAGGTCATGTCTATTACAATGTCGGAGCCCAGCTGGTTTTGTGACACATTTAATACTATTTAATCAAGGGAGGTCAATAGAGCCAAGATGCTGATCTAATTGAATGAGAGAGCAGGTCCTAAACCTAAGTCCAAACCATTTGGCTAGAATGTCCTCTCGTGTCCCAGCCCTAAGTGTATGGGAACATGATGGTTAAAGCAAGAGATCACCGTCCTGGCGCCTGAGAAACAATCTGAAAATGTAAGTCCAAGTCACCATATAAACATCCTATTTCAGCTGCCCTCTTATGTAGAGTCATAGAGTCGTACAGGGTGGAAACTTGCCCGCACAGGCCAATATGTCCCATCTACACTAGACCCACCTGCCTGCATTTGACCCATATCCCTCCAAACTTGTCCTATCCATGTACCTGTCTAACTGTTTCTTAAACGTCATGTTTGAATGTCATACCAGAATTGTACTCCTAAAATTGCTGTTGGTCAGGTATTGGAATAATAAACCTGTCCTAGTCATGTACCTGTCTAAATGTTCCTTAATCCTTGCCATAGTACCTGCCTCAACTACCTCCTCCGGCAGCTCGATACAGACACCTATCCCCCTTTGCGTGAAAAAATTATCCCTCGGGTTCCTATTAAATCTTCCCCCCTTCAACTTAAACCGTTGTCCTCTGGTTCTTGATTCCCCTCCTCTGGGCAAGAGACTCTGTGCATCATATCATACCTGCCACCAATATCATGTGGATGGATACATTAGATCTAAATGTCTGCCGTAGATGGCAGATTATAAGTGTAGTTCTACATTATAGTTTTAAATGATTGATACTGGGGATTAGATTATCTCTGCTGGCTTGCACCAAGCACATACAAGAGGGCAGTCCTCCAATATCATCAACCGGCTTTTGGATCTATTAACTTCAGTGTTTGCTCATTGTTGTTTAATCGTGTTCTCTACTGGTGACAGTGCCCACAGCTATCGGCGCTTCTAGGCTTTGGATTCTCCTCACCAATATCCTCCCCCCCCCCTCCTTCCCACCTACCTGCCAACCACCTCCTATTTCCAGCTCTCCAGAAATACAAGTTGTGCTGAAGGTCCCACTTGGTGCCCACAGACTAATGGATGCGTCAGAATGACGCTCAAACTCTGAGGCTAGTATGCACCTCCTCATGTGTAGGAAGGAACTGCAGATGCTGGTTTATACCAAAGACAGATGCAAAGTGCTGGAGTAGCTCAGCGGGTCGGGCAGCATCTCTGGAGGAGAAGGATGGGTGACGTTTCGGGTTGGGATCCTTCTTCAGACAGCAAGTAGAGGGGAGGGAACTGGAGGTAAGAAAAGGCCAGAACAAAGCAGAGCTGTCTACAGATGACCAAGGAAGGGTGGAGCCCATAATGGCCCATTGGTGGCTGGGGAAGAGGTGATACTGTTCACATCCTTGTATCTCTTCATTATCACTTCTTCTCCAGCCAACAGTTGGTCTGCCTAAACTATCTAAAGTATCTGCCTAAACTATCTCTTTTGATAGCTCATTCCATATACCCACCACCTTCTGAGTGAAAAAGTTGTCCTTCAGGTTCCTATTGAATCTTTCCTCTCTTACTTTAAACCTATGTCCTCTGGTTTTTGATTCCCCTATCGTGGGTAAAACACTCTATACATTCACCCTATCCATTCCCCTCTTATTTTTATACTCTATAGGATTACCCCTCAGAATCCTGTGCTCCAAGGAATAGACTCCTAGCCACTCCAACCTACCCCTAAAGCTCAGGCTATTCAGTCCAGGCAAAATCCTCGGAAATTGACCTGGGTCCAATCCTGTCTGTACGGAGTTTGTACGTTCTCCCCGTGACCTGCGTGAGTTTTCTTCGAGATCTTCGGTATCCTCCCATACTCCAGAGACGTACAGGTTTGTAGGTTTAAGAAGGAACTGCAGATGCTGGAAAATCGAAGGTAGACAAAAATGCTGGAGAAACTCAGCGGGTGAGGCAGCATCTGTGGAGCGAAGGAAATAGGCAACGTTTCGGGCCGAAACCCCTTCTTCAGTGATGTAGGTTAATTGGCTTGGTAAATGTAAATATTGTCCCTAGTGGGTGTAGGATAGTGTTAGTGTGCGGGGATCGCTGGTCGGCGCGGACCCGGTGGACCGAAAGGGCCTGTTTCCACGCTGTATCTGTAAACTAAACTGAACTAAACTAAATCTTCTTTGCTTCTTCTTCTTTCCTGCTTAAAATGATCTCTCACATTACTTGCGAGACTCTGTTAAGAGAGTGAAAACTGTCTTTTACGTTCATTTCCTTGGTCATCTGTGTCGGATCTGATTTGTTCTGAATCATTTTGTTCCTCTGGTTTCCCTTTCCCCTGACTCTGTCTGAAGAAGTGTCTCGACCCGAAATGTAACCTATTCCTTTCCTCCGGAGATGCTGCCTGACCCGCTGAGTTACGCCAGCATTTTGTGTCTATCTTCCGTGTGAACCGGCATCTACAGTTCCTTCCTACACATCGATAACTGCCTTTGGTGTTATAATAATGTGGTCCAGGTAATGTCTGGTGTCATAGCCATGTTATCTGTGATCAGCATCGTGGTGGTTTGTAGGAGGAGGCTTGGTAAATGATCCTCACAGAGAAGCTCGAGACAGTTTTTCCTTCGTGTTTTTGATCCCTTGTGGCAATCAAAGGCCCAGCCAAAATAGTGCCACGTGATGTTTCCCAATGTGTCAGCTATACGAACTGGCACAAGGTACAAGTTCGGGGAGATTTTGTCTAGGTGCATATAAGAATTTTTTTTCTTCTTTCTCACAGTTTGTTTAAATGAAGCTGAAATGATTCTTCAGCAAACTGCTGAGCTCAGCCATTTGTTGCCCTGTAAATTCTAAGATGGCGTCATCCCCCTCGTACCTGGACTGACAGCCCTCCCGCTGTAAAACTACTCGGCAATAGCAACTTCCAGGCACCGACGGTCTTTGCAACCGCTCAATGGACCAAGCCCGACAGAGAGGGCAGAAAGTGCAGATGCTGGTTTAAACCGAAGACAGACACAAAATGCTGGAGTAACTCAGCGGGACAGGCGGCATCTCTGGAGAGAAGGAATGGGTGACGTTTCGGGTCGAGACCCTTCTTCAGACCGACAGAGAACTGGGTTTTAGTTTTCGACACCTGAATTTTCACCATTCCTTGAGGAAAATTAAAGTGCTCTGTTTTTTGATGGGAACACTGCCACTTAAATTTCCATTTTGTAAATAAAGATTCCATTTTTGTAATATGACCCTAATGATAAAAGCCTGCACAACTTTGCCAACAGTGCAATCTTAACAGAGGTTGCAAACAGCTTGATCTTGAATCTAAACGACAGAATGATCCCATTTAGATAATGACTCTCTTACTATTATTGCACACTGAGGGACTTACTTATCTGGAGCGCAGCCATGATAGAGTGCATGCTATGCCTTGCTAAAACTTAACACACTGGCCTGCGAGCTCGGCAGATGTTTAGAGTGTTTGGTATGTCTAGCTAAGTCTGGGGAGAATCGGTATAGGGTTCACTTCAATCAAGTGAAATAATGCAACAGAGCGTTATTGGAACCAAGAAATTACAATGCAGGGTTTGAAGATGAAGTAGAAACTGTGGTAGGAATTCATCAAGAGACACATCGTTCATCGAACATAGAACTGAACAGGAACAGTCCATTCGGCCCACAATGTCTGTGCTGAACCTGATGCCAAGTTGAACTAATCTCCTCTGCCTATGGCACTGCCTCCACCACTACCCCGGGCAGCACTTTCCAGGCACCCAACATACTCTGCTTTAAATTCCCCTCCTCTCCTTTTTGAGGTACGATCACTAGTCCTTGACATTTCCACCCTGGGAGAAAGGTTCTGACTGTTACCCTGTCTGAGCCTCATCATTTCATATACTTCTATCTGGTCTCTCCTCAACCGCCTATGTTCCCGAGAACACAATCCAAGTTTGTCCAACCTCTCATTATGTCTGAAGAAGGGTCTCGACCCGAAACGTCGCCAATTCCTTCTCTCCATAGATGCTGCCTCACCCGCTGAGTTTCTCCAGCATTTTTGGTCTACCCTCTCATTATAAGGTAATACCCAGACAGCCGTCTAGTAAATCTCTTGCACCATCTCCAAAGCCTCCACATCCTTCCTGTAATGGGGTGACCAGAGCTACCCCAAATGTGGTGTAACCAAGATTTCATCACATCCGGCTCTCTGCCCTCTAAAGCCTCCAACCTTAACGTTCCCCAGTCCTGCACGGCCCGATTTTATCTTTTCGCCAAAATCCACAAACAGAACTGTCCTGGCAGACCCATTGCTTCTGCTTGTTCATGTCCCACTGAATTAATTACCACATACCTCGACTCCATCCTATCCCCCCCTGGTCCAATCCCTCCCTACCTGTCCAAGACATCTCACACGCTCTTCGTCTCTTCAATGACTTCTGTTTTCCAGGCCCCCACTCCCTCATCTTTACAATGGATGTCCAGTCACTCGACACCTTCATCCCCCACCAGGAAGGTCTCAAAGCCCTCCATTTATTCCTCGGCCGCAGAACCAGCCAATTTCCATTTACTAATACTCTCCTCCGCCTAGCAGAGCTGGTCCTTACCTTCAACAACTTCTCCTTTGACTCCTCCCATTTCATCAAAATGCAAGGCGCAGCTATGGGCACTCCCATGGGCCCTAGCTATGCCGGCCTTTTTGTAGGGTACGTTGAACAATCCCTGTTCCAGGCGTACACTGGCCCTATCCCCGAACTCTACCTCCGCTACATTGATGACTGCATCGGTGCTACCTCCTGCACCCTTGCAGAACTCACTGACTTCATCAACTTCACCACTAATTTCCATCCTGCACTCAAATTTACGGAGCATCTCCGACATCTCCCTACCGTTTCTAGATCTCACCGTCTCCATCACAGGAGACTATTTCTATTACAAACCCACTGACTCCCATAGCTATCTAGACTACACTTCCCACCCTGCTTCCTGTAAAGACTCTATCCCTTACTCCCAATTCCTCCGTCTATGCTGCATCTGCGCCCAGGATGAGGTTTGCCATACCAGGTCATCGGAGATGTCCTCATTCTTTAGGGAACGGGGGTTCCCCTCTTCCATTATAGATGAGGCTCTCACGGAGGTCTCCTTGATATCCCGCAGCTCCACTCTTGCTCCGCCTCCCCCTATTGGCAGACCGGAAGCAAAGAGATTGGCAGACCGGAAGCAAAGAGTAGGAGTGAACGGGTCCTTTGCAGAATGGCAGGCAGTGGCGAGTGGAGTGCCGCAAGGCTCGGTGTTGGGGCCGCAACTGTTTACCACATATATTAATGATTTGGAAGAGGGAATTAGGAGCAACACTAGCAAGTTTGCAGATGACACAAAGCTGGGTGGCAGTGTGAACTGTGAAGCGAATGTTAGGAGGTTGCAGGGTGACCTGGACAGGTTGAGTGAGTGGGCAGATGCGTGGCAGATGCAGTATAATATAGATAAATGTGAGGTTATCCACTTTGGCGGCAAAAACAAGGGGGCAGATTATTATCTCAATGGGGTTAGGTTAGGTAAGGGGGAGGTGCAGCGAGACCTGGGCATCCTTGTACACCGGTCACTAAAAGTTGGCATGCAGGTACAGCAGGCAGTGAAGAAAGCTAATGGAATGTTGGCCATCATAACAAGAGGATTTCAGTATAGGAGAAAAGAGGTTCTTCTGCAGTTGTATAGGGCTCTGGTGAGACCACATCTGGAGTATTGTGTACAGTTTTGGTCTCCTAATTTGAGGAAGGACATCCTTGTGATTGAGGCAGTGCAGCGTAGGTTCACGAGATTGATCCCTGGGATGTCGGGCTGTCATATGAGGAAAGATTGAAAAGACTAGGCTTGTATTCACTGAAGTTTAGAAGGATGAGGGGGAATCTTATAGAAACATATAAAATTATAAAAGGACTGGACAAGCTAGATGCAGGAAAAATGTTCCCAATGTTGGGCCACAGTCTTAGAATAAAGGGGAGGTCATTTAAGACTGAGGTGAGAAAAAACTTTTTCACTCAGAGAGTTGTGAATTTATGGAATTCCCTGCCACAGAGGGCAGTGGAGGCCAAATCACTGGATGGATTTAAGAGAGAGTTAGATAGAGCTCTAGGGGCTAGTGGAGTCAAGGGATATGGGGAGAAGGCAGGCACGGGTTATTGATAGGGGACGATCAGCCATGATCATAATGAATGGCGGTGTTGGCTCGAAGGGCCGAATGGCCTCCTCCTGCACCTATTTTCTATGTTTCTATGTTTCTATTTGTAACAAGAACAGAGTCCCCCTCGTCCTCACCTTCCACCCCATCAGCCGTCGCATACAACATATAATCCAACATTTTCGCCACCTCAACGGGATCCCACTACTGGCCACATCTTCTCATCTCCACCCCTTTCTGCTTTCCGCAGAGACCGTTCCCTCCATAATTCCCTGATCAACTCGTCCCTTCCCGCCCAAACCACCCCCTCCCTGGGTACTTTACCCTGCAACTGCAGGAGATGCACCACCTGTCCCTTTACCTCCACCCTCGACTCCATCCAAGGACCCCGGCAGTCTTTCCAGGTGAGGCAGAGGTTCACTTGCACCTCCTCCAACCTCATCTACTGTATCCACTGTTCCAGGTGTCAACTCCCATAAATCGGCGAGACCAAGCGCAGGCTTGGTGATCGTTTCGTTGAACACCTCCGCTCAGTCCGTCTTAACCTACCTGATCTCCCGGTTGCTCAACACTTTAACTCCCCCTCCCATTCCCAATCAGACCTTACTGTCCTGGGCCTCCTCCATTGTTAGAGTGAGGCCCAGCGCAAATTGGAGGAACAGCACCTCATATTTCGCTTGGGTAGCTTACACCTCAGCGGTATGAACATTGACTTCTCTAACTTCAGATAGCCCTTGCTTTCCCTCTCTCTCCATCCCCTCCCCCTTCCCAGTTCTCCCACTAGTCTTACTGTCTCTGTCTACATTCTATTTCTGTCCCGCCCACTCCCCTGACATCAGTCTGAAGAAGGGTCTCGACCATTCCTTCTCTCCAGAGATGCTGCCTGTCCCGCTGTGTTACTCCAGCATTTTGTGTCTACCTTGGCGTAGTCAAAGTCCTATAACGCTGCAACATGACTTCCTGAATCCTCCTGCTGACTGACGAAGGGAAGTATAGCATATGCATTCTTTACCACTCAAAGAGATTGCAGAAGCTGGAACCTTGAGCAAAAGTCAAATGCTGGAGGAACTCAGCGGGTCAGGCAGTGGAGAGATGGTGTTTCAGGTCATGATATTTCTTCAGACTGATCGGGAGAGGCCAGACTCAAAACATCGCCTGTTCATTTCCCCCAATGGATTCTGCCTGACCTGACGAATTCCTCCAGCAGTTTGTGTTTTGCATAGTTGAATTCATCTCCTGTTTTAGGTGCCAAATACACAAAGTGGTAACACATGCAAATAAACTCCACTCCTGAAATTCATGTTGCAGTGTCTTCAATGAAACTAAATGTAACTAACTCCACCCATCTGCTAATCAGCCTCCGACCCCCGCTTAGCTGTATCCACCTATCACTTCCCAGGTTTAGCTTGATTGCAGTCTCTCTTTTCCAGCTTTCACCCCCCCATACAATCATGCTGAAGAAGGTTCTTGGAAGCAATCCAGAGCAAAGATCCTATAGCGGAGCAAGATAGACCCCTCCTTCTAAATGCAATGGGCTGACGTGTAGTACACAACAGAGCGGAACGTGGGCCTTTTTTTCATCCATTTCAGTAACCCGACCCGACCCGACCCAACCCGACTCGCAGTGTAATCAACGTTGCAGGGGGAACAGTTTGTGTTCATAAATTATAATTCTGAAAATGAGAAGATTTTTACCAAATAACGAGGATGTTTTTACGAGGATGTTTTCGTAACCGGCTTCCGTCTCCGCACTAGTTATCTTTGCTCCGCTATGGGATCATTGGGAAGGAGACGGAAGCCGGTTACGGAAATGGGGCCGAAAATTACCCATGAATCTGCCCATGACCGTACTACGTCTTTTTCGTCGAGTGATCTATCTTGCTTGTTATAGGATCTTTGCTCCAGATGTGGCTGAATGCTGGAATTTTCAAACCACCGGCACTCTTGGCGACACTCCACCAAAAGGACTTCAGCAAGTTAAGAACGTATCCTTCCACTTTCTCGAGGGCAATGATGGAGGTGCAGTGAATGCTGGCATGGCCTGTCATACCGGATCCTGCAAAAGAATAAGGAATAAAAGCCCCACCGAGGATTCCCCTTTGGGGAATACCAGACAAAATGTGTTGGGAGGAACTGCAGATGCTGGTTTAATCCGAAGATGGACACAAAAAGCTGGAGGAGTTCAGTGGGACAGGCAGCATCTCTGGAGAAAAGGAATAGGTGACGTTTCGGGTTGAGATCCTTATTCAGACTGAGAGTCAGAGGAGAGGGAGATGCGAGATATAGATGGTGAGAGAGATATAGATCAAATGAATGAAAGACATGCAAAAAAGTCCGCTTCCTTTTTAATCGTTACTTCTTTGCATATCTTTCATTCAATTTGTTTTCTATCTCTCCACTTCATCGTCTATATTTCTTGTGTCCCTTTCACCTGACAGTGTGAAGGAGGGTCTTGATCTGAAACATCGCCTATTCCTTTTCTCCAGAGATGCTGCCTGACCCGCTGAGTTACTCCCAGCATTTTGTGTCTATTTCAGTTTAGTTTAGTTTAGAGATACAGCATGGAAACTGGCCCTTCGGCCCACTGATTCAGCGCCGACCAGCAATCCCAGCACATTAATGCTATCCTACACACACTAGGGACAATTTACATTTTAGACAATAGACAATAGGTGCAGGAGTAGGCCATTCGGCCCTTCAATGTGATCATGGCTGATCATCCTCAATCAGTACCCCGTTCCTGCCTTCTCCCCATATCCCCTGACTCCGCTATTTTAATACCAAGCCAATTAACCTACAAACCTAGATGTCCTTGGAGAGTGGGAGGAAACCGAACATCTCGGAGAAAACCCACACAGGTCACGGGGAGAACGTGCAGACTCCATACAGACAGCACCCGTAGACGGGATCGTACCCGGGTCTCTGGCGCTGTAAGGCAGCAACTCTACCGCTGCCCAACTACCAGCCCGACCCAACTTCCAGCCCGATGAATCCCTCTCTGCAACAACTAGGCTGAAAGGACACCCTCATTTCCAGAGGAGATTTGGAACCCTTCCTTCCTTCCTTCCCCCTGCGTCACGTCACAATGTGGTCAGAGTCAAACTCCCAAACTTTGGGGGGGCTCAACATTGCAAAGGAAAAGTGAACATTCTCAGCCCAGTCTTATTCTGCGGATAAAAACAAAGCTGACATTTGTGGAAGACCAGCATTTGATTTATTAAACTTGAAATATTACAGTTTCATCCAGGTGTTCACTCATCTGGATTCCGCAGTCGATTGATGGATTGGTGGAATCTGGCACTGGCAGAAAAATAGCTATTACCAAAATACCTTTCAACATTTACTCGATCTTCAAGCATCAGATAAGTGACGGCCCATCGTAAATAACGCGAGAATTGTTCTCAAACCAAATGGAGGTATGTGGTCACATAACTTTGCACAGTTAACAACATTCAGACACAAGAACGTGGCCTCAGCGACTAGTAACATGTTGATGATGGAGACCAGTAACATGACATTCACAGAGGGCAATCTGCGACCACGAGGATGGTATTCACAGTGTTTATTTCAATTTCACATTGAGGAGATTGCAGGTAAATCTGTGATTGTAGAAGGACATTTCCTGACGCACATTTGAAGAAAGAAAAAGACGAGAACCGAAGGGGCAGGACTTTGTCCACGTTTAAGACATCCTGTTCCTTTTGTATATTTCATACAAGGGCAACATTAAACTGATGATTTGTTCATAAATCCAATTACCTTTTTTATATGAAACTAATAATCAGTTCATTTCTTGCAATATATTTACACAGAGGCTGAATAATGTCCCTTGCTAAATGTCAACCGTTGCCAAAGCGAAAATCTTTCCAAGGTCAAAGATCTCCAGCTGGTGAATGATGAAACATTAGAAGCTACTTGCTAATGAAGTATAAAGAAATAACGTTCTCACTGAAGTTTTGCCTTCAACCAAACATAACTGGGAAGGCAATAGGCAGGTAGCTTTCTTCATGACACTTGATGCCTGCGTACTCTTGAGATAATTTCATATGGTTTAGTAAGACAATGTAGCAGCTGTTCCCAGCAAGTCCATACTCTTCCGCACAGAAAGCCAGGCAAGTGGAAACTCTTAAACGTTATCAAACTGGTAACAGCTGGAAGACCGAACTGCACAAATAAAATTGGAAAGCAAAAAAAAAAAAACTACATGTGCTGAGCATCTGAAATAAGAGTGAAAAATGCTGGAGGTACTCGGGAGTTCAGGCAGCACCTGTGGGGACAGAAGTAGAGCTAACGTTTCAGGTCACTGATCTTTCAGCACTGAGATGTGAGCTTCTTCTCTTCCATTGTCAGGCTTCTGAACGGTCCTTCCATAAGCTCGGGTACTGTCCGATTCACCTCTACCCCATTGTGGACATTGGACCTTGTTCACCCGTTCATAAGTTATAGGAGCATTCGGCCCATCAAGTCTACTCCGCCATTCGATCATGGCTGATCTATCTTTCCCTCTCAACCCCATTCTCCTGCCTTCTCCCCAGAACCCCAGATACACATTATCTCTCGAACTGATGCACTACAAAGCTGAGAACTATATTCTGCAAACTGTATCTTCCAAATTGCTCTATCTATTGTGCTTGAGTTTGACTTGTTTGTATTTAGGAATAGCGTTATCTAATCTGTTAGGATAGCATGGAAAACAAAGCTTTTCACTGTACCTCGGTACACATGACAATAATAAACCTAAAACCAATATGTTTGATGTTTTGAAAGATTGAAAGATAATTGAAACAGGCCCTTCAGTCCATGCCGACCATTGGTAACCCATTCACACGAGTTTTATATCATCCCACATTTTATTCCACTCCCTAATGTTTTATGTGTCATTCCTAACTGTCATGTTGTCACTTGCGGGCGGAGCACCAAGGCAAATTCCTTGTATGTGAATACTTGGCCAATAAACTTATTCATTCATTCATTCATTCTAGGGGTAATTTACAGAAGCCAATTAATCTTTGGGTTGTGAGAAGAAACCGAGCACCAGGAGGAAACAGGAGCCTAGGTCAGAATCGAACCGGCGTCTCTGGCACTGTGAGGCAGTTGGTCTACCGGCTGTGCCACTGTGTCGGCCTTGTCTATGGTGCAGAGCAAAAGAGGCGTCGAGAGAACAAATGGAATATCTGCGATAGAGTGGAGACCAAGAGAAACAAACGGCATAAATTGCTGTAGGTGCTGTTTGAGAGAGGGCAGTGCATCCCTTTCCATAGCTCACCAGCTGGGGAAAGTGTAAATAGTGGAGATAAATGTGTGGAAGAGAGAGAGAGAGAGGAGGTAAATGGTGGAACTGTGAAATGTGGAACACAGCAATTGGTGGAAGTCTGAACGAAGAGAGAGTGGTTGAGGTGCTCTCTCTTAGTCAAAACCAACTGCATGCTGTTTGTGTCATCTGGTCAACTTGGTGTCCACTCTACCACAGTCGTTCCATCTGTCACTCCGCCTGCACGTTTTCTAGTAACTGATGGAAGATTATTGACCTGAAACAAGACTCTGCAGATGTTGTCTGACCTGCAGAATAAGAGATGAAGTGCTGGAGGAACTCAGCGGGCCAGGCAGCGTCTGTGGAAGGAATGGACGGACAATATTTCAGGTCGGGACTCTTCTTCAGACCCTTCCATGGCGTAACTCCAGCATTTTCTGTGTTTTTTTTAAATTGTACAAATAAAATGTTCTTTTGACGTATTACATCTTTGATAATCTCTTTACTGACTTGGAAAAGGTGGACTGCAGTCCAAACCTTTGAGTTAAAACCATGCACAAAATAATAACGCATTACCCTTTTTCAGATTCAACTTTGATGTGGCTCCACAATATCTATTGCTGCACGTAAAATACAAATGATTATCTAAAGACTTTTGTAAAATAAATGTGTATGTCCCTTTCAAATAAGCAGACATTCTGAAACTATTTATGTTCAGTTTTGGGGTAAGGGGAACCAATGGTGAGACTAGCAATCAAAGTCAGTCCAACAATAGTATTGAAACTAATATCTCTGGATCCATGCATCTGGATTTGAGCTCAATTCATCACCATTCTACCGATACAATGTGCCTCCATGAGGCAGGGTTTCCAAAATATTTAACATTGAAACATAAACTCTAAAATTTGCACAAAAACTAAAAGGCATGATTGACACAAAACATAAACCAATGTCTTAAGTAAAGAATTCGCTTGGATTATTATTAGGATCTTTTAAATAGAATTTATTAAAAACAGCGGTAATCTAGTAATCTCCCTGGTCGGAACATGTTTGATGACACCTTTCTCCGTTATTTTCTTGTTACGTCTGTGAGAGCAGGCATCACAAACCCGGTACACGTGGACAGTGTGATTTTTTAAATTCCAAAATACATGAATCCCCTGAAATCTCTCAGGCGAGAAATCCGTGCTTTCCACTTCCAGCCTTTACAATTGGGCTTGGTAACTCTGGAGCTCCCCGGATGAGGGATGATCATAAGTGATCGATGAAGGTCCAGCAGAGAGGAAGGTCAGCTAGAACACTAAGCTTCTGGGTATCGCCATCAAGCCACTAGACTTCTTGGTGTCGCCACCCCCTGAAATCTGTGTCACGAACGAACTCCAATGGGGCTGAGATTTCATATCCTCAATGTTATCGACCCAAACTGGGGGGGTTGAACCAGGGGCCGTGCTCGTTCTATGAATTGAATACTTCTTTATTCCTTTGATTGCTGCAAGCCTGATGCCGCTGATTTTTCGTCAACCATTTTGATTTCAGAGTTCTTTTTTTTCCGATTTTTCTTTCTTTTTTTCCCCTATAAAAAAAAAACCCGCCCTCGCACAGAATACCTTTTGCTAACGACTGACATTTTAAAGAACTCACAAAAATATTGTGCAAAAAAGGCTGGTAAACCATGGTTCTACCAGGACTCTACACACATCTACATCAGCTCTGTAATAGTCTTTTGTTACTGAAACCATATTCTCTTAATATGACGTTCATCTAAATATATTTGCAGTATAAAACTGCCGATTCTAGATGTTAAAGCAAGGAGGCAGAACTCTGCCATGCATAACTTATAATGTTCACATTGTTGACTGCATAGTTCCCTTTTTATTCTCCGAAATGTCTGTACTGTTTTGAACCCTGAAGTCAATACGGTGCAAAAAGAAAAGGTGTATGTGTTGCCCTCAGAGGGCCTGGGGTCGCTCTGAAAAAGGCTGGTCCGAGAAATGGCGTCTGGAAGAGTGTGGTCGGTCGAAAACTGAGATTTGGCATAGCGCAGAGAGCGGCTGCTGTTAAAGGATTAGGTAGGAAACCGGTTGCTATCGGTTTTGTGAGATGCTTCTGAAAAGCCAGCTTTGTCTGAGGAAACAAAAAAAACATTAAAAAATGATTATGATGTTCCAACCACACTGGATCATAATTATTGCTTACCATTACCGGTCCTCACCTTTGATCGAAAAGCAAAATTTCGTTTTGTTTCGAGATACAGCAGGGAAACAGGCCCTTCGGCCCACTGAGTCCATGCCGACCATTGATCGCCTGCTTACACTAGATCGATGTTATCCCACGTTATCATCCATTTCCTGCACGTGAGGGACCAATTAACCTGCAAACCCGCACGTCCTTGTGATGTGGAAGGAAACGGCGGCACTCAGAGGAAACCCACGCAGTCACAGGGGGGACGTGCAAACTCCACACAGGCAGCACCCGAGGTCAGGATCGAACCCGGGTCTCTGGCGCCGTGAGGCAGCAGCAGCTCTAGCTGCTACACTCTGTGCTGCCCCTGAAAACTATGCAAGGGCAGAGAAACACATCCAAAGATGCTGGAAAGACTCAGAGTGGGAAACAGAGTAAACATATCAGGTCAGTGATCTTTCATTTGTTCTGTACAGAAATATAAAAGATCACTGAGCTGGTATGTTATTTCAATTTCTTGCTCTACAGATGCTGACTGACCTGCTGAGTATTCCGAGCATTTCCTGCTTTATTACCGTTGCACTTTATTACTACACCTTTTGGTCCTGGTTATGGCATTTCAGATGTAGGTAATAATATTTTTGTATACCGGGCAAAAGTATAGGGAAGTAGAGATAAGACAGTTGATCAACTATTATCTTGGAGAAACAAGGAATTGCAGATGCTGGAATCTTGAGCAAAATGCCAAAGTACTGGAGTAACTCAGCAGGTCAGGCAGCATCCCTGGAGAACTTAGATAGGTGACGTTTCAGACTGAAGAAAGGTCCCGACCCAAACGTTGCCTACCCATGTCTTTATTTAATTTAGACATTAGAGATACAGTGTGCAAACAGGCCCTTCGGCCCACCGAGTCCGCACTGACCTGCGATCGCCTAACACCAACACTATCCTACACAGTAGGGACAAGTTACAATTTTACCAAAACCTGTATGTCTTTGGAGTGTGGGAGGGAACAGGAGCGCCCGGAAAAAATCCACGCAGTCACGGGGAGAACGTACAAACTCCATACAGACAGCACCCGTAGTCAGGATTAAACTCGGGTCTCTGGTGCCTTAAGGCAGCATCTCTACCATTGCGCCACTTTGCCGCATGAATATCCTCCAGAGATACTGCCTGACCCGCTGAGTTACTCCAGCACTTTGATCCGCTATGATCTTACTGGAATGCACAGCAGTGTTGAGGGGGCCGAATGGACTAGGCCCTGCTGCCATTCCCTGAACAACACAATTCTTGAATTAAAAATACCTGGCCCAGTGAAGGATATTATGTTCTTTAACATATGGGATTTCAGTAATTTAACTATAATCCTATAAGGCACTTTCAAATCAGATGCATCTGTATTTATTTTAATTGTACTTTGTATTCAGATTTTGTTTTACCATCTCCTCTGAAGGATTAGCATCTTTGCTCTGCATCAAGCAGCCTTCTAATGTACTTTTGAAGTGCAACTTTATTTAGATTATTAGCACATCCCAACATCAAAGACATTTTCTAGTCTGAATCATAGATTTGTGTGATAGTTCTATCGGTGCCCAATTGTGAGTGGAACAGAATCCTCCAGTAAAGGCCTGGATAGAGTGGATGTTGAGAGGACGTGTCCACTAGTGGGAGAGCCTAGGATCAGAGGCCGTAGCCTCAGAATAAAAGGACGTACCTTTAGAAAAGAGATGAGGAGGAATTTCTTTAGTCAGAAGGTGGTGAATCTGTGGAATACATTGCCAAAGAAGGCTGTGGAGGCCAAGTCAATGGATTTTTTTTAAGGCAGAGAGAGATAGATTCTTGATTAGTACGGTTGTCAGGAGTTATGGTGAGAAGGCAGGAGAATGGGGTTGAGAGGAAAAGACAGATCAGCCATGATTGAATGGCGGAATAGACCTGATGGGCCGAATGGCCTATTTCGGCTCCCATGACTTCTGAACTTATACTTGGGGATATCGATCCCATCAGCAGGGTGGTGTAACTTAGGTGGAAGAGGGAAAAAAAAAAGTCAACTGTAATTGGTCTGTTAGGCCTCTCTCAGGAGCAGCAGTGCAGAGGGTAGTGAATCTTACGGCCGTCCCACCCCTTGAGATGCGAGTGGTCAGAGGCTGGTACTCACCGCCAACACCGCACTCTGTTGCAGCTTGGCATAAGGGCTGTATTTGGGCTTGGACGTCTTTCCTGTCAGCCTCTCCTTGTGTCTTCTGCTGGTCATATGCTGCATTGGAAGGCAAATAGATTTACAGATAAACAGAGTGCTTGAAAGACAGAAACACTTCATTCAGTTATTTTAGTAATACAGTCATTGACAAGCCTCCGTAAGAAAAATAGACGCAATGTGCTGGAGTAACTCAGCGGGTCAGACAGCATCTCTGGAGAAAAAGGATGAGTGACATTTTAGGTCGGAATCCTTCTTCAGACTGGAGTTCTTCAGTTCTGACCTGAAACATCACCCATTCTTTTTCTCCAGAGATAGACAATAGACAATAGACAATAGACAATAGGTGCAGGAGTAGGCCATTCAGCCCTTCGAGCCAGCACCGCCATTCAATGTGATCATGGCTGATCATCCCTAATCAGTACCCCGTTCCTGCCTTCTCCCCATATCCCCTGACTCCGCTATTTTTGAGAGCCCTATCTAGCTCTCTCTTGAAAGCATCCAGTGAACCTGCCTCCACTGCCCTCTGAGGCAGAGAATTCCACAGACTCACCACTCTCTGTGTGAAAAAGTGTTTCCTTGTCTCCGTTCTAAATGGCTTACTCCTTATTCTTAAACTGTGGCCCCTGGTTCTGGACTCCCCCAACATCGGGAACATGTTTCCTGCCTCTAGCGTGTCCAAGCCCTTTAACAATCTGATATGTTTCAATGAGATGCCCTCTCATCCTTCTAAACTCCAGAGTGTACAAGCCCAGCTGCTCCATTCACTCAGCATATGACAGTCCCGCCATCCCGGGAATTAACCTTGTAAACCTACGCTGCACTCCCTCAATAGCAAGAATGTCCTTCCTCAAATGTTGCCTGTCCCGCTGAATTACTCCAGCACTTTGTGTCTATCTTCGGCATAAACCAGCATCTGCAGTTCCTTCCTACCCCATAGGAAACCTGATGGTTCTGCTTACTGGATGATGTGTGCAATCTCACTACTCTGTAATCTCATGCAGAGTTGTTGCCAGCTCTCAGCCTAAGATCTTGCATAGTTTGACCAGTGTCTGCCAGTGGGATTGCTGCAGTCAATTTCCCCAGTGGGTTTACAGTCTTTATCTCTCTGCTTCTATCTCTTCACCTGTTCCCCACAGGCTCTCTCATGCAGAACTTCCATTGTCACTGCTTTTAAAGAAAAATCTATTTGATTCGGAAGACACCCCCTCGGCACTTCTGTCTTTGTGCAGCTGAAAATGCAGAAGAATACATGCATTTTCTTTCCAGAAATCCTACTACAAAGAACATATGAAGCAGCAACCTCTATTTGTCCTTCTTATATGTCCCTTCATTCAAGACGATCATGGTTGCTCTTTCCCCCTTCTCTATCATTTTCCCGCACTGGCCCTTTATCCAACAATTCCCTTATCATCTAAACATCTATCTATGTCCATCTAAAGTTCTTGGAAATCCTGGGACCTCGTGAGACCACTTGGGGCATTGTGGAAATTGTCCATGCAGGTTCTCCATAGCTCCTTCCAGAACAGGTGACCTTCAATATATTACAACTCCCTTCGTGAACGGCCTGATCTCAGCTGTACATTGTCAGAACTCTTGTCTGTTCAGTTATGGACGAGCAGAATTGGGCAAACAGTGGTGGTAGAGTTGCTGCCTTACAACGCCAGAGACCCATGTTCAATCCTGACTACGGGTGCTGACTGTACAGAGTTTGTACGTTCTCCCCGTGACCTGTACGAGTTTTCTCTGGATGCTCCAGTTTCCTTCCACACTCCAAAGATTTACAGGTTTGTTGGATAATTCATTTGGTAAAATTGTAACATTCTCCCGCGTGGGTGTTGGAAGAATCATCTTCCCTGGGATGTGTAGGAAGGAACTGCAGATGCTGGTTTACACCGAAGATAGGCACAAATTGATGGATTAACTCAGTGGGACAGGCAACACCTCTGGATAGATGTAATGGGTAATGTTTTGGGTCGAGACCCTTTTTAAGACTCTGAAACGTCGCGCATTCCTTCTCTCCAGTGATGCTGCCTGTCCCGCTGAGTTACTCCAGCATTTTGTGTCTACCTTCGGTTTAAACCAGCATCTGCAGTTCCTTCCTACACATGAGAACAAATTACCTCTGTGGCACAAGGTCACAATGTGTGACAAATGTGTTAATGTGGGACCAAATCACCTCATCCCCATAATGGAAACAGAGCCTCATGGCATGGCTAAGTATTTTAGAAAACCAAATGTATTTAGTCTTTGTGGGTGGATGACAATCTTAGGGTTTGAAAAATACAGAAAAGTGTGTTTTCTGTATGGTGAAGATGCCTGGCTAAAGCAGTTTGCTTGTCAGCCTCTATATATTATGTCTGAAGCATGAGGATAAGCTGCCATCGTACTCACCACGTATCATCCTGTTTATGCTGTGGTTTCTATGCACATTTATACTGTATATATAGGACCTGTTATTGAGGCTGTGTGCAGTTGGGTTCGAGACACTGAGCAAATGAACGATGGCAGAGAGGAGTAATAGGCAGCCAGGGAGAAGAGTCAGCGGGTTGCAGTGCTTAGCGACTTGACTTAAAAGAATCAGTAGTAAGGAAGGCAAATGCAGTGTCAGCATTTATTTCAAGAGGACCAGAATACAATAACAGGGATGTAACGCTGAGGCTTTTTTATAGCACTGGTCAGACTACGTTTGAAGGATTGTGAGCAGTTTTAGGCCCCATATCTGAGGAGGGATGAACTGTTGTCGAGGAGGGTCCCTGGGAGGTTTACAAGAATGATCACGAGGATGGTAGACACAAAATGCTGGAGTAACTCAGAGGGACAGGCAGCATCTCTGGAGAGAAGGAATAGGTGACGTTTCGGGTCGAGACCCTTCTTCAGACTGAAGGATGATTGGGTTAAGGCACGGTGAGCGTTTGATGGCATTGGGCCTGTACTCGCTGGAGTTTAGAAGGATGAGGGGGAACCTCATTGAAAGTTACCGACCAGTAAAAGGCCAGGATAGAGTGGATGTGGAGAGGATGTTTCCACTAGTCCTAGTTTCCACTAGGACCAGAGGGCACAGCCTCAGAATAAAAGGACGTAACTTTAGAAAGGGGATGAGGAGGAATTTCTTTAGGCAGAGGGTGGTGAATCTGTGGAATTCATTGCCACGGACGGCTGTGGAGGCCAAGTCAATGGATATTTTTAAGGCGGAGATTGACAGATTGTTGGTTAGTACGGGTGTCAGGGGTTGTGGGGAGACAGCAGGAGAATGGGGTTGAGAAGGAAAGATAGATTAGCCGTGATTGAATGATCGATGGGCCGAATGGCCTAATTCTTCTCCTGTGACGTACGAACATTACAGAGAGCATGCAATGGGAGGTTTTGTAAAGGATTACCAGGGGCTCGCAATTTTCTGCCCCTTTTCTGCAGAGAGCGGCACGGTGGCGCAGCGGTAGAGTCACTGCCTTACAGCGCCAGAGACCCGGGTTCGATCCTGACCACAGGTGCTGTCTTTAAGATAGGGCTCTTAAAGATAGCGGAGTCAGAGGATATGGGGAGAAGGCAGGAACGGGGTATTGATTGTGGATGATCAGTCATGATCACATTGAATGGCGGTGCTGGCTTGAAGGGCCGAATGGCCTACTCCTGCACCTATTGTCTATTGTCTATTGTACGGAGTTTGTATGTTCTCACCGGGATCTGCGTGGGGTTTTTCCGGGCGTCCAGTTTCCACACTCCAAAAACGTCCAAGTTTGTAGGTTAATTGGCTTCTGCAAATTGTAAATTGTCCCTAGCGTGCGTACGGACAATAGTGCTAGTGTACGGGGTGATCGCTGGTCGGCGCGGACTCGGTGAGCCTGTTTCCACGCTGTATCTCTAAAAGTTAAAGTGTAAAGACTCACCTGCTTGAGTTGGGTTTCAGAGTTGACGTAGATTTCACAGATGTTACAGTGGAAAGCCTTGCTCTGGATGCCGATGCTCCCCTTGTTGCCAATGCGTTTGGTTTTGTACAACGTCCGTGGGAACAGTCTCAGCCTGCTCCTCCTGTTGTGGCTGTTCTGCCCCTGTAGCACTGATTTATGCTTGGACCCTAAAAATCCAGCAAAATAATGTGTCATCCATAATTACAATCTAGTCCACAAGGCTTTGGCGATATTTGTGGAGAAACACAACCAGCAAACAGACAACAATGCACGGACTAGAGATAGACGCAAAGTGCCAGAGTAACTCAGCGGGTCAAGCAGCAACTCTGGAGAAAACGGATGAGTAACGTTTTGGGGATGGGACCCTTTAGAAGAATGGTCCCAACCCGAAGCGTCACCCATCCTGTTATGTTGCCTGACCCGCTGAGTTACTCCAGCACTTTGTGTCTGTCTTTGATAAAAACCAGCGTCTGCCGTTTTTGTTTGTACATAATTCATGGACTAGGCTTACTAACTGGGGTTGCCAACCGTCTCATATTACATAAGATGCCCGGTATTTAAACAGGAAAGACACAAAGTGCTGGTGTAACTCAACGGGTCAGTCAGCATCAGTGGAGAACATGGATAGATGGGTCGGGACCCTGGATGCCCACTGGCGATCAGTGCAGGACATCTTGCTGTTATTCCCCAAGCCTGGTTTCCATCCCACTAACGATCGAGTTCTGGGCTTGGCTGGGGTACCCCTGAGACACACTTTTCTTTGGATTTGTCTGACAGACTTGATGCCTCAGGGTTTTGCACTCAGGTGCCATAGAACATAGGGTACAGAAGCAAGAGTCAGCTTTTTCTCACTATTTGAGTCTCCTCTGAACTTCTGCCTCAGTATTGATCTCAATTCCTCGATTCCCTTAATATCTGAAAATATTTTTGAATACACTCAGCAAACTAAATCTCCATCAGCAAAAAAAAAGTTCTCATCTTGTTCTAGAAACATAGAAACATAGAAAATAGGTGCAGGAGTAGGCCATTCGGCCCTTGAGCCAGCTCCACCATTCAATATGATCATGGCTGATCATCCAGAATCAGTACCCCGTTCATGCTTTCTCCCCATATCCCTTGATTCCGTTAGCCCTAAGAGCTAAATCTAACTCTCTTGTTATACATCCAGTGAATGGGCTTCCACTGTCTTTTGTGGCAGAGAATTCCACAGATTCACATCTCTCTGGCTGAACAAGTTTTTCCTCATCTCAGTCCTAAATGACCTACCCCTTATTCTTAAACTTAGATTCTTGATTAGTACGGGTGTCAGGGGTTATGAGGAGAAGGCAGGAGAATGGGATTGAGAGGGAAAGATGGATCAGCCATGATTGAATGGCGGAGTAGACTTGATGGGCCGAATGGCCTAATTCTGCTCCTATCACTTATGAACATGTGAGAAAGATACAATTCACAGAGGGACAAGTGATTAATGACTTTGTGGCAAGAAGAAACACTTGGTGTTCTCTGTAGGATGATGAAGCTGAACTAGAACCTCAGGGATTCTAGCCAAGGGTGGTGGGTGTATGGAACGAGCTGCCAGAGGAGGTAGTTGAGGCAGGGACTATCGTCACATTTAAGAAACAGTTAGACAGGTACATGGATAGGACAGGTTTGGAGGGATATGGGCCAAGCGCAGGCAGGTGGGACTAGTGTAGATGGGGAATGTTGGCTGGTGTGGGCAAGTGGGGACAAAGGGCCTGTTCCACGTTGTAAAACTCTAGACTCTAGAAGGTAGACGTTAATGAGAGGATTTGACTGGTCCGTGTCCCGGCCCCGAGTTTGTTGTCGTGCTTCCTATGTTACAACAGTAACACTTCAAAGTACTTCCATGGTTTTAAGTGGCTTTGGGATTTCACAGAGAGGATGAAAGGTGGTGACATATATTTCTCTTCCCACATTTTAAGGAAGTGAGGGGAGGTTTTCAAATACAAAGTGTAAAATGAATGGAATTTGCTCCGGGCCATCACAGGACTTTCTCATTTAGTTTAGTTTAGATATACAGCGCAGAAACAGGCCCTTCGGCCCATCAAGGCTGCACCGACCAGTGACCCCCGCTCATTAACACTGTCCTACACACACTAGGGACAATTTGCACTCATACCAAGCCAATTAACCTACAACCTTCTGTGTCTTTGGAGTGTGGGAGGAAGATCTTGGAGAAAACCCATGCGGTCAAGGGGAGAATGTACAAACTCTGGGTAGACAGCACCCGTAGTCAGGATTGAATCTGCGTCTCTGGCGCTGTAAGCGCTGCAGGGCAGCAACTCTACCGCTGCGCCACTATCAGAGGAAGGCAGAGGGTTTGAGAGATGGGAGTTGTAGACTGTGCTTAAGGTAGCCAAGGTAAGCAATGGCCACCTATATTTAATCCAAGTCTGAAGAAGGGTCTCGACCCGAAACGTCACCCATTCCTTCTCTCCAGAGATGCTGCCTGTCCCGTTGAGTTACTCCAGCATTATGTGTCTATCTTATATTTGATCCAACATGGCTGCACAAAGGTCAGGCAAGCCGGGGCCACTCACCATTGTTGTGTGCCTCGAGCTGCGATGTGGAGTTCACAGTCACTTTGCAATATGTACAGTACAGATGCTGCTTCACCTTCTCCCCCTCCTTCTCGCTCTCGGGGACGGAGCTGACGCTGCTGGTGCCCTCGCTCCTGACGATCTCCGTGGCGGGCACCAGCGAGGAGGTGTCCACGCCATTCTCCTGGCTGCCGTTGGTGGCCTCTGGGCAGGGGAGCGTGGCTGAGGTCTTGTTACCAACAGTCTCCACCACAAACATCTTGGAAACGTGGACCAGTGAGGTAGAGTCGTTTTCAGTTTTCTCCACGCTGGGTGCTGGAGTTAAATCTTCTACAAATCAAACACAATAGGTTGACAAAATATATCACCTGTTTATCTTCCTTCAGTTTAGTTTAGAGATACAGCGCGGAAACAGGCGCTTCGGCCCACCGAGACTGTACCGACCAGAGATTCCTTGCACATTAACACTACCCTACGCACACTAGGGGACAATTTACACATACACCAAGCCAATTAACCTACAAACCTGTACGGCTTTGGAATGTGGGAGGAAACCGAAGATCTTGGAGAAAACTCAAACGGTCACGGGCAGAACGTACAAACTCCGTACAGACAGCACCCGTAGGCGGGATCGAACCTGGGTCTCTGGCGCTGCAAGCGCTGTAAGGCAGCAACTCTACCACTGCGCCACCATGCCGCCTATAACTTTTTCGTCAGAGACTGTGTAATTAAATTAATTAAATTTTAACTGAATTCTTTTCAATTATTCAGTAGATTAACACAAATTGGCTCAGCTTAAGTCAGTTTTAGATTCCTGAGGGATAGATCAATGGGTTTGTTTACCTTGGAGCTGAGGGCGGCACGGTGGCGCAGCGGTAGAGTCGCTGCCTTACAGCGCCAGAGACCCGGGTTCAATCCTGACTATGGGCGCTGTGTGTACCGGAGGCTGCGATTTCCTCCCACACTCCAAAGACATAGAGGTTTGTAGGTTAATTGGCTTTGATAAAATTGTAAATTGTGCCTAGTGTGCAGGATAGTTCTCGTGTACGAGGTGATCGCTGATCGGTGCAGACTCGCCGATGATTCTGTTTCCATGCTGTATCTCTCGTCCAAAGTCTAAAGAAGTAGCTTTTGGAGGAGGTGATATAGTTTTTTTTAGCTTGGCTTAGTTTGGTTTAGTGATACAGCGTGGAAACAGGCCCTTCGGCCCATCGAGCCTGCGCTAACCAGCGATCCACACACTAGTTCCCTCCTACACACCAGAGTTAATCTACAGAATCCAATTAACCTGCACACCTGCATGTCTTTGGGATGTGGGAGGAAACCGGAGCACACAGAGAACACCCACGTGGTCACAGTGAGAACGCACAAACTCTGTACAGACAGCACCCGTAGTCAGGATCAAACCCGGGTCTCTGGCACTCTACTGCTGCACCACTGTCCTGCCATGTCTGACTATGTCTGAAGATCCTTCAGAACTGCGCAGTGAAATACATTTTGCATATTTACATATGCAGGTGCGGCCATGTCTAGGCGCCATTTCCAAAGTCCGGTCCGCCCGTCTGCTCGGTCTCCTGAGTCGGGGACCGTGCCGAAGGTGCCATCGGTAATCTTGCCTTCGGACACCTCAGGCCTCAGATCTATCTGCCTGCGCTCTCCAATGGCCACGGGGTGTAAACTTCCTTTTGGTCAGGAGCGTTGAACAAAATCTACCCTAAATGAACAAGTAATATTCTTGATCTGATGATATGATGATTCTTGGTCTGATGTAGGCTCACGACCCGAAACGTCACCTATTCCTTTTCTCCAGAGATGCTGTCTGACCCGCTGAGCTACTCCAGCATTTTGTGTCTGTCTTCGGTGTAAACCAGCATCTGCAGATCCCAGTGTCTCTAATTTTAAATCCACTGACTTAATACTTGTTTTAACTTATTGAAAATACCTGAATGCACTTGTAGAGAAATAAAACATGAAAGAAAAAAAATCGAGTGAAAACCACTTAAAGAGAATCACGCTGCATTTTATAGGTGATAGTCTTCACTGTTTGTGGCTGAGGATTCAAAATCTACTAGAATACCTAAGTGGTGTAATAACTGTCAACTTGTTATTTTGTATTTCTGACATGAAATGTAAACTTCATTTTCAATTTGCTTGCGAACTGCAAGTTCAATTTGATACCAGGCGTGGGGCTATATATCATTCCATGCAGATAAATCCTCTGTACAATTAAGTGCGACTGATCTCATGTATTTTGATGTGCAATAGAATTATTAAATATCTTACATCCGGAGGTGTGATTGTCATGTTTCATCTCAAAGAGACCAGCTTACAGCTGGCTGCGTGAAATATGGCGGCAGTTCAGGAAATAAGCTTTCTGAGGTTAAAACTACTGCTTTTTCCAACCAATTGCAAAACACACTCCACATCTGAATGCAGATTCGGCGGAGTTTGATGGCGTTTTAAATGACTAAACACATCAAATAGACTACTTAGTACTTCAGGGCTTTCAAGTAGATTTGGCAGACACTGAACAGCACAAAGTCTGTTTCTAAGCAAATGGAGAGGAGTTTTAAACATTCGCCCCATGATGGGCCTGGCAGGAGCTGTAAGTGGTACAGTGATCACCCTGGCATGATAATCAGGCTGCTGCACGTGGGCAGGGTCCTAGTGCCCACCCTCCACCGCGTTACTAAACGTGTTCTTTAGAACGTTAGACTTTAGAGATACAGCGCGGAAACAGGTCCTTCGGCACTCAGCATCCGCGCCGACCAGCGATCACCCCGCACACTGGCACTAGGGACAATTTACCATTTTATACCGAAGCCAATTGACCTACAAACCTGTACATCGTTAGAGTGTCAGAGTTCCCACCCACTCAGTTGCCGAGTTCGATTAATAGGGTGATGTGGAGTATGTTCAAGGGAAGAGACCACCAGAAGAGATGAGGGGGGGGGGGGGGGGGGGGACCTCATCGAAACTCACCGAATAGCAAAAGGCCTGGATAGAGTGGGTGAGGAGGGAATGTTTCCAGCAGCAGGCGAGGCTAGGACCAGAAGGCCACAGTCTCAGAATAAAAGACACACTTTTATAAAGGAGATTTTTTTTAGTCAGAGGGTGGTGAATCTGTGGAATTCAATGCCACGGACGGCAGTGGAGGCCGAGTCACCAGGTATTTTTAAGGCGGAGATTGGCAGATTCTAGATTAGTAAGGGTGTCAATGGCAGGAGAATGGGGTTGAGAGGGAAATATAGACCAGCCATGATTGAATGGTGGAGTAGACTCAATGGGCCGAATGGACTTCTATTGCTCATGTGACTTATGAACTTATCTGTGCTAGACAAAGGGAATTAGACAGGGAAAAACGACACAGGGCAGATGATGGCCCGAATGCAAATTGAAGCATTTTGAAGAATTAGGTGCAATTCCTTGTTACATTTGTTGGGTGGAGGTGGGGATGTCATTTCATTGCCATATGTACCGACAATGGAACTATGGCAGCAGCACAACAGGCTGCAAACGCAGATTTTGTTTTGGTGAGAATATCGTACCCAAATCCCTCTCCAAGGCTGCACAGACCAGGTTTGGAGATGCAATCTATCTGTACTTCATTTTCGCAAAGCAATATCTTCAGCAATTCCTGACCCAACGTCACACGAATCCACTCGGGACGCAACGGGCTGATCGTTGGAAAAGCCACTCTGTTGTAGCCCCGTACAGTTGTCACCAGAATGCAATGTTTGCCGTCGCTCGTGTTAACCAAGGTCAACGTTCACACCAGTCTTGACATTAGACCAGGCCACCAGAGGGAACATTACAAGTACAAAAGAGAAGTGTACCTGAGGCTTCTCTTTAAACCTCACCGTGGTGCCAGGCTTGCTCCATCAATATTTGGTTTGGTTCTATATCAACACATTTTTTTTCTTTAATTCCGCCCCTGACATCGCGGCTTATCTCTGGTTATTTTGCTTTACTCAGGATTTATTTGTGTTTTTATGGCCCATCATTTTGCAACACGCAGTATTACCCTGGCACTGATACTCTGCACTATTTCTGTCAGCGGTTTTCTATTTATTCTTGATTCAGAACGAATAAAGATAGACAGAGGGAAATATATTGCTGCAGCTGAACATGATGCAGCCAATAAATAGGGCCCTTTCATGAGCCTCCAGCCGTTTTGAATATCGCATCAGCTTCTCTCCAAATATAACTATCAGGATCAAAATTTCAATCACTAGAGTCATAGAAATTCTTTCTTAAAATAATGATCATAATGCACCATAAATCCAAGTTCTGCTTCAATTTATTTTATCTAAAGCTGACAGAAATTGAATTTGGGCGTGGGGGCTGGAGTCTGGCGTGAAGTTCTCTCCTGATAACTCACTGGCATATTATCTGTTCAGTGCCCATGCACGTCACATTTTACTTGGGATCCTTCACTAGAATTGAGAAAGAAAGATAAATAGTTTGTGTGGGAAGGAACTGCACCTTGCTGGTTTAAACCGAAGATAGACACAAAATGGTGGAGTAACTCAGCGGGACAGGCAGCAGCCCTGGAGGGAAGGAATGGGTGACGTTTCGGGTCGAGACCCTTCTTCAGACGAGTCAGGGGAAAGGGAAACGTGCGATATAGACGGTGATGTAGAGAGATATAGAGCAGATGAATGAAAGATATGCAAAAAAGTAACGATGATAAAGGAAGCAGGCCGTTGCTAGGTGAGAACGGGAACCTGGTGCGACTTGGGTGGGGGGAGGGATGGAGAGAGAGGGAGTGCAGGGGTTACTTGAGGTTAGAGAAATCAATATTCATACCAGTGGGTTGTAAGCAGCCCAATAACCTGCCCAACAAAACAACAGTTTGTTTGGAGTTGCAAGGGAGGGGAGTGAGTGGAATAAAAGGAATATCTCCTAAAGATGGTGGTTTGACGTTGTTAAAATAGGTTACGCTTCTGATTTAATGCTCCCTGAAAGGCCACATTAGGCAATCCAGTCTCATCCTAACACAGATTTTTTTAGTTTAGTTTAGTTTTGAGATACAGCGCGGAACCAGGCCCTTCGGCCCACCGTGTCCGCACCGACCACTGATCCCTGCACATTAACACTATCCGACACACACATCCGCTAGGGACCATTCTTTTACATTTATACCAAGCCAATTGACCTACAAACCTGCACGTCTTTGGAGTGTGGGAGGAAACCGAAGATCTCAGAAAAAACCCACGCGGTCACGGGGAGAACATGCAAACTCTGTACAGTAGTCGGGATCGAACCCGGGTCTCTGGCGCTGTAAGTGCTAATGGGGAGAGGGGAGGGTGGGGAGGTGATGGGAATATGTGGAGAATAATCTAAAGGAAAATCACTGAAGAATGGGATTGGCCAGTGACCAGCATAGCTTTGAAGAACGGTCTCGACCCAAAACGTCGCCCATTCCTTCGCTCCAGAGATGTGACCTGTCCCACTGACTTACTCCAGCTTTAGGCGTCCATCGCCAGTTTTCATTTGTGGGTTGGAGTCAGCAGCTTCAAGTTGTTGGCCATTAACATCTCGGGCCCAGCACAAAGGTGCGCCCATGAGAAAGGTGCACAAATGCCTCGTATTTTTCAGAAGTTCAAAGAGATTGGGCACGTCACTGTAAATTATTATCAAACTTCCACAGATGTGCTGTAGAAAGTATCCTGGCTGGTTGCGTCATGACCTTGTACAGGAATTTCAAAAATCAGAAATGCAAGAGGCTGCTTTCCTCTCTCTCCATCACTCTTGCTTTCCCTCTCTCTCCATCCCTCCCCCATCCTAGTTCTCCGACTAGTTCCACTGTCCTCCTGATAACATTTTACATTGTATGCCTCGTTGTCACCTTCCCCACGCTAGCGATGATCCATTCTACATTTTCACTTCGCCCCCATTGATCTCTCGTTTTCACACCATACCCTTCCATATCTCTGTGTCTCCCTCTCCCCTGACTCTCAGTCTGAAGAAGGGTCCTGACCCAAAACATCACCCATTCCTTCTCTCCAGAGATGCTGCTTGTCCCGCTGAGTTACTCCAGCATTTTGTGTCGATCCTCAGCTGCAGAGAATGGTGGACTGAGGCTGGTTCATCACTGCTGCAACCCTTCCCACTGACAAAGGCAAGATATACATTCTACCTCACCGCACTTGTGCATATGAAAATAAACTTAACAAACGGACTCAACTTTCTACGTCATAAGGAAACATGTCTGTAGGCAAATTGTCCTTCTTCTTTCATACATTGCGAAGATAACTACATTTCCAAAATAGTTTACCAGCTGTGAAGCTGTGTTGGATCGACCCAAAGCTGTGAAAGATGCTCGAGAAATGCAAGTCCATCTTTGTTTGGAGTGCAAATATTTGAAGTTTACACCATCTCAACTAATTTAAATTAAACTCAACTCAAACAATTTTTGATTGCAATTCCATGAGAAAACAGCCCGCTGGATACCAACAGCTGGAACAGCAATCCTCCTCCAAAATGCTGGCGAACGCAGCGAGCACTCCCAATTACGTTTCCCAAAGTTGCGTTTTTCACGCTCCTCTGCCTTCACGCTTCACACAACCTAGTCAATGGCCACATTCCGGTAAGAGACGACAATGATCAGGTGCCGATAGTCAGCCTTATCTAGGAAAACGGGGGAGGTTAACCTGTTTTCTCTGGCTCGCTGACGGTGTCGTCAAGGTTGTGAAGGGACTGTGTCACGTTGTTCTCCTTGGTGGCAGCAGCGGCGGCTTTCTGCTTATTTTTCAGCGCTTCCAGTGCCTTGAGCTTCCGAGCGTGTTTGTGACCCTTGTAGTGAGCCTCGGCCTGGTTCTGCAAAGAGTAACAAGCCTTTCAGTCAAGTTCAACATTCCTCGCCGCGCAATCTGTGCACGAAGATGAGCAAAAAAATAATGGCACAACTCCAAGGTCATGAACGCGATTGGGTAAATCTCCGCGTTGCTATTAAACGCTGAAGGAAGAACCCAGATCAGATTAAATTCAATGCACTCTTGTGAGAAGAATGTCCCCTTATCAGGAGCTGTGACACAAATGTTACCAACAGATTCGCAGCATTTCATTCACATTCAAATTCTCTCCGTAGAATTAACCAAGGGACCAGGAGGGTTAGCAAAGCTTCTGGGTTTTTACGGGATAGCCTCGGAAAGAAGACATAACGTGGATGTCATGACCTTTTCTTAAGAGGCGATTCACAAATGTCGATATTCCTCCAAACTAAGCTGATAATAGAGAAAGGGAAGTGGCCAGGTAAAAATAAAACCTTGCTGTGTGCACCTTAACCTTGGTCAACGTGTTGACGGGTAGCTGCTCACCTAAGCAAGTTCATGAGTATTGTGCTGGACACAAAATGCTGGAGTAACTCAGCGGGACAGGCAGCATCTCTGGAGAGAAGGAATGGGTGACGTTTCGGGTCGAGACCCTTCTTCAGACTGAAGGAACGTCACCCATTCTTTCTCTCCTGGCCCGCTGAGTTACTCCAGCACTTTGTGTCTATGGTCCTCTAGGCTTCCGCTTTAGCCATTCACCCTCAGCAAGTGGCTGGGGGAAGAGTGTCACAATGGGTAGAGCAGCTGCCTCTCAGAACCAGAGACCTGGGTTCGATTCTGACCTCTGGTGCTGTCTGCGTCGGGTTTGCACGTTCTCCTTGCAACTGCATGGATTTCCTCTGAGTGCGCCACTTTCCTCCCAGATCGCAAAGACATGGGGGCTTGTCGGATATTTACCCTCTGTAAAATTGCTCCTAGTGTGTAGGGAGTGGATGCGAAAGTGGGCGAACATAAAACTAGTGTGGAGGGATGATCACCAGTCAGTGTGGTCTTGGTGGGCTGAATGGCCTCTTTCCATGCTGTATCTTTCAATCAACCAATCAACCCACACACCTCTGACAGTGGCAAGGTGGTGGGAATGTGGCAGGGCCATTACTGAGTCCGAGGCAATGGATCAGAGTGTGTTGGGAACACAGCCAGGAGTGCTAAACATACAGTGTGCAAACAGGCCCTTCAGCCCAACTTGCCCACACCGACCAACATGTCCCATCTACTACACAAGTCCCACTTGCCTGCGTTTGGCCCATTATCCCTCTAAACCTGTCCTATCCATGTACTTGTCGAATTGCTTCTTAACCATTGTAATAGTCCCTGCCTCAACTACCGCCTCCGGCAGCACGATCCATATACCCATTACCCTTTGCATGAAAAAGTTACCCCTCAGATTCCTATAAAATCTTCCCCCCTTCACCTTAAACCTCTGCCCTGTGGTTCTCGGGTTCCCCTACTCTGAGCGTCCACCTATCATGTTTTTATACACCTCTATAAGATCATTCCTCATCCTCTCGTACTCCAGGGAATAGAGTCCCAGCCTGCACAAACTTTCCCTGTAGCTCAGACCCTCGAGCCCTGGCAGCATCCTCGTAAATCTTCTCTGCACCCTTTCCAACTTTGACAACATCTTTCCTATAACATGGTGCCCAGAACTGAACACAATGCTCTAAATGACGGCCCCCATTGTCAACTGTTGACCACTTGGTGATTACAGAATCTTGACAAAACGAACAAAAAGACCACCGGGTCTGAACTATGGATGACTGGTATTCTCTTCCACTGACCAGGGAACAGGCAAAATTCGTGGAGTTTACTTCTTCAAAGCACAAAACATCTGACTTGCAATATGAATTCCTTCAACTGATCATGAAAAATCATCCCAGTGAAAAGTTTATTGGACTTTCTCGTCAGCCACGGCAAGATAAATGAGTTGGAAAAAACCCAATACACGCTGCAAATTGCAGGTCAGACTTGGGGAAGAGATATTTGTATTGGTTTCAGTTCTCACATTTTTCATAATGTCCACAAACAACAGCCGACTGCTTTCCGCTTGACTTGAAGTGCCTTGCTGTGAAAGTTTATAAAAACTTTCGCATTTCGACTGTTTATGCCGAAGAACTTACAAGACTTCTGCTGATTTATGACCCTTGAATATTCTAAATCGCTAGAAAAAAAAAACAGCACACAGTTCCTTTCTTGGGGACCAGCAGTAGACAGAATTTTGTCGCGTATCGTGGAGCCAAAGGCACTTTATCTACTTTAGCAAGAAAAGTGTCTGACACAGTTGAAAAACATCTTTAATAGCTCTTGCTCCAAACTGTGACTGACTGCTGCCAGTAAACAAATAACAGCTTTTCAGAAGATTGTTGAGAAAAATAATTATCTAAGGTTGCATAAAATTGTCCAACTAAGGCTGCCCTACAAGTTCATGGTCTTCGAGGAAACACGGTTGAGACGCTCGGAGAAAGGTTTATCACGTCCAGCACAAGGAAACATTTACAGTGTTTGATTGCAGATGGGGAAATTAGTTTAATTTAGTTCAGAGATACAGCATGGAAACAGGCCCTTTGGCCCATCGAGTCCACACTGACCATCGGTCACCCATTGACACTAGTTCTATGCCATCCCACTTTCTCATCCTCTCCCTGCACACCAGGGCCAATTTACGGAGGCCAATTCACCAACAAACCCGCACGTCTTTGGGATGTGGGAAGAAACCGGAGCACTTGGAGGAAAACCATGCGGCCACAGGGGGAACGTGCAAACTCCACACGGACAGAAGTGGAGGTCAGGATCGAACCCAGGTCTCTGGTGCTTCGCGGCAGCAGCTCTACCTGCTGTGCCACTCTGCCGCCCCCTAAGTAGTTGATAATTCTTTGTCAACAGCATCGAGGTACCTGGATCAATGGGTGCCAGCCTTTGAATGCACGAATCAGCTTGAGTAGCCTTATTAATAAAATCACTGCAAAGAAGAATTGCGCATTCTACATTTAATGGACGGAAGCTTAGTGCACTCTGAAAATTGAAGGTCAAAATTGGAGAAGAGATATTTGTATTGGCTGTGGTTCACATATTTTTTATGACATCTACCCACGGAGCTGACTGTAGAAATGGATGCTGGTTAACCCACAAAAGGACACAAAGTGCTAGAGTAACTCACTGGGTCAGGCAGCATCTCTGGAGGATATGGATAGGTGACAATTCGGGTCGGGACTCATCTTCAAATTTCTCCCTCTAATATAATCAGTCTGAAGAAGGGTCCTGACCCAAACCGTCACCTATCCATGTCCTCCAGAGATGCTGCATGACCTGCTGAGTTACTCCAGCACTGTGCTCTATGCAGGAATTCAGTACCTACAGATCCTTTTGTCTCTATTTAAAGGCTAAAAATAGTTTTTTTGAGTTTTTAGAGATACAGCGCAGAAACAGGCCCTTCAGCCCACCGAGTCTGCAATCCCATACACTAGCACTATCCTACACACTAGGGACAACTAACTATCTTTTACCAAAGCCAATATACCTACAAACCTGTGTACATCTTTGGAGTGTGGGAGGAAACCTAAGCACCTGGTGTAAACCCACGTGGTCACGGGGAGAACATACATACACACAGCACCCATAGTCAGGATCGAACCTGGGTCTCTGGCGCTGTAAGGCAGCAACTCCACCACTGTGCCACTGTGCCATCTCAAGTGTCTTTTTGTTGAATAAGCAAATGCAAAAAGAACAATCTCCCCACTGATGCCCGATTGGAACGCAGAGAAAGTCGATGCAGTATATCTCTTCCCTGGGGTTTGACCGGCAACTGAGGCACAAGTGAGTTGATATTGTGTCTATGAAGCATCAGTGTCGTCAATGACCAAGTCCTTTCAATAATGAACACAGTCAGGCCACGTCTCGCTGCTTCCACCATTGAAGGCTACTTTGTATATAACGGTACATTTTGACCAGGACTGCACAGCCTTCTCTGATAAACTGTTGAATAATAAACGGGCTTTACAAAAGATTGCTTCAAGGAGAAAGATACAAACCACAGGGAAGCATTAAACAGCAGACGGCACAATGACAAGAGGTTGGGGCCTTCTCAAGGGTAAGAACTACGTAATTATAAGTGTTGATGCAAGGAACTGCAGGTGCTGGAATCTTGTGTGGAACACAGAGTGCTGGAGTAACTCAGCGGGCCAGGCAGCCTCCCTGGGGAACATGGATAGGCGACATTTTGGGTCAGGTCCCTTCTTCAGCCTAATTGTAGTGGGGGTGGGGGGGGGGGGGGGGAGGGGGAGAAAGCTGGAAAAGAGGTGGGGACGGGACAAAGCCTGCCAAGTGATAGGTGGATACAGGTGAGGGGTGGTTAGGGTTAGGGTTTTGGGATGAGTGGACAAAGGCCAGAGATGAAAAGGAGACAAAAGGTGATAAGGAGACAAAAAAGTGTCAGATAAGGAAAGAAGAGGAATGAAATGCAAAGCCAGAGGGAGGGATATTGGTGTAACGGTATGGGTGATGAGAAAGTGAAGGGGGGGGGGGGGGGGAGCAAGATAGTGGGAGAAATGGGTGTGCACAAGACTGGCATTGGGGGGGGGGGGGGGTTGTCACTCTGTCAATAGGGGAGGCCCAGAACAGAAGGTAACTTTTGTTGTATTGTACTTTACTTATTACTAATGTTGTATTTGTAAATACGAGTGGGTTTTTTCCAGTATTGTGGTGTAGATGGGAACGTTAGTGATTCACTGCAATGTTATTCAGTAATTTCACTTTGTGGAGATGTGATCTTTGGGGTATTGGGTGTTGGGCCGGAGTGCAGGTTACTAAAGGTCATGTTGCGGGATTAGGATGATGGAAAGTGGTGCGTCTAAAGATCCCCCACAACCTTGCTGAATGGCACAGCTGGAATGAGGGGCTAGATGACCCTGCTTTCATTTCTTATGTCCTTTCAAATCAACACTCGAGGTGATTCATAAGAATTTGTTCCCGACAATTTTTACACCTGGCAGCGGCGGTAGAGACCCGGGTTTGATCCTGACTATTGGTGCTGTCTGTACGGAGTTTGTACGTTCTCCCCGTGAATCGCGAGTTTTCTCTGGGTGCTCCGGTTTTCTCCCACACTCCCAAAGACGTACAGGTTTGTAGGCTAATTGAATTGGTATAAATGCAAATTGTTCCTAGTGTGTGTAGGATAGTGTTAGTGTGCGGGGGTCGCTGGTCGGCGCGGATTCGATGGGCCGAAGGGCCTGCTTCCGCCCTGTATCCCTTAATTAGACTAAACTCTAAACTGTCTGACTCTATTGCAGTAGTCCATAGGGTGATAGGATATGGGCTGCAAACAGGAGTTCTGCGCGAGCAGGCATGCACAAAGCTGTCGTGTGTATGGACTGAGGGGAGGTGTGCAGACTACAGATGTTAGTGCCAGCTGAGGGTCTCAGCTTGTGGCTGGGGAGGTTGTCTCAGTGCGGAGATGAGTTATTGTGAATGAGAGATATACTGGAGCAACAGCGAGCAACATATCGTTATAATAGCTGTTTCTCTATGGTTCGGCCTCCTTGAAATTCCTGACTAAAAGAATTTAGTTTAGTTTATTGTCATGGGAACCGAGGTACAGTGAAAAGCTTTTGTTGCGAGTTGTGAAGAAGTTGAATTAATTTACTATTGTCAATGAGTCGTTTTTACAACTTGCTTTTCAGAATCCATTTGCTTCAAGGAGTTTGGCTAACTTTTCTTTTCTTTCTTTTCTCATGAGTTCAGATAATTCACCTGATTTTTAATCTGATTTGCTGCATCTCAGATCTCATCACTTACAAATGTTTACACTGAAAATCTATCTCTGTGTGCTGTGGAGTTCCCATTCCATGTACTCAAGGAGGCCAATATGCCCATTGAGGCCATGCTAACTCAGAGAGTTTCCATCCTCCATTAATGTTCCTATGACCAGTTCTCCTTCACAAGCCCATTTCCTGATTCACCTCCCATCTAATCACTCTCGGGGCAATCTATAATTAACCCAACTACCACCTCTTCTCTGGAATATGGGAGGTAACTGGAGTATTGAGGGCAAACTCACTGGATCACAGGGAGAATGTGCCAAGTCCACACTGACTGCGTGGAGGTCAGCATCGAACCAGGTTCTCTGCCAAAACCATACTGCCTACTGTGTGCCTTTATCCCTTCTGCTTAAAGTTAATAATTGATTTCCTCCCATCATTATATTTTACTCCGCGATGAAGGATCCCGACTTGAAACGTTGCCTATCCATGTCCTCCAGAGATGCTGCCTGACCCGCTGAGTTACTCCATCACATTGTGTCTTTTTTTTTAGTAAACCAGCATCTGCAGTTCCTGGCGTCTACATTTTATTTGACTTATTGTGCAGTATTGATTGGTACGTGTTTAATGAATAATAAAGGGCTGGACATTGAACAAAAAAATCTCAGCTTCATCTTCCCAATAAATCTTGTTGTTTTAAGAATTCAGGATACACAAAACATGACTGATACTGTCATTATAAACACAGCACACTGTGAATGGTGATAAGAACATCTGTTCAAAAAAACTGACCAGTGGTGTTCTTGAAAACTGCTTTCAAAGGCAGCACTGAATATTAACCGAACGCACACAATGGGCAGATGATTCATAAGTAATATCTTGAATGACATGTTTTTATCACGTTATGTATTTGAATGCATAACTCTGCCTCATATGAGTGTAAGCATAAAATGTAGTGATCCAAAAATGATTGTGCACTTAAACATAATCTTTTAAACACAGCTATTCAACTAAAATTTGGCAAGGACCCATCAACATTTTAATTTGTAATTTGGAGGTTTTTAAGACAAAGGAGGTACAGAGACAGGAACGCCACAATTGGACCACTGTCTTGGTTTGTACAAAAAAAAAAAGTCATCACAGACCCCACATTGAAACCACCGGGTTTTGACCTCCATCGCAAGCAATGGCTAACCCTGAACAGAATCCACACCCTCCATGCAAGAACCTGCATTAGTGGGGGATGACAGACAGCCCTGCTTGCGACTGCGGACATCCAGTCCAGACCACCCCACTCATCGTGAATGACTGCCCACTGAGGCGTTTCTCGGGGGCATCAAAGCCATCCACCCAGTAACTGATGGCCTGCATGTCTACCCTTGATCTACAACTTTAGGCTGTGCACGCCATACGCGAGCAGAAGAAGACTGTCTTAGTACAGTTTAGAGATATGGTGCGGAAACAGGTCCATCAGCCCACCGAGTCGGCGCCGACCACCAATCCTCTTACACTAACGCACACACACACACTAGGGACAATTCACAATTTTACCAAGCCAATTAGCGTACAAACCCGTACGTCTTTGGAGTGTTGGAGGAAACCGAGGCATCCGGGGATAACCCACGCAGGTCACGGGGAGAACGTACAAACTCCGCACAGACAGACAGCACCTGTGGTCAGGATCGAACCCGGTCTCTGGCGCTGTGAGGCAGCAACTCTACCGCTGCACCACCCTGTCCTGTGTCCAAGCTCAGTCCTGTCCTTAAGATGGTGTTTATTTTCGTTCATTAATATATTTATTTTAAGCTACTGTGAGGTTTGTCGAGAACAACTGATAAAGATCAAAAGGAAAAATGAACTATGGGGATGAATATGGTGTGTGTTGTTACTAGCTGGGTTTTATTTGATCAGTCACTGATTTATCAGCTGGTCTTCACTGTGGTAGCTTGGCTATCAGTGGGTGGGAATTCTAAATGCAATCCATGCGGTGTTGAATGATAGCTGATAGATCTACAGTCCATAGTTCCAGCGTCAGACTCAGACTTGGTTCCCTGACTTGCTATGAGCCAAGTGGCCAATCCTTGATGTTCAAAGGTTCTAGGAGCAGAATGAGGCCACCCCATCAAGTCTACTCTGGCATTCAATCATGACTGATCTATCTTTCATTCTCAACCCCATTCTTCTGCCTTTGCCCCATAACCCCTGACGCCCACACTAATCAAGAGTCGGTCAATCTCGGCCTGAAAAATATCCATTGACTAAAGGAATTTCTTCAGCCAGAGGGTGGTGAATCTGTGGAGTTCATTGCCACAGACAGATGTGGAGGCCAAGACATTGAGTATTTTTAAAGTTGAGATTGATATGCTCTCGATTAGTAAGGGTGACCAAGGTTACGGGGAGAAGGCAGGAGAATGGGGTTGAGATGGCAAAAAGGATTGAATGGCAGAGTAATCATGAGTGGCCAAAAGGCCTATTTCTGCTCCTATATCCTATGTCCTAGTCATGATTTGATTTGACCAAATAACCTTTGCCACCGAATTGTCAGGCTGTGGCCACAGGTGGCAAAGTGGCACAGTTGGTAGAGCTGCTATCTCACAGCGCTAGCAACCACGCTCGATCCTGACCTCGGGTGCTGTCTGTGTGGGGTTTGCACGTTCTCCCTGTGACAGGTTTGCTCCAGTTCCCTCCCACATCCAAAAGACATGCGGGTTTGTAGGTTAATTGGCTTCTATGAATTGCCCCTAGTGTGTAGGGAGTGGGATAACATCGAACTAGCATGAACGGAATAGCAGAAATAGGCCATTTGGCCTCTCATGATTACTCTGCCATTCAATCATGGCGGATCCATTTTTCCATCTCAACCCCATTCTCCTGCCTTCTCCCCGTAACTAACCTTGGACACAGTGGGCCTGTTTCCACGCTGTATCTCTAAGCTGAAGCTAAACTAAATAATTGGGGGAATGGGAATAATGGGACTGGAAAGGCCTCCTTCCATGTTATTTGGGAATGTGAGAAATGAATCAACAGTTTTCATTCACAGTCTGTGATTTAACAGACGGTACAAGGGCACAGGCTGCTCAAACTGCAACTAACTGAAGTGAGTGCCCAACACTGAGTCAGATAGCAACGGCTGGTGGGTGTCCTGCATTTCTGCATTAAAATCGTGCGGAGATCCAAGCTGTGCAATATGCCGTGCTATGTTGACCTGAACTACAGCAGCAGGAATAAAGTGGTGAGACGTTAGACTAACCCACCGACCTAAACCGCAATCACCTGGTTTCTTGTGAAGTAGCAGCATGAAGCCTTTACCAGTGGTGACTGTAACCACTAGATTCAATCAGTACTCAATGTTACACTGTTAGATCTATTTCATTAGACTGGGGACATTCCAGCCTTATCAATTATCGGTATTCAATGACATGTTTTATAAATACATATATATCCGTGTGTAATAGATGATAATGAGATATCCAATCTTCAGCAATTAGCGATAAAATTACTTGCTCCAAGGCAGTTGACATGGAATCCAATAAAATAATTAAGGATGAATTTGTGCCTGGTTGCATTGAGTTGGCCAATTAGGGACCAATTAAGGGCAGATTGATTGAGGATAATAAATGGTTTCCTTGACCCAGTTAAGATCCCAAACCATCAATCTGTAGTTTTCCGACAGTGATTAACCATTCTGATCGATACCTGGTATTAGATCTTAATACGACCAGATCTGTGGAAACCAAGTGGGTGGCATTTAAATGTGAACACGTTACTTAATCAGTCATTTCCTAATCATTTCTAATTGCTTGCAATTTTAACCCACAGGCATATGAGATTGATCGGTTGACCGATTAAAGGATACTACATGGAACCAGGGCCTTTGGCCCACCAAGTCCACACTGACCACCGATCATCTATTCACACCAGTTCCATGTTATCCCACATCTGCGCACTCAGGGCAATTCACAGATGCCAAATAACCTACAAACACATGGATCATGGGAATGTGGAAGGAAAACGGAGCACCTGGAGGAAACTCATGTGGTCACAAGGAGAATGTTGAAATTCCACACAGATAGCACCCAAGGTCAGGATCAAACCTAGGTCTTGGATACTGTGAGGCAGCAACTCTACCTGCTGCACCACTATATTGCCTGGTGATGTTCAGCTAAAGCAGGGAAGGTCACGTATCTTGATGCCATCCAGAGCCCTGTCGTGCCGATGAGTAGTTGATGCAGTTTTAACTGGAGCTGGATTTGCGATGCAAGGCTAACTTGGCACAAAGCAGATCATCACTCGGCCTGAAGTCCAGAGATGATCTTGTGGAGCCGTGAGTCTCGGCCTTCTCTGCCCAGGCTTGCCCTGTGTGTCCTCATACAAGATCTTGCCAAAGGTCCCTCATTTAACCAAGAACCTACCACATCACCAGAAAGTTGCTCCAAATGATATGTCACCTTGTTGTATCACTAACCTATGATAAAGCAGACTACATTTTCCAACATATTCCCAACTAAATTCCTGCTTTCTCTTTAATAATAGCTCTTTAGACTTTAGAGATACAGCATTGAAACAGGCGCTTTGGCCTGAGTCCACACCGACCAGAAATCACCCTGTACATTAGTACTATCCTATACATTTGGGACAATTTACAATTTTACCAAAGCTAATTAACCTACAAACCTGTACGCCTTTGGAAACCGGAGCACCCGTTGAAATCCCACACGGTCATAGAGAGAACGTACAAACTTCATACAGACAGCACCCGTAATGAGGATGGAACCCGGGTCTCTGGCACTGTTAGGCAGCAGCTTTACCGTTGCACTGCCCCACAGCTCTAGATATTATTCTGAGCAACAGAGGATTGAAACACATTCCCAGTACCTCAGTGTTTATTACTAGGATAGGTTAATAATTTGAAAAGCTATGCAAGTGTTGGTGGTTTTATTGAGCTGGGATTGGGCTATGGAATGATAGGATCTGCACTATTCCTCTCCTGTAGTCGGGATCGAACCCGCGTCTCCGGCGCTGCATTCGCTGTAAGGCAGCAACTCTACCGCTGCGTCACCATGCCGCCCACTTCTGAAGATTACGACTGAAAACATCACTGACTTAAAATATGATCTTTCACCACAGGTGCTGCCTGACCCACTGGGCAATTCCAGATGTCTTTAGCTTTTTAGCCCCTCCGCACAGCTTGCCCGCATGTCTCTCCATTATTGAAATGACAGCTCGGAGTTCAGCCCGAGTGCTCCGATGCTCAGCGGCGCTGGGAAATTCCACAAGGTCAGGATGAAGAGCTCAACAAACATCTCACAGGCACACGGGACGATAAACGGCGTAAAATATTGATTTAACGTAAATGCTGCGCCATGTTTTCTACAATTTAGCTCCGGCTCATCATGTTGCCAAACCCTGTCGACCAAAGCAAAAAAAAATCTGCATTGAGAAATGATGGATAACAGGGACTGCTTATCATAGTTTGCCCATTGGTTTCTATATTCAGATGCCTGATCATGTCGTGCAATAGTTAAGATAGGTTTTGATTTTAGACGTACTGTAACTTTTAAGGTGAAAGGATCAATTCATTCCCAAAATAACCATTTCACGCATGTCGTTGTTTCTCTAAGATGCTACAAGATTATGAAAGCAGGTTGCAAAGCGTATACATCATTTTACAAGCAAAATTACACGCATAATATACAAGAGGGTAGGAGCCCTTCAACAGTTTAGCTGAACATCTCGTGTGCCCGTGGGTCAAAATTGCAAGACATTAGAAATGATTAGGAAATGAGTGCGGTGGGTATATGGAACGAGCTGCCAGGTGAAGTAGTACTATAGGAAGTGCTATAACAACATTTAAAAGACACTAAGATCCGTATATGGATAGGAAAGGTATAGAGGGAAGTGGGCCGAACGTGGTCAAATGGAACTCACTTAGATGGGGCATCTTGGTTGGCATGGACAAGTTGGGCTGAAGGGCCTGTTCCCATGCTGGATGACCTTAAGTTGATAAGTGTGCATATGCTTGTGCTTGCTGACCTCATCTGTCCTTTGTTTTGCAACACCCTGACTTTGAAGAGCTTATTCAAAGAGGGCGGCGCAGCGGTGGAGCTGCTGCCTAAAGGGCCTGTCCCACTTACATGTCCGTGGCACGCAAACTACGCAACATCGTGGTCGCCTTGAGGCGCACGGGCATCGTATGGCCGCGCAGGGCCGGTCCCACTGAGAAGCGCGGAGGGGTATGTAGTTGTGCGCGACATCGCTCGGGGCTCCGAAATATTTGTAGCGAACGAAATCTTCGAGCGCCAACGGCCTGTCGCGGAACTGACGGCTAGAGTGGGACAGGCCCAAGACCCTGGCACGATGCAACGTCTCACCTCCAACAGCTGCAGAAGCAGGCAAACAAACGATCGCCGAACTCGGCCTGGGGCTCACGGGCGCTGCAGTCCAGATCCGCCCCCACTTCTACTCCCAGAGCGGGGCCAAGAAAATTGAAGATGGACACAAAATGCTGGAGTAACTCAGCGGGACTGGCAGCATCTCTGGAGAGAAGCAATGGGTGGCGTTTCGGGTCAAGACCCTTCTTTTCAGACTGAGGAAGGGCCTCGACACGAAACGTCACCCATTGCTTCTCTCCAGAGATGCTGCCGCTCCCGCTGAGTTACTCCAGCTTTGTGTCCATCTTCAAATGACGTCACGCGCTCCAGACGGCTGTGCGTACGCATGAAATCTCGCCCGACCTTCGCGGGACCGTCGCGCCTCAACACGACCACGAGGTCGCATAATGTGCGTGCCAAGGACACGTAAGTGGGACAGCCCCTTTACAGTGCCAGAGACTCCACCTCCTGTCCCCCGTCTCCAGAGTTGAGACTCTCCTCAAGACCTGTCTGTATTTAACTGAGCTTCTTGTCGCCCAGCCACCTGCAGCTTGACATTAAACTTGGTTCAGCAGACTCCCTGTGAAGCACATTGTCGCACAAGGTGGGCCCCACACCCTGCCACAGGTGGAGTACTGACAGGATGGTGAGAGGGTGGTTTGGATTTCTTCCACTATTTCATCCACTAAGCTGAGGGTTAAGTGTCATAAGGTCATAGGTAATAGGAGTAGAATTAGGCCATTCGGCCCATCAAGTCTACTCCGCCATTCAATCATGGCTGGTCTATCTCTCTCTCCTAACCCCATTCTCCTGCCTTCTCCCCATAACCCCTGACACCCGTACTAATCAAAAATCTATCTATCTCTGCCTTAAAAAATATCCATTGACATGGCCTCCACAGCCTTCTGTGGCAAAGACGTCCACAAGTGTGGTCTGAATATTGTGCAGGGAACGTTGGCCTGGGAGAGGATGCTCTCATTAAATTGTTTATCCTGCCAATGCATTGGAAGAGTTTTGCTAGGAGAGTGTTGGTGTGGGTCTCCAGTGCTCCAGGATGCCTGCTGTAGGTTGTCACCACTTCTATGGAAACTTAAAGTAAGAATAAACACACGTCTCGTGTCCTGGGATGGTTGGGAACACAGCTTTTCTGTTTGTAACTTTGCCTTGGTTTTGATGGGTCAGAGGAACTCTAAGATTGCTTCTTAATCTCTGCACTTTGATGGAGAAGTTGAAATTTTTTCAATCTTAGCCTAGGCCTGGTTTCAATCAGGCTGGCAGCCAAAGATTCATCACTCTGAGAAGTAACACGATTCAGTGGAATTTCATTTAGAAGGGGAGAGTGTTTAGTAATCGCAATGAGGCACCACCTAGACTTCACTTAATACTCAGGAAGGTACTGCAATCCCAATATAACCACGGCAGGCTGACTGGCACGCACGGTCGGCTAATATAGTGACTGAACCAAATTCACTCCTGATGGAGAAAAACCCCAGAAGGGCAGGGATTAGGAGATTATTTGAAAAGTTAAAAGGTCAGACATAAACTATTAAATGACCCTGAACCATAGATATTGAAGCAGAGTCTCGAACACGAAAGGCCGCCTATCCACGTTCTCCAGAGATGCTGCCTGACCCGCTGAGTTACTGCAGCACTTTGCGTCTTTTTCACTCAATGTTGGAAATAAAACTCTTACAAAGACACTGAGAAACAAGTTACCTGTATCACAGTGGGAAGTAAAAGGAGAAAATAATCTCATACTTAGATGGCTCAAAGAAACCTCAGCACAAAAATAAAATGGTGAGAAGAAATGAACTGCAGCTTCTTTGAGAGGTAGGATCTGCTGCTGCACTGTGATAAAAACGGAAGGTGTTTTAAGTTAAAGCATAAGTGATGAATGTTTTTATTCCACAAAATATTACTGGTTTAGGCTTATTATTGTCACGTACACTGACGTACAGTGAAAAGTGTTGTCTTGCATGCTCTGCAAACAGATCAGGTACACCATATATAAATATAATCAAATCAAACTCGAATACAACAGATAGAGCAAAGGGGAAGATACAGAGTGCAGAATACAGTGCTCAGCATTGTAGCGCATCAGTTCCATAGACAAAAGGACAAAATATCCTCAATCGGGAAGAGGTGAATTGGATAGGACCCTAGTTTATGGGAGGGCTTTTGGATGCAAGGAACTGCAGATGCTGCTTTACAGAAAAAGACACTAAGTGCCAGAGTAACTCAGTGGACCAGGCAGCATCTCCAGAGAAGGTTTTGTGAAACGTCACCTATCCATATTCTCCAGAGATGCTGCCTAACCTGCTGAGTTACTCCAGCACTTTGTGTCTTTTTGTTGTTGTAAAGCAGCATCTGCAGTTTCTAGTGTCTACACTTCAATTGAAGTTGCAACGCTCTCGTTGTGAACTCAATCCGGTGGAGGATACTTGAAGGGAGTGGTTGCCTTTTGGTGAACCCACACTATCCCCTAAGTTGCAGGGTTTGAAGTTCTGTTGCAATATTCCTTGGTGCCTGCTAGGAATGCATGCTGCCAACTTGCAGTCGACTCGGCTGCACTTTCCTGTCCACAACAGATGGGAAATTGGAGGCATGAAGTGTGAAAATCTTGTGCGTTGTGCATGCCAAACTAAGTGCCTTTCACCCCTCACTACCATTCCTTTATTGATGCATTTGCAAGCTGATTTGTTATCAATCTGAGGTGACAGCTTAATTATGCACCAGCTAGATTTTTGGCAAGTTAAACTGGGAAAGTGGGAGCAGCTCCAAGGAAATGCAGAGACTTATTCTTATAGAAAGTGTAAGGAAGAACTGCAGATGCTGGTTAAAATTGAAGGTAGACACAAAATGTGGAGTAACTCAGCGGGTGAGGCAGCATCTCAGGAGAGAAGGAATGGGCGACGTTTCAGGTCGAGACGTCTCGACCCGAAACATCGGCCATTCCTTGTCCCTTGAGATGCTGCCTCACCCGCTGAGTTACTCCAGCATTTTGTGTCTACCTTCCTATTCTTATAGAAACATCTCTGCTGCTTTTGAGAGACTGGCCTGGTCTGTGGTCACAGGGGGAACATGCATCTATAAGTATATATAAGGGGATAAGAGGCACGGATAGGGTGGACAATCAGAACCTTTTTCCCCCATGGTGAAAATGTCAAAGACTAGTGTGCAAAGCCTTTAGGTGAGAGGGCCAAAGTTTACAGCAGGCGGGTAAGGGAAAGTTTTTTACACATATGGTGATGGGCTCCTGCCACGAGCTGCCAGAGGTGGTGGTGGAGGCAGATTCGAGAGTGGCGTTTAAGAGGCTTTTAGATATGCACTCGCACATGTAGAAAATGGATTGATCTGGAGCACGTGCAGGCAGATGAGGTTAGATTTTCTGGGCAACATGTTCGGCACAGACATTGTGGGCTGAAGAGCCTGTACTGCTGTTCCATGTTCTATCTGTGAGAAAAAAAGCCCTTTCCAGAAAGTCCATACTTTGGATTATGGACCCTGTACACAGTTTATCAACATTGCTCCAGCCATGCGCTAACAGTGACAGCAGCTTATTATACTCTCCAAAGAACTAAATTCTGGAGACAGATTGAATGCGTCGTTGCAAATATAATACGCATTTGATGCTAGTGACCGGGAATGAACTTCAACCTCAGGTTCACTGAACTGGTATGCTTTAGATAACCTTTGTGCTGCAATAGGGGAACCCATGTCACATACAACACCTTGTGTGGTGGCTTTAGTAGCTTGGTTTCAGAGCCCCAGTCTGTCTGAGAAGTTCATATACACAGTGGACAGCACTGAATCCCTACCTCTCTGCCACATTCACAACCTCATTTCTCTTGCATAGTTAAGCCAATTTACTGTCAACTCTACTATCTTGCCTTCTAGTAAACGCTTGCCTGGCAGGCTGATTTTCTACAAAAGACATAGTGCTAGAGGAACCTAACGGGTCAGGCGGCATCTGTCGGGAGAAAGTTCAGAGGACCTTTTGGGTCAGGACCTTTCATAGAAACATAGAAAATAGGTGCAGGAGTAGGCCATTCAGCCCTTTGAGCCAGCACCGCCATTCAATATGATCTTGGCTGATCATCCAAAATCAGTACCCCATTCCTGCTTTCTCCCCATAACCCCTGACTCCGCTATCTTTATGGTATTCCTGCTTTCTCCCCAAATCCCTTGATTCCATTAGTCCTAAGAGCTAAATCTAACTCTCTCTTGAAAACATCCAGTGAATTGGTCTCCACTGCCTTCTGTGGCAGAGAATTCCACAGATTCACAACTCTCTGGCTGAAAAAGTTTTTCCTCATCTCAGTCCTAACTTTTATCGCACCAGTATTGTTTTTATTAGATTAAATGGCCTACCCCTTAATCTTAAACTGTGACCCCTGGTTCTGGACTCCCCCAACATCGGGAACATTTTTCCTGCATCTACCCTGTCAAATCCTTTAAGAATCTTATATCCACTCTCATCCTTCTAAATTCCAGTGAATACAAGCCCAGTCGACCCATTCTTTCATCACACGTCAGTCCCGCCATCCTGGGAATTAACCTGGTGAACCTACTCTGCACTCCCTCAATAGCAATCTTTCTTCAGATTGTTAGTAGGAGGGAGAAAACAGAATAAGGGAGGGGGAGGGGGGGGGGGGGGGGAGAGGGGGCAGGTGGGTCAAAGCCTGACAAGTTATAGTTGGATACAAGTGACGGTACAGGTCAGTGTCAAACCTTTACTAAAACCTTCTTTGTTAATCTGTAGATCTTCGGTTAGAAAGATATTTCCGAAAAGCTTGATACAACAGTTGCTATTTGTCCTCCAGTGCCAGACCTATCTAATAGACCATTATCTTCTCTCTGTGGGATCCTGCCAATAACCTCACAACTGTTGTTGGTCTCATTTGTTGTTAATTGCTGTGCTGCACAAGTTCCTTTTCAAAATTTGGTTCAATATTCCAATCCTCAGATGCGGTTCCACTTTCTAACGGTAGACACAAAAAGCTGGAGTAACTCAGCGGGTCAAGCAGCATCTCTGGAGAGAAGGAATAGGTGACATTTCGGGTCGGGACCCTTCTTCAGAAACTTTCTTTTCTCATGAGATGCTGCCTGATCCGCCCTCCGCTAAGTTACCCCAGCTTTTTTGTCTATCTTCAGTCTAAACCAGCAATGGCAGTTCCTTCCGACATATATTCACTTTCTAACAAATCTCTGAAGAATATTATAAACTGTAGATTAACCTTTATTAATCCATGCCATTTATAATCTCCAATACACATTTCTGCATGCCACCCTTTACATGATATTACGGTACTACACAGCTTTAAGGCCCTGTCACACTTTCCCGAGTTACTCACGAACTCTCCCGAGTTTTCCCCTTGATTCGATCTCGGAGAATTATGGTAATAGCCATTCGTAGGTACTCGGGACTATTTTTTTTACTCGTAGACATTTTTCAACATGTTGAAAAAACGGCCCGACTTACCTGATGCCCGAGTTCCTACGGCTGGCATTACGAGCCGCTACAAAACATCTACGGGCTCCTACGAGCTCGCTACCGACATTACCCGACATTCCCCGAGTTCAAATCAAGGGGAAAACTCGGGAGTGTTCATGAGTAACTCGGGAAAGTGGGACAGGGCCTTTACACTAGCAAGGTCAGTCGGCTATCACAATCCACGCCGAGCTGGAAGTGAATGGCTGCAGTTTAAATGTTCCTGATTGCTTATGGAATAAAGATTGATCTTTCACTATGTGTTGTTGTGGATCATTCACAAACATAAACTATTTCACAAGTCGCATATAGAAATGTCCATATAAGAATTCTGTTGGCTGTTAGCGTACCCTTTAGGAAATAGGCCAAATGCAAGCAAATAGGACATCTTGCATATGGCATATGGCACCTGGATCAGCATTGATGAGTTGGGCTGAACGGCCTGTTCCTGCACGATATGACTATAACTCGAAAACGGGATCTGTCATATGGTATAACTTTTGATACATTGTCTGAGCAGCCACCGCCGATAGTTGAGTGTTAAGGCTCTGTCTCACGGTGTTGCGGTCATCGACGGTGAAGCGCGGCTTCGCCTGTAGAGGGGACCGCACGGCAACGGCGAGAGCGCCGAGCCTATGCCACGGGAGCGCCGCACGGATGCTGCGCGGGGGCCGAGTGATTTAAATACGGCTGGTCCCACGAGCTTGCGGTAAGTTAAAAAAAGGGCGGGCCGACTGCGATGACGTCATTTTGGATCTGCGGGGCTGTGGCGGCGGCCGTCCTGATCGCGGCGCTGTAGCGGTGGCTGTGGCGGCGGCCGTGCCGCACTCGTGCCTCACTGGCAGAGGCTGTGCGGTAGGGACATATTTTTGAACAGTGTTGGTTTTATTTTAGCACTGTGCGGTGTTGGGAACAACGCCGCACGGCCCCGGAATTGTGCGTTTGACCGAATGCGCGGTCTATGGCGGCCCAGGAGCGGTAGATTCTTCCTGTTTCGCTGCCAATGACCGCAGACTCGTGAGACAGGCCTTTTACCCGCCTTCAACAAACAATGTTTGGTTGGGGAATTTGCCCTTGTTATGTTTGTTGATGATCAGCAAAGCAGAAGAGCCTTGGACACGGTAGTCCATTAGGATTGATTATCTCGTCTTCCTTAACTTTAATGAACGAATACCGCATCTGGACGCCCTATTTCTTTGTTAATTCCTCCCTTCCCTCACACGAAAATGTAACTTCATCTTTGGAAGTCATCAAAAGTATTTCCACCAAACAATGAGAATTTTACAATGTGTCCTCTCCTTGGTCACCTGATATCACTTTAGTGATGCTATTAATATCTTTACCCTTCAATTTCGCTTTGCAGTGCATCGATTAATAGAAGTCTTTGACCTATCTTTAAAAAGAAAAAAAATCCCTTGTTATTTCCGAATGCATTGTTTTGAACTTAGCTCCACTGATCAACTTCTGAAAGTCCTTTACATTCTGGGTAGAACGTTTCACCAGGTACGTATAGTTTTACACTTAGAGGATGTGCTTTTTCTAGCCTTAGTTTAAATAATCTACTGTGCAAATATAAGATTTATAAATATGAAACAGGCAAAAATAAATATGGACTTCATCAGCTTGCAAATGTCAAACCAGCTTCTGCAAGAAGCAAGGCTATTTTCTTTCTCAGTGCAAAGGCAGAATTCATTAATGATTCTCACATGACTATTTGTCATTAAATTTACTCCAGTTCAGTGAAACAGATTTCAGGCACTCTTTACCCCATCACCAGTTTATTCTTCTATCACTCCATTTCATCACACTTTATTAGAATTCCACAAAAAAATTCATTTGTGTCATTAAAATGCAAATTATACTGGCGAGTTTAACAGTGGAACCTCAATTTGACAAAAATGAATTGAGTCGTAAAAGCCATTCTCACCGCATCATTGCCCCTGAAGGATGCTGAAGGAAATGATGTGCGTGGGAAAAGGCTCAGGGCGGCTCTCTGCTTCACCCACACGCCCTGCCCCCTCCAAAGGCTGCGGCCTTGTGAATAGGACGGGGGGGGGGGGGGGGTTCGAGGGAACCAGCCCAACTGTGTATGGGGTTTTGGAGTGTGTCGGAGAGAGATTACACTGTTCGACTGCCACACAATAAAGGAAGACTTGCATTTATATTTTATTGTTCACGGTCCTTTCAAGATGTTTCACACCACTTTACAGCCAGTGAAATAATTTATAACTTTGTCTTCCACATGAACAATATTACAACAATCTGCACTTATACAGTAATAGGATAATCATTGGGCAATTTGATTCAGTGATATCGATTGGGGAATAAATTTGGAGTATTGCGTGCAGTTCTGGCTGCCTCATTACTGGAAGGATGTGGAGGCTTTGAAGAATGGACAGAGGAGGTTGGCTGTGTGGATTGGAGGGTTTCAGCTACTAGGAGATAAACGTGGATTGTTTTCTCTGGAACGTTGGAGGTTGAGGGGAGACTTGATCGAAGTATATACATTTATGAGAGGAATAGATAGGGTAGACAGTCAGAACCTTTTTTTCCTCGGGTAGAAATGTCCAACACAAGCGGGCATAGCTGTAAGGTGAGAGGGGGGAAGTTAAATGGAAATGTACGGAGCAAGTTTTTTACACAGAGTGGTGGGGGCCTGAACGCATTGCCGAGGGGGGTTGGGGGGGGGGAGTTGGAGGCCGATACGATAGTGGCTTTTTACGAGACTTTTAGATAGGCACATGGAAGTGCAAGGAATGGAGGGATATGGATCATGTACGGGCAAATGAGATCAGTTTAACTTGCCATCATGTTTAGCACAGACATTGTGGGCCAAAGGGCCCCGTTCCTGCTCTGTTCTAATAAATGAAGAAGGGTTCTTGACCCGAAACGTCACCCATTCCTTCTGTCCAGAGATGCTGCCTGTCCCGCTGAGTTACTCCAGCATTTTGTGTCTACCTTCGATTTAAACCAGAATTTTTTTGTTCTTTCCCACACTGTTCTAATAAATATTGTTCTAATAAATAAAAAAAATAAAAAAAATAATATTGAATAACTTCTCTGCTCATTTCACAATGACGCTGTAGGATCCTGTGCGTGCACCTGAGAAATCAATGGTTTAGTTTAGTTTAGGAAACAGGCCCTTCGACACAACAAGTCTGCACCACCCAGCAATCCCCCACACAGCAACACTATCCTACACACATTAGGGACAATTTTACACAAACACCAAGTCAATTAACCTACATACCTGCACGTCTTTGGAGTGTGGGAGGAAACCGAAGATCTTGGAGAAAACCCACAAGGTCACGGGGAGAACATACAAGTTCCGTAGTCAGGATCAAACCCGGGTCTCCAGCGCTGCAAGCGCTGTAAGGCAGCAACTCTACCGCTGCGCCACCGTGCCGCTCGACTATACTGATATGTTAAATTGTATCTCGACTTTACAAACTAATAGAAATAAATTGATTGTAGTTTTGGTTGCAAGGGAAATAGAACATCACCTTGATGGATAAATCCAATGATTGGTATTCAGAAATAGTGCTACAGAAATGATTCTCCAAGGCAACTGGCTGAAAAGAAAGCCTTGATAGCTGTTGGCTAGAGAGGTGACGGGGATAGTAGGCACTGCTTGTGACTGATGATTCAAACAACATGGACAGGATCAAAGATAGACGCATGGATCATCTAAGCTCCATGATTCCACGAGATGGAAATAAATCACGCAAAATTCAACTACATTTGCAAATAGGTTGAATGGACATCATTAATAAGATTGCCTGCTTAACTATTTAATATCTTTGGAATTTAGATTTGACACAGACATATTTCCCCATGCAACCAAATCTTACTCTAAAATCTCAGTCTAAAGAAAGACAGCACCCCACAGTGTAGCAGCCCCACAAATCTCTGCTGGAATGTCAGGACAGATATTTCTGCTCAGGCCTTTGGAGTGGGTCATGAACTCACAAACGTTTGACTCAGATGCCAAGTATCACAAACTGAGCCATTTTGTGTCAATGTTGTGCAGCTAAACATATATATCTTCAACATCTGGAGCAAGGGATAGATGGAAGAGCTTTCCAAGTTCTCTTCTTCCAGCATTAAAACGGCCTTTTACAACAAGGAGCCAAGCTTGGCTTACACCATTAACCTTTGCTCTATTGTAAAAAATTATTGGACCAAAACTTGGGATTGGGGGATACTTATGAATTCCTCAGTGGATTACAATCCATAATTTCTCACGGGGTCTTTCATGGATGAATAAAACTTCCAATATCTGCTTTGTTGTAACTGGACTGTATCTTGCATTAAATGTTATTCCCTTTATCCTGTATCTGTACACGGTGGACGGGTTGATTGTAATCACGTAGTCTTTCCACTGACTGGACAGCATGCAATAAAACAGCTTTTCATTGTACCTTGGTACACGTGACAATAAACAAAACTAAATCAAACAATGTTTCAAGGCGTGTGGAAGTTCATCTTGAGCTTGGCGCTCCATAACTCAAGCTAGATCAAGAAATGAAGAACCAAATATTGTCTCAATCCTTAAACATGCTGAGCCAGCATGAACATAATTAGGAAGATAAATTAATTATTCTTGAAAACATTTCCCTACCATTTCTTGACCACACTATCTCCATCGCAGGTGATAGACTACTGACCGACATCCACTATAAACCTACTGACTCCCATGGCTATCTGGACTACACTTCTTCCCACCCTGCTTCCTGTAAGGACTCCATCCCCTACTCCCAATTCCTCCGTCTACGCCGCATCTGCACCCAGGATGAGGTGTTCCACACCAGGGCATCGGAGATGTCCTCATTCTTCGGGGAACGGGGGTTCCCCTCTTCTACTATAGATGAGGCTCTCAACAGGGTCTCTTCTATACCCCGTGACTCTGCTCTCATTCCCCATCCCCCCACTCGTAACAAGGGCAGAGCCCCCCCTTGTCCTCACCTTCTACCCTACCAGCCGTCACATACAATAAATAATCCCCCGACATTTTCGCCACCTCCAACGTGACCCCACCACTTGCCACATCTTCCCATCCCCTCCCCTGTCTGCTTTCCGTAGAGACCGCTCCCTCCGTAACTTCCTGGTCAATTCGTCCTTTCCCACCCGAACCACCCCCTCTCCGGGCACTTACCCTTGCAACCGCAGGAAATGCTACACTTGTCGCTTTACCTCCCCCCTTGACTCCATTCAAGGACCCAAGCAGTCTTTCCAGGTGCAGCAGAGGTTCACCTGCGCCTCCTCCAACCTCATCTATTGCATCCGCTGCTCTAGATGTCAGCTGCTCTACCTCGGTGAGACCAAGCGTAGGCTTGGCGATCGCTTCGCCCAACACCTCCGCTCGGTTCGCAATAACCAACCTGATCTCCCGGTGGCTCAGCACTTCAACTCCCCCTCCCATTCCGAATCCGACCTTTCTGTCCTGGGCCTCCTCCATGGCCAGAGTGAGGACCACCGTCAATTGGAGGAGCAGCAGCTCATATCTCGCTTGGGCAGTTTGCACCCCAGCGGTATGAACATTGACCTCTAATTTCAGGTAATCCCTGCTTTCTCCTCCCCCTCCCAGCTCTCCCTCAGCCCACTGTCTCCGCCTCTTCCTTTCTTCTTCCCGCCCCCACCCCCCACCCACCCTCACATCAGTCTGCAGAAGGGTCTCGACCCGAAACGTCGCCTATTTCCTTCGCTCCATAGATGCTGCCTCACCCGCTGAGTTTCTCCAGCATTTGTGTCTACCATCGATTTTCCAGCATCTGCAGTTCCTTCTTAAACATAATGTAACGAACATATATATTTCCTCGAGATCTATGGGTGAAATTATTCTCAAATTGAATAATATAAATTGAACTATTAATAAAAAGAGGCATCAAAACTCTGCAATGTCAAACACCATTGGAATGAAGGCTTTCCAACACAAACTGGCTTCAAACACCCAGTGGCGTGGTGGGAACAGGGTGGACAAGGGGAATCCAGCAAGTGAAACAAGGCAGGTGTACCTGTGGAGAGATGCAGAGTGGAGCGTAGACAATGAAGACAGGTTCTACAAGGTTCCAATGAGTTCACTTTCGACTTTAGAAATACAGTGTGGAAACAGGTTCTTCGGCCCACCCTGTCCACACCGACCAGCGATCACTTCACACAGTAGAACTGTCCTACACACTGAGGAGTATTTACAAATGTTTGTACCAAAGCCAATTAACCCACAAACCTGTACTTCTTTGGAGAGTGGGAGGAAACCGTAGAAAACCCACGCGGTCACAGGGAGAAGTAACAAACTCCGTACAGACAGAGCCAGCACCCGTAGTCAGGATCGAACCCAGGTCTCTGGCGCTGTAAGGCAGCAACTCTGCTGCCCAACCAATCGGGGTTTTCAGAAGAGCATTGTATTGACACTTGGAAAATGATTTGTAGAGTCACAAAGAAAGAGCAATGGAAGAAGGGGAAGCTAGATCATTGAGGGTGGGGTTTGAAGAGGAGGTAATTAATCCATTGAAACCAGACTGATTCATGGGATGTCAGGACTTTCATATGAAGAAAGACTGGATAGACTCGGCTTATACTCGCTAGAATTTAGGAGATTGAGAGGGGATCTTATAGAAACGTACAAAATTGTTATGGGGTTGGACAGGCTAGATGCAGGAAGATTGTTCCCGATGTTGGGGAAGTCCAGGACAAGGGGTCACAGCTTAAGGATAAGGGGGAAATCCTTTAAGACCGAGATGAGGAAAAACTTTTTCACACAGAGAGTGGTGAATCTCTGGAACTCTCTGCCACAGAGGGTAGTTGAGGCCAGTTCATTGGCTATATTTAAGATGGAGTTAGATGTGGCCCTTGTGGCTAAAGGGGATCAGGGGATATGGAGAGAAGGCAGGTACGGGATACTGAGTTGGATGATCAGCCATGATCATATTGAATGGCGGTGCAGGCTCGAAGGGCCGAATGGCCTACTCCTGCACCTATTTTCTATGTTTCTATGTTTCTATGAAAGATCAGGGAGTTGAGGACTATGGGGAACTGGGACAAAAAAGTTGAGGCCTGGGATAGATTGGCCATGACCATATTCAATGGTGGGGCAGGCATGAGGATCTGTGTGAACTATTCTCGTTCTTATTTACTTCTGTTATCTGGTGTTCACTGAACACTTCTACAGAGGGCCAGTAAATCTTTGATGGGTTGATGGCATCCTTCCCTGCTGCAAAGATTCTATCATCCCACGAGGCTCTAATTAATCTTTTAAACCTAAGCTGGCCAAGTCTTGGGCAACAGATGGGCGGCATCTGATACAGGGATTCTGTGCAGCAGAGAGAAGCAAAGGGGAAAGAGGAAAATAATCTTGAAATAGTCAGCAGAGGAAAGGAAAGTCAGCAAATAGTGAACAAATTGAAAACCAGAGGTTTAAAAAAGGACAGATACAAAACCCTGGAGTAACTCAGCGGGACAGGCAGCATCTCTGGAGAGAAGAGATCCAGACATCGAGACCAAGAAGAAGGGTCTTGACCCAAAACGTCACCCATTCCTTCTCTCCAGAGATGCTGCCTGTCCCGCTGAATTACTCCAGCATTTTGTGTCTATCTTCGGTGTAAACCAGCATCTGCAGTTCCTTCCTACACGGTTTTAAAAAAGGACGTTGCTTTGCAATTAATCTTAGGTAAAATAGTTAATGGGACATTCTATAATCCACTGAAGAAGTTAGTCATACAACTTTGTTTAAATAACTGAAAAACAAAATTGAAAAAGCATCTGAAATAAAACAAAAAATTCTCATCAGGTCAGCAAGCGTCCGTGGAGAGAGAAACTGAGTCAATGCTTCAGATCAATGACCCTTCATCAGGTCTGATGAAAAGTCAATGACCTGCACAGTTAACCCTGTTTCTCTTCCCTTAAGGTCCACAAAATATTCTGCTTTTCTTTGGTAAAGTAACAACTGCAGGAATTTTACTCTGAATGAATAACTGGGACCACCTCCTTTATGACACAGAGTAATGGCATTTGAAATCAAATTCAACAAGTTGTTGGCTTTCATTGCACAATAATAAATGAAATGTAATTATGTTTGATGACTGCGCGGCACGTTTATTAGGAGTGCCGATCAACTCTGGATTCAAGCCCTACGCCTGAGAATTGAGCACAAAATCCCGAGCTGTCACTTCAGGAGTGAGGGGAGTGCTCCAGTAACTACTAGCTCTCCTCACCGGAGACATTAAAGCATTTAACGCCATAGAAAGCATTTTATCGCCGTGCTTCACAGCATGGTTTGGGAACAGCGCCATCCAAGGCAGCAAGAAATCGCAGAGTTGTGGACGCAGCCCAGAGCATCACGCAAACTAACCTCCCTCCTGTCGACTCCATCTACACTTCACGCTGCCTCGGCAAGGCCACCAGCATAATCACCCCGGACAGTCTCTCTCCTCCCCGCTCCCATTAGGCAAGAGGTACAGAAGTTTGAAAATACGCACGCGGAAAAGATGAGACAGGAATTGTCTCCTTTGCTGAAAATTATGCCCTTTCTCCGAGAAGTACCTATCTGCACACTCGATTGTAATCATGTGTTGCCTTTCCACTGACTGGTTAGCACGTAACAAAAACTTTTCACTGAACCTCGGTACAGGTGACTATAAACTGAACTCAAACTCAATCTCAAACTCAGAAGTACCTGTTAATGCTCCAAATGCAAGAGAATGAATATTTTTGCCTGGTGTCATGACGACCCCTCCAATTTCTATTTCGTACATTTCGACCCTGATTAGAACCTGATCCATGGGAACATTTCACATCAAAGCATCAGGGCATCCGTTACTTTTGGCTCTTGTACATTTCTGATTTTAATCACTCTGCCATTAAAAGGCATGTCTTCAGCTGCCAAGGATCTAAGCTCTAAAATTTCCTCCTTAAACCACTCTGCCTCTTAATTCCCTTTAAAACGGCTGCTTAAAATTGTTCTCCTCTCAAGGTTTTTGGCCCTCTCCTTGCACAGCCTGGCACCAATAGTCAGGCTCTTGTGAAGTGCCTTCTGAACCCATAGCTATGTGAAAGGTGCAGGAGAAACGGGAGGGTTTGTTGGTCACCACACATGTTACGAGATTAAGCAGAAGATTTATGCAATTTCTGTGGAAACCAGAATGCAGAATAAATTTTGATTGTGTTACACAATAAATTCCATGTTTAACAAGAAGTCACGACTTGCCTGAAACATGCTGCAATTACATTGTATGAGTTGCTAACCTTGTTGAAACTGCCGTACAAGGCCATGGAGTTGCTGAATATCGAAATGTTTGGCAAGGTTCTGTTTGTCGGGATGATTGAGCTTTTATCTTTCTTTGGGGTACATTCCTACATCAATGAGCTGTTATATCCAGAGCAACTACAATGAGTGGTCAGACCAGGGTAAGAGATTGTTCGCAAGACTGACAATGCCTGCAGATTAAATTAACCCAGAGTGCCTGTGTGTTTGCACAAAATGTATTGGTTGTAAAATGGTTGCAAAGAAGTTTGCCTTGGCTGTTCAACACCTCTATCGATCTTCATAGAGGTGTTGAAAAGTATGCTTTTTACAAATACACTTGCTGCACACACTGCATTAACATTTTTTAATATCAAAACATATTGAATGTACTTAGAACTTGCGTATAACACACCTGTAAAATATGCGTGTACTCTTGTATCAATGCACAACGTGCTGGAGGAACTCAGCAGGTATCTGCAGGGGGAATACATAGGTTTCTAGTCGGGACCCTTTATCCAACATCTGCAGTTCCTCGTATTCCTAAACTGTTGTTCATTATCATTTTTAGGGTTTTAACATCAAGTTACTCACATTACCCTTATTATTAGAACATAGAAGTATTGAACAGGCCCTTCGGCCCACAATATCTGTGCTAAACATGATTCCAAGACAAACCAATGCCAGTAATATGCCTATTTAAGGGAGGCACGGTGGCGCAGCGGTAGAGTTGCTGCCTTCCAACACTTACAGCGCCAGAGACTGGGTTCGATCCTGGCTACGGGTGCTGTCTGTACGGAGTTTGTACGTTCTCCCCGTGACCTGCGTGGGTTTTCTCCGAGAATTTCGGTTTCCTCGCACACCCCAAAGACGTACAGGTTTGTAGGTTAATTGGCTCGGTATAAATGTTAAATTGTCCCCAGTGTGTGTAGGACAGTGCGATGTGCGGGGATCGCTGGTCGGCGCAGGCTCGGTGGGCCAAAGGGCCCGTTTTCTGCTGTGCATCTCTAGACTAAAAAAGGCCGCACGGTGGTGCAGCGGTAGAGTTGTTGCCTTACAGTACTTGCAGCGCCTGAGACCTGGGTTCGATCCTGACTACAGGTGCTGTCTGTATGGTGTTTGTATGTTCTCCCCGTGACCGCGTGGGTTTTCTCCGAGATCTTCGCTTTCCTCCCTCAAATCCAAAGATGTACAGGTTTGTAGGTTAATTGGCTTGGGTTTGTATACTTGGTAAATTGTCCCCAGTGTGTGTAGAGAGTGTCTGTGGAGATTCACAACTCTCTGTGTTAAAAAGTGTTTCCTCATCTCCATTCTAAATGGCTTACCCCTTATTCTTAAACTGTGACCCCTGGTTCTGGACTCCCCCAACATCGAGATCGCTGGACGGTGCGGACTCGGTGGGCAGAAGGGCCTGTTTCCATGCTGTATCTCTAAACTAAACTAAACTAAACTAATGTGATAAACATATTTTCAGCTGGGTTAATAAAGCACCACCAAGTTACCATTTTGTTCAGAATAAAAAATGTTAGGTGCCTTCGTTGTGATAAGATGTTAAGACAAATGAGTCTGCAGAAACTTGAGCCAGAAATGTGAATTTTGCATTTAGCTATTTCACTCCCCATAATATTCCATCATGTCAGGAACCATTTGTTCCCAGAATTAAATGTGTGCGCCATGTATGTTAAGTTCATAAGTTCATAAATGATAGGAGCAGAATTAGGCCATTTGGCCCATTGTCTACCCTATCATTCCATCATGGTTGATCTATCTAACCCCATTCTCCTGCCTTCTCCCCATAACCCCTGACACCCGTACTAGAATCTACCTATCTATCTCTGCCTTTTTAAGGCGTGAGCAGCAAGCTTGCTTGCCCGTGCCAGCAGGGAGGCTGTTAATCTGTACGATGTTACCAAGGGGTAATGTTTCAACCAAGGCTTTTGTGGAGGGAAGCATCTCACCTCTGAGTTGAATCTCAGATGGCATACGTTGCAAGAGATGACGTGCTTCTTTTTCGGCGGCAATGTTACGCCAAACGTGTGGTTTATTACAGCCTTTTGCACTGGATCCATCTGCAATTAAAATAACCACATTTAGAGCACAATTCGCCCCATTAAATGCTACAGAAACAAATGGCAAATTATTGCAAAAATAGGAAAGCAAAAGAAATTGTGAGCAGAGAATCATTAACTTGGGAATCTAGTCTCATGATCAGGGGGACAAATATTTTTGAGGTTCGAGAAGAAGAAATCTCTCTTTTAAAAAAAATTATAAGTAAAAACAGAAAAATGCTGGAAGAGCTCGGAGACCAGGCAGCATCTGTGGAGAGAGATACTGGTTAATGTTTCAGATTCAAAGACCTTTTGTCAGAAGGATGACGGACCTGAAATTTTAACCCCGTACCTCTCTTAACCGATGCTGCCTGAAGTTCATCGTTTTTCCAGTATTTTCGGTTTTTATTTCAGATGTCTGGCACCTGCAGCAATCTATTTATTTATTTATTTATTTATTTATTGTCCTGCGTGTTGCCAGAACCCAGAAAATGGAGTTAGACACAAAATGAGTAACTCAACGGGGACAGGCAGCATATCTCTGGAGAGAAGGAATGGGTAACGTTTCGGGTCGAGATCCTTCTTCAGACTCCAGAAAATGGAGTAGCGGCAATGACTGTACAGTGGCAACTGGGTCAGCCAGCCAACTGGTCCAATCCACCCGCCAATACACCTCCTGTGAATGGTACTAATGACAGGCTTAAAGGGCGTCAACTTCATTATACTTCAACTCCACTGTTCTTCAGGCCATTGTATTTATTAAAGGTCTCCATTTCAACTGTATCCAGTTTATCTTCAGCCCTATCATGTGTTCATCACAGGGGAAATCTCACTAAGCCACAGGGTGAGACTGTATTGTTACTTTGATGTGTATGTTCATTAAGATTCATGTGCCTTCCCACCTTCACAAGGGAGGCTATCCTGAGAAACAGCACCAGGGGCCACAGGGCTAAAGTTCCTTTCTATTATCTAAACATGCCAGAAAGGAGAAGTGAGAAGCTGTAATTGAAACCCGTGTTAAGTACATTAAAAACTTGATGGGAAACATCTCACAGTCTAAATACATTTTTGAAAACCTTTGTGGACCTTTTTTATATCAGCTTTGACTTAGTCTGACACTTCTACAATGGGTAATTGTTATTTGTTGGACACTTCCCAAATCTTTTGTCCAATTACAATGTCATGTCTGTACCTTTACTTTGGTGTATTGCAGGTAAATACATTGGAACAATAGATCCAATGGGGATATGGATCATATACAGGCTGTGATGAGATTAGTTTATCTAGCACTGACACTGTGGGCCGAAGGGCCTGTTTCTGTGCTGTAACTGTTCTATGTTCAATTTAGTTTGCATGAAGGGGTTCTTCTGATTTTAAATATTTTTCATTTTAATTATTCAAGGGTGTAAATCTCAATGGCACTACCTGTTCTGAATGGCTCGTTAGACGATTCATGAATGATCCATCTTACCAGGAGATAAGAATCACCAAACAGACAGAAGGTGTAACAGATCAATTATAAAGCTGAGATATCATATTGCAACTGTATAAGACATCGGTCGGACTGCTTTTGGCGTATCGTGTACAGTTCTGATTGCCGCACTATTGAAGAGTGTGGCTGAAATAGGGGGCAGAAGAGATTCACCAGGAGTTTGCCTGGTTTGAAGGGGCCTAGTTTGAAGGGCTGTAGTTATAAGGACGGAATGTGGAAACAAGGAACTGCAGATGCCGGCTTTTACCAAAGATAGACACAAGGCACTGGAGTAACTCAGCGGGTCGGGCAGCAACTCTGGAGAAAAAGGATAGGTGACGTTTCGGGTCAGGACTCTTCTTCAGTCTGAATTAGAGTCCCGACCCGTAACGTCACCCATCCTTTTTGTCCAGAGATGCTGCCTGACCTGCTGAGTTACTCCAGCACCTTGTGCCTATCTTAGTTATAAGGAGAGTTTGGATGGGTTGGGTTTAGTTTCAATGGAATGCAGGGAACTCCATGGGGAACGGTATGGAGGCTTATAAAATTATGAAGGGCATAGATAGGGTAGATAGTCAGAGTCTTCTTCCAATGACAAGGGAGTTTACAACTAGAGTCATAAGTTTAAGGTGATAGGAAAGAATTGCAAAGGCAATCTGAGTGGTAAAACGTTCATATGTGGGTAATGGTTGGCTGGATGGAGTTGCCAGAGGAGGTGGTTGAGGTGGATAGTGTTTCATCAGTTAGAAGGCGTTAGATAGAAAAAATGGGTAGTTATAAAAATGAGTAGTGGAAAATGGGCCTAATGCAGGCTATGGGCTTAGCATAGATAGGCACCACGGATGGCACAGTGACAAGAGGCCCTGTTTCTATCCTGCATGATCTCATGATTCTATGATAGTGGAAAAGGCACAAGTGAACTAGTTGGGATTAGGCAATGACCATCAGGTACATGAATCCCTTTGGATTGTCTTGAACTCCTGATTTACTTCACCAGAAGCCTGAAAGTGCACACCACCAGACTCAGGAACAGCTTCTTCCCCACTGTTATCAGGCTTCTGAATGGTCCTTCCATAAGCTGGGGTACTGTCCGATTCACCTCTACCTCAAGATTCAAGATTCAATTTGATTGTCACATGTACCAATTAAGGTACAGTGAAATTTGAGTTACCATACAGCCATACTGAGTAAAAAGCAAAAATACACACACCACATAAAATAAAGTTTAACATAAACATCCACCACAGTGGAATCAACATTCCTCACTTTGATGGAAGGCAATAAAGTTCAGTCATCTTCCTCCTTTGTGGATATGTGATTATAGAATTATCAATGTGGATATTGGACTTGGTCTGTGGAATTGATGCTCTACAATGCTGAGAACTATATTCAGCACTGTACATCTTCCCCTTTGCTCTACCTATTGTACTTGAGTTTCACTCTACTCAACAGCCAAAAATCTGTAGCCTCCCTTTGATCTGGTATTTTGTTGGTTCACATGCTCAATCAATGGTGTTTTATCATTAATGTTTTATTATTATTAATGTTTAGTGTTTTCTGAGTCATTCGTAACTGTCACTGTATGTCATGTTGTTACTTGTGGGCGGAGCACCAAGGCAAATTCCTTGTATGTGAATACTTGGCCAATAAACTTACTTACTTACTTATTGTATTTATGCATAGTATTATCTGATCAGATTGGATAGCATGCAAGACAAAGCCTTTTTCTGTACATTGGTACACATGACAATAACAAACCTAAAACAAACTGTAACCTTGTGTATTTATTCCTGCACTCATTCACAGGTTGTGCTGCCCTTCTTACTGGTCCTCCAATGAGGGGGCAGTCAAGAGTTAACTCTCTTGTTGGGTCAGGGGATCACACACAGGCTAGGATGGTCCACAATTGTAATGGTCCACAATGAAGAAAGGTCTCGACCCGAAACGTCACCCATTTCTTCTCTCCAGAGATGCTGCATGTCCCGCTGAGTTACTCCAGCATTTTGTGTCTATCCATGGTCCACAATGTTAGTTGCCTCGGCGCACACACACTGAGGAACCAGAAGGGGTTTTGTGACAATTTTACGCTTCATTTGTTCCCATTATCGTGACTGGCTTTTATTTTTGTTATCTTAAATTCCAAGTTTATTTATTGACTTGGATTTAAATCCCCCAGGCGTTCTGGTGAGATTTGAGTAATGCCCTTGAATCAATGGTCCAAAAGCTCTGGCTGCTAGTGAAATCATTCACAATCCCATTCCTCTTGCCATAACCCCGTTGTCATGGTGTCAGGTTTGGGTTCAGATCCCTAGGTTAATGGCCTAATTCTGCTCCTGTAAGTTATGAACTTATGATAGACACAAAATGCTGGAGTAACTCAGCGGGACAAGCAGCATCTCAGGAGAGAAGGAATGGGTGACTTTTTGGGTCGAGACCCTTTTTCAGACTCGATCCGAAACGTCACCCATCCTTTTTCTCCAGAGATGCTGCCTGTCCCGATGAGTTACTCCAGCATTTGGTGTCTATCTCATCGGTGTAAACCAGCACCTGCGGTTCCTCCCTGCACATTATGAGCTTGCAAACTCTTGTTTCTTACCAGACGCAGCCTGACCTGCTGTGTATTTCCAGCATTCCCTGTTATTTTCATGTCAGACATGTCGCCTGGCTGGGGAGAACAAAACCCTCTTCCTCCCAGCGGATGGGGTGGAGGAAGGGTTAAAGCCACTGCTACTGTTGCTGGATGCACATGGCCACACTCAATCTAAGCTAACAATAGCAGGAATTCACTCACCGCGGTCAAAAAATGCCTTCAGCCGCTGGCAAAAAAAACACGTGGGCTGCGATACAGTTACTGCTTTATGCTCTCAGGGAACACAGGGCGACCTGTGTGATTTTTCCTGTCAGCTCCTTTCCTCCCTCGCGACACAAACTCACGATCCTGGATTGCCTTTCAACGTATTTAATTACACAGGCAGGTGCGTCAGTCTCGGAGGCACACGCCTGCACAGTAAAGCCATTATCACCTCAATGAATTCCATTCGAGGAGCAAACAGACAGGTGATTACAGAATTATCAGCCCACAGACTACCTACAGCTCACTGCCGCTAGCTCACAGGACTGTCTCTCCTCCTGGATACAGTCCAAAAGCCGGCTTACATCCTCACAACAAATATTGTCCCAAAAATATATATATATATATTTGTTGAAACAGAGCCCAACAGCAAATTAACCAGAGGACCACCTTCACTCAAAGAGAGCTCCAATCAGATGGAAATGCTGCAATGAACTAAATTTCTGCCTGACAAAGAAAAACAATTACAGTCCCTTTCTGAAATGTAACATCGCACATAAATATTCATTGCACGTTCCCCCCTGTAGAAATTCTGCAAGTTTAACTAATAGTTTTTCAGTCAGTGAGATGTAATCTGTACCATGGAAATATACCATTTGCTTTTGTATTCTCACCTGGCTCCAAGGGATATACATACAGTATTGCTGGAGGAAGGAACTGCAGATGCTGGTTTAAACCAAAGGTTGACACAAAATGCTGGAGTAACTCAGCGGGACAGGCAGCATCTCTGGGTTGAAGGAATGGGTGACGTTTCCGGGCCGAGACCCTTCTTCAGACTGGAGAAGGGTCTCGACCGGAAATGTCACCCATTCCTTCTATCCAGAGTCCACATACAGTAAGTGGCTGGATCAATGGTACCCTAAGGGTCTCGACCCGAAACGTCGCCTATTCCTTCTCTCCATTGATGCTGCCTCACCCGCTGAGTTTCTCCAGCATTTTCTGTCTACCACAGAACTCGGATGGATAGGTGGAGTGGTATCAGTGGTCCAGGGGGGGGGCTGTTTCCCTGCTGTAGCTTTCAATCATCAATCAATCAAAGAAAGCGAGGAATTGCGAGGATCAGAGGGGTTGTTTCAAAGAGATGAGAGACACGTCACAAATAGAGAGGAATGAGGCAAATTACTTGGTAATCCAATATGTCTTTTCACTGAAGATTCCTGAAAATCTCTTACTGAATGCATTTCCTGTTTATCTGGAGACCACTGTCTGGTTTCACCCATTTACTTCCCCAGGGAAACTGCCTTCTTTTGTTGGTGGTCCCATTGCCTGTCTTTCTCAGTGCAAATGGCACTCAATGGGTCTGTATGGGAGGAAGTCTCAGGCATGTAGCCATGTTAATCCATCTATTGAAAGTAACCTGTAGTCTTTTCACAATAACACGCAGACACACATTTCCCACATTACTCTTTGTAACTGGAAGCAAAGCACCTACGTTTGAACACATCGATCATTATTCCCCTTCAGTCATCTTACCTCAGGTGAATACAGTCCCCCCTTATGCCTCAGTCATCTGTTATAACCTGTTGCCCTGATATCTGATGGGGTGGAGGATATGCGTACAACTAAAAATGTCAGGGGGTTTTAAACAAATTTTCTCCTGAGAGATTTAATTTAGTCACTTACTGAATAGAGGCTTGGGTAGTGTGGATGTGAAGAGGATGTTTCCACTAGTGGGGGAAGTCTAGGACCAGAGGGCACAGCCTCAGAATAAAAGACATACCTTTAGAAAAGAGATGAGAAGGAATTTCCTTAGTCAGAAGGTGGTGGAATAATTGCCACAGATGGCTGTGGAGGCCATGTCATTGTGTATTTTTAAAGCGGAGACTGACAGATTCTTGGTTGATAAAAGTGTCAAAGGTTATGGTGAGAAGGCAGGAGAATGGGGTTGAGAGGGGAAGATATATCAATCATGATTGAATGGCAGAGTAGATTCGATGGGCTGATTGGCCTAATTCTGCTCCTCTGACCTTTGATCATGAAATTATCTGCAGTCTCTTGTGTCTCTAACTTTGATCTTTGTTTCTTAATCAGAAAATCAAAAAGAAAACCTGCATATGTTGCATAGATATATCTGCATGATATATACGTTGTATATCACTGTCTGGCCTTCTAGGCATGTCAACGCTACATCTTAATACACATAAACAAGTAGGATCATAACTCCCACATTAACCCATCTGGTCTCACCCAATTGCAAATATTCCCTTTGTCGCATCCATTCTTTTCTTCTATTGATAATTATCTAGGTTTCTCTATTTCCCAGTTCTAACTAAGGGTCTTGGAAACAAAACATGTTCTCTTTCCAGAGATGCATCATGATGCACGCAGTCTTTCCAGCATTTTCTCTTCTTAGTTCAAAAAAATTCGGACCCATTTCAAAACCATGTATCCAATCAAAAACTGATTTGATTCCTGTTAAGTCTAATATTAATTTCACACTTGGCATCCCCTTCAATTAGAAGTTAAAAAGAGTGCAGTATTCACAATATCATGGATTTGTGACATGGCATATATAGCATATGTATATGGCATATGTATATGGCATGCCACTGATCATTTGCAACTGTCTCTGATCAATGTAAAGCCATTCCCTTACAGTGAGCATAAGTGTAGTGAGGCCACTCTTGTCCCCACTCTTAGTCACTGAGTCATACAGCACGGAAAAGGGGCTTCAGCCCAACTCATCCAATCTGATTAAGATGAACAATGGGCGGCACGGTGGCGTCCGGTAGAGTTACTGCGTTACAGCACCAGAGACTACGGGTGCTGTCTGTACTGAGTTTGTGCATTCTCCCCGTGACCGCGTGGGTTTTCTCCGAGATCTTTGGTTCCCTCCCACACTCCAAAGACGTACAGGTCTGTCGGTTAATTGGCTTGGTATAAATGTAAAAATTGTCCCTAGTGTGTGTAGGGTAGTGATAATGTATGGCGATCGCTGTTCAGTGCACACACGGTAGGCTGAAGGGCCTGTTTCCACATTGTATCTCTAAACTAAAAGACTAAAACATTGTCTCGGTTCAATGTAGCTTCGTGAATAGAAAACTGTTTTTTGCTGCGCTTTAATTTTAACAGAGCAAAACTTTTATAAGCAGACTTTACAGACTTATTTATGAAGGGTGACTTAATAAACTCAATTAATATTAGATTAAAAATCTGCCTCAGACAAATGAAGTTAAAAAAAAGCAAAATTTAAATGACATTTTTAATCATTTGTGTTGATGCGACAGAATATGTCCTTCCTTGTGGATGTTGCAAATTACTTCTGGCGAGAATCAGTTCTGCGATTATGAAAGTTAATGAAGATCAAGTTCAAATTTATTGTTAAATGTGTGAGTGCTATGAGTGCAACGAAAAATCTTGCTTGCAGCAGCATCACAGGGACATTGACAAATCCCAAAACTAATTATACATAATATATACATATATTACTCAAAATGCTACCAATCTGAAATAAGAGCAGAAAGTGGTGGAAACACTGGTCTACATCGGTGAGACCAAGCGTAGGCTTGGCGATCGCTTCGCCCAACACCTCCGCGCGGATCGCAATAACCAACCTGATCTCCCGGTGGCTCAGCACTTCAACTCCCCCTCCCATTCCGAATCTGACCTTTCTGTCCTGGGCCTCCTCCATGACCAGAGTGAGACCCACTGTAAACTGGAGGAGCAGCACCTCATATTTTGCTTGGGCAGTTTACACCCCAGCGGTATGAACATTGACTTCTCTAATTTCAGGTAGTCCCGGCTTTTTCCTCCCCATCCCAGCTCTCCCTCAGCCCACTGTCTCCGCCTCTTCCTTTCTTCTTCCCGCCCCCCCCCCCCACACCCTCACATCAGTCTGAAGAAGGGTCTCGACCCAAAACGTTTCCTTCGCTCCATAGATGCTGCCTCACCCGCTGAGTTTCTCCAGCATTTTTGTCTACCTTCGATTTTCCAACGTCTCGTAAACACTCACCAAGTCAGTTGGCATCTGTGATAAGACCAGAGCTGACATTTCCGATGCCTTCTGATGAAGAATCTTGAACTTGAAATGTTTCTCTCTCTACAAAAGCTACCTGATCTGTTCAGTGTTTCCAGCATTTTTTCACTTCTATTATAAACTAGACCAAGGGCAGACCCGTTGGGCAGAGAGGGAGTGGGAGGGGGGCAGAGAGGGAGCAGGGGGGGGGCAGAGAAGGAGAGGGGTAGAGTTTGAGGGGTGGGGGGGGCGTCATCACAGGGGAGGGCTGGTTCCCGAATGCAATACTCCCTCGCTCGCGGCTCCCAACTCCCGGCGGCTCCCGGCTGCAGGCGCCCCCCAACGCACCCAGCCCCTACCCGGCCCCCACGGGAGGCCGGCTCCAGGCTCCAGGCGGCAGGGCCCGAGTACGGGGGGGGGGCGTGGTCGGGGGGGATGACGTCACTTGCAGCGCGAGCAAGAAGACAGCGGGTTTTTTGTCAAAGTCTTTTCAGATTCTTGAACATTTTCATTAATAACTGGAGAAATAAAGCATGAATTTTTCAGATAAGGTGATTTCAGACTCCAGGGGGGAATATGTACATTTTTTACCGGTAGCGCGTTTTTTCGAGAAGATGCGATTATACACATACAAACACATACTCACACATACAAGATTGGAGTTTTAATAGTTACTAGACCAAGTGGGACTATCGACGCGCTGTTGCGGGGGGGGGGGGGCGGGGGGGGGGGGGGGGGTGGCGGCCTGTGGCGTCACACACACACTAACCAAAACCTTATTCTTAGCCAAGACCATTTCACATCCACTCTTTCCAGCAGCATCCTTTTAGAATTACAAGGTGTCCACTTGTGGGCTGTGTTGCTGTCAACAGAGGATTTTTCAAATGTGTGAAGTGTGTCATCATGTTAAACAATTTACCAGCGTGTACAACTGCCATTCAGTGTCGTTAATGGGCCATTGACTCGTAATGCTTTAGTCAAGTGTTAGCTTTGCACCAAAGACAATTCTGAGTTAATGGCACTTTTCAATGACTTGTAAATGGCTCAAAGTTGAAATTTTGCACTTGTGAACCTTACAGAAAGCTGAAGGATAATTAATATGGATGGAAGACCTTTAAAAACTATAAGGAGTTTCTGAACAGGTGAACATGTTATTTACATTGAAACCGTGTTTAAATGCTTAATTCTTGGAAAGGATGGGAATGTAAACATTTTTGTTCTTGTTGTAGGGACCAATATCAAATACGTTTACTATCTTATCCGCAACGTTCCGGTGGCAAAGGTAACACTAGATCAGTTTCCATGCTGATCAATGACACCATCTTGATCTCGCACCCACCTCCCACGGTGTCTTCACTCTCTCACTTTTCAGTATCCAATATTGGATGAGCTGAAACTTTCTCCAACTAAATATTGCAAAGAACGAAGGTATCGTCTGCAGTACTTGTAACAATCGTGGTTCTGTGGCCACCAACTTCATTGTTCTCCCTGGCAATCACCCAAGAATCAGTTTGTATTCCTGGTATGACACCCGAATTTCAATGGCCAGGATTTATGTCCATCTCCTGGTGAACTTGGTGAAACCCCATCCAGACGTGACCATTCCGTTTCTAGCTAAACACCATCGCATCTTTCATGAACAATCTCAAACTTAAATTCTAGTGTCTGCATCCCATTTCTGTTCACCCATCACCCTCATGGTTGCAAATTTCCAATGGCTTGAATTCTTATCCTTACTTACGTCTTAGTCTTCGCCTAACCATCCTTGTCTCTATAATCTTCTCCAACTCTCCGAACCTGATATGAGTTGAGTTGAGTTTAGTTTATTGTCACGTGTACCGAGGTACAATGAAAAGCTTTTGCTGCATGCTATCCAGTCAGCGGAAAGAGAACACATGATTACAATCGAGCCATCCACAATTAACAGATACATGATAAAGGGAATAACGTGAATAACGTTTAGTGCAAGCTCTGAAATTGTACTCCTCCTACACTAGCCTCTTGACCAAGAGGCCCCATCTCTGTGATTGTGTACCCAGCCTCTTGACCAATTCTGACTTCAAGTGCTCCATCAACAGTGACTGTGCTCTCCAGGCGTTGAGCATCGAAGCTTTGGATTTTCAGGACTAAGTACTTTGCTCACATTTTTCCTTTTTGTTTTGAATGTGGGACAACAGACAATAGGTGCAGGAGTAGGCCATTCGGCCCTTCGAGCCAGCACGGCCCTTCAAGCCAGCACCGCCATTTACTGTGATCATGGCTGATCATCCACAATCAGTACCCCGTTCCTGCCTTCTTCCCATATCCCTTGACTCTGTTATCTTTAAGAGCTCTATCTAACTCTCTCTTGAAAGCATCCAGAGAATCGGGCTCCACTGCATTCTGAGGCAGAATATTCCACAGATTTACAACTCTCTGGGTGAAAAAGTTTTTCCTCATCTCCGTTCTAAATGGCCTACCCCTTATTCTTAAACTGTGGCGCCTGGTTCTGGATTCCCCCAACATCGGGAACATGTTTCCTGCCTCTAGCATGTCCAATCCCTTAATAATCTTATATGTTTCAATAAGATGCCCTCTCATCCTTCTAAATTCCAGTGTATACAAGCCCAGTCGCTCCATTCTTTCAACATATGACAGTCCCGCCAAACCGGGAATTAACCTGGTGAACCTACGCGAGACCAAAACTGTGCACAATACTCCAGATGTGTTCTCACCAGGGCCCTGTACAACTGCAGAAGGACCTCTTTGCTCCTATACTCAACTCCTCTTGTTATGAAGATCAACATGCCATTAGCTTTCTTCACAGCCTGCTATACCTGCATGCTTACTTTCAGTGACCTTGAAGGCGCTGGAGGCATTGGGGGTTTTAGGATTAGGTTTATTGTTGTCCGAGATACAGTGAAATGCTTTGTTTATCCTGCAGAATGTCATTGCTCCATGATCGGCATATATGGCAAATAAACACTCTTGACTATCCAATCTGAAATACTATCTACCTCACTGGTGACCCTCGGACTATCTTTGATCGGACTTTACTGGCTTTACCTTGTATTAAACGTTATTCCCTCATCATTTATTCAGACATTGTAAATGGCTCGATTGTAATCATGTATTGTAATTATGTATTGTCTTTCTGCTGACTGGTTAACATGCAACAAAAGCTTTGCACTGCACATTGGTACACGTGACAATAAACTAACCTGAAACTGATCTGAACCAAATCAGATAATATTGTACACAACACAATCAAGTCAAACTCAAGTCCAATAGGTAGAGTGAAGGGAAAGCTATAGAGTGCAGAATATACTTCTCAGCAATATAGCGCAACAGTTCCAGAGACAAAGTCCATTGTTTGCAATGAGGCAAAGAGGAATTTACTTTACCCTAGTTTATGGAAGGACTGTTCAGAAGCCTGATAACAGAGGGGAAGAAGCTCCTCCTCCTCCAACCTCACCTACTGTATCCATTGTTCAAGGTGTGGACTCGTATACATCGGCGAGACCAATGGTAGACTGGGTGAACGTTTTGCTGCACACCTCACTTAGTCTGCCTGGGCCTACCAGATCTTCCGGTTGCCAAACACTTTAATTCCTCTTCCCATTCCCACACTGATCTTTCTGTCCTAGGCCTCCTCCATTGTCAGAGTGAGGCCAAATGCAAATTGGAGGAACAGCATCTCATATTTCGCTTGGGCAGCTTACAACCCAATGGTATGATATTGATTTATCTAACCAAGTAATCCTTGCATCCCCTCTCTCTCTGTCTAATCGATGTACAAGTTTCAATGTCATCCTGGTGAGTTTCATTGTCTGTAACTCGTTTTCACCTAGCCCATAGCTAACAATGGCCTGTTTCCTTTATCGTCATTACTTTTTTGCATGTGTTTCATTCATTTGTTCTATATCTCTCTATATCACCGTCTACATCTCTCATTTCCCTTTCACCTGACTCTCAGAGTGAAGAAGGGTCTCGACCCGAAACGTCACCCATTCCTTTCCTCCAGAGATGCTGTCTGACCTGCTGAGTTACTCCGGCTTTTTGTGTCTATCTTCGGAAGAAGCTGTTTCTGAGTCTGGTGGCGCAAGCTTTCAAGTATCTTCTGCTCGATGTGGAGTGCTGAAGAAGGAAGGGTGGGAATGGTCTTTCATTATGTTGGCTGCTTTCCCGAGGCAGCGTGAAGTGCAGATGGAGTCACTGGTGGGGAGTCTGGTCTGTGTGATGGACGGGGTTATGTCCACAACTCTCTGCGATTTCTTGCAGAGCTCGGCAGAGTTGTTCCCAAACCAAGCCGTGATGCTTTATTCAAGAGAGAAACCGCCAAAAGGAAAGGACCGCTGAGATTTAAATTCATAGCTGAGAGAAAGAGGCACTTTTGAAACCCAAGATGCTAAATACCATTGTTAACTCTGTAATTGTTCAGGGGCCATCAAATGTCATGAGGCCTAATCCAACTGGGAATCATTTGGCCTTGTAACTTTATGCCAACAGTATCACCCGAAACGGCAAAACCACTAGATCTTGATACAATTCAATCTATTTCACATGCTGGTTCATATATCACACTTGCAACAACGTCAACTTGGCACATTCCAGATCCAACCTTCTTACAGCTTTGTTATTCAGAGGGATTAATTCATAGGACATTGTGTTCCAACTCTTGAACTTGAATCAATATATGGCTCAAATACAACATGTTACACCATCCAGATTAGTCTGAGCACCCAATAAATTAGAACTAAAAATAGCATAATGGCACATCGAATCCATCGTCTTGGGGCAATGCTGATCTTTCTCTGACTCACTAAACATTTCCTCATCACTTCTGTTGAAAGCTAATTTATTTTTAATTTTTTTCATAGAATGTGGGCATGGCCTGGATTTGATACAAATCCCTGATGTTCTTGCATTGAGCGACTTGTTCAATCACTGCCATGGGCTGGAGTCACGAGTATAATTAGATAAGGACATTGATGAACCCCAGGATTTGTAAGGCACTCAACTAGTTTCACGACCACCGTCCCTTCTAGATCATTAAGTCCAGATTGATAAAATTAAGTATGTAGGAAGGAACTGCAGATGCTGGTTTATACCGGAGTTAGACACAAAATGCTGGAGTAACTCAACGGGACAGGCTGTATCTCTGGAGAAAAGGAAGAGTTGACGTTTTGTGTCGAGGCCCTTCTTCAGCCAGTCTGAGGGAGCATCTCAACCCAAAACATCATCTATTCCTATTTTCCAGGGATGCTGCCTGACCCGCTGAGTTACTGCAACATTTAGTGTCTGTCATGATTTAATTAAGTTAACTTGTGCTGTTGTTGTGGTGGGATCTGAATGAATCCCCAGAATGTCGGTCCTATGTTCTGGATTATAATCACAACATTACCACGCCACTGCCTACATCCTCATAGAGTTCTATACAAGGGCACCGCAGTGGCACGGTGGGTAGAGCTGCTGCCTCACAACGCCAGAGTCCCGGGTTCGATCCTGACCTCAGGTGCTGTCTGTGTGGAGTTTGCGCGTTCTCCCTGTGACCGCGAGGGTTTCTTCCCCGTGGTCCGGTTTTCTCCCACATTTGTTTGTGGGTTAAGTGGCCTTCTGCAAAGTGCCTCTAGTGTACAGGAGAAAGTGGGATGACGTAGAATTCACATGAACTGGTGATTGGTGGTGGTTGGCGTGGACTCAATGGGCTGAAGGGCCTGTTTCCATGCTGTACCTCTCAGAAGACGAACAAGACTAACAGATGCTGGGAGGATGATCCTAATGACCTGAGGGTTCATAATCAGAGGTCACAGCCTCAGGGTCTGGGGGAATGCCATTTGCAACTGAGAGACATTTCTTCACACAGAGGATGGTGAACTTGTGGAATTATCTACCACAGGAGGTAGAGGGGGCAGTCCGTTACATGTGGTCAACGTGGGATGGATATGTATCTACCTATATGTAATGTTGAAAGGGTCAGAGATATGGGGAGAAGGCAAGATACTGAAGCAGTTGATTAGTCATAGGAGCAGAATTAGGCCATTCGGCCCATCGAGTCTAAACCTGCCATTCAGACACGGCTGATCAATCTTTCCCACTCAACCCCATTCTCCCCATAACCACAATGGTTATGAGCATAATGAAGGGTGAAGAAGGGCCGAATGGCCTACTTTGATCCAGGTTTTTCTGTTTTTACGTGCTTTGAGCCGTTTCTGTTTTCACTTCAAAACTCCTTGCTTCTCATCTTCTCCCTGGTTTCAGGAGTTTCCTTCCTTGTCTTTCAATGCCTCATGCTGCAAGCTAGACCCATGTGACTTGAAAGGTCAATGACCTTTTTCCCGAGCTTCCGCATCGTTGCTCTCGAGCTGGCAGCTCGACACAAGGCGCCCAAGAAAGCGCTCGAGGCAACGTACCTGCCAATTTGCCACCAACCTTCAGTCAGCATGTTGGAACAGCGAGCAGCTACCTTGCAGAGGCATTGCAGATTCAGTTTTAAAAAATGATTTGCCTGCTAAAAGGTATACTCCTTCGCAAAGAAAAATCATAACCACTAATTGGTTGTGGGGAGAGTCCCGTGTTAAATTACATTAGCATCCGTTTCTGAGGGAACAGGAAATAGGGCAGAAAACTGCAAAATGGAGCCTTTGACAGCTTACATGAAAGAATGATAAGTTAACTGGATGGAACCCTGAATGACTTTTTAAATAACACATAAGAGATTTTACAATGCCCTTGTGCTATTTTCTGCTCTTGACAATAGGTGACAGTGGTTGGGACTGTGATCTGAGTTTTCAAAGCGAAGGTTTGTAAAGAGGTCTGCGTGAATTCTCTGCCACAGAAGGCAGTGGAGGCCAATTCACTGGATGTATTGAAGAGGGAGTTACATTTAACTCTTAGGGCTAATGGAATCAAGGGATACGGGGAGTAAGCAGGAACGGGGTACTGATTTAGGATCAGCCATGATCATGTTGAATGGCGGTGCTGGCTCGAAGGGCCGAATGGCCTACTCTTGCACCCGTTTTCTATGTTTCTATGTGTGTGTTATTCTCCCTTTCCATGGTTCAGTTCCACTGATGTCAATGGAGCCACATTTCCAAAGAGGAGTAAAACATGAAGCCTCCACTACGCTCTTCCTCAGAACATGTGGCCCAAGTTCACCTTCTACTCAGTTATACCACATCGTAAATGAAATAGACGGTGACTCTTCGAAGAAGACCACTGCTCATTAATGGTCACGGTCTGTTGTCAGCGGTGGGAGGGGGTGGTTGAAACGCGATAGCACAGCGTAAGGCAAACTGGGCTTACTCACAATTCAAAGCTGATCGATGTGTTGGAGGTTGAGGGGAGGCCTGATGCAGGTAAATAATATTATGAGAGTCATGGATAGGGTAGACAATCTGAATGTGTAGGAAGGAACTACAGATGCTGGTTTACACCGAAGATAGACGCAAAATGCTGGAGTAACTCAACGGGTCAGGCAGCATCTCTGGAGAAAAATAAACAGGTGAAGTTTTGGTCTGCAACCCTTCTGCAGACTTGGTTGAGTCTGAAGAAGAATTCCGACCCAAAATGTCACCTATTCTTTTTCTCCAGTGATGCTGCCTGACCCGCTGAGTTACGCCCACCATTTTTGTGTCTGTGGACAATCTGGAACTATTTCCTCAAGATGGAAATGTCAAATATTGGAGGGCACATTTTTAAGACCAGAGGGGCAGTGTTTAAAAGAGATGATCATGTGCGGGGCAAGATCTTTACAGAGAGAGCAGTGAGTGCCTGGAACGCGCTGCCAGGGGTGGTGGTAGAGGCAGATACGATAGTCGCATTTAAGAGGCTTTTGGATAGGCAAATGGATGTGCAGGGATTGGAGGGATCTGAAACATGTGCTGCGGGCAGAGGAGATTAGTTTAACTCTGAAGAAGAGTCTCGACCCGAAACATCCCTCATTCCACCTCTCCAGAGATGCTGCCTCACCTGCTGAGTTACTCCAGCATTTTGTGTCTACCTTCGATTTTACCAGCATCTGCAGTTAGAATCATAGAATCATAGAAAGTAGGTGCGAGAGCAGACCACCAGGTCCATCGAGCCCGCACCGCCATTCGCTCATGGCTGAACACCAAACAAACAAACACCCCCACCCACAAACAGTAGACACAAGACACAGAACACAAGACACTACCCTCCCCTTTATAGCGCTATCACCCCTCTCCACCCCAAGAACCGAGTGATCTCCTGGGGGAGGCAAAAAAACGGATAAAAACCCAGGTCCAATTCGGGAAAAAAATCCGGGAAATTCCTCTCCGACCCCAATCCAGGCGATCGACACTTGTCCAGGAGATCACTCAGGTCTTACTATACTAACCCTACCTAGGTCCATATCCCTGCCCTCTCCCCGTAGCCCCTTATCCCCTTGGCAGCTAAAAAACCATCTATTTTAGACTTAAATATATTTAATGTTTCTGCTTCCACTGCTCCCTGGGGCAGTGAATTCCATAAATTAACCACCCTCTGGGTGAAGAAGTTCTTCCTCATCTCAGTTTTAAAAGAGCCCCCCCTTATTCTACAACTATGTCCCCTAGTTCTAGTTTCCCCGATCATTGGGAACATCCTCGGTGCATCCACCTGATCAAGGCCCCTCACGATCTTATATGTTTCAATGAGATCGCCTCTCATTCTTCTAAACTCCAAAGAGTAGAGTTCCAGCCTACTTAACCTTTCCAGTTCTGTGCAGTTCTGTCTTACACAGTTTAACTCGGCGTCATGTTTGGCGTGGCAATTGTGGGCCGAAGGGCCAGTTCCTGTACTGTAGTACTGTACTGATCTACGCTCTTTGATGCCAGTGGAGCAAATAACATGCTAAGTATGCTTGAGTGGCTTTGACACTGAGTGCCTGTTCAAAAGGTTTTGGACTAGCTTCTTGTCATTTCCACCACAAGGAATTATAATCAGTCCTCCGTGAAATCAGCCATCCTTCTGCTTGTAAAAGTTACCCGCTGCCGAGCCAGCTGACATTTCTCCTGCACCCTGCCACATTCTGTAGATACCAGCCTTAAGGGTGCTTGTGTGAATGTTATCTGGTCTATTTGAGAACAATGTGACAGTGCACATTTTATGCCTGTGCATGAAATACCTTCTTCAGAATAAGATGAAGAGAGTTTTGCCAAAGGGACAACTGTCGGTAAATGTTGTATTTTCCCTGCGTCATTGACAGCACCATTCTAAAGCCCTGGTCTCTGCCACCTCAAAGGGCTAGAGCGGCAGGGCTTTAGACTTTGGAGATACAGCGCGGAAACAGGCCCTTCGGCCCACCGAGGCCGCGCTGACCAGCGATCACCCTGTACACTAATGCTATCCGATACACTTGGGGAAATTTTACACGAGCCAATTAACCTACAAAACCACATGTCTTTGGGATGTGGGGGGAAACCGGAGCACCCGGAGAAAACCCACGTGGTCACAGGTAGCACGTAGAAACTCCGTACAGACAGCACCCGTGGTCAGGATCGCACTCGGGTCTCTGGCGCTGTAAGGCAGCAACTGGGATTTGACTGGATAGCACACAAAGAAAGATTTTCACTGTATCTCAGTACACGTTACAATAAAACGCCAGTGGGCGTCACGGTGGTGCAGCGGTAGAGTTGCTGCCTTACAGTGCTTACAGAGACCTGGGTTCGATCCTGGCTACGGGTGCTGTCTGTACGGAGTTTGTACGTTCTCCCCGTGACTGTGTGGGTTTCCCTCTGCGATCTTCGGTTTCCTCCCACACTCCAAAGACGTACAGGTTTGTAGGTTAATTGACTTGGTATAAATGTCAATTTCAATTGTCCTCAGTGTGTGTAGGATACTGTTAATGTGCGGACCCGATGGGCCGTAGGGCCTGTTTCCGCTCTGTGTCTCTAATCTAAACAGCACTGTTGGTGGACTGGGTGACTTGATGGTGTCAGCTACGTACCTGTGTGTGGCTTCCAAAGGCACATGAGGTGGGGGGGAGGGGCATCTCTAATGGTGCTGCCGGGGGCTGGGATGCTGCCAACCCCAGGCAGGTGTTTCATTCTGTGCTTGAATAAACCCGACACTTTCAGAAGCTTTTGACAGTTTCAAAAGACAGAGATTGAAGGGGATGAATGAGGAATTGGCTTAAGGGAAGGAAGCAGCGGGCTTTGGTTTCAACTAGTGAATTGGGAGAGTTTGGAGGATTAACAGTGGGTAACTTGAGGTCATAGCTGGGGGCGCTGACTGGTGGGGCTGTGGAGACCGATACATTGGCCGCGGCTTTTCCACTCTGCTGCGTAATTGCCTGTAAACAGTCTGGGAGAACCGGGGGGTCACAATATTTTAATCTGCAATCTGATCATCAACTGGGGGGTCGACTGTGAATGAGGGGCGACCAGACGGGGGACCCTCACCCTCCCCTTGGCCAGCACCACTTCAATGCACATAGACACAAAATGCTGGAGTAACTCAGCGGGACAGGCAGCATCTCAGGATAGAAGGAATGGGTGATATTTCGGGCCAAGACCCTTCTTCAGATTCTGTGTCTGAAGAAGGTTCTCGACCCCCGAAACGTCACCCATTCCTTCTCTCCAGAGATACTGCCTGTCCCGCAGAGTTACTCCAGCATGTTGTGTCTATCTTTGGATTGAACCAGCATCTGCGGTTCCTTCCTACACCACTTTCATGCATATGTCAAGTCAAGTCAGTTTCATTCGTCACATTGCACATACAGTGCAAGTGAAATGAATTTGCCAGCCGCGGGACAATAAAAAACGAACACAAAATACACAATAAAAATTGAACACAAACATCCACCACAGCATTCATCACTGTGGTGGAAGGCACAACGTTTGGTCAGCCCTCCTCCATTTTCCCCCGTGGTCGGGACCACAACCCTCCGCAGCTGCCGCTGCGGGCGGCCAGATGTGCAGACAAGGTAAGTCCTGAATCGGTGCGTGGCTGTTTTACGTGGGGGGGTATTTCCAAGGCTTGCAGCTTGCACGTCACCTTCAAGCCCACACCTCTGATTTACACGTGCTCTATCCTGACCAAAGCAAAGGTGGCCGCGCAGCCGCCACACCTCACATTGCAGCTGCCGGACCACAAATCCCCAGCATATATAAACAAGACCCAGGTTCAATCCTGACCTCAAGTGTTGAATGTTCTCCCGGTGCCCACCTGAGCTTCCTACAGGGGCTCCAGTTGTATCCCACATCCCAAAGACATGCACGTTGGTAGATTATTAATTGGCCATTTTAAATTGCCCCTGGCTGCAGATGAAGGGATAGAATCAGGGTGGAAGTTGATGAGAAAGTGAAGACAATTGCAAAAGAAAAATGAGACTCACTTTCAACGAGTGTAAATGGATGGGTTGATAGTCAGCATGGAATCAATGGGCCGAAGTGCCACGCTGCATTTCTCTGTCACTCCCTTTTGACTTTGAATATGTAACTGCGACAAGGTAATATGATCAACAATGAATAAACCATGAGAGAGTTGGATTTAGCTTTTAGGGCTAACGGAGTCATGGGATATGGGGAAAATGCCGGAACGGGGCACTGACTTTAGATGATCAGCCATGATCACATTGAATGGCGGTGCTGACTCGAAGGGCCGAATGGCCTACTCCTGCACCTATCATCTATGTTTCTATGTTTCCAAACACACACCACCCGATGACACATCTCCTCCAGTATTAGCAAGCAACACCTCCAGAAATGGTAGACTAAACATTCATTCATTTTATTGCTATCTCTCTCTCCAAAATATACTTAAACATTACGCAATAAAGGATGTTCCTTCATTGTTATTCACTGAACCTTGCGCACCATTATATTCCCTCAGTTTAAGAAGGAACTGCAGATGCTGGACAATCGAAGGTAGACCAAAACGCTGGAGGAACAGCGGGTGAGAGGCAGCATCTATGGAGCGAAGGAAGGAATTAGGCGACGTTTCGGGTCGAGACCCTTCTTCGGACAGATTGTATTCCCTCAGGATATTTACATTAGGTAAATGTTGCAACAGGTTTTCCTCCTCAAACATTTCATCAGGGTAAGTCTGAGAGTCCCTCAGGCAGAACCCAGTAGCATGCAGTGAGAGGACCTTGAACTGTGTCCTTACTCACCAAACCTTTGTAGCTGCGTCCAGTACAGCGCACACCCCCAGCGGATTCGGAATTAGAATGTAGAGCCGCAGCTCGCAGACAAGCCCTTCGGCCCACCTAAACCACGCCACCCAGTGATCCCCGTACACTGGCATTATCCCACATACCCTCAACCGCTTGAGGACAGGCGTCGGACGCTGTGGAGTAGCGATGAAGAGGTGGGGCCTCGTGGACAGCGCCTCCAGCGAGTGTGGGGACCCAACACAGACAGTGGAGCACATAGTCACCAGTTGCCCCAAACACCGGCCACCGAATGGTGAACGAGGCCTGATTGACCTGGACGATGACACGTTGGCCTGGCTCGCCTCAACGGGGCTGCAGGTCGAAAAGACATACGACTGAAGAAGAATCCCACACACGAGGGAACCATTTTACAATTTTACCAAAGGCAACTAATCAATAAACAAAGACAACTAATTAATTCGAGGACCAGAGGACATAGGTTCAAGGTGAAGGGAAAAAAGATTTAATAGGAATCCGAGGGGTAACTTTTTCACACAGAGGGTGGTGGGTGTATGGAACAAGCTGCCAGAGGAGGTAGTTGAGGCTGGGACTATCCCATCGTTTAAGAAACAATTGGACAGGTACATGGATAGGACAGGTTTGGAGGGTTATGGACCAAGCGCAGGCAAGTGGGTCGAGGGTAGCTGGGACATTGTTGGACGGTGTGGGTGAGTTGGGCCGAAGGGCCTGTTTCCACACTGTATCACTCTATGACTGATGACCTGCATGTCTTTGCAATGTGGGAGGAAACCTGGAGCACCCGGAGACAACCCACACGGTAACAGGGAGAATGTACAAACTCCATACAAACAGCACCCATAGTCAGGATCGAACCCAGGTCACTGGCGCTGTAAGACAGCAACTCTACCCCGGAATATTTACTCTGGAAATTTCACCCTGGATTGCCATTTGCCTGGGGATATTTTTTCTACACACTGCGGATGCCTGCAAGTTCCGGGAATACCAAAGTGAGTCTTTCATGGAGTTGATGATCTGTCAGCAACAAATGCTGTTCGTCTCTGCCTGTGTCTCTGGGAACCGAGTCTGCACCAATCCGCCCACCGAGTCCGCAGAGACTAGCGATCCCCGCACACTGACACCATACCACATACACTGCGGACAATTTACAATTTTTACCAAGCCAATTAGCCTACAAACCTGTTTGTCTTTGGAGTGTGGGAGGAAACCAGAGCTTCCCAGAGAAAACCCACGCAGGTCACGGGGAGACCGTACAAACTCCGTACAGACAGCACCCGTGGTCAGGATCGAACCCGGCTCTCAGGCGCTGTAAGGCAGCAACTCTGCCGCTGCGCCACCATGTTGCCTTTAAATAACTTTGCATTCACCCCTCACCCCCCCCACCCACCCAAATCCACCACCTCCTTAATCCACATGGCTTCCAGCACATTCTGTGCTGATCTCTCCTTGAAGGGCTTGTGGTCCAAAGGTCATAGAGTCATGCAGAACGGAAACAAGCCCTTCAGCCCAATTTGCGGACCAATTCATCCCACCTATACTAGCCCCACCTGCATGCTTTTGGACCACATCCCTCACACATTTCTTGTCCATGTACCTGTCCAAATGTCTTTTAAATGTTGTCATACGAACTGCCGCAACCTCCTCCTCTGGCAGCTCATTCTATATACCCCGCACTCTCCATCTGAAAACGGTTCTCCCCCACAATCCTTTAAAATCTTTCCCCTCCTACCTTAGACCTATATCCTTTGGTTCTTCCTTCCCCTACTCTGGGTAAAAGACTCTGTGCATCTATCTATCTCCCTCATGATTTCATACAACTCTATAAGATCACAAGTACACAAAAATGCTGGAGAAACTCAGCGGGTGCAGCAGCATCTATGGAGCGAAGGAAATAGGCAACGTTTCGGGCCGAAACCCTTCTTCAGACTATTGATCAGTCTGAAGAAGGGTTTCGGCCCGAAACGTTGCCTATTTCCATAGATGCTGCCACACCCGCTGAGTTTCTCCAGCATTTTTGTGTACCTTCGATTTTCCAGCATCTGCAGTTCCTTCTTAAACTCTATAAGATCATACCTCATCCTCTTGTGCTCCAATGAATGAAGTCCTAGCCTGCACAATTTCTCCCTATAGCTCAGTTCCTCAAGTCCTGCCTCTTCTGCAGAAACTTTCAGATGAAGGACAGGTCCAACACATGAGTATAGAAATTGGGAGGTCATGTTGCAGTTAGTATATAAGTCGTTGGCGAGGCCACATTTAGCATGTGTTCAGTTCTGGGCACCATGTTGTAGGAAAGATTTTGTCAAGCTGGCAAGGGTGCAGAGAAGATGTTTGAGGATGTTGTCAGGACTTGTGGGTCTGAGCTACAGGGAGAGTTTGGACAAGCTGGGACTCTATTTGTGGGGGGGGGGGGTAGGCGGATGAGGAGTGATCTTATAGAGGTGTATAAAATATTGAGAGGAATAGATCGGGTAGATGCACAGTGTCTCTTGCTCAGAGTAGGGGAAACAAGAACCAGATTCAACCTGGGAATCAGAGTAGGGGAGAAGATTTAACACAAACCTGAGTGTCTAACGTGTATGGAATGAGCTGCAGAGGACGTAGTTGAGGCAGATACTTTTAAAACATTTAAAAAAACAGTTAGACAGGTACATGGACAGAACAGGGTTAGAGGGATATGGGCCAAACGCAGGCAGGTGGGACTAGTGTAGCTGGGACATGTTGGTCGGCGTGGGCAAGTTGGGCCCAAGGGCCTGTTTCCACGCTGTATGACTCTATGACACAATGGACAATGTGCGGCAATGAAGCCAGGCCCATCCTTTGCACTACCAGGGACAGGTAGAACCCTGGCACACGTGACACTTGGGTGTTTGGTTTCTTGCTGTGATTGGGGATGCTGGTTCGTGTACATTAGCTGCATTGTCTGCCAACACAACAGTCATTGTTGTTCCTCGCAGTTCAGTTCATAGACCAGCCTCAGAGAGCGACCCCAGTCACAAAATGAGGAAAAATATTTACACAGCACTAATTCCCAATTCGTTCCAGTTTGCAAAATCCCACAAGCATTGAGTTTCCTCGAGGCTGGGGCAGATTGAGCGCACAAATGTACAGAATTGACTCTGACTGCACAGATTCCAGCATGAATCCAGCCCCCCGTTTGCTCATTTCAATGGGGCTGGTTGCAGCGAGTGAACGGACAAGGCGAGCACTGTTCATTCGATTCAGAAACCTGTTCCGTTTGCAGAGAAACCGGCCTGCTTTCCCCCCAGAGGCAGAATCCTCTACAGGGAGGGACCTCTATCAATGACTCTCATCTGCACGTGAATTTATCGACTTGCATTCTTCCCCTGCTGGCTGGTTATTGTTTTGTGCCTAATCAGTGGCTCAGAGAAGAGTTAATGGATGTTATGTGTCCCCGTGAAACTTTGATAACACATCAAAAGAATAATATATTCACAATAAATAGTAAGCCGTAAAACAAAAATCAAAGCACTATTTAAATAACCAAACACTTAGCAGTTTACAGCACTGATGTATCACCACATACACTTGGCCTGCCCTCAGTCTATTGTTCTCCAGATTGCATTGCACAAACCCATTCTACCCAATTGCCACTCCTTCTGTATGTTTCTGCGAGCTTGTTCTCATCTGTCTGCGCAATGAAGAAAACAACTATTCTGCCGGTTGCAATTCCTTTCCCAACCTCGTTGCTTATTCTCAGTCTGTCCCATTTTCCCTTGCCCGACTTTTCTTTCTTTCCAAAATAAACTTCATTCAAAAAATATATATACGCAAGATCTCTTTGACTCTATGTACGAAAAAAAAGTATATGGCTTTCAAGACATTCATCTTGTCATTCCGACTGTCCATGGCTTTCAATATACCGTATTCAATAGCGTCGTTCCGACTGCACATTAACAGTGTTCTACTTTGACAGAGAAACAAGGAACTGCAGATTCGGTTTACAAAAGAAAAGATACAAAATGCTGGAGTAACTCAGCAGGTCAGGCAGCATGTCTGGACGATATTGGTTAGGTGAAGTTTCAGTACACGAAACGTTACTTATCCACGTCCTCCAGAGATGCTGCCTGACCTGCTGGGTTACTCCAGCATTTTGTGTCTTTTTATAGACTTTGGAGATACAGCATGGAAACAGGCCCTTTGGCCCACTTCGACTAGCGATTACACCAGCACTATCCTGGGACTCCGCTGGGAAACCGGCCGTTCCAGCCGCTGCGAGGACTCTCCCGACGGCCAGGAACATCGGGCCTCCGTAGAGGCAATAGCGGAGGCCTCATTGGGCCTGACTTTGGGTGAACTGGGGTTGGGGACTGGACATTGTGCCTTCCCCCACAGTGGTGGTCATTGTGGGGGGATGATTTTTGTATGCTGTGTCTGTTGGTCTTTGTTCAAGATGGCGGTCGGAGGGGAGAGTGGACGCTGGCGCGGTTTGGCTGCCGCTGCTCTCTCCTCAAATTGTGTTTCTTATTTTCTTTTTGTGCTTTTGTAATTGAATTCTGTCCTTGATTTGTGTATTGTGGTGTTTTTATATTTAATTTACTCCGATTATGTGTTTTGTATTTTTGTGATTTTATGCCTTGTAAGGTGTCCTTGGGTGTTAGAAAGGCGGCAGCAAATAAAATGAATTATTATTATTATTATCCTACACACAAGGGACAACTTACAATTTTTTACCGAAGCCAATTAAGGTCTTTGGAGTTTTGGAGGAAACGGAAGCACCCAGGGGAAAACCCACACAGGTCACGGGGAGAACGTACAAACTTCGTACAGACAGCACCCAGAGTCAGGATCGAACCCGGGTCCCTGGCTCTCTGAGGCAGCTGCTCTATCACTGCGCCACTGTGCCCCCCCTTCTATACTTTGATAGGATTTGCACTTTGTGTGTACAGAGCACCTTCACCATTCAGACAGTCTCGTGAGATGATATAAACTTTGGGTGGTGATGGAGTAAAGAAAAGGCAGATGCTAACGCTACTGGGAATAACATGAGGAATATTGAATGTTTAGACACAAAGACTGTCTTAAGAGATTTGCACATTTTTATTTTGGAATATTTTTTCTCTGCAGAAAATTTCTTTGGGAAAAAAAGATGCGCATTTCAAGTGTTTGAGAGGCTTCTGCACAGGGTTTATCCCCTTAATGTCTCATGGGAGAAAGACCTTAGATTGCAGTCCAACTCCACAGAGCCTTTGCCTTGATTGCACGGATCATTGCAGTGTGTCTCAGCACGCCCTCCAACACCCCGATGCATGTCAGTTGGCAGCATTCTCATTCTCACTACCAATGACCCATTGTGCTGGATCAACAAAGAACAAAGGTCAACACATTTTGCATCAGAGCAAAGCGCGTCTTTTACCGAGTTGATGATCTTCCTGCAGCAGCCGAAGTTAGTCACGGTACGTGTGGCTGGGAACAGCCTGCAGTTCAGGGAGTCATCACGTCATTGGTGATAGGAGCTGAATTCGGCCATTTGGCCCATCAAGACTACTCCACCATTCAATCATGGCTGGTCTAACTCTTCCTCCTAACCCCATTCTCCTGCCTTCTCCCCATAACCCCCGACTCCATAACCCATCTCCCAGTCACCCCAACACAGAGTCCTCTGTTAAGCAGTCGCTTATAAACTATGACAAGGATCCTTGCATCCTTTTCCAAATGGACAGTCCACAAAGCCAGGTGGATTATCTCATCCTCACCCCCGGCAGCGTGAAGCTCTGGGCAGGTGGGAAGGAATGATGGGGAGGGCCGCCCTCAGTCTCAGCCGAGCAAGGTCTTGGTGCTCTGGGTGAGTGCTGGCCGTGAGGCCGCGTGCAGAATGGTTTTAACGATCTACTTGAGGAAGCATCCCACAGGATCCATCCAGGGTAGTTAATCCGTGGGACTCCTTGTCACAGAGGGCTGTGGAGGCCAAGTCAGTGGAGATTTTTAAGGCAGAGATAGACAAATTCTTGATTAGGTAGACACAAAATGCTGGGTAACTCAGCCGGTGAGGCAGCATCTATGGAGAGAAGGAATTGGCGACGTTTCGGGTCTTGACCGGAAACGTCGCCAACTCCTTCTCTCGATAGATGCTGCCTCACCCGCTGAGTTACTCCAGTATTCTGCGTCTACCTTCGATTTTACCAGCATCTGCAGTTCTTTCTGAAAAATTCTTGATTAGAACGGGTGTCTAGGGTTATGGGGAGATGGCAGGGAAATGGGATTAGGAGGCAGAGATCAGGCATGATTGAATGGCGGAGTGGACTTGATGGGCCGCATGGCCTAATTCTACTCCGATATCCTGTGAACTTGTGTCCTTCTCCTGGTGACCTTGCAGGACCTTCCATGCTGACCACTGCCTGATGGACACCACATCAAAGGTGTTTTTCTGATAAAGCTTTCCGAGAAGGACAAAAAGTGCAGTAATATCAAAAATAAACTTTATTTGTTAAAAGATGCACACATCTTAAAAAAAAATGTATTAAAAAAAACCCAATCTGAATGTACAGACTGAACAACGCCACAAATACAAAGTGTGGGAAGGAACTGCAGATGCTCCGAAGTTCAAGTGTTTGAGAGGCGTTTACACTAGACTTAGCTCTTTAGTATCCAGTGGCAGAAGGACTGTAGACGCGATCCCTCTCCACAAAGCCTTTAGTTTGGCCGCGTCGAGCTTCAGCAAGATACAGCTGCTGCCTGGAATGTGCTAGTCTGTCTGAGGGTCAACTCACTGCACTGGAAATGGACAAGTTTCAGGTAACGCAGCAATGTTCAACTGGCTGGTCCATTGCACATCCACATCTACAGGACGCAGCACGGCTCGGGTTCACAAGTTATAGGAGTAGAACTAGGCCATTCGGCCCCATCAAGTCTACTCCGCCATTCAATCATGGCTAATCTATGCGTCCTAATCCCATTCTAATCAAGAATCAGTCTATCTCTGCCTTAAAAAATATCCACTGACTTGGCCTCCACAGTCCTCTGTGGCAATGAGCTCCACAGATGAACTACCCTCTGACTGAAGAAGTTCCTTCTCACCTATTTACTAAAAGAGCGCCCGGGATCCTCAGGGCACAAAACCCGTCACACACCTGGCGGGGACTTGGAAAGAAAATTCCAGACTTCATGTTAATTGCTGCAAGTATCCATATTTCCACCGTCCTTCTTTTCACTGAAATGGAATCAAGTCATGAATTGAAACTAGGGTCGGCACAAAGCAATCCAGTTCCAGGCAAGTTTGTCGGCAATCTCCCTGCACTGGTGCCTGGGTTTATTAAAGCTTGAGGTGTGAAGAATCATTTGATAACAGTGAAAGAAAGCATCAACAATGTTACTGAAGCTGAAGGGGAAAAGATGGCACATGCTTCAAACAGGAAAGATCAAAACTATCTACTTATAATTAACTCTGTGCATGTATGAAAGAATGGAAAGAGCTTTGAAGCAGAGTCTGGTTTAACCCTTTGGGTGACTTTAGACTTTCATCTTCTGAGGCGAGAAGTATGAAATCAGAAGATCAAAGGAACAATTATGATCCAACATGTAATAACATTCTCACCGCCACAGTTATAAGGAAGAGCTGTATTTTGAAGAGTTGCTGTGGTGATATAGGATATTTTAAGTATTGTGCTGTCTGGATGTTACATTGACCTGAGTCCTGTTCTCCAGCATCCTTCACCAACAAGCTTACTCGATGATATTGGGTCTTGGCTAAGAATATATTTAAACATTTTCAACCTATGTTTTCAAATACCTCCATTGTCATGTTCCTATTTAATCTATTCCAGCCAGTATCTATGAGATATCTAGGAACACACGACATAGGCACAGAACTCGGCCATTCGGCCCATCGAGTCTGCTCTGTCATTCGGTGTGGCACAGTGGCGCAGCGGTAGACTTGCTGTCTTACAGCGCCAGAGACCCAAGTTCGATCCCGACTACGGGTGTTGTCTTACAGAGTTTGCACGTTCACCCCGTGACCATGTGGGTTTCCACCGGGTGCTCCGGTTTCCTCCCACACTCCAAAGACGTCCAGGTTTGTAGGTTAATTGGCTTTGGTAAAAATTGTAAATTGTCCCTGGTGTGAAAGGATAGAGCTAGTGTACGGGGTTGATTGCTGGTCGGTGCGGACTCAGTGGCCCAAAGTTTCCACACTGTATCTCTAAAATCTAATGTCTAAATCATGGCTGATCTATTTTTCCCACTCAACCCCATTCTTCTGCCTTCTTTCCATAACCTTCAATGCCACTTGTCTTCCACTAGAGCCTTTGTGATTAACCCTGAATTTATTTGCTCTACATTTAGTGTCTTCAGCTGCCAATAGACAGGTTTGGAACTTACTACCAATCTGCATCCAGTCTGAAGAATGGTTTCAGCCCGAAACGTTACCTATTTCCTTCGCTCCATAGATGCTGCTGCACCCGCTGAGTTTCTCCAGCACTTTTGTCTATCTACCAATCTGCATCTTCCTTTCTCCGTTAAAATATTTCTTTAATTTTACCTCTTTTGACCAAGTCTTGAGTTTCCTCCCCATACCATTTCTTGACATAGCTCACTTTTTTGACAATTTCCCACAAAGTATGAGTCATTATTCTTCGCGTTTAAAGGCGCAACATGAATTGAAATAGTTGTTTCTGTTGCTAAGTTTAAAGCAATTTTAAGTATTTATTATTCATTCACAGAAAGTAATTAAGAGCTGACAAATATTCAGTTGAAGATAGACACAAAATGCTGGAGTAACTCAGCGGGACAGGCAGCATCTCTGGAGAGAAGGAATGGGTGACGTTTCAGGTCGAGACCCTTCTTCAGACTTCTTCCCATTCCTTCCCTCCAGAGATGCTGCCTGTCCCGCTGAGTTACTCCAGCATTTTGTGTCTATCTTCGGTTTAAACCAACATCTGCAGTTCCTTCCTCCAAATTGTGTAAGAAGGAACTGCAGATTCTTCCTACAACGTATTTAGTCGAGGTTTCTTGATCTATCTTGTTTAATAATAAAATAATAAAAGTAATCTCTCAGACAAGGGTAAATTCTGCACGAATGCTGCTCATCTGGTCCGGAACTCTCGAAAAGACCATTGGAATTATTAACTTCGTAAAATACTCAGGTGGTTGCCAAGCCTTTTCCTTTTCCCCACACTTCCCTCCTCTCGCGCTAACCTTCTTCCGTAAGAAACGCAATTAGTGTCTCTCGGATCCATTTGCATGGCTTCCACAGCACTCCTTGGTAAATTAGCATTAATCGATGCCTGGCACATCTGCCCACACTTGGCTTGTTAATCCACCTGTCACTTCTGAAGAACTCCAGGTTTGACAGGAGTTTCCACCACTTAGGCGAGATTACAAAGACCGAATGAAATGTAGCTGTCATGACATCACTGCATTCAAAAATATAACTCTCCAAATTGGGCAAGCAAAAGAGGGAATATTCTGCAAAGGAATTTGTCTCTGGCTGCTGGCATTAAATGCCTGTTGGAATCGTGGCCAAAAGCTGCATCTATTTGATATCTTTGGCTGCCTTCATGATGAGTTTTTCCTCATTTTGTCTTTCATAGGTCATAGGCTTACAATTTGGTTAAAGGTAGTGGACAGTGAAAATCTCCCCGCAGTATTATTCACAGCAAAATGTGTTCACAGTGGGGAGTTTGCACGTTCTCCCTGTGACCAGGGGGATTAGTAAGAGTGTCAAAGGTTATGGGGAGAAGGCAGAACAGGGTTGAGAGGGAAAGATAGATCAGCCACGATTGAATGGCGTAGGCTCGATAGGCCGAAGGTCTTAATTCTGTTCTTGTGACTTATGAACTTATGACCACGTGCGTCTCTTCTGGGTGCTCTGGATTCCTCCCACATCCCAAAGGCTTGGGGGTGTACGTTAATTGGCCTCTGTAAATTGCCCCTAATGTGTAGGGAGTGGATTAGACAGTGGGATAACACCAGCGTGTACGGGTGATCAATGGCTAGCATGGACTCAGTGGGCTGAAGGACCTGTTTTCATGCTGTGTCTTTCAATCAATCTCTCAATCTGTGGTTTTGAATGAACTCAGTGACTGGGCCTCCATGCGGTGGAGAATTCCAAAGGATTCATCACCTTCTGCAAGATTAAAAACCAGAACTAGAGGGCATAGGTTTAAGGTGAGGGGGTAAAAGATTGCATAGGAGGGGGTACATTTTTCACGCAAAAGGTTGTGGGTGTATGGAACGAGCTGCTGAAGGAGGTAGTTGAGGCTATTTCAACGTTTAAACTGTAATTAGGCAAATTACATGGATAGGACACGTTTAGAGGGATATGGGCCAAACACAGGCAAGTGGGATTAGTGTAGATGGACATGTTGGTCAGTGTGGGCAAGTTGGGCTGAAGGGCCTGTTTCCACGCTGTATGACTCTATGACTCTGAGAAATGTCTCCCCATCTCAGTCGTTCAGCGTAGGTTCACCAGGCTAGTTCCTGGGATGGCGGCAACCGACATATGATGAAATAATGGTCAACTGGGCTTGTATTCACTGGAAATTTAGAAGGATGAGAGGGGATTTTATAGAAACATATAACATTCTTACAGGATTGAACAGGCTAGATGCAGGAAAAATGTTCCCGATGTTGGGGGAGTCCAGATCCAGGGGTCAGAGTTTAAGAATAAGGGATAGGCCATTTTGGACTGAGATGAGGAGAAACTTTTCCACCCAGAGAGTTGTGAATCTGTGGAATTCTCTGCCACAGAAGGCAGTGGAGGCCAATTCACTGGATGTTTTCAAGAGATAGTTAGATTTAGCTCTTAGGGCTAAATGAATCAAGGGATATGGGGAAAAAGCAGGAACAGGGTACTGACTTTAGGTGATCAGCCATGATCATATTGAGTGGGTACTGACTTTGGCCTATCATGCACCTATTCTCTATGTTTCTATGGTTCTGTGATCGCTAGTTCCAGACTCCTCGGCCAGGGTAAACAGCTTCCCGGTATTCTCTCAGAGTTTTATATGTTTCTTCTCCTTGTTGTAGAGAATGCAGAGCCTGGTAAAACCCATCTCTCCTCCTGCTCCATCCCTGACTCAGGCTCAAAGAACGTGGCCCCAGTTTATCTATTGTCATGTCTCATTCAGGACTCTGTGACGCACCAGGCTGCAATGAATAAAGATTGAGATCTCCACAATGTCACTGTGAGCAATAGTGCTTAGGCTGTAATTAAATGCCACATCAAATCCCGACACTGGCAACATGCCAATAATAAGAAGATACATGTAAATAAAGAAATAAAAAAGAGACAAAGCCTTTTATTTCCCACAAGTGTGAATGAAATCTTCATTAAAATCCCCTGCTCCGCATTAGAACATTGCTCCTCTTAGCAATATGTATGGCGGCTTCTGGATATATAGGTGCACCAAAGTGGTAGCAATATATGAGCAAGAAAATAAGGGCACGGTGACGCAGCGGTAGAGTTGCTACCTCACGGCGCCAGAGACCCAGGTTCCATCCTGACTACGGGTGCTGCCGGTATCGAGTTTGTACGTTCTCCCCGTGACCTGCGTGGGTTTTCTCTGGGAGCTCCGGTTTCCTCTCACACTCCAAAGACGAACAGGTATGTAAGGCTAATTGGCTTTGGTAAAATTGTGAATTATCCCTAGTGTGTGAATGACAGTGTGAGTTTGTGGGGATCGCTGGTCGGCGCGGGATCGCTGGGCCAAAGGGTCCGTTTCCGCGCTGCATCTCTAAACTAAACAAAAAATAAACCATTGGTTCAGGTTTCGCTTTATTAATTGTCATGTGGACCGAGTACGGTGAAAAAATTTGTTTTTCATGCTATCCAATCAAACCAGAAAATACTACTGATAAATGCAATGAAGCCAAACTCCAGTACAATCCGTCGGGATCTTTTTCCTCGGATGGATCATTCAAATGAATTTAAAGATGGCGTCCAAGCGAGGTGATTCTTTTCGTGCTGGTCCCAGAAGCAGATCTACACTCATTCAGAACAATCGCTCCACTCCTCTAAACCTCTACTCCAACAGCAGATCTGTGCACTGTGGACGGCTCGATTGTAATCGTGTATAGTCTTTCCGCTGACTGGTTAGCACGCAACTAGAAGCTTTTCACCGTACCTTAGTACACATGACAACTAAACTAAACTAAAAATACTAGTGGGCATAGCTGTAAGGTGAGAGGGGCGAAGTTTAATGCAGGACAAGTTTTTTACACAGAGGGTGGTACATGCCTGGATGCTCTGCCAGCGGTGGTGGTTGAGGCAGGTATATTCGTGACATTTAATGGACTTGGGATAGACACATGGATATGCAGGGGATGGAGGAATATGGTTTTGTGGCAAGTAGATTTGGACACACCAGAGGCAGGAAACATGTTCCCGATGTTGGGGGAGTCCAGAACCTGGGGCCACAGTTTAAGAATAAGGGTTAAGCCATTCAGAACGGAGACGAGGAAACACTTTTTCACACAGAGAGTTTCACACAGATCTTTCCTGGTCCCAGCACACTGATGCAATTATAATGAAAGCACATCAGCGCCTCTACTTCCTGAGAAGATTACGGAGAGTCGGTATGTCAAAGAGGATTCTGTCGAACTTCTAACAGGTGCACAGTCGAGAGCATGCTGACCGGTTGTATTGTGGCTTGGTTCGGCAACTTGAGCGTCCAGGAGCGGAAAAGGATGCAGAAAGTTGTAACCACTGCCCAGTCCATCATCGGCTCTGACCTCCCCACCACCAAAGGGATCTATCGCGAGCCCCCCGGTGGGGGTCCCTCTACGCAGGGATTCTCCCCCTCTACATTGGGGACCTGGGGTGGAGGGTATTGCACAGAGGTGTTCCCTGCAAACCTGTTTCTCTCGCGGTTCACAGACTCGCCAGCCGCCTGACACTTTTGCGGGCTGGAAGAGTCTGTGTACCACGTGTATATGGAGTGCGTGAGGCTGCAGCCACTGTTTGAATACCTAAAGGGGCTGCTCCTTGCCTTCTGTCTGCATTTCTCACCCACCATCCTCATCTTTGGACACCCTGTGCGTAGGGGAGAGGGTAGGGCTGAAGATGTCCTGGTTGAGTTGCTCCTGGGCCTGGCCAAGCTGGCCATCCGCGAGTCACGGCGCCAGGCGGTGGAGGGCTCTCCCCGAGCCGGCTGCCTGCCCCTTTTCCGGGGTTACGTCCGTGCCCGGGTGGGGTTAGAAAGGGAATACGCCCTGTCCACGGGCACCCTGGGGAGATCCGGGACCGCTGGGCTCCGCAGGGTGTTGAATGTATCCTCAATAAGGATTGTATCATAGTTGTATAGAAGGTTATTATGGATATATGTTTGTATTGTATTATGGTGGCGGGTTCCGGCTTGTTTTATTGTAGTATAATTATTATTTTTTAATAATTGATTAAATAAAAGAAAAAAAAAGGGATCTATCGCAGCCGCTGCCTCAAAAAGGCAGCCAACATCATCGAGGATCCACGCCATCCTGGCCACGCACACATCTCTCCGCTGCCATCGGGCAGAAGGTACAGGAGCCTGAAATATGTTACATCCAGGTTCAGGAACAGCTGCTTCCCCACAGCCATCAGGCTATTAAACTGGCCAACATACAGACTTTGAACTGTAACAGCCTATTGCACTTCATCTGCTTATTTATGTGTATATTGAACTGATCTGTATTTTTGCTTACAATATTCTGTTGTGCTGCAGCAAGCAAGAATTTCATTGTCCTATCTGGGATACATGACAATAAAACTCTCTCGACTTGACTTGACCTGGCTTGACTTGAGTCTGTGGAATTCTCTGCCTCAGAGGGCGGTGGAGGCCGGTTCTCTGGATACTTTCAAGAGAGAGCTAGATAGGGCTGTTAAAGATAGCGGAGTCAGGGGATATGGGGAGAAGGCAGGAACAGGGTACTGATTGGGGATGATCAGCCATGATCACATAGAATGGCGGTGCTGGCTCGAAGGGTCGAATGGCCTACTCCTGCACCTATTGTCTATTGTCTAGATAAGTATTAAGTTCGACACGGACATTGTGGGCTGAAGGGCCAGTCCTGTGCTGTACTGTCCTATGCTCTATGCACAACAGGCAGAGCAAAGGGAAAGTTAAGAGTGCGGAATATGGTTCCCATATAAAACTCTAATTTATTTGCATCATGAACATGTTTTTTTTACTACGGACATGGATCCAAAATCAAACACTGAAAAGGTAACACTCCTAACCATAGATTAGGGTCGGAGTCAATACTGCATTGTTCACATTTCAATCACAGGGTAACTGTACACCTGCGCACAGGTGGTCTTTAGAACAAGCCCCACAGTGTTGGACGCCACGCTGCTAATCACCAGGGGGAGGAACCATTTGCAGAATGAAGTTGCAGCTCCGGTGCTCAGAGTTAACGATCGGTGACTCCGACGGTGGAGCCAAGGCCTCAGGGTTAATCTGCTTCTTTTACAAAGAGCAACGTGGGCTTTTGGCAGTTTTCCTTTGATGCTTCGTCTTCTGCAACCCCATTCCGTTGCCGTCTCGCTTTCAAGGCTTGGCTGAAGAGGGCCGGGCGTGGAGAGGGACATCGGATGGCGGGACGAGCGGAATGGAGGCGACGGCTGCAACCGGCCTTGTGGTCAGCTGCAGCTCTGACTAGGAAATGGTGCCTCTTGCATACGGACTCAGTGGGCTGTCCTGTGCATATTGCACTGGCCTGGGATGATCGTGATTATGTACGGGGATATTCTTGCTGAGCTGAATGCAAAAAAATATATATTGCACGTCCCTGGTACACGTGACAATATAGAAACCATTGAACCATTGTAATAGGTCAGAAAGCAGAACTTCCATGGCCAATCTTAGGCTTGCTGCCAGCATTTTCAATAGCCGCTGTACTGGGCATGTGGGTGACCTGGGCCAATGATGGAGAACAGCCGAGTGGGATCAGTGGGTCTAGACAGCTCTCGGACTCACTGTGAACGTAGGATGTCCATCAGACTGAATTCCAGCTGGGAATAATGAACAGTGGGCCCTGGAATTGGAATTGGAAATTCTGCAACATATTGGGAAATCCCATTTTCCAGTTGTCTCTCCTTAAACTCCATCTAATTGCCAAATTGTAAACTTGACCCATCAACAGTGGCACCATTGTTATATATACATGCAATGTAGGCCAGTACAGCACAGGAATAGGCCACTCGGCCCACAACGCTTGTGCTGAATGTAATACCTTGCTGAACTGATCACATCGGCCTCTAAGTGGTCCATATCCCTCCCTTCCCTGCATATCCATGTGCCTAGCTAAATGCTTTTTAAATGCTACTTTTGTATCTGCCACCACCCAGCAATGTGTTCCAGGCACCCACCTCTGTGTAAAACACTTGCCACGCACGTTTAAACTCTCCCCCTCTCATCTTGTACTGTCGCTGTGCCTTCTAGTGTTGGACATTTCCACCCTGGGGAAATGGTTCTGAATGTCTATCCTATTTATGAAACTCATAATTTTATGTACCTCAATAAAATCTGCCCTCAACCTCCGATGTTGCAGCAAAAACAATCCAAGTCTATCCAACCTTTCCCTGCTACTGAAACCTTCCAATCCGTGCAGCATCCTGGTAAACTACGTCTGCCCCCTCTCCAAAGCCACCACGTCTTTCCTGTAACGGGGCGACCAGAACTGTGTGCGATCCTCCAAATATACTTTGCAAATGTTGTGCTACAGAAATCTCCAGCTTGTCGCAAATCATCCAACCCCACCAAGTCCCAACTTTATTCAGCCCGAAGCTTTGAGATTACACCATCAGCCCCTTTCATTCTCTTTTCCTGTATTGGTCCCATATGTTACCACTGACGTACAGGCGCACAGCAGAGAGCATATTGACTGGCTGCATCGTGGCCTGCTTCGGCAACTTGAACGTCCAGGAGCGGAAAAGACTGCAAAAAGTTGTGACCACTGCCCAGTCCATCACCGGCTCTGACCTCAAGTCAAGTCGAGTCAAGAGAGTTTATTGTCATGTGTCCCAGGTAGGACAACCTCCCCACCATCGAAGGGATTTATTGGAGTTGCTGCCTCAAAAAGGCAGCCGACATCATCAGAGACCCACACCATCGTGGCCACACACTCATTTCTCCGCTGCCATTGGGAAGAAAGTACAGGAGCCTGAAACAGGAACAGCTTCTTCCCTTCAGCCATCAGGCTATTAAACCCGACAACAAATAAGCTCTGAACTACGATAGACGATTATTATTATTAAATTGCACTATTATTGTTCGTTTTTTGAGTATGTGTATATATACACACTGAACTTTTTTTCAGTCTGAAGAAGGGTTTCGGCCCGAAACGTTGTCTATTTCCTCCGCTCCACAGAGGCTGCTGCACCCGCTGAGTTTCTCCAGCACTTTTGTCTACATTCGATTTTCCAGCATCTGCAGTTCCTTCTTGAGAACTTTTTTTTCTCCCGTTTATCTGCTATGTTTATGGTTTATTCAGTTGTGCTGCAGCAAGTCAGGGTTGCATTGTTCTATCTGGGACATATGACATAAAACACTCTTGACTCCTGATCAATGTCCATGAAATGCAGGACACATCTGAGGGCAAGGTCACCGACAAAATAAGATGAGTTACTGATGAGAAAAATAATAGCAGATGTGTTTATGAGTCTCGCTCCTGGTTAAATGTTCATCCAGTGCCCTGCACAATGCAAATGCTTCAACATCAAACAGGGGGCCTTGGTTATTTTATACTTTACCGTAGCATGTAGATATACCTATGTGGGGCAAGGATTCATGTGGACGCCAACCATGCCTAATTTGTTGGCACGTCAGGACAACAATCCCTGCTCCGAGGCTCTGATCATGGTCAACCAGGTTTCAACAGCTGGGCTCCACCATCTGTGTGCCTGATATCTGACTCCTTCACTAGCACAAGGGCGGCACACGGTGGCGCAGTGGTCGAGTTGCTGCCTTACAGCGGGTTCGATCGAACGTACAGAGTTGGTACGTTCTCCCTGTGACCCGCGTTGGGTTTTCCCCCGGTGCTCCGGTTTCCTCCCACACTCCAAAGACGTCCAGGTTTGTAGGCTAATTGGCTTGGTAAAAATGGTAAATTGTCCCCTCGTGTGTAGGGTAGTGTGCGGGGATCGCTGGTCGGCGCAGACTCGGTGGGCCGAAGGGCCTGTTTCCGCACTGTATTTCTAAACTAAATTAAACTAATAACATTTCGGTCTAAACTCTGTAACAGAAGGCAATTTCCTGCAGGGCAGAGCAAACACTTCAAGCACATCCTCGTTCGACATTATTTAGGGGTTACACAATGATGTGGAAGCTCCAGAGACTAATTCAAAACAAGAACCAGTTTTCAGATTGAAAAAGGGTCTGAAGAAGGGTCTCGACCCGAAACCTCACCCAGTCCGTCTATCCAGAGATGCTGCCTGTCCCGCTGAGTTACTCCAGCATTTTGTGTCTACCAGTTTTCAGAATATCAGCACTGATGTACATTGCAAACAGACAGGTTTGTCTGCCCTCGTGTATATCAGGGACTCAGAAACGAACTCGCCAAGATCGTACCCTGTAGGCATAAGGAACTGCAGATGCAAGAATCGGAGCAGTGCATGTTACTGCTCCACTGCAAAATCTCCTCAAGGAATGCCAAATTTTAAGCAATTCTCTTTCTCTCTCCATTGGGAGTTCTGTGAGACCCTCTCTCCCGGCTCTCAACCCCCCCCCCCCCTCCTCCTCCCCCCCGCCCACCGCCCTCTGCTGCCCCCCTGCTCTTTGACCAAGATCGATCCCTGGCTAGTTCATCAAGAGTGGGTCGGTCTGAAGAAGAGTCCTGATCCAAAATGTTGCTTGTCCATGTCATCCAGAGATGGTGTGTAATCTGCTGGGCACCTCCAGCACGTTGCATTCCACGCAAGAGTGGGTAATATCCGGGTGGCGCAGCGGTAGAGTTGCTGCCTCACAGCGCCAGAGAACCGGGTTCAATCCTGACTACAGATGCTATCTGCAGGGAGTTTGCACCTTCTCCATGTGATTGTGTGGGCTTTCTCCGGGTGCTCCGGTTTCATCCCACATTCCAAAGACATAGAGGTTTGCAGGTTGACACAAAATGCTGGAGTAACTCAGCGGGTGAGGCAGCATCTATGGAGAGAAGGAATGGGCTCCATAGCTGCTGCCTCACCTGCTGAGTTACTCCAGCATTTTGTGTCTACCTTCGATTTGACCAGCATCTACAGATCTTTTTTCCACACGAGGTTTGTAAGTTAATTGGTTTCTGTAAATTGTCCCCACTGCGTACGATTGTGCTGGTGGGAACGGACATGGTGGGCCGAAGGGCCTGTTTCCACCCTGTATCTCTAAAGACTAAGCTGTAGCTGAAAGTGTCGTGAAACTAATGTGTTAAGTAATTGTGAGAAACTATTTGGAGATTCTTTGAATTGCTGGAAATAATTCGGATTAATAATGAAGAATAATTGTTCGGCAAAGTCATTGTCTGGTGCGTTTAATCCTGTGTTGCATTGAATTGGCAAGATGAGCAATTTTGCTACACACTCTCGGAAGCATTGACTGCCCCATTTGTGGCAGTCTAGGGTTCATGCATAGGAGAAAGCATTCAAAATTGCCTTGGATACAAGTCACCAAACCCGAGGAGCTGCCTATGAGGAGGCAGAAGCAACCTAATTTCAATCCAGAGGGTCAGAAATCAGACACAAGTTCTAGGAGCAGAATTAGGCCATTCGGCCCATCAAGTCTACTCTGCCATTCCATCACGGCTGATCTAACTTTCCCTCTCAACCCCATTCTCCCGCCTTCTCCCCATAACCCCTGACACCCTCACTAATCCGTACATATTCCTTTCTCACACAGAAACAGAACCTTAAATTCCTCCATGTCACATGTTTAATCGACAATGTTTTGATGTGTCATTCCTCAATGTCACTGTATGTCATGTTGTCACTTGCGGGCGGAGCACCAAGGCAAATTCCTTGTATGTGAATACTTGGCCAATAAATTTATTCATTCATTCATTCATGTCACCAAAGACTAGAATCCATCTCCTCCACAAGACCACAGGCTCATAGGTAAATGGACGTACCTTCTTTACTCAATGTCACCAACAATCACTGACATCCAGGTTGGGGTAGTTAAGACTCAGAATGCCGATGACTTGGTTCACATCCATCAAAATAGGCACAACATGCTGGAGTAACCCAGCGGGTCAGGCAGCATCTCTGGAGAGAAGGAATGGGTGATGTTTCGGGTCGAGACCCTTCTTCAGACTGAGAGTCATGGGAGAGGGAGACATAGAGATATGGAAGGGTAAATTGTGAAAACACCGATCAAAGGGGCAATGACCAAGGAAATGTAGAATAGTACATTGTTACTAGAGCTGGAGGAACCACAGAGGGGGAGCAGCGATAGAGGGTGTTGCAGAATCCTTGTCGGAGAGAGGACGAGAAGTTCTTCAAAGTCGGCATACCTTGAGATTTCGCAGTGGATCAAACAAAATGTGTAGGAAAGAACTGCAGATGCTGATTGACCGAAGATAGACACAAAAGGCTTGAGTAACAGGCAGCACCTCTGGAGAGAAGGAATGGGTGATGATCTGGGTTGAGACCCTTCTTCAGACTAAGAGTCGGGAGCGATGCAGTACAGAACGCCACAGGAGATCCTTCTTCCCTGTGGCTATCAAACTGTCCAACTCCTACTCCTTCTGTCGTGGGGTAGACTGACTCTCCCCCCCCACCCTTCCCTACCCAGTCTGCACACCCCCAATCCTTTCCACTCGTCACTTTAATTTAATGTTTCATGGGTTTTATGACTGTTGGCAGATCAATTTCCCTCCTGGGGTAAATAAAGTTCTATCGCATCGTATCGTAGATGGAGGTTTACACGCCAACCAGAATTGCAACAAGTAGGCCAGCAATCTGCTACATTCCTATAAACCGTTAGAGAGTGAATCACCAAGTGTCTGGCCACATCCCCACCAAAGCTCCGGGATGACCAAGGTATTCCGAGCTGGAGTTTCAGAAAGTAACTTGCCTCCAAATGCTGTCTGTATTTTTTTAAATGAATATAATGGCTCAATTATTTGTGAATTAAAATCCATAATTCAATTAGTCAAACTAAGAAACCACTGTATACTAAATTACTTAGGAAATGAAATCATCAATTAATAATGAGGGCTTGGAAGTCATTTGTTTGATGAATATTATGATCCTCAAGCTTTTGCACTGGTAGAGGAACACTCTAACATTAATAACCATTGCCGTTCCTTTATTCAAAATACAGTAACCTCCTACCATTCAGTATCAAGGGAATAACTTTAAATCAGTGGGTTGTGAACCTGTGGAAAACTATTGATATGATACTTAAAGGTTTCATTTCCATTGTTGCAGAACAATATATATAACAAGCTGGTATTTCTACAAGTGTTTAAGAAGGAACTGCAGATGCTGGAAAATCGAAGGTAGACAAAAGTGCTGGAGAAACTCAGCGGGTGCGACAGCATCTAAGGAGCGAAGAAAATAGGCAACGTTTCGGGCAAAACCCTTCTTCAGACTGATGTAGGGTGGGGTGGGGGGGTGAGGGGGCGGGGAGAGGAAAGGAGAAAGGAAGAGGAGGAGCCAGAGGGCTGAGGGAGAGCTGAGAAGGGGAGGAGACAGCAAGGGCTACCGGAAATTGGAGAAGTCAATGTTTATGCCGCTAGGGTGCAGACTGCCCAAGCGAAATATGAGGTGTTGCTCCTCCAATTTCTGGTGGTGCTCACTCTGGCCATGGAGGAGGCCCAGGACAGGAAGGTCGTAATAGATGAGGTTGGAGGAGGTCCCTTTCTCCTTTATTCTTCCCGCCACCACCCCCCCCCCCCCACCCTACATCAGTCTGAAGAAGGGTTTCGGCCTGAAACGTTGCTTATTTCCTTCGCTCCATAGATGCTGCCGCACTCACTGAGTTTCTCCAGCACTTTTGTCGACATGGTATTTCTACATCGTGCTCATCATCGTTGAAAACATCAACGGGCACGGCGCCTTACAGTGCCGTGTACGACAGTGATCGCAACTTCTACTGAAGCGTGGATGGCCGCTGGCTCGCTAGGAGCTCATCCGCCCTTTGACAGGTCTTGTGTTTGGTCCTGCTGGGGGTCCACGGGCTCCTCCTCACCTGGCAAACCAGGTGGGGGAGACGGTTTAGTCGCCAACTATCCGACCATGGAGCAGGTAGCACGGGATTACATGGTACCCGTGGCGGTGGGAACTACCCCCCCCACCACCCCCCCCAACCTGACGATCAGGTCGTGGGGAGTTCTACAGGCACAAAGAAATGGAAACATATGGCAACAATTAAATGGTACTGTAATGATGCTCAGGTACCCAGGGCTACAGGCTCCAATTGGACGTCAAGTCAAGTCACATTTATTTATATAGCACAGTTAAAAAACAACTCTCGTTGACCAAAGTGCTTTACATTTGTTATTAGTATTACAAACAAACTACATACATATATACAAATAGCCCTAGCTCACAGGACGTTAGGAAAGGCTTGGGAGTATAGATACGTTTTTAGTCTTGACTTAAAGGCGTCGATGGAGGGGGCAGTTCTGATGGGAAAGGGGATGCTGTTCCACAGTCTAGGAGCTGCAACCGCAAAGGCGCGGTCGCCCCTGAGATTATGCCTAGACCGCGGGACATTCAGCAACCCCAAGTCGGCCGATCTGAGGGGCCTGGGGGTGGAGTGGTGGGTGAGAAGACTTTTAATGTAGGTGGGGGCAAGCCCATTGAGGGCTTTGTAGACATAGAGGAGGATCTTGAAATGTATACGGAACCGCACAGGGAGCCAGTGGAGAGAGGCCAGGATCGGGGTGATGTGGTCCCTTTTTCGGGTGCCCGTCAGGAGTCTCGCTGTGGCGTTTTGGACCAGTTGCAGGCGGGACAGGGAAGATTGGCTGATGCCAGTGTAAAGGGAGTTGCAGTAATCTAGGCGGGAGGAGATGAATGTGTGGATGATCTTTTCGAGATCATCAAACTGGAGGAATTGTTTTATTTTAGCTATCGTCCGAAGCTGAAAGAAGCTAGCTTTTACCACGGCATTGACTTGTTTGTCAAATTTCAGTGCTGAGTCAAATATCACGGCAAGGTTTTTGACGTGAGGTTTGAGTAGTGGGGTAAGGCTTCCAAGGCTGCCTGCTATCATTTTAGAATGACCTTAGAACTAAAGGAGGTTGCCAATGGGGGTTGATGCAGCTATCCCACCTCATACAGTGTGAGGACTGATTCTGTAGAATAATAGTGGTGTAGGCCACTTACTGATTGAACCTTCTGCTGCTCACCTGCTTTGACCTCCATTCATCTAAAATGTTAGGCATTTAACTCTTGCTAATTTTGCCATATCAGACACTTTCCATTTGAATGGACCCCTCGGATGGTCGGAAACAGAACAAATCTGTGCAATCCATTGAAATGGAAAGATGCATTTTAAGATTATTCAAAGAATTTTGTGGAGAAGGGGGGGGGGGGGGGACACAAAATGTTGGAATGACTCAGTGGGCCAGGCAGCATCTCTGGAGAGAAGGAATAGGCGACGTTTCGGGTCGAGACCCTGCATCAGACTCTTTGTAGAGACAGGGGTTTTACCCCATTATAGCATGACCAAAATCAAATTCCAAAGTGATATTATTCTACGCTGATCTGGGGGAGAAATTAGTACTTTCCTATTTTAATGCCATGCACTTAAACAGATTGTTCCTCTCAAACCCAACATACAGGAGAGGCCAAATTCATCTATCATCAGCCAGAGTTTATAAACTCACAAAGAAGGCAACAGTGGTGAGGATATCTCTTATTGAGTGACCTACCTTGAAGCCAACATCATCCATTATGTTCTGGAGCAGCAGAGAGAGAGAGATCTCTAAATCTCTCAGCAAGGTATGTGGTAAAATCTAAAACTGAAGGGTGGTGGGTGTGTGGAACGAGCTGCCAGAGGGGGTAGTTGAGGCAGGTGCTATCATAACATGGATAGAATAGGTTTAGAGGGATATGGGTCAAATGTAGGCAGGTGGGACTAGCGTAGATGGGACATGTTGGCAGGCATGGGTAAGTTGCGCCGAATAACATGTTTCCACACTGTATGATTCTACAACTCTATAGACTAACATGTATTTCAGAAGCCAAAGTTAGAGAGCATTTTTTTTTCTTTCTCTCGCAATCTCTACTTCCCCAAAAGCAAAAAGATACAAACGCTGAGAGCACTTACTGTGTTGAAGTTGGGGAATAGTCCGACTGGCGAGGGGGTGCTGAGACGAAAGGGTAGGAAGTGTTTGATGTCGAGGGCTGGCTGCATGGTTCTTCCCTGCAGCTGCAGAGAAGCTAAAAGACTATTGCTTTGGCCCGTGGAACCTGCAGAAACACAGAACGAAGGATGCGGTGAATAATTTGCGATTGCCTCGTCGCTAATTGTGCCAAGTTTCTAAAACACGTGCAGCGCATGAAACCTCCCTGCTGCGAACGGATAGAAAATATGTTTTCTGAGAGCGTAGCGTTTTTTTGGGTCATGACTGCTGTCAATTCCAATGCCAAGTCAGCCTTCTCTCTTGAAAATGTGTCACGAACTATTCCTAGAAAATGGCTCCAACAAATGGAAACGTCCTGTGGTACGAGCAAGCCGCTGCTTCCAGTCACGTCACACTCCTGTTCATGAGCAGGCAAAGAATTGGAATAGTGTCCCATGTCTCTGGGAAGCTAGAAAGCAGCATCCGCGCTTGGGGCAGCTCTTATTGCTGCAGCGGTGGCTCGTGAGCAGCAACAGAAGCCTCATACGTGTGGTGCAAGCAGAGTTTACATTCGCCCTTGAACAGAGATCATGCAAGTACCTATGCACCCATGCATGCACACCCACAAACAGGCATGGACAGCCGCAACCTGGTGCTTGCACCCAGATGCACACAAAGACGGGCAAATCATACGTCTACACACGGTCAGATCCGCGCACAAAGACAAGAGCGTGTATATTGAGCGAGCTAACTGTACACAGATGTGTGGGAAGGAACTGCAGATGCTGCTTTACACCGAGGATAGACACAAAATGCTGGCGTGGCTCAGCGGGTCAGGCAGCATCTCCGGAGAAAAGGAACAGGTGACATTTCGGGTCGTAACCCTATTTCAGACTGAGAGTCAAGAGGCAGGGAGTTTAGAGGTAGGAAGATAAGTTTCAGAACAAATCAGAGCTGGAATGGTGCATTGGTGGCTGTGGAAGAAGTGAGAATGAAGGGATGTATGGATATGAACAGTGCAACTGGCAGCACCCAAGGACCTGAGCATTAGGGAGGGGGTGGGCAGGCGAGGGCTTTATTCCTTGAAGGACAGGAGGCTGAGGAGTAATCTTATAGAGACGTATAAAATCATGAGAAGAATAGATCGGGTAAAAGCACCGTCTTTTTCCCAGGCTTGGGGAATCAAGGGCAAGATGGTATGGGTTTGAGGTGAGGGGGAAAAGATTTACAGGAACCTAAGGGACCACATTTTCACACAGTGGGTATTGGGTATATGGAAGTATATTGGAAAAACAGCCAGAGGAAGCAATTGAGAAAACCGTGGTTGATGAGAACGTTGGGAGAATATAAAATGGAATTCATGTGGGATGAGTGGTTGATGGTTGGTGCAGACTTGGTGGGCTGAAGGGCCTATTTCCATACTATCTCACTGAATCTGATTTAAAATAGTGTAGGTCAGTCTGAATAGACTGTGCCTTCGCACCGGGCCGCATGCAAATTCTATGAATTGTTAAAATCTAGAATAGTCAGTGTTCAATTAGTGCAGCGTTTACACATCACTGCTCTGTTGCTCAGGGGCACTGCCATGTTCAGCTGTTTCCTCAATGACCTTCCTTCATCATACGTACGGCCACAAGTGGGGAGGTTCGCTGATGATCGCACATCATTCAATTCTATTTGCAATTCCTCAGCAAACCCCTGCATGTACTTAGCACGCAGAATAGTAAGTGCACCGCAGGTACAAGCCCTTTGGCCCACTTGCTTACTAATACAAGACCATGACTCCTCCATGCAATCCCAGTCTCTTTAAACTTTAGACTCTAGAGATACAGTACCGAAACAGGCCCTTCAGCCCATCGAGTGTCCGCGACCATCAACGATCACCCCGTACACCAGCACTATCCTACACACTGAAGACAGTTTACAATTTCCAGAAGCCAATTAACGTACAAACCTGTCTTTGGAGTGTGGGAGGAAACCGGAGCACCCAGAGAAAACCCACGCGTTCACAGGGAGAACGTACAAACTCTTTACAGACCGCACCCATATACAAGATCGAACCCTGTAAGGCAGCAGCTGTACCACTGTGCCACCGTGCTGCCATATGTTTAGAATCAGTGCCCTGTTGCTTCCCGCCATGGTATGTCCGCTGGCTCCCAGTTCAGCAACGTCACAGTGTTAACGTTTCTAATCTTCTTTCAAATCCTTCCGTGGTGTTACCACCTCCAATCTCCGCGACTTCCTGCTGTCTTACAACCCTGAGATCTCTGTTATCCTGCCCTGGCCTCTGGCACAACCTTCATTTTAATCGTTCCACTATTAATGTCCATGCCTTCAGCTGCCAGCTTCCTAAGTTCGGGAATTCCCTCCATCATCCTCTCTGCTTCTTCACCTTCATTTCTACCTTTCCAAACTTTCTTCAACCCACCACTTTGACCAAAGTTTTTGGTCAACTTTCCGAAGATCTCAGGGATCTTAAAGGACTGGAAACCAAATCTTCTAGTGAAGCATCAGGGGACATTTTACAGCATTAAAGGCGTGGTGTAAATGCAAGGTGTGGGCACTGCACGAAAGGGAGGAGCACACTCGTGATTATAGTTCAGGCCCCATTGAAAGTCTGTTGTAGGACTTGCCTGAACAATGCTGGAGGCTGGTCCAAACATTCCTTCCAAGACAGAGATCCTGTCTTTGTTATTGAAGCCTCCAACAATTTTAGTTTAGTTTAGTCTAGAGATCCAGTGTGGAAGCAGGTGCTTCAGCCCACCGGGTCCACGCCGATCACTATCCTAAATATTTACCAAAGCCAATTAACCTACAAACCTCCATGTCTTTGGAATGTGGGAGGAAACCGGAGCACCCGGGGAAAACCCACGCAGTCAACGGGGAGAATGTACAAACTCCACACAGACAGCACCCGTAGTCAGGATCGAACCGGGGTACCTGGCGCTGGAAGGCAGCAACTCTACCGCTGTGCCACCCACTGGGAGATCATTGTTCTCCCGTCTGTAAACAGCTGGGCAATTACTTGAAGGCTTTACCTGGAAGGGCCAACTCTCACGTGAGATGGCGGTGGTGGAAGTGATGGACACAGCACAGGGGTGAGGTGAGGGAGGACAGCTTTCTGAGGAGATACTGTGGGCGGTTAGGACACTCTACAGGGAAGTTGATCTATGATACCAACCTCTGGCAACAAAAGGCTTCTGGCAAACACAAGGTTTTTAGTTTAGTTTCGAGGCACAGTGTGGAAACATCAATCCCACATCGACCAACAATAGGTCTATGTTATTCCACTCTCACATCCCACTTATTCCTTCCCTACACACTAGGGTCAATAGACAATAGACAACAGGTGCAGGAGTAGGCCATTCGGCCCTTCGAGCCAGCACCGCCATTCAATGTGATCATGGTTGATCATCCACAATCAGTACCCCGTTCCTGCCTTCTCCCCATATCCCCTGACTCCGCTATTTTTAAGAGCCCTATCTAACTCTCTCTTGAAAGCATCCAGAGAACCTGCCTCCACCGCCCTCTGAGGCAGAGAATTCCACAGACTCACCACTCTCTGTGAGAAAAAGTGTTTCCTCGTCTCTGTTCTGAATGGCTTACTCCTTATTCTTAAACTGTGGCCCCTGGTTCTGGACAGAGAACCAGGTTCTGGACATTTTGCAGAGGGCAAAATAACCGACAAACCTGCGCGTCTTTGGGATGTGGGAGGAAACCAAGAGCGTCTGGAGAAAATTCACGCGGTCACAGGGAGAAAGTGCAAACTCCACACAGACAGAACCCGAGGTCAGGATAAAACCTGGGTCTCTGGCGCTGTGAGGCAGTGACTCTACCAGCTGCTCCATTCTAATGCCTTCTGTGCCAACAACAAAGGTGTTGTCTACTTTCTAGTAAACATTCAAAACTTTCTAACAACATAATTACATTGCAATCAAAGGTATTGGAACATTTATAAAGTGGCAGGGATCGAAACAGAGCATGGGGGTGGGGGGTTGGGGACTTGCACCAGCAGAGAGCTCTGAGCTGCAATTTAAACATCACATGGGATTCAATTGCCACAATGCAAAATGAAGGCAGTGCAGCATTTGGGATGATATTTACAGACTACAGCCAAAATCCAGATGGCATATTGCATTTTGCATGACTGCTTTCCCCAACTGCTATGGAGAGTGTGGTGCCTGTGGTTCTCCCATGCATCGTTGCTCCACCACCCATGCAGCCCCTGCACCTGGGTGTGATTATTGCATCAGTCATGTCACGACACATGGCTCCATTGAGCGTCTGAAACCGCTGCTCAGATCCGACAGGAAAGGGTGGGTTTTTATTTATTTAACTTTCTCTGGCCTCTTGCCGGTGAAGTTGCTTCATTTCTGTGTGTATGTGCACATCCTGTGTCAGTCTGTAATGGTTGCATTCGGCTGTGGCATGAGCCCTACTGCAGGACCAGCATTTAATTTCAAGAGGACTAGAATACAAAACCAGAGATGTAATGCTGAGGCTCTATAAGGTGCAGGTCAGACCGCATTTGGAGAATTGTGAGCAATTTTGGGACCCATGTCTGAGGAAGGATGTGCTGACATTGGAGAGGGGCCAGAGAAGATTTATGAGAATGATCCCAGGCATGAGCGGGTTAACATATGACAAGCGTTTGACTGCACTGGGCCTCAACTCATGGCAGTTTAGAAGGATGAGGGGGAACCTCATTGAAACTTTCTGAATAGTGAAATGGCCTCAGAATTAAAGGACGTTCCTATAGGAAGGAAATGAGGAGACATTACTTTAGTCAGAATTCTACAAATTCCAAGTCAATGGATATTTTTAAGGCAGAGATAGATAGATTCTTGCTTAGTACAGGTGTCAGGGGTTATGGGGAGAAGGCAGGAAAATGGGGTTGAGAGGGAAAAATAGATCAGCCATGATTGAATGATGGAGTAGACTTGATGGGCTGAATGGCCTATATCTGTTCCTATCACCTATGAACTTACGACCTGAGTCCAAAACCTAGGCTGAAGTTCCAGTGTTAAACTGACATGGAGCTACATTGCCGGAGATGTGTGAAACATGAACTGAGTCTTCAAATACCTTGAAGCACGGATATCGCAGGTCAGGGGAGGAGAATAGAATATGATGCATGACCTGACTAGTTCAAATATCACCAAAGTTATACAATGTCTCCATGGCCACAACCCTCACTGTCCCAGTAATCTGTGTGCAGCACCAACACCCCACTAATGGTGGTCTCTTCCTCAATCTCAGTCGGGAGGGATTGGATCAGGATGGAGTCGGGCTACTTGATGGGAGGTCAAGGCCGCAATCTAGCTGATGGGAGGACGGTTCAGTTGCCAGATAACAGCGGGGAGGAAACTGATCCTAAACCTGTAGGTGTGCGGTTATCAAACTTCTGTATCTCCTGTCTGATGGGAGAGGGGAGATGAGGGAGTGACCGGGGTGAGACTGGTCCTTGATTATGCTGGTGGCCTTGCCAATGGAAGCTGTTAGCTTCAGGAGATATGGAGTCCACCCAATGTTCTTGGATCCATTGGATCAAATGCAACACCTGTAGCTACAACTGAATCAGATGTGGAACCATCTTAACAAGCATATTGAAAATCACCCTTGTAAACCCCTTCCTGATTAAAAAGAAATCACTGCAGAGTCTTAAATGGAAATCATTTGGCTTCGCTACCAGGTTGTGGACACTCCAATGTCCACAGGGAGAAGATATTGGGGATGTTGACTCTCTAGCCTACAAGTTTCCAGTCATTACATTAAGGATCTGAAATTCAGAGGCTGAAGGGCAATAACTCCTTCAATGGCTGCCCGTCAGAATGGACCATGAGTTACGAAGCAAATATTTCAGCATTAGGTTTATGAAGCACTTGAAAGAAATCGAGATCCACAAGTAGGTGATTATGAGAACCTTGGTTCATATCATGCGGAATGTCTGGCCCTCTTCTTTCCCGCTGCAGCCCTCGACTAAACATCCCAAAAATCCGCAAATATTAAATCCTTTTATTCCCGCAGTTTTAAGGTTGAAGCAATGAAAAGCAAATGTCTGATCCTGACCTTATTCTCCCTGATCTCTTGAAAGCGTTCCCAGTATTTCATATATATATGTGACCCAGATGGTTTAACATTCCACACATGCTTTTACATTGCTACCCCTTCAATTTGGTCTTGTCGATTGAGTGAAGAAATGAATACTGTACTGAGCGGTGACTGATCGGGTGGGGGGCTGTGTTCACAAAAGGCATTTGTGCAAATAGTTATGTGTAGCTGCCAAAACCCAAATGGGAATGGCCTTATTCATAACCCATGACCTCCAGCAAACATTATTGGCGCCGGGGGAGAATTTGATTAACTACACTTACCTGCACACAGCTGCTTGCTTGTGCTACATGCTCTGTGTGTATTGTCGGCCTGAAGAAACTGAAATTGTCTGTGAATGAAGCCGTTTTGAGCTTTAGTGTTACAGTAATGAATATGACCTTTTTTTTACAGGGCCGTTAGTTTAAATTCATTAAATGAATACTACTCCAGGGGGAGGGAGCTTGCCATCATTTGTAATATAAAGGCAAGGTTGATGATGATTTGGCCACATCCACTATATTATTTCATCTCATTCATAAACTATATAATATCTATTAAACAGTTCTGAGCTCCACTTAATCCATGATTATTGACTGATTAGTTAGAAATTAAAAAAGTATAATTGAATGATTAAAACTGGGAAGCGTTAGCTTGGTTCACTCGAAACTTCCGTGCGTTGAGTCAGAAGAACTTGGGGTTGAGACCAATGTGTAACTTAGACTGTGAGAGTAACATCAAGGGCCAAATTGATGGAGGATTTCATTTGGATGAAGCTGTATCTACCAAATTATAGAAGATTTTAAATCATAGAGTCATAGAGTGATACAGTGTGGAAACAGGCCCTTCGGCCCAACTTGCCCACATTGGCCAACATGTCACATCGACACTAGTCCCACTTGCCTGCGTTTGGCCCATATCCCTCCTGACCTGTCCTATCCATGTACCTGTCCAACTGTTTCTGAAACTACCTCGGCACATGTGACAATAATAGATCTGAACCGAAGCTCAACCAACACTGATTATTTAAACTAAATGTGCGATATTGGTGTATGGATCTCTCTGGTCTAGCTAGACAAAAATGCTGGAGAAACTCAGCGGGTGAGGCAGCATCTATGGAGCGAAGGAAATAGGCAACGTTTCGGGTCGAGACCTTTCTTCAGACTAGTCTAGTCTAGCTGTGCTTTTTGCTTGCTCACTGCTACACTCTCTCTTCTGGTTTCACCTTTAATTGTATTACATTTTCATCTGTCTATCCAGGCCGTTTTGCTGTTTGCTTTGACCGTCTCTGTCCACCCCCCGGTTTAGCACTGTCCATAAGTTGATACTAGAACAAAGTAAAGGTGGAACCTAGCGGGTGAGGCAGCAACTGGGGAGGGAATGAACAGTTGGCGTTTTGCGTCGGGCCCCTTCTTCAGACCCGTGCCGACCAGAATCGTTGCACATCCATTCCCTCCACAGATGCTGCCTGACCTGCTGAGATCCTCCAGCACTTAGTGTTTTGCTCAGGATTCCAGCATCTACAGTGTCTCTGTAAATTGACACTGTTGTGCCTTGCTCAACAATATCATGTGCATTTAAGAAAAGCCTTTTTAAATCTAAATTTAGAAATGACAATGAAGGGCAAAGTGCAACAAAGGGCAAACGGAATGGAAAAGAGATGAGGAATTAGGAAGTGAAGAGTGAAGACAAGTCTGGCCTTTCTGGATCCGTAGAAGGAAGGAAATGTTGAGGAAGGCAAAGCCCTTCCTATTAGCAATTCCCTTCTCTAGAGACACATTGAGACTGTGGGAAGAAAATACCAAAGGTGTTAAGGAGCTTTTGGATGTCAAGGACCCTGCGAAGGAATGGAGGGGATAAAAGACACAGCAAAGTCGTAGACATAGACTGAGGTGAAATATTGAGGTTTGAGTGTAGATATCAATAATTTTAGCACATGGAAGGCCATTCATTCATCACATCCATGCCAGTCAACAAAGAACTACCTTACCTACTCTCATGATGTATAGGAAGGAACTACAGATGCTGCTTTACACCGAAGATTGACACGGTGGTGCAGCGGTAGAGTTGCTGCCTTACTCTACCGTTGGAGAGCCGTTGGAGAGGTCGCAGAGGGAGGAGCTACACCCGAGCGGTAGGGAGATCAACTCGAGCGCGGGACTTGCTTCTTACAGAGGCCCGAGAGCCGTTGGAGAGGTCACAGAGGGAGGAGAAACCGAAATCTGTAACGTTCCAAGTTCCATTCACATTTCAAAACAAGTGGGCTTGAGGAAGCCGCTGATTGGTGGAAGCAGACAAGAGGGAGCAGCTGATTGGGAGTCGGATCCTTGCTGATTGTATTGTATTGTACTTTGTATTGTATCCTAGGTAAGAGGAGTATGAGGGCCAGGGCAGTTTACTGTTCTGGATGTCAGATGTATTGTATCCAGGGTAAGAGGGGAGTATGAGGGCCAGGGCAGTTTACTGTTCTGGATGTCAGATGTGGGAGGTCAAGGAATCTGATAGCCTTCCAGACGTCCACATCTGCGCCAGGTGCGTCGAGATGGGGCTCCTAAGGGACCGTATTAGGAACCTGGAGCAGCAGCTCGATGACCTCTGTCTGGTCAGGGAGAGCGAGGAAGTCATTGAGAGGAGTTACAGAAAGGTGGTCACTCCAAGACCACAGGAGGGCAGGCAGGTGGGTCACGGTTAGGAGGGGCAAGGGGCACAGGCAGGGACTAGAGAGTACCCCAGTGGCTGTACACCTTGACAATAAGTATTCCTGTTTGAGTACTGTTGGGGGGGGACAGCCTACCTGGGGGTAGCAACAGCAGGCCGGGCCTCCGTACAGAGAACGGTCCTGTTGCTCAGAAGGGTAAGGAAAAGAAGAGGAGGGCATTAGTAATAGGGGACTCTATAGTTAGGGGGTCAGACAGGCGATTCTGGTGATGCAGTCGGGAGACCCGGATGGTAGTTTCCCTCCCTGGTGCCAGGGTTTCGGATGTGTCTGAACGTGTCCAAGATATCCTGAAATGGGAGGGAGAGGAGCCCGAGGTCGTTGTACATATAGGTACCAATGACATAGGTAGAAAAGAGAAGAGGTCCTGAAAGGAGAATTTAGGGAGTTAGGAGGAGAGTTAAAAAGGACCGCAAAGGTCACAATCTCGGGATTACTGCCTGTACCACGCGACAGTGAGAGTAGGAATGGAGCGAGGTGGAGGATAAATGCGTGGCTGAAGGACTGGTGCAGCGGGGCAGGGATTCAAGTTTCTGGATCATTGGACCTCTTTTGTGGAAGGTGCGACCTGTACAAAAAGGATGGGTTGCACTTGAACCCGAGGGGGACCAATATCCTGGCGGGGAGATTTGCAAAGGCTACAGGGGAGACTTTAAACTAGAACGGTTGGGGGGAGGGACTCAAATAGAGAAAGCTAGTAGACAGTGTGTGAGGCAGGAGGCAGAGAAGGGAAGCACTTCAGATCCAACATGTAGGGGGGAAAGAAGAAAACAATAATAAACAGAGAATAAGAGGTGGTGGGGTTCTTAAATGTGTGAGCAGAGAGACAGAGGGGTGTAAAAGCAATAGGTAGCAAGGTGAAAAGTAAAAGTGGCAGGCAGACAAATCCAGGGCAAAAATCAAGCAGGGCCACTTTTCAACAAAATTGTATAAGGGGTAAGAGCGTTGTAAAAACAAGCCTAAGGCTTTGTGTCTCAATGCAAGGAGCATTTGTAAATAAGGTGGATGAGTTGAATGTGCAGATAGCTATTAATGATTATGATATAGTTGGGATCACGGAGACATGGCTCCAGGGTGACCAAGGCTGGGAGCTGAACATCCAGGGATATTCAATATTCAGGAGGGATAGACAGAAAGGAAAAGGAGGTGGGGTAGCGTTGCTGGTTAGAGAGGAGATTAACGCAGTGGAAAGGAAGGACATTAGCTTGGAGGTATGTGGAATCGATATGGGTAGAGCTGCGAAACACTAAGAAGCAGAAAACGCTAGTGGGTGTTGTCTACAGGCCACCTAGCAGTAGTAGTGAATTTGGGGATGGCATCAAACAGGAAATTAGAAATGCGTGCAACAAAGGTAAAACAGTTATAATGGGTGACTTTAATCTACATATAGATTGGGTGAATCAAAGTGGCAGGGGTGCTGAGGAAGAGGATTTCTCGGAATGTATGCGGGATAGTTTTCTAAACCAACATGTAGAGGAACCAACGAGAGAGCAGGCTATTCTAGACTGGGTATTGAGTAATGAGGAAGGGTTAGTTAACAGTCTTGTTGTACGTGGCCCCTTGGGCAAGAGTGACCATAATATGGTTGAGTTCTTCATTAGGATGGAGAGTGACATTGTTAATTCAGAAACAATGGTTCTGAACTTAAAGAAAGGTAACTTTGAGGGTATGAGACGTGAATTGGGACAAGATTGACTGGCGATTAATTCTTAAAGGGTTGATGGTGGATATGCAATGGAAGGCATTTAAAGACTGCATGGATGAACTGCAAAAATTGTTCATCCCAGTTTGGCAAAAGAATAAATCAGGGAAGGTAGTGCATCCGTGGATAACAAGGGAAATCAGGGATAGCATCAAAGCAAAAGATGAAGCGTACAAATTAGCCAGAAAAGCAGCCGACCAGAGGAATGGGAGAAATTCAGAGTCCAGCAGAGGAGGACAAAGGGCTTAATTAAGATAGGGAAATAGATTATGAAAGAAAACTGGCAGTGAACATTAAAACTGACTGCAAAAGTTTTTATAGATATGTGAAGAGAAAGAGATTAATTAAAACAAATGTAGGTCCCTTGCAGTCAGAAACAGGTGAATTGATCATGGGGAACAAGGACATGTCAGACCAATTGAATAACTACTTTGGTTCCGTCTTCACTAAGGAAGACATAAATAATCTGCCGGAAATAGCAGGGGACTGGAGATGGAGATGGAGGAAACTGAGTGAAATCCAGGTGAGCCGGGAAGTGGTGTTAGGTAAATTGAATGGATTAAAGGCCGATAAATCCCCAGGGCAGATAGGCTGCATCCCAGAGTACTTAAGGAAGTAGCTCCAGAAATAGTGGATGCATTAGTGATAATTTTTCAAAACTCTTTAGATGCTGGAGTAGTTCCTCAGGATTGGAGGGTAGCTAATGTAACCCCACTTTTTAAAAAGGGAGGGAGAGAGAAAACGGGGAATTGCAGACCAGTTAATCTAACATCAGTAGTGGGGGAAACTGCTAGAGTCAGTTATTAAAGATGGGATAGCAGCACATTTGAAAAGTGGTGAAATCATTGGACAAAGTCAGCATGGATTTACGAGAGGTAAATCATGTCTGACGAATCTTATAGAATTTTTCGAGGATGTAACTAGTAGAGTGGATAGGGGAGAACCAGTGGATGTGTTATATCTGGACTTTCAGAAGGCTTTCGACAAGGTCCCACATAAGAGATTAGTATACAAACTTAAAGCACACGGTATTGGGGGTTCAGTATTGATGTGGATAGAGAACTGGTTGGCAAACAGGAAGCAGAGAGTAGGAGTAAACGGGTCCTTTTCAGAATGGCAGGCAATACCGCAAGGTTCAGTGCTGGGACCCCAGCTATTTACAATATATGTTGCTTTGGATGAGGAACTGAATGCAACATCTCCAAGTTTGCGGATGACACTAAGCTGGGGGGTAGTGTTAGCTGTGAGGAGGATGCTAGGAGGCTGCAAGGTGACTTGGATAGGCTGGGTGAGTGGGCAAATGCATGGCAGATGCAGTATAATGTGGATAAATGTGAGGTGATCCACTTTGGTGGGAAAACAGGAAAGCAGACTATTATCTAAATGGTGGCCGATTAGGAAAAGGGGAGATGCAACGAGACCTGGGTGTCATGGTACACCAGTCATTGAAAGTAGGCATGCAGGTGCAGCAGGCAGTGAAGAAAGTGAATGGTATGTTAGCATTCATAGCAAAAGGATTTGAGTATAGGAGCAGGGAGGTTCTACTGCAGTTGTACAGGGTCTTGGTGAGACCACACCTGGAGTATTGCGTACAGTTTTGGTCTCCAAATCTGAGGAAGGACATTATTGCCATAGAGGGAGTGCAGAGAAGGTTCACCAGACTGATTCCTGGGATGTCAGGACTTTCATATGAAGAAAGACTGGATAGACTCGGCTTGTACTCGCTAGAATTTAGGAGATTGAGGGGGGATCTTATAGAAACGCACAAAATTCTCAAGGGGTTGGGACAGGTTAGATGCAGGAAGATTGTTCCCGATGTTGGGGAAGTCCAGGACAAGGGGTCACAGCTTAAGGATAGAGGGGAAATCCTTTAGGACAGAGATGAGAAAAACTTTTTTCACACAGAGAGTGGTGAATCTCTGGAACTCTCTGCCACAGAGGGTAGTTGAGGCCAGTTCATTGGCTATATTTAAGAGGGAGTTAGATGTGGCCCTTGTGGCTAAAGGGATCAGGGGGTATGGAGAGAAGGCAGGTACGGGATACTGAGTTGGATGATCAGCCATGATCACATTGAATGGCGGTGCAGGCTCAAAGGGCCGAATGGCCTACTCCTGCACCTATTTTCTATTTTTTTGTATGTTTACAGCGCTTTCAGCGCCAGAGACACGGGTTCAATCCCGACTACGGGTGCTGTCTGTATGAAGTTTGTACGTTCTCCCCGTGACCGCATGGGTTTTCTCTGAGATCTTCGGTTTCCTCCCACACTCCAAAGGCGTACAGGTTTGTATGTTAATTGGTTTGGTATGAATGTAAATTGTCCCTAGTGTATGTAGGATGGCGTTAATGTGCGGGGATCGCTGGTCGGCGCGGACTCGGTGGGCCGAAGGGCTTGTTTCCGCCCTGTATCACAAAACTAAATCAAATTTGAAAAAGTCAGTTTGGATTCATTCCCGCACAGCAGATGCTGCCTCCTTGACAGAGGGTGGTTAGTTCAATCCCAGCACCTGCAACTCCTGGAGCGTGAACACTGGATGTCAGCTGCTGGCTGGGACAACACAATCTTCCTCTCACCGCAACTTTTAACCACTTGACAGCTACGTTCATCCTGTGCATTAAAAATGCATGCACTGTGGGCGTCTGGACCCATTGCTCAGATTATTGGCTGTCAAAAGCACCAGCTTGGGGTGACGGCAATTAGACCAGCATGGAATACAAAGAAGCAATCTTCTATGTTGCGAACTAATTAGTTTAGTTTAGTTTGGAGATTCAGCGGGGAAACAGGCCCTTCGGCCCACCGAGCTAGTGATCCCCGCACACCAACACCATCCTACACACAATAGGAACAATTTTTACAATTTTGCAGAAGCCATTTAACCTACAAACCTGTACGTCTTTGGAGCGTGGGAGGAATCCGGAGCTCTCAGAGAAAACCCACGCAGGTAACGGGGAGAACGTACAAACTCCACACAGACAGCACCCATATTTAGAAGTGAACCCGGACTCTGCCGCTGTAAAGCAGCAATTCTACCGTTGCGCCACCATTCCGCCTGGTTTTGCTGTAAGTTTTCAGGAAAAGGTACAATAACCCCAACCAGTTCTGCCATTCACTCACATCATCTCTCTATCCTAAACAATCTATCCAGCTTTATTTTCCAAGATACCCTTGTCTGACAAAAACTATCAACACTCTTTGATTTAATTGGCATCAATGATACTCATACTAAAATGCCACAAAAATAGATGTAGGGAACAAGCTGTCAGAGGAGGTAGTTGAGGCTGGGACTATCCCAACGTTTAAGAAACAGTTAGACAGGTACATGGATGGGACAGGTATGGAGGGATATGGACCAAGCACAGGCAGGTGGAACTAGTGTAGCTGGGACATGTTGGCCGATGTGGGCAAGTTGGGCCGAAGGTCGTGTTTCCACACTGTATCACTCTATGACTCCAAAAATGCTGGCATTGGCGATAATGAAATGGGAAATGATTGAATGATATTATCTTGAAAGTGGCTGAAGAAGAGGCTTTCCGTAAAAAATCTTTTCCCCTCCTATGACGTATTATAAGTTATTCATTCCACCTTTTTTCCTTTTTTGATATTGAAATTCTTCTTTCTTTCTCTTCTTTCTCTCTATTTTTCTTTTTCTATCTATATTTAAAAAAACACTAGAAGCAGAATTAACTGACAATTGACAAATTTAATAATGTATGAATGATTGATGTATATGAAAAGTTTTTTCTTCTATTCTATTATAATATGTTACTCTACACTGTAACATGTTTGCTTCTAATAAAAATTTATATCACAAAAAAAAAAAAAAATCTTTTCCTGATGATCATGGTTTTGGGGAAACAGAGTGCCAGTCTTTGCTTGAATTTACATGGCAGAGAAATTAAATCCTCTCTATCTACACATTCCTGCCTTATGCAGTATTTATGATTGCCTCAACCTACATTTCTGACGCAACTCATGAGGGCTGCTCTACCTTTGTGTCTAAAGAAGGGCAGCGAGCCAAAGAATAACATGAGGAAGAACATAAGGAATAAAACGATGTAACTTTAGAAAGGAGGTGACAAGGAATTTCTTTAGTCAGAGGGTGGTGAATCTGTGGAATTCATTGCCACAAAGCCAAAGGATATTTTATTGCCACAAAGCCAAAGGATATTTTAAGGCGGAGATTGACAGATTCTTGATGAGTAAGGGTATCTGGGGTTATGGGGAGAAGGTAGGAGAATGGGGTAGAGAGGGAAAGATTAATCAGCCATGATTGAATGGCGGAGTGAGTTGATGGGCCGAATGGCCTAATTCTGCTCCTAGAACTTATGAACTTAAGAAGGACAATGATGACAATGATACAATACAATGATACAATTTATTTGCTGTCATTTGGACCTCATTGAGGTTCAAACGAAATTTGGTTTCTGCAGTCATACAAACAAGTAGAAGAACCAAGACACAACACAATTTACACAAACATCCATCACAGCGAATCTCCTCCTCGCTGTAATGGAAGGCAAAGTCTTATCTCTCCCCTGCACTCCCCATTCTCCTCCCGATGTCAGAGTCAAAGCCCCCGGCGGGCGATGGTAAATAAGTCCCGCGGCCATTAAAGCCGCGCCGGGCAATGCATGGCCCCGCTCCAGGTCATCTTCAACCCCGCAACTCGGGAGGGAGAAGTTGCCGTTGCGGAAGCTCCGAAAAGCGGTCTCCCACCAGGGACCCGCGAGCTCCCGATGCCACCGTCCACCGGGCCGGCGGCTGGAGCCTCCGAATCTCCGGAGTTGGGCCGCAGCAGCGCGCCACCACAGCTCCTCCCGTTCCGAACTCGGCCAGCCCCACGATGGTAAGTCCGCAGGCTCCGCGACTGGAGCCCCCAGGTCGTTCCGGTTGGAGGCCGCTCCACGGTGCATGGCCCCAACGACAATGGAGACCCGACAGAGAAAGGTCGGGTCCTCCGTACAGGGAAAAGATTTTAAAGGTTTCCCCACCACCACCCCCCCCCCCACATACCCAGTTAAAAAAAACACTATATAACTACACTCAAACGAGACAAGAAAATTAAAAAAAGACAGACGGACTGCAGAGGCCACTGCGACGTGGGTCGCGTCGCCCAGTCCAGGTAGCAAATAGAGTTACAGAACAGAAGTCTCAACATTTGGTTAACCTTGAGTTGAAATAAAATAAGTTAAACTGTTTGGAGAGCAATGCAATCAATGTCCATAATGAAACGTGATTTAGGAAGAACCAGACACAGTAGGGTTAATATGACTTGCCCCAGACAAATTAAAAATGAAAGTTTGCTGGGTATAACATATTTAAAAAAGATAAAAAGGGAAATAGGAAAGACAGAATCTTGCACTCATTAGAAATAATGTAGTATTGGACCGATTATCATAACATTGGAAGATAAGAAATATGATATTTCTATCAAAGGAAGAAAATAGAAGCACACTTAAAAATGAAAAGTTTAGCAAAAAGCAATCTGAATGTATTTTAGAAAGGAACATTTTGTGTGATAAACTCCTTGAATTCCACGAAGAGGCAGCTTAAAGTAAAAATAATGGCAACGCAGTCAATGTAACCTGTCAGTTTTTTTTCTATCGGCTCTTGGGAAGGTGCCTCTAACAGCTAATGGACATGGTAAGATAACGTGGAGTCAGGTTAAAAATAACAGAGTGAATTGCTTGCCAACTTTGAGGCAAAGAAGGTGTGGGATCAGGGCAGCTATTCACATGAAGGAAGTCACAGAGTCAGCACAGAAACAGGCCCTTCGGCCCAAATTGGCCATGCTGACCAAGATGTCCCATTGTTCCTTAACCTGCCCCGCTGAGTTATTCCAGGACTTTGTGTTTTGTTCAAGACTAAAGCATCTCGATTGTATTGATTAGCTCGATTGTAATCATGTATTGTCTTTCTGCTGAATGGTTAGCGTACAACAAAAGCTTTTCAACCTACCTTGGTACATGAGACAATAAATTCAACTAAACATCTGCTGTGTTTCGAAAGAAGGGTCTCGACCCGAAACGTCGCCTATTCGTTCTCTCCATAATGGAGAAAGAGGCAGCAACAACCAAAGTCCGATCTGCCATCTGGAATTACCTGTCCTGAATGTCGAAGAACTTTCAAAGCCAGGATTGGACTCATAAGCCACCTGAGAGTCCATAAAAACAACAGAACGTTGACCATCATCCTCGACCTCGAGGGATAGCCACGACGAGATGCTGCCTCACCCGCTGAGTTTCTCCAGCATTTTTTGTCTACCTTCAATTGTTCCAGCATCTGCAGTTCTTTCTTAAACTAAACATCTGCAGTTCCTTGTGTCTCCTTTAAAATGTACTTCTTTGTCCAACCTCGTTGGTTCGATGAAGCTGAGGTGAGGCATGTATAACCTTGCTAAAGATAAATGTGTTGTTAATTGTTGAACTCGGAATCTGACTGATGACTAATAATTCTTCTTTTGACATTTCCGTCGCTACTGCAATTATGAAAAGAAAATCAGCAAATATGAATTTCCAACCTATGTACAGTAGATTGCAGACGATAACCAGATCACAGAAAGCTGTAGTAACTCTGCGGGTCAGACAGCATCTCTGGAGAAAAGGAATAGGTGACGTTTTGGGTCGAGACACTTCTTCAGACTGGAGAGTCGGGGGAAAGAGAAAGGACAGATACAGATGGTGATATAGAGAGATATAGAACAAATGGATGAAAAATATGCAAAAAAGTAACGATAATAAAGGAAAGGACATTGTTAGCTGTATGACAGGTGAGAACGAGTTACAGACAATGAGACTCGACAAGACGTCTTTGAAGCTGGTATGACTTGGGTGGGAGAGGGATGGAGAGAGAGGGAAAATCAGGGGTTACTCACTCTCGAGGTACGGATCACATTACAAAGTCATACAAATATAGCTAGAGGAGACTTGCAGTGTGTGGGCAAGACTCAACAAGGCACGGAAGTTATTTACTGTTTTATTGCCACCTTCAATCACATTTTCTATCCAATCTCTATGATGTTCGTTTATGCTGCATCTACAAATGGAATTCAGAAGCAACAGAGTTATCGACCCATAGTATGGTGAAAATATTACATTTGTGAAAGCTGATGCAAAAATGAAGCTAAATGCTATTTTAATTTGTCATTCAATAGTACAATATGTTCAATGCAGCAGAGGTGGGTTAGATATAGAAAAGAGGAGAGGGAGAGGGGGGAGAGATAGGGAGAAGGAGAGGGGGAGGGAGGGGGGAGGGGGAGAGAGGGAGAGGGGGAGAAAGGAAGAAAGAGAGAGGGAGGGGGAGAGAGAGAGGGAGAGAGAGTGAGAAAGAGAGAGGGGAGAGAGAGAGAGAGAGAGGGGGGGAGAGAGTGAGAAAGAGAGAGGGGAGAGAGAGAGAGAGAGAGGGGGGAGAGAGAGGGGGGAGAGAGAGATAGAGGAGGAGAGAGGGGAGGAGAGAGAGGAGGGGAGAGAGAGGGGGAAGAGGGAGGGGGGAGAGAGGGAGAGAGGGGAGAGGGAGGGGGGAGAGAGGGGGGAGAGGGGGAGAGAGAGAGAGAGAGGGGGAGAGAGGGGGAAGAGGGAGGGGAGAGAGAGGGAGAGAGAGGGGGAGGGAGGGGGAGAGAGGGAGAGTCTTCACCCTGTCAAGGTGGGTGTCAAGAAGAGGTGTGTGCTCGGAGTGATTCTGACCGAGCTTGCCCCCGCTCAGCCGGGATTGCTCATGGGGCCCAGGCTCCGGAATATTTCCCGGGAGCCGGCCCACCTTGTCGTTTCGTGATGCGGAGAGATGTGTACTGTACAGGATGCTCCAGTGCACTACTCCTCGCCTTGGTCTTCCGTCTGGACACGTGGAAGTCTCTCCACAAGGGACTCCTCCCCCTTTACATCGGGGATCTGGGGTGGAGAGTGTTGTACAGAGAGAGCCGTGGTGTGTAATAAACTTTTGAGTCGGTTCACGGACTCACCAGCTGCCTGCAACTTCTGCGGTGAGGAAGAGACCGTGTTCCACGTGTATATGGAGTGTGAGAGGTTGCAGCCCCTGAACAAATATCTGAAGGGGCTGCTCCTCAAGTTTTGGTTGCATTTTTAGTCCCACGATGCTGGTGTTTGGGCACAGGGCGGGGAGTGGGGAGGTCGAGAGCATTGTCGATAAAGATTGCACTATAATGACTGCTTGATGTATTGTGTCCATTGAACCTTTATGTACTTTTGGTAAATTGTTGAATAAAGTCCTTGGAATGGAAAAAAAGAGAGAGAGAGAGATAGACAGAGCGTGAGAAAGGGAGAGAGGGAGAGAGAGAGAAAAAAATAAAATTTAAAAATGGGCAGTGATGTGGAGAACAGGGAGACACTAAAGGGCCTGTCCCACTAACGCGACTTTTCAGCAAACTGTCTTCGACCGTCGCCTGAAAAACCGTGAACTGGATCGACCGTCAGCGCGGAAAACAAAAAACAAAAAACAAAAAACAAACAAAAAAAAAAACACACACACACACACACACACACACACACACACACACACACACACACACACACACACACACACACACACACAGCAAAGGCGGGGGCCAGGGAAAGCGGGGGAGCGTTGTCGGAAAATTCACACGCGATGAACAGGAAGGTTAAAGACGGCTAGCACAGTGTACGGTAAGTCCTTTAAAAGAGCGGGGGGGGGGGGGGGGAGAGGGGAGAAGGGGGGAGAAGGGGGGAGAACGGGGGAGAAGGGGGGAGAAGGAGTGGAGACACTTCTAAGAAGCCAGACAACTTTTAATAAGCCAGAGATACACAGCTGTGAAGTTTAGCAGGCATTTAACATTACCGGTCGGTTTTCCTTGGTTCTGAAAACCGTGCTTACGTTTTTTTCCCCCAATGAACCAATTAAAATGCCCGGTCAGCAAAGGAGATTACGTACGGCTACCTCGACTACCTACGACATGGTGACCCCACTACCACTGCACTACGACTTCAAAGTATTGATTTTCTCCATGCCAACCAATTTTTGCTCGCAGAAAATTTTTCAACATGTTAAAACATTTTCCACGACCAAACTGAGGTCGTGAGTAGTGACCACTAGGCGGGAACTCCTCTCGACCATGAAGGAGACTTACCAGTGACCACCTACGACCACGTGTCGACCATGCTGTGAGCATGTGGCGAGTGCAGACTGTCTTAAACTCGCCAATAAGGTCGCCATAGTGGGACACGCCCGTTAGGAGTGCAGGTACTTACTTTCCTGAAAGCTGTGTCACAGGTCACTAGGACGGTCAAGAAGGCTTTCAGTACATTGGCCTTCATCATTCATGGTACTGAGTTTAGAAGTTGGGTTGTTATGTTGCTGGTATGTTGCACAGAAACAGATCTTTCAGCCCACCATGTACATGCAGACTTCTTTGCCCATCTACACCAATCTCATCTGTCCGCTGTATCTTTCTATGTCTTACCTATTGAAGCAAATGTCCAAATGCCTCTGAAACATAATAATTGTGTCTGATTCCATCTGGCAGCTCATTTTAGATATCAACCACTGTGTAAACAAACTCTCGGATTCCCTTTAAAACACATTCCACTGTTTAACCTTGTTTCTGATACCCTGACCATGGGGAAAAATGATTTTGACTAATTTACCCTGTATCAGGTCACCCCTCCGCCTTCCTCAATCCCGGGAAGACAAATCTTCCCTGCAATTCAAACATTGCAGAAAAAGCCTTTGAGATCAGGCATGTTCATGATTTCTATATTATAGAGTGCATCTCCTTAACTAAGGCGTGTTTTGTTTAGGTCAAGCTGTACAGTTCACTGTGACATTGCCCACTTGCTGTTAATTACTGTGCTGCACGTTTGAACATAAAATCAATATTGAGTTTCAATAGAACTAAACTATGTTTTTCTTTGTGGATCTAGACCAAGGGAAACTATTGATACTGTATGATTTGAGAAAGGCCATTAAAGTCTTCAGTGCATGTTGGAACGAGTTCCTGCTTCATTCCAAGGTTCAAGGAGGAGCGAGAGATGATCTTACTTACATCTCACGTGATGGGTGTTACATTCCCTTTTATTCTGAGGCTGCGCCCTCTGGTCCTAGACTCTCCCACTACTGGAAACATTTCATATTTCGCTTGGGCAGCTGACAGCCCAGTGGTATGAATATTGATTTCTCTCACTTCAGGTCACCCTGACATTCCCTCTCTCTCCCTCTATCCCTCCCCCCCAAGTCGCACCAGCTTCTCGTTCTCACCCAACAAACAGCTAACAATGGCCTGTTTCCTTTATCATCTTTACTTATTTACATATCTTTCATTCATTGTTCTTTATCTCTCAACATCACCATCTATTTCTCTGGTTTCCCTTATCCATAACCAGTCTGAAGAAGGGTCTCGACCCGAAACGTCACCCATTCCTTCTCTCCAGAGATGCTGCCTGTCCCGCTGAGTTACTCCAGCTTTTTGTGTCTATCTTCACCTTAAGCCAACATCTACAGTTCCTTCTTAAACATACATCATAGGAGCAGGTGCAGGGTATCTAGGGGCTTGAGCTTGTTCTACCATTCAGGGAGATCGTGTCTCATTGGGGGTCTATCTCCCTGGATCTGTCAATAGACAATAGGTGCAGGAGTAGGCCATTCGGCCCTTCGAGCCAGCACCGCCATTCAATATGATCATGGCTGATCATCCACAATCAGTACCCCGTTCCAGCCTTCTCGCCATATCCCCTGACTCCGCTATCTTTAAGAGCTGTATCTAACTCTCTCTTGAAAGCATCCAGAGAATTGGCCTCCACTGCCTTCTGAGGCAAAGAATTCCACAGATTCACAACCCTCTGTGTGAAAAAGTTTTTTCTCATCTCCGTTGTAAATGGCTTACCCCTTATTCTTAAACTGTGGCCCCTGGTTCTGGACTCCCCCAACATCGGGAACACACTTCCACTCCTTTCCTTAAGTCTTATGATTATTTAACATTTCACAAAACAGGGTTGCAAATTTCTAATAACCCTTGATGTGTTTTCTACCTCATCCCATATAATCCCAGTTCTAGTCTTTAACTATGCTCCCTCTTCCCTGTACTAGAATTCCAAACCAGTGAACATAGTTTCTTCTATCTTACTGTTCATCAAATGTTCTATACTTCTCATGTTTGATACTCCAGGGAATACACACCAGGTTCTGATACTCTCAACTTGCAATTTAAAACTTTCCTCCAAAAATGCTCCTCCCTCCAAGGCCAATATATTCTTCTTGAAGGTCACTGTCCAGAGATATAGAAGGCTTTGTAAAGGTTCACTCCTCAATATATAAAGCGTAGAATCAGTTTAGTTTTAGTTTAGTTTAGAGATACAGCACGGAAACAGGCCCTTTGGCCCACCGACTCCACACCGACCAGCAATCCCCGTACACTTAGCACTATCCTACACACGAGGGACAATTTACAATTTTTACTGAAGCCAAATTAACCTACAAACCTGTACGAGTTTGGAATGTGGGATGAAACCGGAGCACCCGGGGAAAACCCACGCAGTCACGGGAAGAATGTACAAACTCCGTACAGACAGCACCCGTACAGACAGGATCAAACCCGGGTCTCTGGCGCTGTAAGGCAGCAACTCTACCGCTGTGCCGCCCTGTAATCATTCTGTACGTTTATTTTGTTGGTATCTGTTGCTGCCAATGATATTTTAAATTAACTAGATAGGTGAATGCACAATCTGCTTGGACCTCCATTTCTTCCAGTTATTCACCATTTTGGAGTTACTCTGTTCTTTGCTTCATAGGTCCAACATGGATCATAAGGCCATAGGTAATAGTAGAATTAAGCCATTCGGCCCATCAAGTCTACTCTGCCATTCAACCATGGCTGGTCTATCTCTCCCTCCAAACCCCATTCTCCTGCCTTCTCCCCATAACCTCCGACACCCGTACTAATCAAGAATCTATCAATCTCTGCCTTAAATATATCCACTGACTTTGTCTCCACAGCCTTCTGTGGCAAAGAATTCCATAGATTCACCATCCTCCGACTAAAGAAATTCCTCCTCATCTCCTTCCTGAAAGAACATCCTTTAATTCTGAGGCTATGACCTCTAGTCCTGGACTGCACAGTCACAGCATCCCGACAGAGATCAGTGGTGTGAGCATCGGCCGGGCCATTAACCTGTGACCTTGGCGGGTTGGAGGCTCAATGCCCAACCAGGCAGCACATTTATCAATTGTACATGGAAGGAGCTGAGGTCATGTCCGTCCTCAGCTGCAATAACTTTGGCCAAAGCAGAAAGAACATCTCCCAGCTGGTTCAGAATGAACTGCTGCTGAACTCAATATTATTTGTAAGTCTCAATATCATTTTAACCTGGAAATATAACTATATCTAAGTATGACAAACACATTTTCTATTGAAGTAGTTAAAACTGCTCGATTAACTAGGGAGGTGCGTAGTCAGAGTATAAGCATGCCATCATGTAGGGCGGCATGGTGGCGCAGCGGTATAGTTGCTGCCTTACAGCGCCAGAGATCCAGCTTCGATCGTGACTACAGGTGCTGTCCGTACGGAGTTTGTACATTCTCTCGGTGACCTGCGTGGGTTTTCTCCGTGTGCTCTGGTTTCCTCCCACTCCAAAGCTGTACAGGTCAGTAGACGAATAGGCTTGGTATAAATGTAAATTGTCCCTAGTGTGTAGGATAGTGTTAGTGTGTGGGAATTGCTGGTTGTTGCGGACTCTGTGGACCGAAGGGCCTGTTACAGCGCTGCGTCACCAAACTAAACTAAAAACAAAAAGAACATCATCCAATTAGTGGGCAGCTGCTGGACTCAATATCATTTTAAGTCTCAAAATCATTTAAATCTGGAAATAGAACTATATCTAAGTAAGGCAAACACATTTGGTATTAATTTGATTAAGTAGTGAACACCAAAGATACTAGAGGAGCAAGATGCGCCACTCAGCCAAAAAAGCGTAGTATGACATGGGTGATTGTTGACGCCATTTTACCGGTCTGCCTCGACTAACGTCATGGCGTCTACATCTAAATCTTCATCTTACTGCTCTGCCATCAATTGCTCTAATCGTCAATGTAAACGACCCGACCTGTCATTCTTTAGGTTCCCCAATAAAAAAGAAAGGTGAGAAAATATCATTATTTTCTGTCGATATTATTCTGAACTGAAAATGTTATTTTCTGTTCTCCCATCAACGGTCATTGGGAAACGAGGTTTGTCGGTACATTAGAAAGTTATTAGAATTATTTTTAATGGATCGTTACTTACCACAATAATAAAGACAATCATTTTAACACTTCTGTACGTTTTGGGTTTTGTTCCTGTAAGGCAGGGGTCTCCAAAATATGGCCCGCGAGACACATTAGGCCCAGTGACCACCAGATCTTTCGAGCTCAGATTCGAGTCCGGGAACGCGGCGGCTGTTACCGGTCGGTTATGTCCCTCGAATTGTCGAGACATCACAAGCAAAGATCACAAGCCCGCAGTGAAGAAGGGTGCAATCAAAGATGAGAGAACTCCGCTCTCTCATCTTTCGGGTGCAATGGTGGGGCGGGGGATTCGGTGGCGGCGGTCGGAATGGGACGGCTGCGCGTTATAACGTGCCATCGTTCCACTCTCCCTCTCCCCTTCTCCCTCTCCCTCTCCCCTTCTCTCTCTTTCCCTTCTCTCTCTTTCCCCTTCTCTCTCTCCCCTTCTCTCGATCTCTCTCTCTCCCCCTCTCGATCTCTCTCTCCCCTCTCTTCTCTCGATCTCTGTGTGTGATACACACACACACACAAATATATATATATATATATATACACACACAGAGATTGAAAGAAAAAGGTTGCTAAACAAATTAGAGGAAATCTGAAGAAAGAAACTAGAGAAATATGTCAAGTCAAGTCACGTCACTTTTATTTATATAGCACATTTAAAAAACAACTCTCGCACAACGCCACGCGCTGGCGTACGCCGTCGAGACGCTGCGTACGCCCATCGAGACGCTGCGTAAACGCCCTCAATGTGACTGCGGGCCGACAGGCCGTCGGCGCGCGGGATTTTCGGACAGTGCAAGATTTTTCAAGCGACCACGTTTGGTCGCGCTAGACGCATGCAATCGCATGTTGGTGGGACAGGCCCTTAACTTGCCTCTCACACACAGGCACACACAAACACACATTCATATAAATATATATATAAGTTAAATTTAATTTTGTGCACAGTGTGTGTTAAAGCAATACAAGGGAAGCTGCACAATACAATGCAAGGGAAACTACGCAAAGGTGGCGGCTGGGGAGGAAAGATGGGAGGGAAATGGGGGAACAGGGGGAAAACATTTACAATAAAATTAACTAAATTAATTAACTAAAATATGTGAGGTGATAGATGCGCTATATCAAACACTGTTCCCTACAACACTGATTACACTGATGATAGAGCAGATTACACAGCAGGAGGCATATCGGACAAATGGCGGCCGTGACGTTCCGTTACGTACTACACATCAGTCCATTGGATTTCGGAGGAGTGGTCTATCTTGCTCCTCTAGTATCTTTGGTGAACACTGCTGAAATAACTAGGGAGTTAGTCAGAGTATACGCATGCCATCATGTAAGTCGAGGATGGTGGCTATTTTGAACATTGGGCCTATACCTGTGTATTGTTTTCAACTGGAGCTAACCATTCCTGTATCCTTTCACACCATTTTTTCCCCAATTACTTTCCCAATTCCGTGCCAAATTACATTGTGGTCTTTGACTTAGAAATTTGAATGCACCCAGTCGATTTTGGCCTGAAGAAAGGTTCCGACCTGAAACGTCACCTATTCCTTTGCTTCAGAGATACAGTACTTCCTGACCCTCCAAGTTACTCCAGCCTTTTGTGTCTATCTTCGGTAGCATCTGCATCTGCAGTTCCTTCCTACACAATTTGCCTGCTCCATTTTGAAAGCTCCTCAAGGCATGTCTACTTTGAAGACGTTCTCCTCTTCTCTCCGACAGGAGTTGTGGAGTCTGAAGAAGGGTGAAACTTCACCTATTCCTTTACTCCAGAGATGCTGCCTGACCCACTGAGTTACTCCAACATTTAGTGTCTATCTTGGATTTTGGTCGTGGATCCACAACTGCAAATCTCAATCCTTCCGAGTGCTGCCGAAACATTTTTTCACAGATTCGTTGGAAAATCACATCAAATATATCATTATAATGAATTATCTACGTTTTGTTATAATTGGCATCTTACAAACACCATGCGTTCATGCATTTGTGAAAAACAGACATTTATTTGATTATCCAAAGAATACAGTGGAACTGAATTTGCCTGGAAGGTAACAATGACCTCTTTCAGAGAGGATGCAGAAATTCTTGCAGGAATAATCTAGGAGCAAGCCACAACCACAGGGTGAAATAAAATTAACGCACGGTTCATCTAATGCATGACGACCAAATTTACTTTGAATATGCCAGAAGGTACATTCAGAAACATGAAAATAGTGAAATCTTATATAAATTGGAAATAATATATTAACCTTCTTAATACTGAAGCCTTTTATTTCAAAGCATCAGATCATTAAATATGACAATGTTACTGTAGCGAAGCCTATTCAGCTCTCAAGGGAACAACATGCAAGACACAATTTGCAATTACAATCTTGTCATCACATGCTCGGTCTGTTGAAACCAGATAGAATCTATTTATTTGCCTGACTTTCAAAACATTGAGATTCTCATTGCAGCAGACACTGACCAAGGCAGATTGCTGAGGGACCAATCTTGGCTTAGATTGTATCTTAAAATTCGTTGCCTTTGAATTGAACCTTAAGAATAATCACGTCCTGCATTAATGTTGCAAGAATAAGACTGTGAATCATAAAATTGGATGGCCTGGAAATCCTACCAGCGTTTTACAACATTCATTTTGCGGTCCTCAATGGCACTTCATTAAAACCTTTTTGCCGGTTTAATGCCAGATCATTCAGAACTAATTCCGTGCATCTTGCTGTCAGTGATCATAGAATCACGGAGATCAATAGCAAAGAAAGTCACTCGTCCAAGATAGACGTAAAAAGCTGGAGCAACTCAGCGGGTCAGGCAGCATCTCTGGAGGAAAGGAATCGGTGACGTCTCGGGTCGAGGCCCTTCATCAGACTGAGAGACGGTCGGGCGGCCCGGTGGCGCAGCGGTAGAGTTGCTGCCTTACAGCGCCAGAGACCCGGGTTCTTGCCTGACTAGGGGTACTGTCTGTATGGAGTTTGCACGTACTCCCCATGACCTGCACGGGGTTTCTCCGGGTGTTCCGGTTTCTTCCCACACTCCAAAGACGTATATGTTTGTAGGTTAATTGGCTTGGTAAAATTGTAAATTGTTGCTAGTGTGTAGGGTAGTGTTAGTGTGCGGGTATCGTTGATCAACTTGGACTCGGTGGGCCGAAGTGCCTGTTTACGCGCTGTATCTTTAAACTAAATTAAACTACACGAAACTAAACAGGGAGAGGGATACTAAAGGTATGAGACGGTGCAGGACAAAGCAGAGCCTGCATCGGTGACTTAGGAAAGTCCCGCCTCTCCTGGACTTCATCTTCATCCCACTTCTCAGCCCTGATCCACCTCCTTGCAGATTTTGGCTATTCAAATGTAGATGTGGCAACTCCACCAAGCATTAACACATTGAATTTAGTTTAGTTTAGAGATACTGTGTGGAAACAGGCCCTTCGGCCCGCCAAGTTTGCACTGACCAGCAATCCCTGCACATTAACACTATCCCACACACACCAGGGACAATTTTCACGTTTTATTCCAAGCCACTTAATCTACAAACCTGTACGTCTTTGGAGTGTGGGAGGAAACCGAAGATCTCAGAGAAAACCCACGCTGTCACGGGGAGAAGGTACAAACTCCGTACAGACAGCACCCGCAGTCAGGATCGAACCTGGGTCTCCGGCGCCGTGAGCGCTGTAAGGCAGCAGGTCTACCGCTGTGCCACCGTGCCGCCTTAATACAATTCTAGAATCCGGTTGCCGATTGAAATCACCTGGAGATGGTCATTGATTTAGTGGATTTTTCCCCCAACCTTTATATGTACATGTAGCAATTTCACATCAAAGGGAAGTACGTCAGAGTGAAGGACCTGTTTTAATGCCAACAACAGTCTTTCTGCCTCAGCATCTTCCGACAACTAGAAGAATCAGCGTACATAGGTTTGAGATGAGGGGGGGAAAGATTTAATGGGAATCTGAGGAGTAGTTGAGGCAGGTACTATTGCAACGTTTAAGAAACATTTAGACAGCTACATGGATAGGACAGGTTTAGAGGTGATGTGGGCCAAACGCAGGCTAATGGGACTAACGTAGACGGGACATGTTGGCCGGTGTAGGCAAGTTGGACCTAAGGGCCTGTTTCCACGCTGTAAGACTCTATGCCTCTCTAATTAAGGTTCATCTGCCTCCCTGGTTGGCATTTTCTCAGGGATGAATCTCAAAAGCTCACCATGAATCTCTATTAACAGTCCGTGAGATGTTTTAATATCCCAATGGGATCATATGCAGACTGGAGGAACAGCACCTCATATCCCATTTGAGCAGCATACAACAATCGTTGAATTCTCCAATTTCAGGTAATTAACACTCTCCTTTTTTTCTTTTTCTCCCCCCCCCCCTCCCCTCCACCTTCCCTGTGCCCCACCTGGAATCCACACCACTTCTCACCTCCCACCTGCGCAGCCTGTCCCCTTCCATCTATTCCTTCCTCTGGCTTCACAATTCTCACCTCTTCTATCCTTATCTCACACTTATCGTCCCTTCATCTCTGGCCTCGGTCCAACCATCTACCTATCCAAACACAACCTCGCACCTGTATCAACCTATTGCACAAAGTGCTGGAGTAACTTTCTGGGTCAGGCAGCATCCCTGGTTCTCCAGAACATGTCTCGTGCTGTCTGACTCAATGAGTTACTTCAACAGCATGCATATTTTTTTGGTAAACCAGCATCTGCAGTTCCTTGTTTCCACCTATCACTCATCAGGCTTTGTTCTGCACCCCCCCCCCTCCCCACCACCATAATCAGTCTGAAGAAGGGACTGACCCGAAACGTCACCTATCCATTTTCTCCAGAGATGCAGCCAGACCCACTGAGCTGCTCCAGCACTTTGTGTCGTTTTTTTCCCAGGCAAATGGATCTTGGTTTAAGGCCTCGTCAGATTAAATATAACTAAGAATGCGGTATTCCATCATGGCTTGTTTATCTAAATTGCCTCAGTAATTTTTCTCGTTTACAGGAAGGAATGTTTGGGGGATTATTCTGCAATTCCCAAAGATTCCTGCACAATCGTACAGTGTTGGAAATGTACTCTCTTGGGCACACAGGGCGGTACGTTGACACAGCGGTGGAGCTGCTGCTGCCCGACAGTGCCAGAGAACCGGGATCGATCCTGACTACGGGTGCTGTCTGTACGGAGTTTGCACGTGCTCCCTGTGACCGAGTGGTTTTCCCCGGGTGCTCCGGTTTCCCCCCCCCCACAATCCAAAGATGCATAGGTTTGCAAGTTAATTGGCTTCGGTAAAAACTGTAAATTGTCCCTAGTGCGTGTGGGATAGTGTTAGTTGTTCGGGGTGATCACTGGTCGGCACGGACTCGGTGGGCTGAAGGGACAGCTTCCGCACTGTATAAAAGTGACATTGAGCAGGTAGAATATGAGCTGCTTCTGACGGACAAAAAATAATTAACAAACATTGATTTCCGCGTGTAATATTAGCATTAAATGTATCATGTGCAGTGCAAGCTGGAGGATGATCAATATTATCTATCTCGAGTCTGGAAAGCTATTATAAAATCATTTAGTTTCACTGGAAAAATTATCCTCTAATGAAGTCAAAATAAACTGAGCCAACAGAAGGATCTGTTGCTATGCTCAGGAGTGGGACAGGAACCATAAAAAAAACAATTTATAACGTTTAAAATAAACATTGCCCTGGGAGAGTTTAGCAGTTCCAAACAGGGAACTTGTTAATAAAAAGAAACTCTTTGAACAGGATCTTGACAAACATTACAATGTGGCCTTAACCTGCGGTGAACAGATGTAAATATAGCGCAAGGGAGACCCGCGGCCAAATTGCTGGGCAATGTTCTCATCATATTGTTTCAATTGGCGATATAGGATGTGGAATCTGGCTGCGAGGGGAGAAAAATATGCACTGGATACAGAAGGCATGTGTGTTAAAGCATTGGATAATAATCCCTCTTCCCTGAGCTTACTGTTAACGTTGCATGCGACAAGTATACATGGCCTTTTATGTACACCATTGTTCATTATTACCAAATGCCCAGACTGGCCAACGTTGCTGCTCCATCCCCAGTGATGTTGTCCTAATGATGTAGTAATAAGGTCCTCACTATTCAGACCATACAGGAAATCCGAATGCCAAGATTACTGTACACTTGATAGTCACAGAGGCACACAGCACGGAAACAGGCCCTCAGAGTCATAGAGTGATACAGTGTGGAAACAAGCCCTTCAGCCCAACTCGTCCATTTTGACCAGACTCCCCACTTGAGCAAGTCCCCATTGCCTATATTGGATATATTTTGGAGACACAAGGAACTGCAGATGCTGGAATATTGCTGAAGAAGGATCCCAATCCGAAATGTTGTGTATTCATGTCCTCCAGAGATGCTGCCTGAGCCACCGAGTTACTCCTGCACCCCTAGCTCTTGATTCCCTTGCCCTGGGAAAAGATGATGCGCACTCATCCCGTGCCGTGATCTACGCACTGAGATGGTGCAGAGCAGACTGACAAGGATGGACTTAGTAATGAAGATGTACAAACTGGGGAAGTGATGATCAGACTGGGTGTGTTTGCTCTAGAGGGAAGGGTGAGGGGTGGGGGTGGGAGGGGGTGAAGGAAGAGGAGTGAAGGGTGAAGGGTGAGGGTGAAGGGTCAGGGGTGAAGGATGAAGGGTGAGGGGGTGAGAGTTGAAGGGTGAGAGGCGAGGGGTGAAGGATGAGGGGTGAGGGGTGAAGGTTTGAGGGGTGAGGGGTGAAGGGTGAGGGGCAAGAGCTAACGGAGAGTTGATAAAGGTGGGGAGGAGATGCAACCAATGGCCAACACTTTCATAGAACATAGAACAGTAGAGCACAAGAACAGGTCCTTTGGCCACAACGAGATATGCCGAATGAGATGCCAAGATCATCCTGCATATAGTCCATACCCCTCCATTCCTGTGTATCCTTATACCTAACCAAAAGTCTCTTAAGTGCCACTATCATACCTGCCTCAACCACGAACCCCGGCAGCGAGTTCCAGCCTTCGTGTAAAAAGGTTGCCCCGCACATCTCCTTTAAACTTTGCTCCTCTCACCTTAAAGCTACGCCCTGTCGTATTTGATTTTTCCATCCTGGGAAAGTGGTTCCGTCTGTCTACCCTATCTATGCCTCTCATAATTGTATATACTTCTATCAGGTCTCCCCGCAACCTCCATCATTGCAGAGAAAACAATCCAATTCTGTCCAAACTCTCCCTGTAGCTTATACTCTCAAACCGAGGCATCATTCTGGTAAACTCCTCTGCATCCAAGTACACCCTTCCTGTAGCGTGGCAACCAGAACTGTGTACAAAACTCCAAAGGCGGCCTGACCAATGTCACACAGTGCTACATCATGACTTCCTGACTCTTCTGCTCAATGTCCCGGCCTCTGAACGCAAGCATACCATACGCCTTCTTTCCGACTCGATCTACGTGTGTTGCCATTTTCAGGGAGTTGTAGACTTGGACCCCAAGATCCATCTGTACCGGACATAAACCCATGAGCAACTCTTATCTGCCTGCACTTAATACGTATCCCTCTATTCCCTGCATATGATCATCCTTTCCCATTATGTTATGGCCCATTGCAATGTTGCTACCACCATCCTTGCCAATCTTCTCTGCACCGTCTCAGACTTATGTACTCGAAGTGGCCTGAGGCAAAGTTCACCTCCTTTTGACCATCAAGTTATAACTGACGGTACACAAAAATGCTGGAGAAACTCAGCGGGTGCAGCAGCATCTATGGAGCGAAGGAAATAGGCAACGTTTCGGGCCAAAACCCTTCTTCAGACTGATAGGGGGTGGGGAGAAGAAAGGAAAAAAGGCGGAGGAGGAGCCCAAGGGCTGGGGGAGGGGAGGAGACAACCAGAGGGCTGATGAAGGGGAGGGGACAGCAAAGGCTAGCAGAATTGGGAGAATTCAATGTTCAAGCCCCCAGGATGTAGACTGCCCAAGCGGAATATGAGGTGCATTTCCTCCAATTTCCGGTGTTGCTCGCTGTGGCCATGGAGGAGACCCAGGACAGAGAGGTCAGATACGGAATGGGAGGGGGAGTTGAAGTGCTGAGCCACCGGGAGGTGAGGTTGGTTATTGTGGACCGACCGGAGGTGTTCGGCGAAACGATCGCCAAGCCTCCGCTTGGTCTCACCGATGTAGATCAGCTGGCATCTAGAGCAGCGGATGCAATAGATGAGGTTGGAGGAGATGCAGGTGAACCTCTGTCGCACCTGGAACGACTGCTTAGGTCCTTGAATGGAGTCGAGGGGGGAGGTGAAGGGACAAGTGTTGCATCTCTTGCGGTTGCAAGGGAAAGTACCAGGGGAGGGGGTGGTACGGGAGGGAAGGGAAGAATTGACAAGGGAGTTACGGAGGGTGCGGTCTTTGCGGAAGGCAGACATGCAGTTATAACTGACTCTGGGGGAGGTTACCAAACCATAGTAATATTATTACCACTGGAATATTAAGATAAAACACAGCTGACTGACTTCTTGGGTGAGAAGTGGAAGAACTGGGAATGAGTGGGTTAACCTATGGTGAGCAATTGTCAGCACCGGGCCTGTACTCGCTGGAGTTTAGAAGAATGAGGGGGGGTCCCATGAAACATACAGAATAGGGAAAAGCTTGGATAGAATGGATGTGGGGAGGATGTTTCCACTAGTGGGAGAGTCTAGGACTTGAGGTCATAGCCTCAGAATTAAAGGACATTCTTTTAGGAAGTAGAAGAGGAGAAATGTATTTAGTCAGAGGGTGGTGAATCTGTGGAATTCTTTGCCACAGAAGGTGGTGGATGCTAAGTCAGTGGATATTTTTAAGGCAGAGATAGATAGATTCTTGATTAGTACGGGTGTCAGAGGTTATGGGGAGAAGGCAGGAAAATGGGGTTGGGAGGGAGAGATAGATCAGCCATGATTGAATGGCGGAACAGACTTGATGGGCTGAATGGCCTAATTCTACTCCTATCACTTATGACCTTATGACCTTTATGAACTACAGGACAGGGGAAAAGTGAATCCACCACTGAAGACCAATTAGTACGATGATGTCACACATTGAAGAAGGGCTCCGACCCAAAACATCACCCACTCCATTTCTGCCTGACCCGCTGAGTTACTCCAGCATTTTGTGTTCTGCATTAGATTCCGGCATCTGCAGTTCCATGTCTCCAGCACATTGTTGGTTACGGATTGTGAATGGAGAAGGAATCTTAGAAACTTACTGCTGTACGGTCGTGGCAAACACAACACAGTTGACATTTTCCAGAAGGAAGGCTGATCGAGTTACAGGAAGGGCACCATTTGCTGAGCATTTACAATGGTACTTTCACTGGCTCCTCCATAGTTCAAGTTACACAGTTTAAGTGGAAGGCTATTTATCCCATCTGACTGTGTAAGCTTAATGCAAAGTAAATATACTTTCAAAATACAGTGATTGCATATGTGTGTATATATATATAACATGCTCGTTCATCCATCACCCGGTCCCGAAATAGACAGATTAAAAATCAACACAACAGCCGCAAGCTGGTTCTTTTTGTTGCTGACAGTAATCGCCACTAAGTTCTCCCATTATCCAGCTCAGAGCAACGTGGAACGAAGGACAAAGAACAGTGCGGAACCCTTCAGCCCACAAATCCTGTGCTGAACACTATGCCAAGTTAAACTAATCTCCTTTGCCAGGATGTGATCCACAACCCCCCATTCCCTGTGCCGATACGTTATTGTCACATGTACCTGGGTACGGTGAAGTGCTTTGTTTTTGCATTCAACCCGGTAAAATCACACAGCAGACCTCACCGAGGCAGTACGCAAGTGTCGCCACATTTTGACAATGTTACAGATGTTCACTGAACAGTCCTCTCTACAGCCTGCTGGCACACGTGGCAACAGCCCCCACACACCCCTGACGTTGGTTCCCACTTCGTTTCGGCACCTTCCCCCCCCCCCCCCCCCATCCCAACAGGTCCCCCTTTGTTCTCGACGGGGCAGTCCCTCCTGTCGGGCCTCCCTTTGTTCTTGGCAGCCCACCCCCTGCCAGCTCTCCCTTCTTAAATGCCACCATCCTATCTGCCTTCACCCCCATCACTGGGCAGTGCGTTCCAGGCACCCAGCACTCTCGGTGTTAAAAACCTGCCTCACCCATCTCCTTTATGCTTCGCCACTCTCACCTCAAAGGATTAATTCTCTGCTTCGTTTATCAATGATTCACGCTTTCCAACTTCACCCCGTTCATTTTGGACACAGTGACAAGTTTGTGCAAGGGAGACTGAATTCGGCAGGAAAATTCCTTGAAACCAATGCAGCGGTCTCAATAAACAAAGCTGCTGCTGTAAAGAGGAAGCAGCTTTCTAGCTTAATATGAGGGGAATAGATAAGGTGAGTGCACAGAATCTTACCCAGAGGTGGCAAATCAAGAGCCGGAAGACATAGGTTTAAGGTGAGAGGAGGAGGATTTAATAAGAACCTGAGGGGCAACCTTTTCACACAGAGGGAGTTTGGTATATGGAACAAGCTGCCAGAGGAGGTGGTTGTGGCTGGTACTATAATGACATTTAAAAGTGATACAGTCATGGAGCCAAACCGTGTGGAAACATTTTAAAATGTTGAACACTTTTGGAGTGGCACGTGGACAAGAAAGGTTTAGAGGGATATGGGCCAAACGCGGGCAAGTGGGCCTAGTGTAGATGGGGCATCTTGGTCGGCATGGGCAAGTTGGGCCGAATGGCCTGTTTCCATGCTGTATGACTCTCTATGTTAATGCATTTTATCTTGCATGTTAAGTAAAAGATCTACATGTGGCGCCCTTTATGTGGCAACTCTTTGCATACCTTGGGTATCTCACTGTGACGTGTCACATGTAATCATAAAGTATCACTCACTCATTCATTCACTCACTCAATCATTCATTCATTCATTCATTCATTCATTCATTCATTCATTCATCCATTCACAAAGCTACACCCTTTCAAATAACACTTCAATGCCAGGAAGCTGGAGAATACAGATATGGATACAAGGAACTGCAGATGCTGGTTTACAGATAGGTGACATTTCGGGTCAGTACCCTTCTTCAGACTGAAGAAGGGTTCCAACCCAAGTAGAGAATTCGGGTCCCGACAGAGAATTCCCGACGAGAGAATGTATTATGATTGAGTAGATCCAACTTGCTTGGTTGCTAGTGACATGAAAGCCCTTCGAGGTCTAAAATGACACAGATAGTTGTTGGCAGGCTCCTTGCATTCGACCGCAAGGACATGGGTTAATCAGGCATCTTAATCCCAGCGCCCGTTTCAGTCACCCTGTAATCTAGAGGACTCTTATCTCTTGACGGGAGCATTGCCACCAACATTTTGCTTCCCTAAACGTTAACCAGGTTTTATACCTTCCTGTTGGCTGCGTTAACACACACACTCAGTGCCTATGAACGATGATCTGTTATTTTGTGGTGGATATACATTTCCTTTGCAGGTGACACTGACTGCTTCAGTACAATCGAGAACAAAGAATTCCTCTGAAGTCATGTTAAGTATCTGCTCATTACCTTGCCAGCAGTAATTTGTAGGTTTTATTCACTTTCCAGTCAGTCTAGACGCAGTTTCATTATATGGTTCCAGGCAAAAAAATCGAGTGTTAGTCCGAAGTCTTTTTTCCGAATTTGTTTCTCCCTCACTTTCCTGTAGTGGTTATTTTCTCAGAGACGTGTCAATAATGTGTACGATTCAGAGGAAAATTGTCTGATTGTCTGGACTAGACTAAAAATATTGACTTTACAACCATTAACTGCAGCTTTTACATGAACTAGCTTGTGATTAATAGCTTCCCTTGTTGATTCTGTGAATAACTGCATTTCAAATCATTGTCCTGGGAAAAAAAGAATCATTATTCACAATGCTTCTCGCCAGTATTGATGGGTCTCATCCTGCACTTAAATGATCCCTTCTTCCCATTGATTTCTTATGAAATTCAGTGTCCAACAGTCGGTTATACAGCAAGAGGCCTGCTCTCGGTCCCGGCCACTGCTTACAGGAAGGTTATGATGCAAGTCACAAATGGCACTTGCCAGGGCTGGAGAACTTTGGCAGCGGGAAGGGATGGGACATGCTGACGTTTTCATATTTAGGAGATGTGTAGGAAGGAACTTCAGATGCTGGTTTTAAACCAAAGAGACACAAAAAAGCTGGAGTAACGCAGCGGGTCTCAGACAGCATCTCTGGAGAAAAGGAATAGGTGACGTTTCGGGTCGAGACCCTTCTTCAGACTGAGAGTCAGGGGAAAAAGAAACGAGAGATATAGATGGTGATGTAGAGAGATATAGAACAAATGAATGAAAGATAGGCAAAAAAGTAACGATGCTAAAGGAAACAGGCCATTGTTAGCTGTGTGCTAGGTTCATTTGTTCTATATCTCTCTACATCACCGTCTATTTCTCTCCTTCCCCTTTCCCCTGACTCTCAGTCTGAAGAATTGTCACGACCCGAAACGTCACCTATTCCTTTTCTCCAGAGATGCTGTCTGACCCGCTGAGTTACTCCAGCTTTTTGTGTCTTTTCTCATTTAGGACAGACTAAGCTTGAGAGGTTAACCATTGCTCTTGGCGTGATGATCAGTGATGCCCATTTCCTTCAGCTATGACGAGAGGTGTAGATTTAGTGGAAGCTTGGGAGGCTTTTATTCCCCCAAGGAAAAAATGGGATGGATCTGGAGCTCAATGCTCGAAAGGATGGTGGAAGCAGAACCCGTCACAACACGTCTGAGAAACTGGATAAACATTTTGATTTAAAGATACAGCATGGAGACAGGCCCTTCAGCCCATCAAGTCTGCGCCAACCATCGATTACCCACTCACACTAATTCTATGTTATCTCACCTCACTTCCACTCCCTAAACACGAGGGGCAAATTGCAGAAGTCAATTAACCTACAAACCTGCACGTCTTTGGGATGTGGGAGGATAATATCACTCATAGATTCTTCTAAACCTCTCTCTTCAAACCTCTCTAGACTGGGCAGTCTACATCCTGGGGGCTTGAACATTGAATTCTCCCAATTCTGCTAGCCCTTGCTGTCCCCTCCCCTTCATCAGCCCTCTGGTTGTCTCCTCCCCTCCCCCAGCCCTCAGGCTCCTCCTCCGCCTTTTTCCTTTTTTCCTTTCTTCTCCCCACCCCCTATCAGTCTGAAGAAGGGTTTCGGCCCGAAACGTTGCCTATTTCCTTCGCTCCATAGATGCTGCTGCACCCGCTGAGTTTCTCCAGCATTTTTGTGTACCCTCTCTCTTCAATTGCTTTCTGAAGGTTTTTAATTGATTACCTTCTTGGCACAGACTCCCCAAGCAAAGGAAAGAGTTCCTTTATTTACCCTTTCAAATCTTCTACAAATTTAAAATGGTCTATTAAATATTTTAGCCTTCCTTGTTCCAATAGGTTATGTGTTGCGATGCAACCTTCCCAGAAGGGATGTCATACCAGGGCACGGCCTGGTTCTCATCCAAGCGCGACTCAATTGTGCTTTTATTGCCTGAGTGAATTGATCGAAAGATACAGTATGGAAATAATTCCTTCGGCCCACCGAGTCCATGCCAACCACCGATCATCCATTCACATTAGTACTATGTTATCTCACTTTTGCATCCACTCCCTACGCACCAGGGGCAATTTACAATTAACTTACAAATCTGCACGTCTTTGGGATGTGGGAGGAAATTTAAGTGCCTGGAGGAAACCCACGCGGTCACAGGGAGAATGTGCAAACTCCACACAGAAGAGCACCTGAGGTCAGGATTGAACCTGGATCACTGGCACTGTGAGGTATTAGGTCCACTAGCAATGCCAGAGTGCTGCCTTATAGTGTGAAAGAATACTGGGAAAGGAGAGACAAACTGAACATTCTGAAAGCATTAATTTGATGACCCTCTTGGCACTGACTCACCAAACTAAGGTAAAAGTTTCCTTATTCCCTCTGTCAAGTCTTCCGTAGTTTAGAAATGGTCTATTAAATATTTAAGCCCTCTCTGTTCCCGGGCTATTTTGACAGAGGGGACATCATGTAGCTTGACTCTCTTCCAATTGCCATTCAATTCTACTTCCAGCACAGGTTCACTGGATAACCAGGATCCAGACCCTGCCAGGTGTACTCTTGCCTGTTGCTGGGCACCAAGAGCAGTCGTAGCACATTTTACAATCAGCCCCGGTCCACAACCTCCGCAGTCTCCAATTCTGTTTTGGTTCGCTGGTTTGGTTTCTTTACCCCTTGCGGGCATTGTGGTCCTACCTATCAAAGCCCCAAGCTTCCCAGTAACAATGTGTTAAAACAATCAAGGCTTCCCAGCAGCCAGTCCTCGGTAGCATAGTGATTAGCAACACCGACTGTCGTGTGGGAGACCGGGGTTCAATTCTCTGCTGGGGAGGTAATATCGGTCTGGAGCTACCTTCTACCTCATTGGAGACCTTTGGACTATCTTTAATTGGACCCTACTGGACCTTATCTTGCCCTAAACATTATCTCCCTTATCCTGTATCTGTACATTGTGGACGGCTTGATATGTAATCATAGACACAAATATGTTGGAGTAACTCAGTGGGACAGGCAGCATCTCTGGAGAGAAGGCATGTATAGTCTTTCCGCTGACTGGATAGCATGCAACAACAAAAAACATTTCACTGTACCTCGGTACACATGACAATCAACTAAACTAAACTAAACTAGGCTGGGTAATGATTCCGACAGCTCAAACAAGTCAGCACACGCACAAATTATTTTACAAAGAATATTTCTGGTATAATTCACACTAAACACAGAGAGTTAGAAGGAATGACATTTGCTGTAACATTCTGCTGGCTTCATTATATGCAGGTAAAGGGCAGATATGTGGTTCAGCAATTTATTTTGTCAAAGAAACAAAAAATGCACAACGTGCTGTGACTTGCATTTAACATCACAGAACAGTCCAACATAGGAAAAGAGCCTTTGCCCAGCGATGTTCTTATGTCTGTCTAAATGCATGTTAAACATTGCTATCTTATAGAGTCATACAGTGTGGAAACAGGCCCTTCGGTCCAACTTACCCACCTCGACCAACATGTCCCATCTACACTAATCCCACCTGCATTTGTTTGGCCCGTATCCCTCTAAACCTGTCCTATCCATGTTCCTGTTAAAGAAGGAACTGCAGATGCTGGAAAATCGAAGGTACACAAAAATGCTGGAGAAACTCAGCGGGTGCAGCAGCATCTATGGAGCGAAGGAAATAGGCAACGTTTCGGGACGAAACGTTGCCTATTTCCTTCGCTCCATAGATGCTGCTGCACCCGCTGAGTTTCTCCAGCATTTTTGTGTACTATCCATGTTCCTGTCTGATTGCTTCTTAAATGTTGCGATAGTCCCTGCCTCAACTACCTCCTCCGGCAGCTCGTTCCATACACCCACCAGCCTTTGTGTGAAAAAGTTCCGATAAAATCTTCCCCCCTTCACCTTAAACCAATGTCTTCTGCCTCCACTCCTGCCCTGGCAGAGGCACCTACCAGTCTCTGTTTAAAAAAACTTGCCATGTAAATCTCTTGTGAATTCTGCGCCCTGGTAAGGAAACACAAGGCCAGACATAGATGACCTCCTGCCGCCGGCAGCCAGGACTCTGCTCACTCACATCCATCCACATATGAACGAAGATTAAAAACACTGCCAACCTGAGATAGAAACAGAAAGCTGTGGAAACTCTGTGCAGGTCGGGCAGCATCTGCGGAAAGGGGGACGGTGATAACATTGCAGGCTCTCGATGATTGGGCATTGAGGGCAATTGGGAAATGATACAGAGGGTGAGCTGAGGTCTGGGTAGCTCAGCCATGACAATTGTGAATGGCTGGGCAGGGAGAGAGACCCAGTGTTCTTGTGTTGTTATACTTGATCTGATGAATGCCTCCACTGTTTTCAGCTTTTATTTCACTCTTCACTCTTTCTCTGAAGCATTGGGAGGCTGAAGGGAGACCTAATAGCAGCAGATAAAATGATGGGAGTCGTAGATAAGGTAGACAGTCAGAACCTTTTTTTCCCAGGCGATGTCAAAGACTAGAGGACATAGCTTTAAAATGAAAGGTGCAAAGTTTAATGACGTGTGGGGCGTTTTATTTTAAACATGGCCTCATATTTTGCGACGGTACGGTGAAATTTGAGTTGCCATACAGCAACCGTACCAAGTGAGAAGCAACAAGACACACAGCCACATACTGTGAAAGTTAACATAACGCCCACCACAGTGGATACAACATTCCTCACTGTGATGGAAGGCAATAAAGTCCAAACTTCTTCCTCTTTGTTCTCCTGCGGTCGGGGCAGTCAAACCATCCACAGTCGGGGCGATCAAAGCCCACCGCAGCCAACGATCGAAGCCCCCATCGGGGTGATCAAACCTCCCGCATCGGGGCGTTTGAAACTCTCTCCATGGTGAGCATGTTTGTTTGTTGTTTTCACATAATTGACTTTGTCGCTAAACAGCATGGATATCACAGTGGTAATTTTCTCCTGCAGTCTCCTACAGGGAATCTCGCCACGCTATCAAGGCAAACTGGAAGAGACTTCCCACTGATAATCTTCTGTTTAATCTGGCAACCTTTCGATTCAATTAACTTCGGTTAAGTGTCCTTTCATCTTTCTAAAGTTTCCTCCCTATCAGTGCCATACAGCCCTTGCGTAGCACGTTCTGCCAGACACAGGTCTGGATGTGGAGTGTGTGATTCTTGAGCAAAAATACAGCATTAACACAAAGTAAATCATACAAATTAACAACTGCAACATCATTTAAGCTTGAGAATAAATATAATATATTAAAAAAAAAAATCACTTAGAATAAACCTTTATCAATTTGAATACTGAGTTAATTATGTTATGATCCTAAGGTCCTTCGACATGTTTCGGTTTATACGCTGTATTAGATATATATTTCCACGTAAGAACGCTTTCTGGGTTCTGATTATCAATATTAAAAATGCAGGAAACAGAAGCAGGCACAGATAATTCTGCCCTTCCAGCTTGTTCTGTTGTTCAGTCGGCCACGACGTATCCTGTAACTAAAACCCAACACAAACTGCGTGGAAGGTAGCCATTCAGACCCCAGCAAGAAACTGAGGAGTATCATCTATTCAGCACAAAGCTAAATGTAGGAGGATCTCAGCGGGCCAGGCAGCATCTGTGGAGGGAATGGACGTGTGGTCAACGTTTGGTGCCGGGACCCTTCCTCAGACTGACAGGAGTAGGGGAGAGAAAGCTGGAAAAGAAAGTTGTGGGCAGGAAAAAGTGATCCCAGCACTAGCAGTTCCTTGGGGCTAACAAAATTAGCACCTCTGTCTGTACGTGGGATATGTTTTAGTATCCGTCATCCTTGTTTTTTGTCATCTTCTGAATTCCTCATAATACCCGTGTGTAATATCGTCTGCAGCTCTGCCTACGTGATCCACTCGCAATTGAGTCGTGGATTGATTTAATCCGCTCTGGACAATGATTTTACTGACAAGATGATATGAAATTGTTCTGATTAATTTTGGAGCAAGAAAGGGAAAATTACTCCATTTTCTTTACCTCTCACTCACCGGCAGCCTGTGTCTATGCTTAAAACAGGTGAAGGTGAAATTCACAGCCACATAATCAACTGATTATTATCACAGAACATAGGAAAGTACAGCACAGGAACATGTTCTTCAGCTAACAATGTCTGTGCTGAACATAATGCCAAGATAGACTAATCTGATTTGCCTGCACATGATCTATACCCCTTCATTCCCACGTATACATCTGCCTATCCATAAGCCACTTATATGTATGTCACTGTCGTATCTGTCTCCACCCACCACTTTCTGTGTAAACCTCTGGTCCCCACATCCCATTTAATCTTTGGCCTTCTCACCTTCAAGCGATGTACTCTGTCCTTGACATTACCACCCTGGGGAAAAGGTTCTCACGGTCCACCCTGGACCATCCCTTGGATCATGGACCACTGGACAAGGCGCCACAAATTAGCCATGACCATCACTCAAAGAAGGAGAAACTCAGCGGGTCAGGCAGCATCTCTGGAGAAAAGGAATAGGTGTCGTTTCGGGTCGAGACCCTTTCTTCAGACTGAGCGTCAGGGGACAGGGGAACCGAGAAGCACATAGAACAAACAAATCTCTCAGTTCCCTCTCCCCTGACTCTCAGTCTGAAGAAGGGTCTCGACCCGAAACATCACCTACAGTATACCTTTTCTCCAGAGATGCTGTCTGACCTGCTGAGTTACTCCAGCTTTTTGTGTCTATCTTCGGTGTAACCATCATCTGCATTTTCCTTCATACTCAAAGAAGGACCTTCATTCAGGAAGCACCAACCACATTGTTTTCAGAACACTGCTCCATGCTTTACTGCTTTTACAGCGCAGCCACTGTTGCAACGTGGAAATCACGACAGCCAATATATACACAGCAGGATCCCACTAGCGGCAATGTAACAGTCACCAGTTTTTAGTCACGTTTACTAAGGTCCGTTCGCCAAGGATAACTCCACAACTTTAGGGAGGCATGGTGGCGCAGCGGTAGAGTTGCTGCCTTACTGCACTTGCAGCGCCGGAGACCCGGGTTCGATCCTGACTCGGGCGCTGTCCGTACATTCTCCCCGTGAACTGCGTGGGTTTTCTCCTAGATCTTCAGTTTCTTCCCACACTCCAAGACGTACAGGTTAATTGGCTTGGTATGAGCGTAAAAGAATTGTCCCTAGTGTGTGTGTGTAGGGTAGTGTTAATGTGCGGGGTCGCTGGTCGGCGTGGACTCGGTGGGGCGAAAGGCCTGTTTCCGGGGCTGTATCTCTAAGCTAAACTTTACTTCGGAGTCCCGTGGAATGCTTTGTATCATCTGGGGCCACAGATAACCAAACAGCACAGCCCAACATGTGACACTTCCTCACTTCTGCACTGGAGCACCGTCCTGGACTTTGTGCTCAGGCTTTTGAACCTGGAACCTGAATCGTCTTGGTCAGAAGACACAGGGGAGAGGAATGGAAAGCTGAGGTTTGAAAGAGATGCAGGCTTGTAGCAAACATGACAAGGACTTCCTTCCACTATCATCACGCTGGCTTTCCGACCAATTGCTCCAGCCAAAGAAACTGGATAATCTGAACTTCATACAAAACATGTCGTGAATATTTTCCAATGTTTCTGGCTAATATTGGATCTTAGAAATTAGGATCCCAGTCTGAAGAAGGGTCCCGACCTGAAACGTCACCCATCATTTTTCACCAGATGCTGCCTGACCCGCTGAGTTAGTCCAGCAATTTGTGTCTATCGTTCGATCTAGAAGTTCATTTTGTTTGACTTTTCATTTCAAAAACTTTTTATAGATGTTTTTCACGGAGTTTACACACAGCATTAAGCCGAGGATTTATTGACCTAGAATTAGTTGCTGCATTAAACAGCTGCTGCTCACTGGCTCATGACTGTCTCACTCTTCATGATAGTCCCTCTCCCCCTTGACCTACGTGATCCACCGGTTGCCAAATATTTAACCTCCCCTTCCCATTCCCACAATGACCTTTCTGTCCTGGGCCTCCTCCGCTGTCAGAGTGGGGCAACACACAAATTCTAGGAACGGAACCTCATATTTCACTTGAATGAATGAATAAGTTTATTGGCCAAGTATCACATTCAAGGAATTTGCCTTGGGCAGCTTACAACCAATGAAGGTTGATTTCCCTCATTTCAGTAACCCGTGCATTCCCTCTGTCCACCCTGGGCATCCTACCAGTTCCACTGTTCACATCCCTGTATCCCTCTCATTATCACCTCTTCCACAGCCAACAATGGGCCATTGTGGGCTCCACCCTTCCTTGCTCATCTGCTGCCGGCTCTGATTTGTTCTGGCTTTTCCGTGTTGGTGGGGGAGGAGAATGGTTTAGGTCGGTTTGGTCAAGAGACATTTATGTCTTTGCTGGGGGCTAGGGCAAGGTCTGGGGGGGGGGGGGGAGGGGGGGCAAAGAGGTTGCTAACTCATTGGAACTGAAGGTGAGCAGGTAAAAAGGAATTACTTAAAGGGACCGAACAGAGACAGGTTAACCAGTGCCAGGCTGGGAGTTGAACAGAAGTAGCTCAGCTTACTGCCTGCAACTATACAAGTGACTCTGAGAACTTGTGGGACACTCGATCACCACTGAAAACTGGTCCCGGGCCATTCCCACATTGACCTCATCAGGACCTACTGAACTGGAGTGGAAACAATCTGCCATCAACTACGAGGAACTGCCCGAGAAGGACTGAAACTTATGGAAATGGCTTCCAGTGTGTGTCGCTCATCTGTGGTCACTAACTCACGTCTGGGGAAGCAGAACATAGAATAGTGCAGCACAGAAACAGGACCTTCAGCCCACAATGTCCGTGCTGAACATGATGCCAAGATAAACCAATCTCCTCTCCCTGCAGGTGATCCATTTCCCTCCATTCCCTGCACATCCATGTGCCTATCCAAAAGCCTCTTCAATGCCACTGGCATTATCTGCCCTCCACCACCACCCCTGGCAGCGCGTTTCAGGCACCCACCACCCTCTGTGTTAAGGGTCTTCCCTGCATTACCCTTCAGGCACACGCTCAACATTTGGAAATTCTTGATCTTTATTCAACGGAAGTCTTGTCACAGACGGCTGTGGAGGCCAAGTCAATGGATATTTTTAAGGAGGGGATTGGCAGATTGTTGAATAGTACGGGTGTCAGGGGTTATGGGGCGAAGGCGGGAGAATGGGGTTGAGAGGGAAAGATAGATCAGCCATGATGGAATGGCGGAGTAGTCTTGATGGGCCGAATGGCCTAATTCTGCTCCTAGAACTTATTAACATGAACTTCAAGCTGTAATTTGACTAGGTTTCTCTTTGCACAGATGCTGACCATTTCCTGCCCTTTTTACTTTCATCGCCAGTTTTCAGAGATGTTTCCTTTTTCGTTGAAATTGGACACAGAACTCACTAACAAATGCAATCCAATCTCCTCTGTATTGGGTCATGCAGTAAGTGATGAGATTTACATCGTACTGTGTGAGCCACTCTCCTACCCGCTGTCAATGCTCCAGCTGGAGATAACGCATGGCCAACATCCAGCACCTCTCCTGATTAATTTGTACCCTCCAAAGCACAGATAGATTTAACCGGGTACATGGAACAAGCTGCCAGAGAAAGCTGTAAGCGATGGCACCATTACAATGCTTCAAGGACATTGAGAGAAGTACGTGGATAGTAAACGTTGAGAGGGATATGGACCAAACTAAGGCAAATGGGACTAGCTTAGATAGGCATGGCCAGGTTGGGACCTCCCCACCATCGAAGAGATCTACAGGGGTCGCTGCCGCACAAAGGCAGCCAATATCATCGGAGACACAAACCACCCTGGCCAAGCACTCATTTCACTCCTGCCACCGTGAAGAATGTATAGGAGCCTAAAAAACTGTAACGTCCAGGAGCAGCTTCTTCCCAACAACCATCAGGCTATTAAACACTACAATCTCCGAATTAGCTCTGAACTACATAGACTTGAGAGGCACTTTGTTTTGTCTTTGCACTATTATTGTTTTGTTTTCTTATACAATGAACTTCTTTTTTGTTGTCTATAATTGTGTTTACTGAGTACTATATTTACATACCTGTTGTGATGCTGAAAGTTAGAATTTCATTGTTCTGTTTCGGGTCATACGACAATAAAACACTCTTGAGCAAAGATCCTATAGCGGAGCAAGATAGACCACTCCTTCTAAATGCAATGGGCTGACGTGTAGTACGCTACGGAGCGGAACGTGGGCCTTTTTTTCATCCATTTCAGTAACCCGACCCGACCCGACTCGCAGTGTAATCAGCGTTGCGGGGGAACAGTTTGTGTTAATAAATTATAATTCTGAAAATGAGGAGAAGATTTTTACGAGGATGTTCCCGTAACCGGCTTCCATCTCCGCACTAGTTATCTTTGCTCCGCTATGGGATCTTTGGTGCGGAGACGGAAGCCGGTTACGGAAATGGGGCCGAAAATTACCCATGAATCTGCCCATGACCGTACTACGTCTTTTTCGTCGAGTGATCTATCTTGCTTGCTATAGGATCTTTGCTCTTGAGGCCCTGTTTCCATGTTGTGAAATGCTATGACTTTATGAAGTTATCTGTGTCTTAAAATTGTATCTTAGCTGTAAAGAGATGGTTTAAGGTGAGAGTGGAAGATTTAATGAGAACTTAGCAGCAACCTTTTCACTCAGAGGGTGGTGGGTTTATGGAACAGGCTGCCAGAGGAGGTACTACAACAACTATAATAACAGGTACATGACTGGAATGATTTGGAGGGATATGGGCCAAACGCAGGAAAATGGGACTAGCTTAAATGGGGCATCTTGGTCGGTGTGAACGTGTTGGGCTGAAGGGCCTGTTTCTGTGCTCTATGACCCTATAAAGTCATTACACCTTGCAAGATGAATATATAAACTATATCAAAAAAAAACTGAACCTAGTCCTCAGGTGCAAACAGGTAACCCAGTGCCTCAGGTGTAAACAGGTAATGCAGGTTCAGACCGAAACAGGTAGCCTGGGGTTCAGGCCCAAATAGATAACCAGTGCTCAAGTGTAAACAGGTAATCCTGGGGCTCAGGCCCATACAAGAAGCACAGGCCTCAGGTGTAAACAGGTAACACAGGCCTCAGGCACACTCACAAAACTCTTATGACTCAAGCCTAATCAAGCAACCAAGGCTGACAAGACTTGTCTCAGGCCTTAAAATATTCAAATATCCCATCCGAAGCCACACAAACCTTTGAATCTGGGAATCTAACACCATTCCAAGCACCCAGCATTGGCCTGGTACAGATCTCACCACGTTTGGCAGTTTCAATATTGATTGCTGGTTTAAACCGAAGATAGGCACAAAAAGCTGGAGTAACTCAGTGGGCCAGACAGCATCTCTGGACAGCATCACCTATTCCTTTTCTACAGAGATGCTGTCTGACCCGCTGAGTTACTCCCACTTTTTGTGTCTATCTTCAATATTGATTGGTATTTCTTTAAAAATTGTATAATTCCCCATAAGAATGAAAGAACTGTGGTTCTTCACATTGTAGCAGCATTATATAAAACATAGAACAGTACAGCAATGGAATGGATTTTTGGCCCACATTCTGTGCCGAACATGATGTCAAGACTAGCTCTTTTCAGCCTGCACCAGATCCATATCTCTCCATTCCATCCCATCTATGTGCTCATACAAAAGTCTCTTAAATGCCACTTTCAAATCTGCCTACACCACCATCCCCGGAAGCATGTGCAAGGCATCCACCGCCCTCTGTGTAAAAACTTGCCCCGCACATTTCCCTTTCACCTTGAAGCTATGCCCTCTAGTATTTGATATTTCCATCCTGGAAAAAAAGGTTCTGACTGTCTACCCTATCTACACCTCTCCCAATTTTATATATATTTCTATCAGGTCTCCCTTCAATCTCCAGTGTTTAGGGAAACAACTATATAATGTGAAACTTACCACAGAGTCAGTCGGTGGAGGTAGTGACAGTGAGGAAAATGCTGTCCTTTTATTTCGTAAATTTCCCTTGTCGTTCCCTTGAATTGACAACTATTTTCCCGTCCCATAGGGAAAGACACTGCCTCGCAAATGACTGGAATGTATAAAACAATCTAATTTGCAATTCATTTCAATTCCCCTGCCTACGTTTGAACTGACACAGCGAACACCTATTGCCACATGTGCTGAGAAATTCTGCAATTGATGGCAGTTGGCAGTGAATCAACTCCTTATCCAATTTTTCTATCCTGCCTGCGAGAGTTTTTTATGGATTTAGTGAAGCTGGCAGATGAAAATCTATCCTAAGTACCTTAATTTTATAATTAATATATTATTCTGTGGGGAAGTGACTTCATTCTCTGCAGGGTTTCTGAGCTTGACGCTGGTGTACGGTACTGCTGAGTTGGCATTAGCTGCCGAAACTGTTCTTGCCCTGCTAGATTGAAGTGCAGCCATGAGGACACGACAGTTCAAAGTTCAGTGGGTGATGAACATTGTTAGCTCGTTGGGTCTCTGTTTTCTTGTCCCTGGGTTGGGTGGAAACAGTCAGGAAGACAGCTCCCTGCTACCGATCTGTGCTGGGAAGTATGCAATGAACGATAACAGCTCTGGGTGAAACAATGACTCTCTTTGTGCTCCAACTATCTGCTAATTCTCAGTGTCCAAGCCCAACAAAGTGGAACGGCTGCTATGTGGCAATGCTACGGCACGTCTCATATTGGTGGAGAAGCGGAGAGAAGGCAGGAGAAAGGAAATATTGGGAAGTTTACAATTGAAAGGCTCAAACAATGGAAGAGAAGGAAGGACGATCACCAGATCCAGTAACAATGAAGATAGACACAAGAAGCTGGAGTAACTCAGCGGGTCTGCCCAGTGTTGAAATACTGTACTCCTCTTAAAGATAGCAGGGTTTTTTCTTCAATGAGCTGCAGTCAAAGGTAATTAAATGTGAAACAATCGGCCCCTTAGAGAAGACTTGGAAATACCTTAACAGGCACATGATAGTGACAGACAAGTGTTGTGGATCAGAATATTTGCACAGATTTTTGCATGTTGGAAAAACATCAATGAAACCCCGAGATGGCCCAAACGTTTCAGGAGTTTAGTTTAAGTTAGTTTAGTGCCACAACATAGCATCACGCCCTTCGGCCCACTGATTCCATGCTGACCATCGATCACCGGTTCACACTAGTTCCTTGTCATCCCACTTTCTCAGCCACTCTCTGCACACGTGGGGCAATTGACAGAGGCCAATTAACCTAAAATCCCGCAACTCTTTCGGATGCAGTCGGAAACCGGAGCACCCGGAGGCAACCCACGCGGTCAGAGGGAGAACATGCAAACTCCGCTCGGACAGCCCCCAAAGTCAGGATTGGACCCGGGTCTCTGGCCCTGTGGGGTAGCAGCTCCACCAGCTGTGCCACTGTGTCGTCCCGACCTTCTAATAATGTAAGTGCCAGAATGTTTTACTTGCCAAGGAAGTAAGCTTTTAAAACAAAACACACACTTTCTCTCAGTTCATGTCTCTACCCGCAAAATTCAAGACATTCACATTGGACCGTATTGCCGTGGTATCAAAGTACGTACAAAAAGAATTCGACAGCAAACAAAGGCGATATTTCTACGCCCAACTGCTTCTGAATTTCAGCCTGTATTTTAGCTTTTGATATTTATATCGGATCACAGAGTTAAGAATTCCCACAGCTCCATGTCTCCGATGAATCCAGCATATTCGAGTAACGGACAACATAGAAACTATGTTGAATTCTGCTTCAGGGATTTCAAAGAGACCAATGTCTTTTTTTTAAACGCTGGAAACTGTTCTCAGTGATCTAAATGCACAAAGGCTTCACCTACTCATTTTCCAATTCTTCCCTTGGCTATTTTAACTGATTAATTTAATTAGTTAAAGCAGTGGAGAGAGAGAAATAACATGAATGTGTTAAGCATACAGATAATTACATTGTGCACAGTAATTTACAAGCTATTATCTGCAACGCTATATGCTTATGTTGAATTGACTCCAGTTGTACACAGTGCATCATTGCTAGCTCTCAATCTGCACAGTTGCTAATACTGAAGGCAGATTTCATAAACACCATTCTGTGGAAAGCCATCAATTTAATACAAATGTTTTTGTTGGATGGAATTCATCTAGCTGCATTTTTTCCATCAGAAGTGGATATCTTGCCAAAGTTTCTTTCTCCTTGTTTCATGTCCCGAAGGACCCTTTCTTCCTCCGAAACAGTCCCCTGGAACGAAAATGACTTATGTCCACTCTGACTTATTGCAGCCCTGGGGTGGGTGGTGAGGGCAACGAGTGAGCGGCAGACCCTTCCCCAGATGGGGCAGGAGATGGCTGATGGCTGAGTGGGTGGGTAGTCTGTGAGGTGGTAGCTCCTGCTACTTCTCCAAAGCCTCTGTGTGCTCTCAATGCATGGACTCAAGGTATTCAACACCATCATGAATGCTTTCACCCCTACTCTTTGAGTGCTCATGGGCCAGACATTCCTGAAAGTCATAAGGAATAGGAATAGAATTAGGCCATTCGGCCCATCAAGTCTACTCCGCCATTCAATCATGGCTGATCTATCTCTCCCTCCTAACTCCACTCTACTAGCTTCTCCCCATAACCTCTGACACCTGTACTAATCATCTATCTCTGCCTTAAAAATATCCACTGACTTGGCCTCCACAGCCTTCTGTGGCAAAGAATTCCACAGATTCACCACCCTCTGACTAAATACATTTCTCTCATCTCTTTCCTGAAAGAATGTCCTTTAATTCTGAGGCTTTGACCTCTAGTCCATGACCCCCCCCACTAGCGGAAACATCCTCTCCACATCCGCTCTATCCAAGCCTTTCATTATTCTGTATGTTTCAATGAGGTCCCCCCTCATTTTAGAACATCAAAGCATCTTTCCCTCAGTGCACATGGTGATCATTGTGACAAGCCAAGAAGGTGAGGTACGGTGCCTCACCTTCTTGGCTTGTTGACCCCCAGGCACCTTCAGGTTCCTGGGGGTCAACATCTCCAATGACCTCTCTTGGACCAACAATACCTCAACTCTGGTCAAGAAGGCTCACCAGCGTCTCTTCTTCCTGAGGAGTCTAAAGAAGGTCCATCTGTCTCCTCAGATTCTGGTGAACTTCTACCGCTGCACCATCGAGAGCATCCTTACCAACTGCATCACAGTATGGTATGGCAACTGCTCTGTCTCCGACCGGAAAGCACTGCAGAGGGTGGTGAAAATTGCCCAACGCATCACCGGTTCCTCACTCCCCACCATTGAGTCTGTCCAAAGCAAGCGTTGTCTGCGAAGGGCGCTCAGCATCTCCAAGGACTGCTCTCACCCCAACCACAGACTGTTTACCCTCCTACCATCCGGGAGGCGCTACAGGTCTCTCCGTTGCCGGACCAGCAGATCCAGGAACAGCTTCTTCCCTGCGGCGGTTACACTACTCAACACTGTACCTCGGTGACTGCCAATCACCCCCCCCCCCCGGACACTCCTCCCACCAGGATTTATTAGATTTATTTATTTACTGCTCATATTTATGGCGCTCTTCTAGGGAGATGCTGACTGCATTTCGTTGTCTCTGTACTGTACACTGCACAATGACAATAAAGTTGAATCTGAATCTGAATCTGATCTGCCAATATGGGGAATCCATCACCGGTTAGGCAAACCACATAGGTTGCCCTGACTGAGTACAACTAGAGCCACAACACGGGGCATTTTTGCCTGGCAGACGATGCTGACATTGGTTTGTTTGTAATGGAGTCATGAAGAGATACAGCTGGGAAACAGTCCCTTCCACATCCTTTGATCATACCTATTTTCTACCACATTTATGTTATTCCCACCTTAATCCCATTTTTATTCTCCCTACATTTTCATCAACTCTCCCTAGATTTTACCACTTGAGGCAACTTACTTGGGCCAAGCCACTTACCAACTTGTAGGCCAAGAGAGGCAAGAATGTTTAATTGCCAGGCCTGGGTCTGAAGAAGGGTCTCGACCCAAAACGTCACCTGCCCACAGATAGAACCAAAATGCTCGAGTAACTCAGCGGGTCAGGCAGCATCCCTGGAGATGCCTATCCATCTTCACCTATCTGTGTTCCCCAGAGATGCTGTCTGACCTGCTCAGTTCAGCACTTGGTGTCCCTTTGGGTTGAAGCGTTATAGGCAGCATAAAAGGTCAGTAAACTCCGTATTCGATAGACAACATAATAAAACAAACAAAAAAACAAATAAATTAACAAAAGCAATATTAGTGCAAAAAAAAACAAAAGCCCAAAGTCCCTCGTGCAAGCAAGGCAGTTCATAGTTTGAAGTTTAGTTGGTGTTTGTCGTCATCAATAGCCTGATGGTTGTTGGGAAGAAGCTGTTCTAGAATCTTCTGCGGAATTCTCTGCCACAGAAGGCAGTGGAGGCCAATTCACTGGATGTTTTCAAGAGAGAGTCAGATATAGCTCTTAGGGCTAAAGGAATCAAGGGATATGGGGGAAAAGCAGGAACGGGGTACTGATTTTAGATGATCAGCCACGATCATATTGAATGGTGGTGCTGGCTTAAAGGGCTGAATGACCTACTCCTGCACCTATTTTCCATGTTTCTGTGGTCATGATTTTCAGACTCCTATACCTTCTTCCTGAAGGGAGGGGTGAAACGAGAGCATGGGCAGGGTGGTGTGGTTCCTTGATGATGCTGGCCATGTTTCTGAGGCAGTGCCTCCTGTAGATCCCTTCCACGGTGGGGAAAGGTTTGCACCTGTGATGGACCGGGCATTGCCCACCCCTTTTTGTAATCTCCTTTGTTCCTGGCGAAACAAGGGACTGCAGATGCCGAAATCTTGGGCAAAACACAAAGTGCTGGAGGAACTCAATGGGTCAGGAGAGAAAGTGCAGGCGATGTTTTGGGTTGGGAACCCTTCCATTAGTCTGAAAAGCGATCGCCTGTACATTCCTCCACAGATGCTGCCTGGCCTGCTGAGTTCCTCCAGCACCTTGTGTCTTGGGGACGTGAGAGGAAACCAGAGCACTTGGAGGTTACAGGGAGAACGTGCAAACTCCACACAGACAGTACCCAAGGTCAGGATTGAACATGGGTCTCTGGCACTGTGAGGCAGTGGCTGTACTAACTATGCCACAAGCTGCAGCCCCTTTTGTCCACCTTGCATCAACATGCTGATAGAATTGATTCCTTAATAGTTCCTCTATTTCTCTCCCCCCAGCACTGTCTAAAACCCTTCCTATGCTCATTGCTCTTTCAGTGAAGAAAAATCCCTTCCAGCAGCCTAACATTTGCCTTTTACTGATTTAATATATAATCCCTCTTCAGATTGTCGGAATTTAATTCAATTAAATTGTTTCAATTTAATCAAAGCGCTTTTCAGGAATTACCCTATCTGTTACATTAATATGTTGATTTCAGTTTTTTGTTCATACATAATTTATTCTCTTGTAGCAGGAATTACTGTGCAGGGAAGAGTGCGGGACGACTCAAAAAATTGTGGGCTGATAGACATATTCTAGACATTATTATTCAGAAGTATCGGATTTCTTTTTACCATTTGTTTTAACATTTCTTGACTCCAAAAGACAGCTATTTATTATTGACAATGGTTTAGTATTGTCAGTGCACTGAGAGACAGTGAAAAGCTTTGCGAAAGTACTATGCAGGCAGATTGAACCGTACATAAATACGTCAAGAGCGGAAACGAAATGGAGTGCAGAATACAGTGTTACGGCTATGGAGAAAGTGCAGGTAAAAGAATAAGTGCAAGGGCCACAATGAGGTAGGTTGGGAGATCAGGAATTCATCCTCAGTTCAAGAGTCTGAAAACAGCAGGGAAGTAGCTGCTCTTCAATCTGTATCTTCTGCCCGATTGGCGAGGGGCGAGGAGAGAATGATTGGGGTGTTGAGAATGATCCTTGATTATGTTGACGGCTTTCCTGAGGCAGTGCGTAGTTGGAGTCGATTGGAATGGGGTGTGGAGGGGGATGGCTGGTTTCTGTGATGGACTGGGCTGCATTCACAACCGTCTGCAAGTCGTCGGGGTCTTGGGCAGAGCAGATGCCAAATGAAACTGTGATGCATCCTGGTAGGGTGCTCTCTCTAAGGTGCATCTGCAGAATTTGGCTAGAGTAATTGGAAAACGGCAAATTTCCTTAGACTTCTGAGGGAGTAGAGGTGAGGGTATGCTTACGTGTCAATGTTGGTCAGGACAAATTGTTGGTAATTTTGAATAACAATGTTCCCCCAATTCTACAGAGACATGTCATTGAACTCTGTATGGAATTAGAGAGTGAGAGGGAACATCAGCTTCCAGAGTGCTGGCCAGAGCTAGTGTGATTCAGCTCAATGAAACTCTTTCAACTTCTTTCTCAATGGATATGTGCGGGGCAAGTCTTTGTTACACAGAGAGTGGTGGGGGCCTGGAACGCATTGCCTGGGGTGACGACTGAAGCCAGATACAATGGTGGTGTTTAAGAGGCCTTTAGTTAGGCAAGTGCAAGAAATAGATGGATATGGTTCAGGTAAAGGCAGACGAGATCCGTTTAACTCGGCATCACACTCAGCACGGACATTGTGGGCCGAAGGGCCCATTGCTGTGTTGTGCTGTTCTATGTTCCATGTCACATCTCCAAGAATTAAGGCCACGTGAGAATGTTGCTGGGATCACAGTTTGGAATGGAGATTGATGACACCAGTAGTCTTAGGTGTGAATAATATGCACTCTTGCCTTATAATGATCATAACTTAGTACACAAGCTCCTCTCTTTTCTCACGTGTGACATTTCCATTGCTCATTTGTATTATTGCACATACGAGTGACTAAAGAGGCCACCTGCGGGGTATAATAGCATTATGATTGCATTATTGAGCTAATATTCTAAAAGCTAAGACTAATGATCCAAAGAAATGACTTCAAATCCCACTGATGGCACATAAGGAAGTTAATTCAGTTGATTAAATGCAAACTCCGGAATCAGGAAGCTTGTACCAGTGACAATGACCATGAAATTTTGCTCTGTAGTTTCTGGTTCACAGTATCCTTCAGGGAGGGAAGGCTGCCCTCTTTGTACTTTTAGGCCTAAGTCCGAATCCGAGGAAGGGTCCCAACCCAAATCATCGCCGGTCCATTTCCTTCCACAGTTAGACACAACGTGCTGGAGTAACTCAACGGGACTGGCAGCATCTCTGGAGAGAAGGAATGGGTGACGTTTCGGGTTGAGACCCTTCCACAGTTGTTGCCTGGCCTGTTGAGATACTCCAGCAGTTTGTTTTTTGCTCAGGATCTCAGCATCTGCAAACCCTCGTATCTCTATTTCTCTTCCCCCCCCAACACATTGCAACCCCAATTCCCACAGAAAAGCCAGAAGAAATGTCTTTGCTGAACAACGCGGTAAGAATGTAAAAACTCAGTGGCGCTGGGAATGATTGGTGCCACAAGGGGAGATTTGATAGGCAACAGAAAGGGAAGGGAAGAGAGTATTGTGCCGACTGATTTAGATGGGAGGAGGCTTGTGTGGAGAATAAACTAAATGTGTAGGAAGGTTACACCGAAGGGAAGACACTGAATGCTGGGGTAACTCAGCAGGTCAGGCAGCATCTCCGGAGAGGCAGTGATGCGGAGTTACTCCAGCATTTTGTGTCTATCTTTGGAGAATAAACTAGTTTAGTTTAGTTTGGTTGATTGTCACATGTACCGAGGTACAGTGAAAAGCTGTCTGGTCCGAATGGCTTGTGTATATATATATCCTATGTCATTCAATGCAGTTGACTCCGGATTATCCTCTGTTGTGGTCCGTCAATATGAAAGTTCAAAGGAGAATAGTGGAGGGTAATAAATGCAGACTAGATCAAGTACAGACGCAAATCCGGAACGAATCGTGAAAAGACACAAAGTCTTGGAATAACTCAGCGGGTCAGGAAGCATCTCTGGAGAACATAGTCAGGTGATTTTTTGGGTCGGGACCCTTCTTCAGAGTTCGAAGAAAGGTCCCAACCTGACACATCAGTCTGCAGAAGGGTCTCGACTGGAAATGTCACCTATCCATGTTCCCCAGTGATGTTGCCTGACCCACTGAGTGAAGTAAAAGTAAAGATTTTCACTGTACCTCCGTACGTGTGAAAATAAGTTAAACTAAACTCAACTACTCCAGCATTTTCTGTCTATTTTTGTGAACCAGCATCTGCGGTTCATTGTTTCGACATGAATGAATCATGAATTATTTGTACCCGGGCCAGCAAAACTGGCTAGGGATTTTGCTGGAGAGACAAAGAAAGGTGCAGATGCTGGAATATGGAGTGAAGATCAGATTGCTAGAGTCACTCAGCAGGTGAGGCAGCATCTATGGAGAGAAGGAATAGGCGACGTTTCGGGTCGAGACCCTTCTGGGCTATCTTCGATTTTTCCAGCATCTGCGGTTCTTTCTTAAAGATTGCTGGAGGCAGTCAGTGGGTCAGGGAGGGAAATGGATGGTCAATGGGTTTGCATCAAGACCCTTCCTTTGGCAGTGTAATGAGGTGAGGGGGAGGTGTGGCAACAGCAGGCACATGATAGGCAGATCCCGGTCACAAAGGTGGATGGTCAGGTGGAAGAGAGAAGGGTGTGGATAACAACACAGGCCGGCATGTGATTGGTGCACTTCATAAGTTATAGGAGCAGAATTAGGCCATTCGGCCCATCAAGTCTACTCTGCCATTCAATCATGCCTGATCTATCTTTCCCTCTCAACCCCATTCTCCCGCCTTCTCCCCGTAACCCTTGACGCCCGTACTAGTCAAGAATCTGTCCATCTCCGCCTTTAAAATATCCATTGACTTGGCCTCCACAGCCGTCTGTGGCAATGAATTCCACAGATTCACCACCCTCTGACTAAAGACATTGCTCCTCTTCTGCTTTCTGAAGGCACGTCAGGAGGTAACCAGGGGCTGCAGATGGAGGAAACTGATGGGAGAGGGAGGTGGAGTTTGGGATTAAGCAAGGGAGGTGGGTGGACAGCTGGGTACAGTGTGGGGGGGGGGGGGGACCTGATGGGTGGGTGAGGAAGAAGCTGGGTGACAGGGGGTGGGGTGTTGTGGGAAGGAAGGGTGTGAGTGGGAAAATGTGGCTTCCTGACCCGTTGAATTACTCCAGCATTTCGTATCTACCTTTGGTATAAACCAGCATCTGCAGTTCCTTTTTATGACACTTACAACATGGGCAGAGGAATCTGTGCATGAGGACATACGGTGGACTGAGGTAACAGAGTGAAGTTTACACAGGGGTTGATTATAATTGGTACATCAGTGCAATTAGGTCCTGCAACTAGTTGTATTATGTAAGCTGGCATGTCTGTGATGTCCATGGCGCTGCTTAACATCAGAAGATTGTTGCAATTTTCAAAAACAAATATTTGTCGTTCGTTGTCTTCACAGTGCAAATAAACTCCATTAGATCACTTTCAGCAAAGCCAATTGCAGCTGATGGAAAACGAGCAGTACAAGAGAGAAAACAGCACCCCCCAGAAGACATGACTTTGGGGAACCAGACCCAAATAAAACATGCTGACTTTATAACCCTTGATTCAATGTTTTTAATCTAATACCACTCGATCATATACAACCTAATGTAAAATATGATTCAGTTATATTTCACACAGATTGATTACACTCACCTTGATAAATGTGACAAATGTGTATATGGCTGTGGTGGCATATTTATGGTATAGGCTTTAATAGGCCGGCGTATTGAAGTATACATCAGTGTACCGTTTCCATTTGAGACCAGTATTTTACTGAGTGCTGTGTTGTATTTGATATTTGTCATGTGAGATTCCTTCAGTAGCAGCGTCGGTTTTACTATTGGACGCTCCTTCCTACGGTGTAAGAGGACGTAAATACTTAACCTTTCCAAACCTCTGTTACTGATCATTTCGATAGTGGTGTTGGGCAGGAACTGGGGATGTTATTACTGCACCATAAGCTAATAGAGTCTTGGAAAGAGATACAGCACGGCAGTATCCTCTCATCCCACCGACCATCAAGCATCCATTTTAACGCTAAAATGTCTCCCCTACCCATTACCGGAGCACCGGGGAGGAAACTTCGTATGATCACAGAGAGAATGTCAGACTCGGAGGTCAGGATTGAACCTGGGTCGCTGGAGTTGTGGAACTGCAGTTCCACTTGCTGTACCACCGTGCCACCTCATAAGTTAGTTAGAAAGGGGCAAAACCAAAATTCTGGCCTCCTCTCTCCTTTTAGAATAAAATAATTGCCAGAATGGAGTCGGTGGCAGCAATCTCCAGCCTGAGAAGTTTTTCCTCGTACACTTTAATGGGTAGAAAATTGCTAGTTTTGGTCAGTATTAGCGGAGAATTCATGGTCCTTGTGTCTCTAAATCAGTGGGTAGAAATTTATGCATTCATTATACATCTGCCGATATAACAATCTATGCACTTCAAAAAGTTGTCCAAAACTGTGAGAGATTAATATGCAAAGCACTGTGAATAGAGAAATATCATATATCCCCCGGGCAACAGCATGTGATTTTGCTTGAGGAATAAATTCAATGCATGAAGAAATTTCACGGCACATATCTTAACACATTTCATCTTTCGGTAACAAAATGGAGTGATGAAATTTTTTAAACACAACTCATTTATAATTTGCAATAAATGGTCGCTGCAATGATACTGAGCAGTCAAAATACTGGACAGGTAGTCCAGAAGGCGAGACTAATGTCCATAGACAACTTTCAAATTCCATCATGGTACTGTAGCTATGGAGTTTACGGACATGTGAAATTAGGAACATCAGGACACAACCCAGTTCCTCATTAGACACATAATGTTGGAGTAACTCAGTGGGACAGGCGGCATCTCTGGAGGGAAGGAAAGGGTGACATTGCGGGTTGAGACCCTTCTTCTGAAGTCTGAGTCTGAAGACGGGTCTCGACCCGAAATGGAGTCTGAAGAAAGGTCTATACCCAAAACAGCACCCATTCCTTCTCTCCAGAGATGCTGCCTGTCCCGCAGAGTTACTCCAGCATTTTGTGTCTATCTTCAGTGTAATCCAGCACCTGCAGTTCCTTCCTCCACACCAGCTCCACATTCCTGTTCTGCCATTTATAAGATCATGGCTGATCTTATAGTCACCTCAGCTCCACATCCCAGCTATCCACAATGATCTTTCACACTTTTGCTTACCCACCAAAGCTGCCTTAAAGAAAGATTGAATGGTTTCCATTTTCAATATCCTTTGGGGAAATGAATTCCAAAGATTCACGAACCTCTAAGAGAAAACATTTTGCCCCATCTCTATCTTGACCATTTGACCATTTATTTTTTAATCAATGAAGCTTGTTCCAGACTCCCTTCCAAGAGTAAACATCCTCCCCAAATCTATCCAGCTAAGAACCCTCAGGATTTTTGTTTGTTTCAATTAAATCCCATCAATTAATTGAATTATCTGTGGTGAAAAATGCAATATCATTCACAGGAAAATATTGTAATTGTAAAAACTCATCTTGGTTCACTGATGCTGTTTAGGGAAAGAATCCTGCCATTCCATTCCTTTGGACCAATGTGAGATCCCAAATCCATAGCAATGCAATCAACCCTTCACTGCCCCTTCATGGCAAAGTACATGAATACAACGGAATTGGCTATAATGGTGTAGAAAGGAACTGCAGATGCTGGTTTATACTGAAGATATAAAGAAAGTGCTGAAGTAAGTCAGCGGGTCACGTAGCATCTCTGGAGAAAAAGGATGGGGGATATTTCGAACTGAAGAAGCGTCTCGACCCGAAATATGACCCATCCATTTTCTCTCGAGATGCTGCCTGACCTGCTGAGTTACTCTAGCATTTTGTGTCTATCAATGGGCTATATTGGCTTGAGCTGGACAACGGGTTCAGAAATGACAAAGGAGACATGCAGATTAAAAAAAACCTGCAATATTATCCTTGGGAACATCAGGGGGCCTTACCTAAATTTGGAGAGGTCTCCTGCAGAGTAGACACGTTGTAACCTGCCGAGGAATAGAATTATCCCTTTCTGCCAAGGTTCAAGGCTCCGCTGGCACAATGGCCACCAGGACAGGCCCATCAGAGATAGTTGCATGATGTATAAAGTAAAGAGGAAATGGCTTTGTGAGACCTCAACCTCTAGGAAGTCTCATAGAATCAAGTGAAACAAGGGGACGGAAATTCCTAATTACTACCAAGTCTCAGCTAGAGAACCAGTTCCTCAACACTGCCACTTGGAAAAACCTCTGCTATAGAGCGCACTCCATCGCCAAGTGTGGCGCATTAGGACAACCAATGATGGAGCAGAACTGAAGGACTGCTGTAAGAGGGAGTTAATGGGCATGAAAGACAGAGAAAAGGTTACAGAGTAAATAAGGGGAGGGAAGAATATTCTGAGGGGGTATATTGAATGGGCTGACTGGCCTCCATCTATGTGCTGAGGAAAAAAATAAGAATATGAAAAATATATGCCAGTCTCTGGGATTGCAGAGGTGGTGAGAACCAACAGAAATAAATACCCATTCTGAAGAAGGATCTCGACCCGAAACATCACCCATCCACGTTCTCCAGAGAGGCAGCCTGACCTCCTGTGTTACTCCAGCACTTTGTGTAATCAGCATCGGCAGTTCCTTGTTTCTATGAAAGGAATAGCCACTTGTCTCTGGCAAATGCATCTACCCATGAAAATACGGCGAGGAATGACTCCCCAGACTGGTTGTAGAGATGACATTTTGTATTTGCACCGAACGTTGTTAGGAGTTGCCTTCACTGTGCTAAATGGGACAGCTTCACCACAGAGCCAGCAGCTCAAATCTGGTCACCCATGAGATGCTATGGGATACTGCATTTCACCACAATCTATAACCTCCTGGCACGGCATGTCCCACACCTCACCGTTACCGCCAATTCAGGGGTCCAGTCAGGGTTGAATAATGAAAGCCATTGGTCATGTCGAGAACAGCGCTGGGTGCCCTGATAAATGAAAGGCTAACATGGAGAGGTTACAGCACAGACAGCAGATGTGTACAGTGGTAGGTAGATAGATTGGGGCATGGATCATTGGGCTGATGTGGTTTTATTCATTAAGGTTTTCTTATCAAATTGAGCTTGGAGTCAACATTTTATTTGACCAATAAAAATCGATATGAATGAAAAGTCCACATAAACACAAACAATTAGGACCAAGATGAAGAGTCGATGTTGATTTTATGCAGTAAATTCAGGCAGTGTTCAAATATGAAAATGCCCTGACAATGATTTCCTGCTGAATGCTAACGATATTTATGGCTGTGTGTGGTGTGGGGTAAATGTTTGCTGCGACTTTTTGGTGGGTATATTTAGATATAATAATTTGCAGAAGAAATAATAATCGCAGTTGGAATCGACAGTGTGATGACTCTTTGACATCACTCAACTCCTGTTTACTGATCCAGTGAAATAATTTACCAGTTGACAGCATCCATTCATTTAGTAAAATGAAAACCCTGCTGCAGAGAGGGAAAAAAAAAATCTATACAAATGTAGTGAGTTATTAATGCGGGGAGAATGAGTTATCATAAACAGCTAAGTCAAAGTTTGCGAGGTAGAAACCGAACAACACGTACTTGTGTAGGACCTCTTCATATCTGCCGCCACTGCAGATTCATTCACACGCAGTGAAGTGAAGCCAATATCATTACGCGGGCAGTGCTATGAATGATTGTTTCCTGACCCAGAATCCTGGAACGAATCCTTCTGACATTTTACTTAGAAACATAGAAACATAGAAAATAGGTGCAGGAGCAAGCCATTCGGCCCTTCGAGCCAGCACCGCCATTCAATATGATCATGGCTGATCATCTAAAATCAGTACCCCGTTCCTGTTTCCCCCCCCTATCCCTTGATTGCGTTAGCCCTAAGAGCTAAATCTAACTCTCTTGAATACAGTCTGAAGAAGGGTCTTGACCCGAAACGTCACCCATTCCTTCTCTCCAGAGATGCTGCCTGTCCCTCTAGGTTACTCCAGCTTTTTATGTCTATCTTCGGTTTCAACCAGCATCTGCAGTTCCTTCCTGCACACGATATTAAGGGTGATTGTTCAGATACCGTGTCAGGGTTACAACAAAATAAGTTGCTGTTGATTGCAGCAAGATTGTAGTGGAGCGTACATTGCAAAGCAATCAGACAAACCTTTATCATTATGCCTTAATTATTTGAGCTGTTATCTAAAAACCTTGTACCCCTACTGGCTGTACGTAGCACAAACATCACATTGAGTGAACCACATCTTGGTTTCTTTCAGAAAATCACATGTATACACATTTTAGTTCAAATAAACTCTCCTCATCGGGCTCGCTTGTGACTGGGTTTGAGAGAAGCAGTTATGTTAGTGCCTGGAGTGTTTACAGTAACAAGTGAACACAAAGATGGCAGATGAATAATGAAGTAGTTTGGACGATGGTGACATCTCCATCATTTAAAATCTCACAAAGCCCTGCGTGGATCATTAAAAAGATTCAGTGCGCGGGGAAGGTTGTGTATGACATACATTCCGACACTAGGCTGCTGGCCAAGAAAATAAGCATTAGAGCTTTACAAAATTACCCTAAATGTTCAGGTGGCAGAGAGGGTAATGGGATCGCTTCATAATGAAATGGCCAAAGGTACATTTCTTGGCAGCGTTGCACCTCCTGGCTGAAGTTGTGGATAATTTTTGCTGAACTAGCAGATGGAGGATACCAGGGCCCATAAATACTAGCTTTGTACTAAACCCGTCATAGCCGTACAACATACCAACTCCTGCATTAATCCAACTCGATTCCCTCCATTGCAGCCCTACTGCAGCACAAAAACATTGGCCGCTGTTCCCCTAGAACATTCGACATGCAATGCTACCTACTCTTCCTCCCTGTCAATGCAGATGACAGGCTTAGGCTTGTGGGCTGGAGTCACAGGGAGAGGTTGGGACCATTTTTTTTTTTAACATAGGAGTCTGAGGTGTATAAGATACACCTCTCGATGAAAGCAAAATATAGTAGATGCCACAAACCCCAGGTAAAAACAGGAAATTATGCAAATGTCCAACAGGCTGGACACTAAAGCTTTAAGTACAGTATATTTAAATTAAAGGCTAACTCACCAATATAGATGTTTTATGTGGACGGTGGATGGCTAGTTTGATACTTTAAAAGTATCAATGATCATTTACGAGAAAATATTTTGTTTTTACCTACTGTACGTGGAACTAGATACTGTTAATGAAATTCAAGCAAAGCAAGAATTTCATTGTCCTACCAGGGACACATGACAATAAACTCACTTGACTTGACTTGATATTTAGTTCTTCGGCAGCTTACCACCCAGCAGTATGAACGCTGATTCCTCCAATTTCAAGTAACTCCGGCATTCCCTCCCCTTCCTTCTCTACCCCCCCCCCCCCTCATCCATCCTGGTCGTCCTACCAGTTCCACTATTCACATCCTTGTATCCCTCTTGTTATCAAACCTTCCCAGCCAACAATGGCCCATTGTGGGCTCCACCCTTCCTGAGGTCATCTGTTGCTGGCCCTGATTTGTTCTGGCCTTTTCTTGCATCCATCTTACTATCCGCCACCCCTGCCCCCCCCCCCCCCCCACCTCTACTTTCCGTCTGAAGTAGATTTACGACCGGAAACGTCACCTATTCTTTTTCTCCAGAGATGCTGCCTGACTCGCATTCTCCGGCATTTTATGTCGATCTTTGTTATTTTTCGACATGTTTTGAAGGGCTGGCTACTAATATTTATTAACAGCCTAGTCCTGTTCAATTTGCTACCATATAACAAAAATCCAGTAATGTTTCCTGATTTTAAATGCATGAAATTATGACATGGTTTTGTGTGTATGGCAGCATAATTTGATCAAATTAATTTTTAGTCTTTCTTGGTTGTGGAGATTCAGAAGCAATCTGTGCCTATATAAAAACACCCCGTCTTTAATTTTAAAACACGGCTGCTTTACAAGTTAAATTAAAGTTATTAAGAACGATATCATATTTCGGTTCCTACCATCCCTGTATTCAATGATGATTTGTTTTGTTCGTCACTTCAGACTCTGACCACAAAATTGCTAAATGTCTAATAATTTTAGAGGTGGGGGGGTGGGTGGGGATAGTAAGATGGATGCGAGAAAAGGCCAGAACAAATCAGGGCCAGTAACAGATGACCTCAGGAAGGGTGGAGCCCACATTGGGCCATTGTTGGCTGGGAAGGTTTGATAATTTTAGACTTTAGAGACACGGCAAGGAAACAGGCCCTTCGGCCCGCATCCACCAGCGATCACCCCCGTACACTAGCACCATCCGACACACTAGGGACAATTTACAGATTTTACCGAAACCAATTAATCTTTGGAGTGTGGGGGAAACCGGAGCACCCGGCTCTCTGGCGCTGTAAGGCAGCAACTCTCCTGTTGTGCCACCGTGCCGCCCTCACTACCCACTGTTAACACCCACCATTCCCTATTCAAATCTCAGCCCCTGTCAACCGATGGGTTACATGTTTGAAACATGGTCCACTGGGGTCACTGATGAGTTAATTAATGTGTTCAGGTCTTCAAGCGAGTTGAACGGGTGCTTAATGCTGGAGGTGGCATTGTTTGAATGTTGTAAACTGAGGCTCATTCTGTTTGTGCACAGGGTCCCATGGCACAGTTACAAAAAGGGATAGATGCAAGAAACTGGTTTACAACAAATATATAGAAAGTCCTGATGATTGAAAAAATTGAGGACATTTTCCACGATCTTGTTTGGGAATGTAAATGCAATCTTTGGAACTTGACCCATGGGAGATGAATGGAGGCTGAGCTAGTTTGTTGAAGATCAAGATCATTGGATTTAGGACAGTGGAAGGATTAATGGTAAAAGATGAAAGGCCCTTCGGCCCAACTTGCCCACACTGGCCACATGTCTCATCTACACTAGTCCCACATGCCTGCATTTTGCCCATATGCCCTCTCAACCTGTCCTATCCATGTACCTGTCGAAATGTTTCTTAAATGTTGCAATAGTCCCTGCCTCAACTACCTCCTTCGGCAGCTTGTTCCATACACCCACCACCCTCTGTGTGAAAAAGTTACCCCTCAGGTTCCTATTAAATCTTTCCCCCCTTACCTTAAACCCATGTCCTTTGGCTCGATTCCTCTACTCTGGGCAAGAAACTCTGTGCGTCTACCTCTATTCCTCTCATGATTTAGTACACCTCTATAAGATCACCGCTAATCCTCCTGCACTCCAAGGAATAGAGTCCCAGTCTGCTCAACCTCTCCCTATAGCTCAGACCCTCGAGTCCTGGCAACGCCGTCTCTTGCTCTGATTTTGCCCACATTTATCATGTTGCTTGCTTGAGCTCAAATTGATGACCATGTTCCTTACATTACTGCGCTTTGGAAGGACTTCATTGGCTACAAAAATCTTCAGTGTGTACCAAAAGGAAGATGAGAGATACTCCATAATTGCAATCGACTTTTCCTTGTTTGTGGATGAACAGAAAGCAGGCATTTACTTTGCCCGACGGCTGCGGAGTTGATTATTTAACTATTAAAGGCATTGCAATTCCCTGCTGCACATTATCTTTTTAAAGTGCTCTGGTTGAATGATTACTCTGTATGGTATTTTGAACGGAAATTTAACATCTCCAAATCATTCAATCACCTCCGCATCTCCCTTTGCTTTTAAGTGGAGCTGTGAGCGCGCCTTCGGTAATTAATTCAAACCTTTATTAAATAGGACAGATCATTTGTCCCAATGGAGACAGCACTAGACAACAACCATGCCAATACAATGAAGATCCCAAGATGCGATTGTCAAAGTGACAAACGGAGAGAACTGGAGAAGCAGTAATCCCTCTACATCACGCCATTGATGGGGTGGAGTGGGAAGGGAGGGTTAAGATTCATCATCTATAACCTGTTCACTGCCGGCTTTTCCCCCCGTTATTGAGCATGACCCGATTATACTTGGGGGTGGCAATGAACAGGTTAAAACTGAAGCAAATTCATTCACTTGGATGAAAACTCGTTGAAAAATGAACTGCGACTGCTTGCCACATTATAGCACTGGGCTTTGCTTTCAATTACTTACATGTTGAGCTGCTCCACTCCAAGAAACGCTGCACTAACAGAAGCCTGGTCTGTTTTGAAGGACAAAATAATGCTCTTCGATGGAGACGAGGACAATCGGTCACCGAATTGTTTCAAACCTCTAATAAAATTGATGCTTATCAAAACAAATTACTTAATGAAAAAACGATGGTAACATCATTGTTGTATCACCTAGATAGTACTGATAGATTTGGATTCATGAACTGAAAGCAATACAGGTAGTGGATCACTTATCATTTATTTAGATAACACATAAGGTTTGCAGCTATACATACACTGAGTCGTACAGCTCAGAAACAACTCCTTCAGCGCAACTTGTCCGTGTTGGCAAGGTTTTGTAACAGGGCTAGTCCCATTTGCCTGTGTTTAGCTCATACCCTTCGAAAGTTTTCCTATCCATGTACCTGACTAAATGCCTTTTAAACGTTACCACTATACCCCCCTCTACAGCTTCCCCTGACAGCCAGTTCCATGTACACACCACACTCTGCATGAATAAATTGTCCTTCAGTCCTCTTATAAATCCTCGCACCTTAAATCTATACCCTCCAGTTCTGGACTGCTTCACCCTGGGAAAAAGACTGTGACCATTCACCTTATAAGGTTTAAAAGGACAATTATCAGCCTCATACGCTCCAGGGAATAAAAGTCCCAGCCTATACAGCATCTCCTCATAACTTAGGCCCATTTAGTTTGAGTAACATTCGTTTTTCATGATCTCCTTACTATTTGTATGAATAACTATCTATTTATTTATGAATTATTTTCAATTTGTGTGAATACCTTTCTGTTTATTTCAGCACAGTTTTAATAATGGGACAAAACTGCCCAATATGTACATGCATACAGCACAGAAACAGGCCCTTCGGCCCACCATGCCCATGTCAACCATCCAGTACGCAGCTGTACCAAACCCAGTTACCAGCACTTGGTCCGTAATCTTATATATCTTGGCAAATTGAGTGCTCATCTAGATAATTAATGAGTACTGTGAGAGTAACTTTCACCATCTCCCTCCCAGGTAGTGTGGCAACTTTTCTAACTTTCTTCCTCAGATCCTTTTTTTTTCAGTTTAGAGATACAGCATGGGACGAGGCCCTTTGTCCCACCGTGTCCACGCCGACCATCGTTCAAACGTTCACACTAGTTCTAAGTCATCCCCCTTTCACCTCCATTCCCTACACACCAGGAGCAAATTTACAGAGGCCAATTAACCGACAGACCCGCATGTCTTTGGGAGGAAGCAGGAGCACACGGAGGAAACCCACGCGGTCACAGGGCGAACGGGCAAACTCCATACCGACAGAACCCGAGGTCAGGATCGAACCCTGGTCTCTGGCCCCGTGAGGCAGCTGCTCTACCAACTGCACCGCTGTACCACTCTTCCAAACTTCTCGACCCTTACGCTAAACCCATGCCCTCTAGTTTCCTACCGTCTACCTTGTTATGCTAATCTTCAACATGTTGTCAAGTGGACCATAAAAATGTCAATCCTTGAGATTTGTGTGGAATACACGAAAAACAGAATGTTTAGAGATTAGCATATCTGATAGTTGTGAGATGCGGTTTTAGTGACAGAGTATCATTTACGTCGGCCTCCTGCCGTGCAATCAAAAAACATTATTTGCTGAGAGAAAAGGAATGCAGGTAGCAATTGTATTTTTTGCTACAGAAGAACTACTTCCAGCTGGGTAGAGACGGAATAACATTCAACAGATGATCTTACATTCCCAAATCACAGAGGCAGCATGCCATCTGTCAGATTGATATTTCTTCACTTTCTCATCTCAGTGCTCTCCTTTATATCATTTCAGATGATCTGCACTTGAGCAGAAGAATCCTGATAACTTGTGCTAGATTTTGGACAACAAAAAAATCTTGTTATAGATATTGCCTTTGTCCTATCCATTCCCTTCCTTGCTTTCTCTGCAATTTAACACTAACTTATTTTATTTTTATTTTCCCAGTTCTGAAAACCTCACACCTTAATTTCTCTTTCCACGGATACTGCTTGGGTTTCCAAAAATGTTCTGTATTACATTTTCATCTTGCATTCGCACGTCAACCAAATTATCCACTATTATCCCTCCATTCCCTGCATGTCCAATAGGAGATACAAGGAACTGCAAATGCTGGTTTATTTAAAAAAAAAGACAAAGTGCTGGAATAACTTAGCGGGCCAGGCAACATCTCCGGGGAACGTCGATAGGTGACTTTTCGAGTTGGGACCCTTCTTCAGACTGATGGTGGGGAAGGAGGGGGAGAAAGCTGGAAGAGAGGAAGTGCAGGACAAAGCCTAATGAGTGATAGGTGGATAGACATAAAATGCTGGAGTAATTCAGCAGGTCAGGCAGCTTCTCTGGAGAAAAGTAATAGGTGATGTTTCTGATCGATACCCTTCTTCAGACTGGCAAGAGACAGGTGAGGGCTGAGGAGGTTAATTGGCTTTAGCAAAATTGTAAATTGTCCCTAGTGTGTAGGTTAGTACCAGTGATCGCTGATCGTCGTGGACTTGGTGGGTCGAAGAGCCTGTTTTTGCCCTGTATCTCTAAAGTCCAAAAGCTAAATTTTACTTTGAGTTTGATCCCAAACATTGTCCATCTAGCTTTGTTCACCGGTCCAAGTGTTACGTTTCCTGAACTTAGAAAGAGATACAGTCACAGAGTCGTTAAGTTACTCGACTAATATTTGGAGGCACAAATTTAAATTTCAGTACAATGATTGGTAATTTATTAATGATGAACATGGAACTACATTAAAAAAAACTCTCTGGTGCACTAATGCCCTTCCTGAAAGGAAGCTCATTGTTCTTACTCAGTTTGACCAACATGTGGAACCTGACCCTCAACCGGTTGGCTGACTGTTAACTGCTGTCTGGAATGGCCTGCAAGCCACGGAGTTGAAGGGACATTTAGCTTTGGGCAGTAGATGCACATCACCTCCACAACTATATGGAGAGGATGTCTCCACTAGTGGGAGAGTTTTGGACCAGAGGGCACAGCCTCAGAATAAAAGGATGTCCCTTTAAATAGGAGATAGGAGGAATTTCTTTAGTCAGAGGGCGGTGAATCTGTGGAATTCATTGCCACAGAAGGGTGTGGTGACCGTCAATGGATACTATTAAGATGGAGATTAATAGATTCTTGAATAGTAAGGGTGTCAGGGGTTAAGGTGACAAGGCAGGAGAATGGGGTTGACAGGCAAAGAAAGATAGGTCAGCCATGATTGAATGGCGGAATAGACCTGATGGGCCGAAAGGCCTAATTCTGCTCCTAGAACCTATGAACATGAACTAAATCACAACTCCACTGGCGAAGCTGAGTTAATATGGTAGACAACTGCACAATTGATGAACTCCTTCAATGAGATGTCCATTGACAGGAATGAGGGGATGCTGCACAAGTTGCAGGACTAGCAGCGACACCAACGTGAGGAGCATCACCAATTGTGTGGCCATGGAAACAGCTTCCGGCTAATGAGGAAGAATGCGCCATGCCAAGGATATTTATATCTCATTTCTCACTTGCTGTGGGACAATTGAAGCACGCCACAAAGTTCACCAAAGTGGGTTACTGCTTTAAATCGCAATGACCAGCAGTTAAGAAACAACTTTGCCTTTTGACTTTGCTTTCCCCTTTAGGTACATGAAAATAAAAATAGAAAATTAAGCCCAAACAGAGAGACTGCAGATGCTGGAATCTAGAACAAGAAACTAAACACTGGAAGGAATCAGTGAGTCAAGCAGCATCAGTGGAGGCAAAAAGCTGAAAATGGGTGATTCAGATCATTAGGACTTCTCTTCTTCTTCTTGCGTATGGAGCGCACAGCCTAAAGTTGTACGACAACTTGCTCTATTTGATCTTATTTGATTGTGCACGCCAGGTTGATTGCAGTCGTTGAAACAGGGCGGACCACGTGAAGGTTGCAATCTCCCACCCATTATTAAGACTGAGAGGGGAGGTCCTGCTTCAGGTCCTAAATGTCTACCTGACATTCACCTTCTGTCTCCACAGATGCTGCTTGACCCGCTAGATCTTCCACCGTCCTGTTTTTTGTTAAAACCGGGAGATGACAGATTTGTTTTATATTTCAAGTTTCCAGCATCTGCAATTTGTTTCTTTTTGATTAATTTGAAAGCCTGGGTGCAATTTAAACAACAAAGCAAAATCCTTCCAGCACAAATTTAGATTTCCACTTCAGCCAGCACAGTTCTTAAAGTTGGAATGATGCTGCAGAGCAATCTCATCCTTGCTAAAGGGTATAGATATCATAATGCCAAAAATGTCATTCTGTGTTTTCTGGAGAGACTTCACTGCATATCAGCAAAAGATCTGTGAAGATTTGCAAAAGATCAGCTCACGTAAAGCTCTCACGCCTTGGGCTCAGACAAGTCTATGCATTTGCTCCACTACATGGGTACTAAGCTGCAACGATCATTGTCGCTACAGGTTGAAACAAAGCCCCCACCTCCTGCCTCTCCCTAAATTCATTCCTTTATTTAAAACGCTTTCTTCTTTATAAAAAGACCTGCCTAATTGGTTCAAGTTGAAACTGCCAAAAGACTGGGAGGTTTACTCCATGTCGCCCTGACCACCCTCTCATTTCACTCAGAGAGAAGGTGTAAGAGTCTGAAAACCATTTCAGAATAGCTTCTGTGTTAAAGAAGGAACTGCAGATGCTGGAAAATCGAAGTTACACAAAAATGCTGGAGAAACTCAGCGGGTGCAGCAGCATCTATGGAGCGAAGGAAATAGGCAACGTTTCGGGCCGAAACCCTTCTTCAGACTGATAGGGGGTGGGGAGAAGAAAGGAAAAAAGGAGGAGGAGGAGGAGCCCGAGGGCTGGGGGAGGGGAGGAAACAACCAGAGGGCTGATGAAGGGGAGGGGACAGCAAAGGCTAGCAGAATTGGGAGAATTCAATGTTCAAGCCCCCAGGATGTAGACTGCCCAAGCGGAATATGAGGTGCATTTCCTCCAATTTCCGGTGTTGCTCGCTGTGGCCATGGAGGAGACCCAGGACAGAGAGGTCAGATACGGAATGGGAGGGGGAGTTGAAGTAACTCCCTTGTCAATTCTTCCCTTCCCTCCCGTACCACCCCCTCCCCGGGTACTTTCCCTTGCAACCGCAAGAGATGCAACACTTGTCCCTTCACCTCCCCCCTCGACTCCATTCAAGGACCTAAGCAGTCGTTCCAGGTGCCACCTGCATCTCCTCCAACCTCATCTATTGCATCCGCTGCTCTAGATGCCAGCTGATCTACATCGGTGAGACCAAGCGGAGGCTTGGCGATCGTTTCGCCGAACACCTCCGGTCGGTCCGCAATAACCAACCTGACCTCCCGTCAACTCAGCACTTCAACTCCCCCTCCCATTCCGTATCTGACCTCTCTGTCCTGGATCTCCTCCTGGCCACAGTGAGCAACACCGGAAATTGGAGGAAATGCACCTCATATTCCGCTTGGGCAGTCTACATCCTGGGGGCTTGAACATTGAATTCTCCCAATTCTGCTAGCCTTTGCTGTCCCCTCCCCTTCATCAGCCCTCTGGTCGTCTCCTCCCCTCCCCCAGCCCTCGGGCTCCTCCTCCGCCTTTTTTCCTTTCTTCTCCCCACCCCCTATCAGTCTGAAGAAGGGTTTCGGCCCGAAACGTTGCCTATTTCCGTCGCTCCATAGATGCTGCTGCACCCGCTGAGTTTCTCCAGCATTTTTGTGTACCTCAGAATAGCTTCTTCCTGACAACCATCAGGCTCTTGTGCGCTACACAACACTGACCTCAATTGTGAACTTTTATTGCCTGTCTTTGGTTGCACTGACGTTTTGCACCAGCATTTTGGTTATTCATTTATTAAATCCTTTGTTTATTGTATATTATCTGTGCGTATTGCATTTACAGACCTGTTATGAAACAAAAAAGCTTCTCACTGTACCTCAGTACGTGTGACAAAAAGCTAAACTATGCTGCTGTGAGCAAGAAATGCACTGTTCCATTGTTAGTACATATGGCAGCTAAACGCTCTTCCTCTCTTGACTTTGAAATTCCCGCCCAGGTTTCCAAGCCAACTTGTGTTGTTCAAATTGAAGGTAAAGTGATATTGTGTAGAGAGGAACTGCAGCTACTACTTTAAACCAAAGACAAACACAAAAAACTGGAGTAACTCAGTGGGTCAGGCAGCATCTCTGGAGAAAAGGAATAGGAGACGTTTCGGGTCGAGACCCTTCTTCTCGTTACTTTCAAACGTCACAGCCCCAGTCCTAGTCCTAGTCCACAGCCTCACCGTCAGGAGTACATGCCAGAAACTCAGATATCGGTGTGCTGCAGCAAATCTTAACTGTTTACTGGAGGAAAATCACCTGAGTTTTCATTTCACTACGCTGTTGGTCCATGCTCGCTGCCAGGAAATGTTAAAAAAAACACAGCTCAGTCACGCGAGTCAAGGCACGTTCCCGATGTCAACACTCTAGAGTCGTACAGCAAGTAATGATGTTCAATCACAGCAAAAAAAAACATCGGGCAGTGGAACAATGTTCAGAGAGTTGCAGGTTTAGTGAATGTGTGATGGTAAGATGGAAAGACATTACATTTTGAAACAAATAAATATACAGATCTAAGATGAGATTTCTGTATGACTAACGCAGCTCTAAACATTATGCAAGGTAACATTGCATGTCAATTGTAATATTAATCTTAATTCAAAAAAATAAGTTGCAGCAGATTTAGTGGTAGGACATGCCAATACCTTATACACACTGGACATAAAGACAACTGACACAATGTCAGGCTATGTCTGTTCATATGATGTTTGGTGGTTTAAAGAATAAGTTTCAGATGGATTTGGAATAACATTTGAATAGTTCTCATCCTACCAGTATCAGAAGGTGTATAAATGGAACAGAAGTTTTCATTTCATACCCATTATGAATACAAACCACCAAAGTGGATACAGTTAATTTCATAAACTCCAACTTGCTTCTCGTTGAAGCATTTTTAATTAGTTTCTGTTGTCGGAGAGAATGTTGATAATTGTAATAAGCATACAAAGATGATGATTCTAGAAAATCAGGCAATTCACTTGAATTCACTTGATAATTTAATCTGCTTATCTATGTAAAAATTAATGGTCCCAACATAATACAATTAAGCAAACCATATAATAAATAGTAATGAAATGGAAAAACACAACCAAAATACATGTCATGGCAGATGAATTTGGCTGGATTTAGGATCTAAGGTGAATATTTTTGTAGCAGATTGCAGTGCTCTCAAATTTCTATCTTCTCCACTAACTTGAAGTACACTTTTATTAAGAAGAATTATACTTGAAATCCAAAAGCATCACATTTTTACAATTTATAAAAATGATGTGGCTAAAGCCACTAAAGATTAGATTATTAAATTTGGTGATGACATCTAGATTCCCTAACAATTCCCTGGAACTCATAATTCGTGCAACTTTTCCCAACTAGGTTGACTCCCGGGAATGGTAGGACTGATATATCGAGAGAGATTGGGTTAACTTGTCTCATGATCACAAGATTTTCGAAGAAGGAGGAATCTCAAAGAAAGCTACAAAATTCTGCAGGACTGGACAGATTAGATGCAGGAAAGGGGTTCCAAAGGGATAGAGATAGGTTAAGTGAAGGTGCAAAGGTCTGGCAAACGATGTATGATGTGGGAAAATAGCAATATGTACATTTTGGTTGGAAAGAAAAAAAGCTTACTATCTCAATGGTGAAAGGTCACTAAAGTCTGGAATGCAATGGATCTGGGTGTCCTTGTGCAGATTTGCGGAAGGCTGGTATAAAGGCAAAGCCAGTAAATAGGAAAGCTAATGTAATTTTTCTGTTTTTTTATGATATTGGCTCTGTTTTTCTTATCCTACTGTAGATGACTCACCTGCTGGAAAGGTCCCAATTCCTTATCATTAACAACACAATACAAAGGCCAAGAAGCTTAATGTACATAGAACACAAAACAGTACAGCCCTTCGGCCCACAATCTTAATGCAAAATATTGTGCCGTTAAACTGATCTATTCTGCCTGTACATGATACATATCCATCTATTCCTTGCACTTTTATGTGCCTATCTAAAAGCCACTTGAATACCATTAGCGTATCTGCCTTCACCACCACCCCTGGCAATGCCTTTCAGGCCCCCATCATACTTTGTCCAAAAAAGTATTTCCTCCCTCTCACCTTATACATATGCCCTCTAGTATTGGAGATTTCAGGAAAAAATAACTTCTGACTATCTAACCTATCTATGCTTCTCATAATTTTATATACTTCTATTAAATCTCTCCGCAACCTCTGATGTTCCAGTGGAAAAAATCCAAATGTATCCAACCTCTCCTTGTAGCTGAACCAACTAATCCAGGTCTAGTGCAGTCTGGAGAAGAGTCCTGACCCGAAACGTCACCTATCCATGTTCTCCAGAGATGCTGCTTTCCTTGTTCAGTTACTCCAACATTTTGTGTTTTTTTTACACCAAAAGCTGTTTGTTACATTGCTTAATACTATATCATTGCACAAGTTTTTCGATTCCAATGTCCAAAGCGATTCCAATGGTTAAAGCAGCAGTGTCATTAAAAGACAACGGTTTCCGATCACTGCGGGGTGGTTACATGGAAACAAATGTTCTTTTCCGCCACATTGTTTAAATCCAAGACAGCTTTTTTTTGCTTGTCAGTTTCCAAAGTAACTTTTAAGTGGTCCTCTTGTTCCACACAGTAGAAGACCATTCAAGTCTATCTCAGTTCTCAAGAGTTTTCCATTCAGATCCATTCACCTAACCATTTACCTGTAACCTTTTCTCTCTCCACAAATCATCAACTCCACCCAATTCTCCTGCCTTGTACCAATCACCAACATTTGGTGGCCAAATAACTTACCAAACTGTACATCTTTCTGATATAGGGGGTGAAACTGAACACCCAAGGGAATTGGAGAGATTGTTCAAATTCCACACCGATAGCACCTGAGAACAGGATTGATCCTTGGTTATGGGAATTGTGCGGCAGCAGTACTGCCTGCTGCACCAGTGCATCACCTTTACATACATTAATATCATGTAGAATATTGCTCCTGTCTACAAAGTAATGAAAGGTCAACCCATGGAAATTTGTTTAATTTATCTTATTCCATGCAAAAGTAGTTAATCGCCCAAATTATATATTAATAAGTACAAACCCTCGGCTTGGCAATAAAATATCCTATGCTTTGAAATATAGAGCAGAACTTTAAGATCAGAGGTGGGGGGGGGGGGGGGGGGGGAGTTTAAAGGAGGTGTGCGGGGCAAGGTTTTGCATTGATAAAGTGGGAGGTGCCTGGAACATGAGGCCGGTGGAGGTGGTGGAAGCGGACACAGAAGTGGCGTTTAAGAGGTGTTTAGATAGGCGCATGAGGGATATGGATCATGTGCAGGCAGAAGGGAATCGTTTTAGTTGGCATCATATTCATGGGCTGATGGGCTTGTTCCTGTCCAGTAATATTTGATGTTCTATGTAATGAGGGACCGATAGTTCTTGACATTTAAATAAACAAATTAAAAAAAAAAAATGCAAGAGACAAGTTTTGGCTAATCTGCTGCAAATAATTAATGGGTACATTGAAATTAAAATGCAATTGTGCTCTTTACTTGATGTTGGTTGAAAATGGTCGGTCAACATGGATGACCTTCGTGTCAGTAGAGTGGTATAAAAGTGGCTGGCAAGACAGATACAATTGCATACTGCAATACATTACCCTGATTTATATTAGGATACGCATTCACACTCTCAGCGTGTATCAACATAGAATACAATCTTATTAGGAGGTTTATGACAGGCTTTCAATCTAATACAGTTAACTTCTTCGCTCAGTGTTGACAAATTTTGCTGAGGTGCCCATTAAATGTCGTTAGGTCCTCATTAGCGTTTGCAAGGAGTTTAATACTTGTTTTAGTGCAGCAGTGGAGGGCACTGGGGAAGGCATCAGAAGTATCTCAGGTGCCCTTACACTGCGGGATCTGCCCCTGAAAAATGTATGGGTTTGACCTCAGTTAATGTCCAGGAAATTACCACAATTTCAAGCCCTTTTGCCTTTGACCGCCTTAAGTGCCCATCAGTTTCACATCATTACATTTATCATCAAAATGGGAAACTAACAATAACACATTGGGACAAAAAAAATTCATTCTCTCCCGTGTACTTTCAATAAGCAGTACAATAACATCTGTGCCTTGAACTCCCCTTTCCAAAATTCTGCTTCAATTTCCTTGAATCTTTGACCAATAAAACCAGCCATGCTGGCTCACCTGGAAAATCGTTTCTATTCCACAAAAGAAAATGTCAGTGCTGGCCATAAACATTCGCCAAGCAGGGTTTACGTTCATTTTGCGTTAAGAATTATGCATGTACCATTCAAAATGCTCACGTAGATGACTGGCTAATCCCATTTGTCTGTGAGATGCACTGTTCGGCAGGCTGAGAGCGTGATAAAGGAAAGTGGAATAAAAGCACAAGCTGGACTCCGGCAATAATGTCTAGCTGTCGGTGTTTACATAAAAAGAAATTATGCACAAAGAAGCAATTTAACATAACAGCAGAACTAGTAAGCGATGGTTAATATTATTGATTTCAACTTAAATCTTAATCAAGGCTGAACATTGATGCATCTCGAGTGCTTTCCAGTTTTTAGTAAGAGACTGAAAGTTGGTACATTCTGAGTGCTTTTTTAAAATAACCAAATACATCTGATTTACCGAGCACTATTAAATAACGAAAAAAGCATTCCTGAATTGAACCAGGAATAATAACCAGAAGAATCAATCCTTAAATATACTTCATTGTGCATTTCCTACATGCATCCAGGGGCTTACTTCAGGCACATTATCTCTTAAGCTATTATGTTTAGGAGCGAGCTTTTTTCCATTGTGTCGGGATCCCGAGGCTATACAAGGGGAAAGAAAAACGAACATTTCAAATCAATTTTAATTTCCCAGTAAAATCCATCTGTCCTAGACAAAATTTGTACTTCTGCCAAACAGCTGCCAAAATTGAATGCAGCAATGCTCACTTTATTGAACTGAAACCAGAATACATTATTCTAATCACACTCTCTATATCTTACTTCACTCTATAGTCCTATTAACATTAAGTGAATTTGGATTGATCCAGTGCCTAATGAACTCTTTTCACAGTGAGGCAACAACAGACGTAAACTTTTGCAATCAGCTATGACAAATAGTCAATAATATGGACAATGCACTGAGATTTGGATGGAATTTTGCTTTTAATCACAGTATTCCCGTTGAACTTTGTTTATTAATCTATCACCTCTGCTTTCATAATTCGTTAGTCAAAAGGACAAAATATTAGTTTCAATGGCCTCTCCTACCATCCAAGGCTTGAACCCCATAATGCGTATTTTTCACATCCTAAGTAACAATGAAGGCAGGTGGCATCGTACATTTGCTTGTAGCATCGAATGCTATCACTACTGTGCAGTAAATGCAGGGGTTGCAGGCTGTATTGCCTGATTATAACACCGCTTACAGTCCAAACACAATTCTCTGTAAAAATAATTGCCACCGGCACTAAAATGGAAGCCGTCATCAACCTTGCCTGACACAATAGTGTACGGTTGTTGAATGAAGTGTATGTTATAACGTCATTAGTGATAGGAGTAGAAATAGGCCATTCGGCCCATCAAGTCTACTCTGCCATTCAATCATAGAAACATAGAAAATAGGTGCAGGAGTAGGCCATTCGGCCCTTCGAGCCTGCACCGCCATTCAATATGATCATGGCTGATCATCCAACTCAGTATCCTGTACCTGCCTTCTCTCCATACCCCCTGATCCCTTTAGCCACAAAGGCCACATCTAACTCCCTCTTAAATATAGCCAATGAACTGGCCTCAACTACCTTCTGTGGCAGAGAGTTCCAGAGTTTCACCACTCTCAGTGTGAAAAATGTTTTTCTCATCTCGGTCCTAAAGGATTTCCCCTTAATCCTTAAGCTGTGACCCCTTGTCCTGGACTTCCCCAACATCGGGAACAATCTTCCTGCATCTAGCCTGTCCAATCCCTTAAGAATTTTGTAAGTTTCTATAAGATCCCCCCTCAATCTTCTAAATTCTAGCGAGTACAAGCCGAGTCTATCCAGTCTTTCTTTATATGAAAGTCCTGACATCCCAGGAATCAGTCTGGTGAACCTTCTCTGTACTCACTCTATGGCAAGAATGTCTTTCCTCAGATTTGGAGACCAAAACTGTACGCAATACTCCAGGTGTGGTCTCACCAAGACCCTGTACAACTGCAGTAGAACCTCCCTGCTCCTATACTCAAATCCTTTTGCTATGAATGCTAACATACCATTTGCTTTCTTCACTGCCTGCTGCACCTGCATGCCTACTTTCAATGACTGGTGTACCATGACAATCATGGCTGATCTATCTCTCCCTCCTAACCCCATTCTCCTGCCTTCTCCCCATAGCCTATGACACCAGCACTAATCAAGAATCTATCTATCTTGGCCTTTAAAATATCCACTGACGGCCTCCACAGCCTTCTGTGGCAAAGAATTCCACAGATTCACCAGCCTCTGACTAAAGACATTTCTCCACATCTCCGTCCTCAAAGAATGTCCTTTCATTCTGAGACTGTGACCTCTAGTCCTGGACTCTCCCACTGGTGGAAACATCCTCACCACATCCACTCTATCCAAGCCTTTCATTATTCTGTACGTTTCAATGAGGTCACCCCTATCGTTGCATGCGGCTGCCACGTTCGACCACTAAAGGAACGGACACTGGGAGCAGACACAGTGTTGCATACGTCTGAGAACGCAAGTCGCTAGCACACGCTGCTGCCTTTACTTTACGTCGCTGTGACACACAATATCACAGGATCTCAGCACTGGCAATGCTGATGTATTGCACTCACAGTGCATTAGCAACTCCACAGTCACGGGCAATCTTTAAAGATGACTTTTTGTGTTAACCCCAGCACGCTGGGCAAAAACGGATATTGAATTTTTTCTCTCTCTCTATATGCGAGGCAGGGAAGCCGAGAGCTCGATTCAATGGATTTCCATCAAACATCTTGCTGTATGTCCCTGAAATATGACTTCATGCCATGGCTTAGAATTGCGAGCAATGACACTAAACCTGGCAAGTGCATGTCGAAAGTCTCACCTTCTTACCCACAGGCTAAAGTCCACACATTTTGTCGGGCAGGAAGGGAACCTATTTCTTTCCAACATCTACCGCTTGAATCTTTCTTGTAAAGATCCCCGTGGACCTGGTGATACCAAATAAAAGCAGGAATAACCGCTCTTTTATGACCCAGCAGGACTCTCTGTTAATGGGGCAGAAAGAACAGGCTGCAAATGTTGGAAAGATGAATATTGTGGGCCATAAAACATGTCTGGGCTGACTCCGCACAGGACTCACTGTACCTTACATCATAACTTAACATGTCTTGAGATTATCTGTTAGTCTAGCACTTTTCAAAATCTGGTAGATAAGACACAAAAAGCTGGAGTAACTCAGCGGGTCAGACAGCATCTCTGGAGAAAGGAATGGGTGTTGTTTCGGGTCGAGACCCTTCTTCAGACTGAGATTCAGAGGAAAGGGAAATAGAGATGTAGAACAAATGAATGAAACATATGCAAAAATGTAGCAATGATAAAGGGAACAGGCCATTGTTAGCTGTGGCCTAGGTGAAAATGAGTTACAGACAATGAGACTCAACAAGACGGCTTTGAAGCTAAGGTACACAAAAATGCTGGAGAAACTCAGCAGGTGCAGCAGCATCTATGGAGCGAAGGAAATAGGTAACGTTTCGGGCCGAAACCCTTCTTCAGACTGATAGGGGGTGGGGAGAAGAAAGGAAAAAAGGAAAAGGAGGAGGAGGAGCCCGAGGGCTGGGGGAGGGGAGGAGACAACCAGATGGCTGATGAAGGGGAGGGGACAGCCAGGGCTAGCAGAATTGGGAGAATTCAACGTTCAGGCCAGCAGGATGTAGACTGCCCAAGCGGAATATGAGGTGCATTTCCTCCAATTTACGGTGTTGCTCGCTGTGGCCATGGAGGAGACCCAGGACAGAGAGGTCAGATACGGAATGGGAGGGGGAGTTGAAGTGCTGAGCCACCGGGAGTTCAGGTTGGTTATTGCGGACCGACCGGAGGTGTTCGGCGAAACGATCGCCAAGCCTCCGCTTGGTCTCACCGATGTAGATCAGCTGGCATCTAGAGCAGCGAATGCAATAGATGAGGTTGGAGGAGATGCAGGTGAACCTCTGTCGCACCTGGAACGACTGCTTGGGTCCTGGAATGGAGTGGAGGGGGGAAGTGAAGGGACAAGTGTTGCATCTCTTGCGGTTGCAAGGGAAAGTACCAGGGGAGGGGGTGGTATGGGAGGGAAGGGAAGAATTGACAAGGGAGTTACGGAGGGAGCGGTCTTTGCGGAAGGCAGACATAGGGGGAGATGGGAAGATGTGGCGAGTGGTGGGGTCACGTTGGAGGTGGCGAAACTGACGGAGGATGACTTGTTGTATGTGACGGCTGGTGGGGTGAAAGGTGAGGACTAGGGGGACTCTGCCTTTGTTGTGAGTGGGGGGATGGGGAGAGAGAGCAGTGTTGCGGGGTATGGCAGAGACCCTGGTGCGAGCCTCATCTATGGTGGAGGAGGGGAACCCCCGTTCCCTGAAGAATGAGGACATTTCAGATGCCCTGGTGTGGAACGCCTCATCCTGGGAGCAGATGCGGCGTAGACGGAGGAATTGGGAGTGGGGGATGGAGTCCTTACAGGAAGCAGGGTGGGAAGAAGTGTAGTCCAGATAGCCATGGGAGTCGGTAGGTTTGTAGTGGATGTCGGTAAGGAGTCTATCACCTGCGATGGAGATAGTGAGGTCAAGGAATGGTAGGGAAGTGTCGGAAATGGTCCAGGTGTATTTGAGTGGCTTTGAAGCTAGTTGGGGGAGGGACGGGGAGAGGTGTTTCAAGGGTTACTTGAAGTTAGAGAAATCGAAAGTCAGCTGTCAATGTATGCTGCCCAAGTACAATATGAGGTGCTGTTCCTTAAATTTGCGTTTGGCCTCAGTCTGATAAAGGAGGAGGCCCAGGACAGAAAGGTCAGTGTGGGAATGGGAAGAGGAATAAAGGGCCTGTCCCACTTACCCGACTTTTTCGGCGACTGCCGGCTTACCCGTCATAGGTCGTTGCAGGTTGCTGAAAATGTTCAACATGTTGAAAATCCAGCGGCGACCAGAACAAGGTACAACTCTTTGGGCGACTACTTATGACCGTACAGGCTTCACCCCGTGACATGTCGCCAGGGTGTCGCCTGTATGGTCGTGAGTCGTCTCCTAGTCACCCAAAGAGTCGTAGCGTCTTTCTGGTCGCTGCTGAATTTTCACCATGTTGAAAGTTTTTCGCAGACCTATGACGGGTGCTGGCAGTCGCCGAAAAAGTCACGTAAGTGGGACAGGCCCTTTAAAGTGTTGAAGTTTCAAAGTAAATCTCTGTGAATCACTTAGAGGAAGAAGAATTTACATTTGATTTTTCTCAGCCTTGCTGAGCAAAGCCACATTTAATTCTCATCATGTAGTAATGACTTTTTCAACCCTGCTGTAGTCAGAAAATATGTAACGGTTCCTCCCTCCCTAGCTCGGAATAGCCACCAGAGATTTAAATTTAAGTTAATTGTAGGGGTGAAAGTATGAGGTAAACATTCTTAAAGTGCCAGATGTCTTTGGAGACAGAAGGAACTGTAATTGCTGGAATCCTGAATGGGGTTGAGAGAGAAAAATAGATCAGCCATGATTGAATGGCAGAACAGACTTGATGGGCTGAATGGCCTAATTCTGTTTCTGTGTCACCTGCAGATTCAGGGAGAGTTTCTTCCCAGCTGTTATCGTGCAACTGAATCATCCGACCACAACCAGATAGCAGTCCATAACTACTATCTACCTCATTGGTGACCCTCGGAAAATCCTTGATGGGACTTTTGCAGGCTTTACCTTGCACTCAATGTTATTCCCTTATCATGTATCTGTATACTGTAAATGGCTCGATTGTAATCATCCATTGTCTTTCCGCAGACTGGATACACGCAACAAAAGCTTTACCTCGGTACACGGGACAATAAACTAAACTGACTGACGGATAAACTTATGAATTTGAGCGAAATGCAAAATGCTGGCAGAAGTTAGCAAGGGAGGCAGCACCTGTGGAGAGATTCGCCAGATGACGTTTTAGGTCAGGACCCTTCTTCAGACCAACGTCTTTCCTTCCTTCTGTTACATTCTGAACCATAACAGGAAAACCTGGCAGACCTGGTAGGTCGATGCCAACAACATCAGAACCTGCTCCGTTTTGCTTGGGGAGATGTTTATATTCAAGGATCCAAGTCCACTTCTCTCCAATCACTCGCTGGGTGACTTTCTCTTTAGACTTAGACTTAGATACAGCATGGAAACAGGCCCTTCGGCCCACTGAGTCTGCAACGACCAGCGATCACTCCGTACATTAGCACCACCCTGCACTTTAGGGACAAGTTACAATTTTACCGAAACCAATTAACCTACAAACCTGCACTTCTTTGGGATGTGGGAGGAAACTGGAGCACCTGGAGAAAACCCACGCGGTCACAGGGAGAAGGTACAAACTCCATACAGGCAGCACCCACAGTCAGGATTGAACCCGGGTCTCTGCCGATGTAAGGCAGCAACTCTACTGCTGTGCCACTCTAATTCTTCAATGTTAAGAAAATTTGAATGTGATCAGTTGGGTTAATTCTCTTCTGCTAAACTGGTTCCCAAATTAATCTTCTTTCCTCTGAGCTCTCGTAATAAAATAAGAATAAGAGGCCCCTTGAAATTGCTTGTGCCACCAACGTTTTTAATTTGAACATTTGCGGTGAACTTTCTTATAGATTTTTGCTGCGTTCAATTGATCTCTTGTAAACAAATACCACGTGGATATCTGAAAACTTAAATACTGTACATCCATTCATACTAAAAGATCAAATCCATCTGGGACATTCACCTTGGGTATTCACTCCAGAAGGAAAAGAGCTTTATGGGTTCACAAAAGATCACATTGTAGGAAAGATGTTGTCAAGCTGGAAAGGATGCAGAGAAGTTTTGCGAGGATGTTGCCAGGACTCGAGGGCCTGAGCTATAGGGAGAGGTTGAGCAGCCTAGGACTTTATTCCTTGGAGCGCGGGAGAATGAGGGGTGATCTAATAGAGATGTATAAATTCATGAGAGGAATAGATCGGTTAAACACACAGAATCTTTGCGTTTCAGGGGAATCGAGAACTAGAGGATATAGGTTTGAGGTGAGAGAGGAAAGATTTCATAGGAACCTGAGAGGTAGCTTTTTTTACACAGAGGGTGGTGGATGTATGGAATGAGCTGCCAGAGGAGGTAGGTGAGGCAGGTATTATTGCAATGTTTAAGAAGCATTTAGGTACAGGGCAGGTTTACAGGGATATGGGCCAAACGCAGGCAGGTGGGACTATGTAGATGGGACATGTTGAGGTCAGAGTGGGCAAGTTAGGCCCAAGGGCCTGCTTCCATGTTTACTATGACTATGAAAAATAAGGCATTACATAGAACATAAAGCGGTACAGTAGAGAAAAAAGTCCTTTGGCTCATAATATTCGTGCCGAATTGAATTGAATTAGACTTTATTAATCCCCTTATTCAGGGGAAATTCAGATGTCCTTGCAGCACACTAATAAAATACAACATAGTATTAAAAAGAAGTTCAACACCAAAACATGCCCCCCACAGTGGTTCCCACTGTGGGGGAAGGCACAAAGTCCAGTCCCCATCCTCTTGTCCACCCAGAGTCGGGCCCACTGAGGCCTCCACAGTCGCCGCCACGAACATGAGCCAAGTTAAATTAATCTCCTCTGCCTGCACGTGGTCCACAGCCCTTCATTCCTAGCATGTGCCTACCTACCTAAAAGCCTCTAAAATATCAATATCATATCAACCGTATCAGCGGTGTGTACCAGGCACCCACACATCTTCTTTAAACATTGCCTCTCACCTTAAGGTTATGCTTTCCTTGACATTCTTTGACATTTCCACTCTGGGGAAAAAAGACTCTGACTGTCTACCCCATCTAAGCCTCTCATACTTTTATAACCTTCTATCAGATCTCCCATCCACCTCCAACACTCCAGAAAAAACAACCCAAGTTTGTAGTGTATTGATGTTGTTAAGTGAGTCATTACGCTGCTAACTGGATTTTACAGTAAATTCTGCAACAGAGAGTAAGATAGTCTTGTCTCTAGTGAGTACACACTGGCGCATATGCAACAGGCAGCTGCCAGTAAGAATTTCATTAGAAGTCTTTAAGGATCATTAAGATTCATTAGAAGTCTGTTGTGCTGCTACAAGTAAGAATTTTATTGTTCCGTTTCGGGACATTTGACAATAAAATACTCTTGACTCTTAACTCTTGAGAATCACCGTGTTCGGCCTCACGGGGCCTATTCCTGTGTAGATAAGACACAAAAAGCTGGAGTATAACTCAACGGGTCAGGCAACATCTCTGGAGAAACATTGTGAACATTGGTTCCTGATCATTTGGTCCATGTTAAAGTGGACTTGAGTTGGAATTACTGTGGCAGTAATGCTCACCGCATACTACTGTGTCGGAGCAGCTGACAACAAGGGCAATAATCACCGGTAGGAATAGCTTGCATTCACCTGCAAATCTGGGATCCATGCTCTGAAAGCCCTGATTATATCGCAGAGAGTCATACAGTGTGGAAACAGGCCCTTCGGCCCAATTTGCCCACACTGTCCCATCTGCACTAGTCCCACTTGCCTGCATTTGGCCCATAACCCTCTCAACCTGTCCTATCCATGTATCTGTCTAATTGCTTTTTTAAACGTATCAGAACAACCTATGCTGACTGAAGTGTCTGCAAGGAAGAGTTGAGATTGGTCCTGATAACTTGCAGCTCCTGAGGTTAACAGTGGAAGAATCCCACTGGTCAAATCTGTCCGCGTGATCAATACATCTGTATTGATTTAATACAATGTATTCAATGATCAACACATCTGTAGAAATCCCCATAAACATCTCCAACAGCATGCCCAGTGTCGGCAGCCAAACCTGCCAGGGGCATCTTAGGGCACTGCGCCCTGGCTACTCAATGCCTTTCACTAGGTTTCCCTGCATCTCTCTGGGCATCACCACACCCATTGGTACAATGGATCTACTGGCTCCGTGGGGCAGGACGTGTGCCAAGCCAGCAGCCGGTCTGGGGACCTAGTTGCCAGAGGATGAGTTGCTGTTCCTTGTGCAGAGCATCATATCTGAAGGCTTCTGGTGACAGTACATGCGTCAGTCAGAGAGAATCCACCTACCTCTAGCCAAGGCAGCGTTTGGAACTCACTTCACACTGTCTAGTTTAGTTTAGTTTAGTTTAGAGATACAGCGTGGAAACAGTCCCACCGAGTCCACGCCGATAGGCGACCACCCCACACACTAACACTATCCTACACACACTAGGGACAATTTACAATTTACGGAAGCCAATTAACCTACACACCTGTACGTCTTTGGACTGAGAGGAAACCGCAGCGCCCGGAGAAAACCCAAGCGATCCCAGGGAGAACGTACAAACTCCGTACAGACAACACCCGGATTGAACCCGGGTCTCTGGCGCCCTAATGCAGCAACTTTACTGCTGCGCCACCGTGCCGCCCACTGCGCTCAAATAAAGATAGCATCTCCAGTCATGCAGCACCTGGCTTCAGCAGTCCTCTGGAGGTTAGGAACATCAGAAATCGAAGCAGGTCCAGGCCATTCAGTTCCTCTCCCTGCTCCACCATTCAATAAGATCGAGGATGATCTGTCACCTCAGCGTGAACTTTGCTGCACTAACTCCATATCCTTTTAATATCCAAGCAACTACTACTTGTGGAATATGTGCAGCAATTGCGCCTCTGTACCCCTTTGACCACAGAATTAAAAAGATTTCTTAACCTCTGGAGAAGAAATTTCCTACCCCTTATTCTGAGTCTGTGACCCAGTTAACAGACATGCTGGTCAGGGAGAGCGTGATCTACCCTGTCAAGCTCATTTACGATTTTTTAAAATATTTTTCAATTAGATCATCTTTCATTCTTCTAAACTCAAGAAAGCACAGGCTTAGGCTGCTTAATCCCTCCTCATATGAAAACACAATCATCTCAGGACTACCTGCTGAGCAAAACCAGCCATCTCAGGGAAAACCCACTGAGCTACTCCAGCAATTTGCTTTTTGCTCAAGGTTCCTGCATCTGCAGCCTCTTGTGTCTCCATCTCAGGGATAAGCCTGATGAATGAAAGATTGCTCATAAGTGATAGGAGTAGAATTTGGCTACTTGGCCCATCAAGTCCCCTCTGCCATTCAATCATGGCTGATCTATCTTTCCCTCTCACCCCCATTCTTCTGCCTTTTCTCCATAACCTCTGACATCCAATCGAATCAAGAATCTGTCAATCTCCACCTTATCCATTGACATCTTCTCCACAGCCTTCAGTGGCAAAGAATCCCACAGATTCACCACCCTCTGACTAAAGAAATTCCTCCTCATCTCCTTTCTAAAGGTACGTCCTTTTATTCTGAGGCTATGGGCTCTGGTCCTAGGCACTCCCACTAGTGGAAACATCCTCCCCACATCCACTCTATCCAGGCCTTTCACTATTCGGTAGGTTCACTGAGGACCTCCTTCATCCTTCAAAACTCCAACGAATACAGGCCCAGTGCCGTCAAATGTTCAGCATATGTTAACCCAGTCATTCCAGAGATCATTCCTCGTAAACCTCCTCTGGACCTTCCAATACCAGCACACCCTTCCTCATGTATGGGGCCCAAAACTGCTCACCGTACTCCAAATGCAGCCTGACCAGTGCCTTATAAAACCTCAGCATTACATCCCTGTTTCTATAGTCTAGTCCTTTTGAAATAAAATGCCAGCATAGTATTTGCCTTTCTGGGGTGAGAGATTGCAACCTTCACGTGATCCACTCTGTTTTCACACGCAATCAACCCGACGTGCACAAATAAGATCAAATAGAACAAGCTGACCTACAACTTTAGGCTCTGCACGCCATATGCAACAAGAAGATTTGCCTTTCTTACTACCGATTCGCTTTGTAAATTAGCTTTTTGAGAATCCTGCACCAGCCACTCACAAGTCCCTTTGCATCCCTGATTTTCTGAATGAATTAATTTGCAGAACTATATACTACAAGGAACCCAGGAGAGAAACAAATGTCCACAGCAGCATTAAAATGAAAGTGTGAATGTTTTACTTTGAATCCGAGTTGTTGAGGGTGGGAGACTGGGACTCGTGCATTGTTGGGTGATTAAGAGGTTGTGTTTCTCTACAATTAGCAGTGGAGAGGATGGACAGATCAGGCAAACCATGGCATGAGTGAGTGGCAGAGTAACCAGGGTAACCAAACACAAGGCTCCATGATGAAACCAGCAGGAGAACATCTAACAAGAGTTAGCCATCACCGCCCTGGCTGGACATGAGTACTTCTTCCGTTTTTTGGGCATTTTACTTTATTGTCACGTGTACCGAGGTACAGTGAAAAGCTTTTGATGCGTGCGATCCAGTCAGCGGAAAGACAATACATGTTTACAATCGAGCCATTTACAGTGTATAGAAACATGATAAGGGAATAGCGTTTAGTGCAAGGTAAAGCCAGCAAAGCCCTGATCAAGGATAGTCTGAGGGTTGTCAATGAGGTAGATATTAGTTCAGGACGGGTGCCATAGGTTATAGGAAGAAGGCAGGAGAATGGGGTTAGGAGGGAGAGATAGATCAGCCGTGATTGAATGGCGGAGTAGACTTGATGGGCTGAATGGCCTTAATCCTGCTCCTATCGCTTATGCTCTCTGGTTGTGGTAGGATGATTCAGTTGCCTGATAGCAGCTGGGAAGAAACTGTTCCTGAATCCGGAGGTGTGCGTTCAGGAGGACTGCACCTACCACAGCATTAGGAGGAAGAGTGGGGGCAGGCGGGCGGGTTGTTCCTTGATTGAGGCTAATCCTCATGTGGTCTCGCTGATTTGGAAAGAAAAGTCAGATGGAATATTTTCAAGCAATGCTGAATACTTCTTAAAACGCATTTCTGCCACACTCAGGTAATTCTACCTTGCTGAATAAAAGGCACTAGTTAGTTGCCTTGGAGCAACATGACTCGAGATTACCATCAGGGACCTAACATCCTGCTTGGATGATAATCAAAGGTGACTTAATGGTGAAAACGAGACACTCGCGAACAGATGGATTTCATATATTTTGTTCATAAAAATCAACCATCACATGGTTTTAATTGCATGTTTTATACATGACTTAGTGTTTCTTGAAAACAAGTATTTATGTACCAACGTGCATTTACAGATAAGCTGAACCAGTGATCTATGTCGTGACCTTTAAGAGTTATTTAAGGGCTGTATCTGCTTTTGTATTTGGGCATAACTTGCATCATTCAAAATTAAAGAACTATGTTAAGTTCACCGATTAAACGAGTTTGATTTTGCGGCGCGGAGGAGAAGAGACAACGAGCCCACAGATGCTGGCTTTAACCCCAGCAGACTTCAATCAGGTCACGATGCCCACTCAAGAGAGATTTCTCGGGGCTGCACTTTCAGATCAGACTTTCATCTTGGAACAGAGTCCTTAATAAAACAGGCTAGTCACCCGAGCTAGTCGTTTACGGAGCACACGCAGAATTCAGCGGGTGGTTGAATATCTGCCTTGTAGGTGTTTTATCAAACATTGTAAACCAGATCGACACAAGCGCCTGCTCCGTTATCAGGCTGGTCTGTCGCAGTCAAATCTTCACCGCAAATGCTCGCCTCTTGCAGCCTCCTGTTAATTGTGTTTGTGTGCGATGTTGAGCAATTCTGATAAGAGGTGCCATAAAATAAAAGGCTGCCTGAAAGGCTTTCCGGAGATATTGTGAGAAAAAAAACACCTTATCGTCGCGAGTAAACTGAGATTAAATCCTGTCTCAGCCTTGCCCGGCACTTGGAGAAAGGGATTCTCGACTTTTCTGCCGTGCTGCTGATTCTGTGCAATCGGGGGGGGGGGGGGGGGGGGGGCTGAGCAATGCTTTGCTCTGTCAGTTGAAATAGAAATTCCACCATCCCGTCTTTAAAGTTCCCCTTTCCTTCTTTAAAAAAAAAAGTACTCACCAAGTAACATTCTCCCACAAGATGAAGTTGTTTTGGAGGGGGCAGCTGTGAGTTCAAATGTTGGGAAGTCAGCCAAAACAAAGACCTCCTTGAGCGGAATATATCTCCCAGGCAACTTAAGTCCGACTGCTACAGTTACACCTTAAAACTCGGCGCTGCGATCGATGCCTTCGGGGCAGCTGGGTGTCTGTCTTCTGCTGTTACTGGTTTCATTTAACCCGATCACAGGGGGGTGGGGTGGGTGGAAAGATGGGAATCAATAGCCTTCTGGCCTTTCCCCCTCCACCCACCCCCACCAAAGGTCCCGCACACAAAAGAGTGGGGGGGGGAAATCAGCATGAGAATCAGAGGGGAGGAAAGGCGAGTGAGCGAAGTTCAAATCTCTATGTCCGTGGGGGTAACACAGGCTCGCACTCTGTCCCCACCGCTGGCTCAGGGCAAACCGCAGAGCAGCCCAAAGGCGCACAATCCAATGCTCAAGTACGAAGGTAGTTCCACTGCATCAATCACATCCCGTGAATCCCTCTCTCTCTCTCCCTCTCTGCATTAACATGCAAGGCAGCACCGCCAAAAACACCAGGAACTTAAATGGAGTTAATTCACCGTTGCTGCCGCGGTCCACGCACGGCAGAGCGGCAGAGGATGCCTGCCTGCCTGCCTGACAGGAGAAGGAGGCTGTGAGACGCACTCGAGCTGCTCAATTTATTTTCCTTTTGCACAAGAATCGGAACATTCCTCCGAAATGAAAGGACTTCTCTGTGCGACGCTCAGTGTACATACTTGCTGGCTTACCAGTCCTGGATGTGGGACTGCCTTGCTGATTTTAGCACCGAGGTGTAAACTGACATTGCCTCATTGTGTGCTCTGTAATAGAGTTTGCATTTTAACTTGTGAGCCCGTGTCTGAAGTTTCCTTCACGTTGCAATTAGTATTTGTTCGATTCACTGCCCTGTTACCCTCTAATTTTCAAGAGAGTCAAGCGTGTAGGAAGGAACTGCAGATGCTGGTTGACACCTCAAATAGACACAGAATGCAGGAGTAACTCAGCGGGACAGGCAGCTTCTCTGGAGAGAAGGGATGGGTGACGTTTCGGGTCCGAGACCCTTCTTCAAGTGCGTTTTATTGTCATATGTCCCAGATAGAACAATGACATTCTTACTTGCAGCAGCACAGTAGAATATGTAAACATACAGCACTCTGTAAGCAATATAATAAACGGGAGGAAAAACAAGTTCAGTGTGTATATTTATTTTCTCATTTAGTCTTTGCTGTCCAGGTGTTATTTTAATAACACAAACAGCAGAGGCGCCACAAACATAGGTCTGTCTGTATCCTCTCCAACCTCCCATTTGAGGCGGGCACCGGGCACAACACAAGTTCTCTGTGCCTCTAGCGACCGGGATAGCTACACCGCGATCCCAAGATTAACGAGGTGGCGGTGCGGAGAAGCTCTACGACCCACACAAGTCAGTTTGATGTTTAGTCAACAAGTCACAAGTCAGTTTAAGAAAGAACTGCAGATGCTGGAGAAATGGAAGGTAGACAAAAATGCTGGAGAAACTCAGCGGGTGAAGCGGCATCTATGGAGCGAAGGGTCTCGACCCGAAACATCGCCTATTTCCTTCGCTCCATAGATGCTGCCTCACCCGCTGAGTTTCTCCAGCATTTTTGTCTACCTTCAAGTCAGTTTGATGGTCGGTCAGCAAACAAAGCCAATTTACCGTGAAGGCAGGAGTACATTCCCAGAGCTTGGGAAAGGGAGACTGCAGCAACCTCTCCCATTAAAACTAAAGGAGACTGCTACAGGAAGGTACAGTCACTGAGTGGAGGATAGTTAAAGTTACATGTGCGTGCGAAATCAGTCTGTCACTTACTGCAATAGATAGAGACAAACTGCTGGAGTAACTCAGCGGGCCAGCTGAACCATCAGATTCAAAAACAGCTTCTTCCCCACATCTCCTGAACACTACACAACACTAACCTCAACTCTGAATATCTTTGTGTAGGAAGGAACTGCAGATGCTGGTTTAAACCGAAGATAGACACAAAAAGCTGGAGTAACTCAGCGGGTCAGGCAGCATCTCTGGAGAGAAGGAAAGGTGCCGTTTCGGGTCGAGACCCTTCTTCAGACCGAGAGTCAGGGGAGAGGCAAACTAGAGGTGAGAAAGGGCACAGAACTCACTCACAACACTCAGCTGCTAACTTTGACTGCCAGGGTTGTTAGCGAGTTGTTGCAGTGTGGCCATCATCTCTAGAGGGCACAGCGGGAAGGTCAGAGGGAGAAAGATAAAAGAGGAGATGTGTGGGACAAGATTTACATTTTACACGGAGAGGGGGGTGCCTGGAAACCGCTGCCAGATATGCACCCGGAGAAAACAGACTTGGCCACAGGGAGAACGTGCAAACTCCACACAGACAGCAGCCGAGGTCAGGATCGAACCCCTGGTCCCTGGCCCTGTGAGGCAGCAGCTCTACCAGCTGTGTCAGTGTGCCGCCCTGTGATATGACCTTGCAGGCAGCCAGGTGCTCCATAGTTGATTCAAGTTACAGTGGTCAACAGAGAGAGAGTGAGTGACCCCCATCAGTCTGAAGAAGGGGTTCGGCCCGAAACGTTGCCTATTTCCTTCGCTCCATAGATGCTGCTGCACCCGCTGAGTTTCTCCAGCACTTTTGTGTACCTGGGAGTGAGTGACCTACAGGTGCTGAAGGATGCTACTGAATGTCAAGGTTCCTGCACATGCCAGTTCCTCCCAGACCTTGGAGAATGAGTGCAGGGGTACACATCTAGGGATAGACACAAAATGCTGGAGTAACTCAGCAGGACAGGCGGCATCTCTGGAGAGAAGGAATGGCTGACGTTTTGGGTCATGACCCTTTTTCAGACTTCAGTCAGACTTCATTCATTCATTCTTACTCCAGTATTTTGTGTTTATCTTCAGTTTAAACCAGCATCTGCAGTTCCTTCCTACTCATCTTGGAAGGCGGATGTGAGTGGAAGAGGGATGAAGGGCCGTTGGTTTGGAAGCCCTGCCTGCTCACAATGTTCATACACACAGTGAAAGCTAGCCAACATAGAAGCATAGACAATAGGTGCAGGAGTAGGCCATTCGGCCCTTTGAGCCAGCACCGCCAATCAATATGATCATGGCTGATCATCCAAAATCAGTACCCCATTCCTGCTTTCACCCCATATCCCTCCATTTTGTTAGCCCTTAGAGTTATATCCAACTCTCTCTTGAATACATCCAGTGAATTAGCCTCCACTGCCTTCTGTGGCACAGAATTCCACAGATTCACAACTCTCTGGGTGAAAAAGTATTTCCTCAGCTCAGTCCTAAATACCCCTTATTCTTAAACTGTGACCCCTGGTTCTGAACTCCCCCAACCTGGGGAACATTTTTCCTGCATCTAGCCTGTCCAATCCCTTAATAATTTGATATGTTTCTACAGCATGTAGAACGGGTAACATCTCTGCATTCCAGGACTGCTCCACGGTACTCAGTTGCGGAGTGCGCCAAGGTTGGTGGTGGCTGACTGAATGCTGCACCGAGTAAGGAGCGGGATAGCACGAACAGGAGGGTAAGGGTGAGGAGGGATTTGGGGGAAGGGAGGCAGCAACATGGAAAGCCCCTTTCTGCCTAGATTGACTGAGAAGAATTAATTCATTCATAAAACATACCTGTTCTCCTTCTTCTTTGTCATGAATGGCACCATTTTATTAGAAAGGCTGGAGTCAAGAGTGTTTAATTCTTACAAGTCTGAAGAAGTGTCTCGACCCGAAAAGGCAGGCTCGAAGGGCCAAATGGCCTCCTTCCTCTTGCACCTATTTTCTATGTCACCCATTCCTTCTCTCCAGAGACGCTGCCTGTCCCGCTGAGTTACTCCAGCATTTCGTGTCTATCTTCGATTTAAAACAGCATCTGTAGTTCTTTCCTTCACGTGTTCAATTGTCGTATGTACCGACAATGGAACAATGAAATTCTTACTTGCAGCAGCATAACAGGTCTGGAAATACAATACACATAAATAATATGAGAAGGCAGGAACTGCAGATGCTGGTTTACACCGAAGATGGACACAAAATGCTGGAGTAACTCAGCGGGGCAGGCAGCGTCTCTGGAGAAAAAGTATGGTTGATGTTTTTGGGTCGAGATGCTTCTTCAGTCTGAATAGGCGACCCTAAACGTCACCTATTCCTTTTCTCCAGAGATGCTGCCTGACCCGTTGAGTCACTCCAGCTATTTGTTTCTATCTTACACATAGACCCCCTTGGGATTGTTTACCTTGTTGTGGTGAAGAGGCTTGCGTGACCCCATGATTCAGAGAGTTATGCCCTAGCTTCTGGCGGTAAGATTGAGGATGAGGGTCCAGTCTAAGAATGATCCAACCTTACAAAACCTCAACGGCGGACCAGGCAGACAAAGTTATCTTGAACTCAGTGGCTGTGAAGGCGGATGAAGGCTGCAACAGATCTATCAGCTCCAATCGTCTTGGTTCCCTTGCCATTGGACTTAGTTGATTGATTTGTGAAGGACCGTGTGCTTCTTGGAGCGCCACATCAAGTACACGTTAAACAAACACATGCACAGAACGCATCTTTGTTCTGTGAGCAGCACACAATGTAGTGGCCATTTGGCCTGTTTTGCATGTCATTGATGAAGGCATGTGCCTTTAAATTTTAGACTGCCCGTTATATTGTGGGTGGGTAACCCTTCTACCATGTGAGATCATGCGGGATCATGTGGGCCATGCGGGCCACATGCCAGATCTTGCCAGTGTTACGGAGACACAATGAGTTTTCTAATGTCTAAAGTAATAAGCTGGAGTTCGAAGAAGTTTGTAGTAACGAGTCGGAAGAAATTTGGATGCATCTCACTGTTTTCTATCAACAATAAAGCATTTATTCATCAAAAGACGGTGTTTTGAAGCCATATCTGAGAAGAAGCTCGGAAGGTCTCTGTGAGTGAGCTCACATGCATTTAGAAGACATCCCCTTCAACCATTCTCATCCAAATAGCGGCTAGGGTGCTAATTACCCGAAAGATATGAAAATCTGCCGCTACACACAACTTCTCAAGACTTTCGGCGATCGGGGAAGTGCGACGGGGGCAGGCCACGTGATGGCTGGAAGCTCCTAGTCAAGAACCGGCACGGAAGCGGTGAATACTTGATTCAATCGCTCAACTTTGGACAGAAGCAGGAAAGTAGTTTGGCGGCAGTATTCATGCCTGAGCAGCCCCAAAAGCCAGCATGAAGAAATGTGAGATCGACATTGACAATTGGGAAAACAATGCTGGGGACAGGAAACTCTGGCGAACCATCATCCAAGAAGGAACGCGACCTTCGAAGCCAACAGATGCGCAGAAGTAGCAACAACCCCAATCTGCCATCTGGAACAACCTGTCCTGAATGCCGAAGACCTTTTAAAGCCAGGACTGGACTCATAAGCCACCTGAGAGTCCATAAAACCAACGGTACATAGACCATCATCCTCGATCTCGAGGGATAGTCACGGCGACACATAGATAAAAGATAATACACAAAAAAATGAATAATTCAATAACTAGTGCAAAAAGAAACCATACCAGTGCAACCAAAGAAAATCCATAAAAGTTCATAGTTGAGGCGAGTACTAAATAGTGTTCAAGAGCCTGGTGGTTTATTGGGAGAAAGGTATTTTTTAACCTGGTGGTCAGGGTTTTCAGATTCCAATACTATGTTACCAATGGTGGGAATGAAATGAGCACATTATTACACACATAAAATGGACAGGAAAGTGAACCTTTCCCAGCTGTTGTTTACTTGGACAAGAATTTCCAGTTTCCTCCCACATCTCAGAGACAAGCGGCATTTGCAAACACCGTTTAGCAGCAATCAATTATAAAAATAGAAAATGCTGGGAAAATTCAACTCATGTTCCAATGAAAAGTTCTGGACCAGAAACGTTAGCTGTTTCTCTTTCCACAGATGAGCCGCTGAGTTTTCCCAGCAATTTTTGTTGTTGTTTCAGATTTCCAGCACGTGTGGATTTGCTGTAAAATGCACATTTTCTTAGAGCAGTTCAGTGCAGCACAGGAACAGGCTCTTTGGCCCACCATGTCCATGCCGAACATGATCCAAGACATACTGATCTCCTCTGCCTGATCCACATCCCTCCATATCCATGTGCCCTTAAATGCCACTATCGTATCTGCCTCCACCACCACCACCTCTGGCAGTGCGTTCCAGGCACCTACCATCGTCTGTATAAAAAACTCACCCCACACATCTCCTTTAAAGCTTGCCCCTCTCACCTTTATAGCTATGCCCTCTCGACTTTGATATTTCCACCCTGGGGCAAAGTTCTGATCATCTTCCCTATCTAAGCTATTCATAATTTTATGTATTTCTATCCTCTGATGCTCCAAAGAAAACAATCCAAGTTTGTCCAGGCCTCTCCTGATAGATAATATCTTCTAATCCAGGCAACGGTCTGGCAAACCTCTTCTGCACCCTCTCCAAAGCCTCCACATCCCTACCGTGATCAGGCAACTGGAACTTGAAGCAAGAGGGGACGAATTTCAGGATGTGTTGATGTCAAGTTGTAGCAGCCATACAAAATTTAAATGGGTTAGAGCGTACACAATTCTACATCAGAAGCACAAAATATACTTTGTAATGTTAAGTGATAGAATTCTTCCATGACCTCAAAATACTGCAGCAACCAACTTCCAGTGAATAATGCCAAAAGCTGGAATTTAGCTCTTGCTGTTCACTTCATTCTTACTGAGACTTAAGCAAAACTGCATCGTGGCAAATGCATCGGTTATCATATGATCGACACAAAGCAAGGTATCGTGAAATGCATCAACACTAAATAAGGTAAGAACCTTTGATATAATGTTTGCAATACGATTTACAATTCATTTCAAATTCCAAGTCTTGCATAACCTCCAAACTAAAGCTTGTTCATTCTGGTGTGAAATTAGAAAACTTTTTCTTTGCGGCAGAGTAATGGAATTTTGGGGACTCTCCCAATAACCTTTGGACATTTGGTTAATTTGAAATTTTCCAGAGTGAGAAAATATTTTGATAGGTTTGAGTATCAGGAGATGAGGAGCAAAGGCAAATACAAGCTCTGATCTGATAAACTGTTGAATTGCTCAAGGAGTTAGATGGAATACTCTTGATTATATGTCTAGTACACAATAATACTGTACAAACCCTCTCTCCGGGTGCTGTCTGTATGGAGTTTGTACGTTCTCACTGTGACTCAGTGGGTTTTCTCTGGGTGCTCCGGTTTCCTCCCATGTTAATCCTGGCTAAATTGGACCAGCTAGGACTTCAAAATGGGGTTAAGTTTCAGGGTTGCTGGGAGATTTTGTCAAATTGGAATTACTCTCTGCAGAGCTGGGACAGGCTGCGAAGAGGTGCCAGAGTGTCTGGAGCTTAGATACAATTTGCAAGCAAAGAATGGGAAGCCCTGCAAACCCTGTCAATCTGGTGCAAAATGCATGGAATGGATTGGATGGCTGCAAACCAAACACACACCTTGTAAATAGTTGTAAATCATGTTGCAGAGTCTGACTTTGCCAAGTGTTGATTGGATGAGGTGTTGACCCTTGTCTGGGTTTTCTGTTAATCAGGGTAAATGTTTCCAAGTTGACTTCATCTCAAAGTCTGTTGTGAATACAATGTATTGAACTGTTGTATCATTGGGTTAGGGAAATGCCTGTTATGTATGGGGTTCATCGATATCTGTAATTGGGTTATTGAGAGACCACCCCCATGTGGTTCGGCCCCGATCACGAGGCTCAGCGTCAATCTTCTGGGAGAGCGCTTGGGACCGTGTAAACTTCTGGAGTGCCTCTGTCTGAGCGAGGCCTAGGGGGGGTTGAACAGGCAGGCGCGAGGATCGAACCCGCGGTGGGATAGGTACAGTGTGTGATCTGTGACGCGCTTTTGGTAAAATAAAATGTAGTTGTTTCGAGTGCATGATTCAGTGTTTTTACTGAAACTAGACGGGGGGAAGCTTAGAAACGAGCAATTTTCACCCACATTCCAAAGACGTAGAGGTTTGTAAGTAAATTGGCTTTATAAATTGTATAGGGCCCCTGGGGTGTGTAGGATAGTGCTAGTGTATGGGGCTATCGTTGGTTGGCGTAGACCCGGTGGTCCGAAGGGCCTGTTTCCATGCTGTATCTCCGAAGTCTATAATGCCGGCTTTGTGCCAGAAATTCTGGTGCCATTCTGCTTAAGGAAGAAACTTGGAGATAACGAGGCCTTTATTGCCCCTCTAGACAAGTGGTCTAAGTCTGCATGGTCATCCTGTTGTTCAAGAGCAAACAATCAGAAATAACTATAACTGGGATGGCTGCGGAAAAAGGCTCCGAGACTCAGCAAACACCTGACAAAGATTAATTTTCTTTTACAATTAAAGACACAGTTGGGCGACCACAACTCTTCCCAATATTAAACCTTCGGATGTAAAAGCATCTCAACCACAATAAATGGTGCCCACTGAAATGTCCAGCAGTATATTTCTTGGCACCGACCTACTCTTTGATTCAGCAAATTCTGATGTCATCACATTTTCAAGTTTAAAATATTAATGACTTCTCTAAAGCAGTGAAATGCAATTGTGAACTGCACTACTTGTCCAACCATATTTAATTAATATATTTTGTTCTGTTTTATAATTCTTCCTGCAAAATGAAGAACAATGATTAAATAAATCAAACTTTAGTATAAATGTACTTTCATTTACTCCGTTGATTGTATACACTGATAAGCTTGGAGTTATTTATCTTTAGATATGTAAAAAAAAAAAGGAAAAGATTAGTGAAGACAAATGTAGGTCCCTTACAATCAGAGACAGGTGAATTTATAATGGGAAACAAAGAAATGGCAGAACAGTTAAACAAATACTTTGGTTCTGTCTTCATTAAGGAAGACACAATCAATCTACCAGATAGATTAAGGGACCGAGGATCTAATGGGAGGGAGGAACTGAAGGAAATGGTGTTAGGTAAACTGTTGGGACTGGAGGCAGATAAATCTCCAGGGCCTGATGGTCTGCATCCCAGAGTACTCAGGGAGGTGGCCCTAGAAATCGTGGATGCATTGGTGATCATTTTCCAATGTACTCTCGAATCTGGATCAGTTCCTGTGGACTGGAGGGTAGACAATGTAACCCCACTTTTTAAGAAAGGAGGGAGAGAGTAAATGGGGAATCATACACCAGTTAGCCTTAAATCGGTAGTGGGGAAGATGCTGGAGTCAATTATTAAAGATGTTATAAAGATGTTATAGCAGCGCATTTGGAAAGCAGACAGGATCGGTCAAAGTCAGCATGGATTTATGAAGGGGAAATCATGCTTGACTTATCTTCTGTAATGTTTTGAGGATGTAACAAGTAGAATGGATAAGGGAGAGCCAGTGGATGTGGTGTATCTGAACTTTCAAAAAGCCTTTGACAAGGTCCCACACAAGAGGTTAGTTTGCAAAATTAGAGCACATGGTATTGGGGGTAGGGTACTGACATGGATAGAGAACTGGTTGGCAGACAGGGAAGCAAAGAGTAGGAATTAACGGGTCTTTCAGAATGGCAGGCAGTGATTCGTGGAGTGCCACAAGGCTTGGTGCTTGGACCCCAGTTATTTACAATATACAGTATATTAACAATTTAGAAGAGGGAATTAAATGTAACATCTCTAAGTTTGCGGATGACACAAAGCTGGGTGGCAATGTGAGCTGTGATGAGGCTGCTATGAAGCTGCAGGGTGACTTGGATAGGTTGGGTGAGTGGGCAGATGCATGGCAGATGCAGTATAATGTAGATAAATATGAGTTTATCCACTTTGGTGGCAAGAACAGGAAGGCAGATTATTATCTGAATGGTATCAGATTAGAAAAAGGGGAGGTGCAAAGGACCTGGGTATGCTTGTACATCAGTCACTGAAAATAAGCATGCAGGTAAAGCAGGCAGTGAAGAAAGCTAATGGCATGTTGGCCTTCATTGCGAGAGGATTTGAGTTTAGGAGCAAGGAGGTCCTACTGCAGTTGTACAGGGCCCTGGTGAGACCGCACCTGGAGTATTGTGTGCAATTTTGGTCTCCTAATTTGAGGAAGGACATTATTGCTATTGAGAGAGTGCAGCGTAGGTTCACCAGGTTAATTCCTGGGATGGCAGGACTGACATATGATGAAAGAATGGGTCAATGGACATATTCACTGGAAATTGGAAGGATGAGAGGGCATCTTAGCTAAACATTTAACATTCTTAAAGGATTGGACAGGCTAGATGCAAGAAAAATGTTCCCGTGTTGGGGGAATCCAGAAACAGGGGTCATAGTTTAAGAATAAGGGGTAAGCCATTTAGGACTGATATGAGGAAAAACTTTTTCACCCAGAGAGTTGTGAATCTGTGGAATTCTCTGCCACAAAGGCAGTGGAGGCCAATTCACTGGATGTTTTCAAGAGAGATTAGGGCTAAAGGAATCAAGGGAAATGGAGGAAAAAGCAGAAATGGGGTACTGATTTTGGATGATCAGCCATGATCATATTGAATGGCGGTGCTGGCTCGAAGGGCTGAATGGCCTACTCCTGCACCTATTTTTCTATGTTGCTTTGTTATGGAATGAGGTTAAAGAGGCATAGAGATATACTATACAGAAACAGGCCCGTCAGCCCAACTTGCCCACACTGACCAACATGCCCCATCTATATACACTAGTCCCACCTGCCTGCATTTGGCCCAAATCCCACTAAACCTATCCTATCCTTGTACCTGTTGAATTTTTTCTGATACTCCCTGCCTCAACTATCTCTTCCAGCAGCTTGTTCCATAAACCTACCACCATTTGTGTAAACAATTTGAACCGCAGGTTCCGATTAAATCTCCCCCCCCTTACCTTAAATCGATGTCCTCTGGTTCTCGATTCCCCAACTCTGGGTTTGTACGTTCTCCCCGTGACCGCGTGCGTTTCCTCCGGGTGCTCCGGTTTCCTCCCACATCCCAAAGACACGTGAGGTAGCAGGTTACTCGGCTAATCGGTTAATGTAAATTGCTCCCCAAGTGTGAAAGGAATGGATGCAAAAGTGGGATAACATAGAACTAATGTGAACAGGTGATCACTGGTCTGCATTGACTCGGTGGGCCAAAGGGCCTCGTGCTGAACCACTTCAGTAAACACCTCACAAGCAGCAGGTATGAGAGTTGAATACCCTATGCCTTCTCCCGCTGGTCTACCCATGACAAGCCGTCAGCCACAGGCCTGTTGATGAAGGTACACCATGCCTTAGTGGAAAGTCAAGAATGACTTCACGTTAAACGGTGGCAGCCGTTCTACTCCAAGTGCTTCCCTGACTTCCTCAGGATCACACTGGATGTTGTTGTGTAAGCTGTCAACACATTGCGTCTGCGTTCTCAATAATTGCATATCTACATCTGCAGAAGTTGTGGGGGCAGACTTGAGAATTAATTTACAATATTCTGAACTTTTTCATCTGTCTCAGAGACAACTTGGAAAGAAACATAATGAGGGAATCAGATGTAAATCCGGGGATATCTGCCTATGTCTGTGCGACGGCAGTTGTAGCATTTAGCTGCGTGCTACGGAGTAAAACCCACACCTGGAAGTGAGCGGAATTACTGCATCTTGACATTCAGCAGCTTCCAGGACTCCTGGAGATCCAACTGTGACACAAAATCATTACTTGGCTGCTTAGCTGTAGGAGTGGAAATTCAACAGGGGCACAATGTAGATCAATAATGTGGTCAGTTGTATAAACTCTGCAAATAACCAAAGAGACCCCGGAGCACCAAATGGCTTCAAAACGCAGCTGTTTACTGCCAGTTATTGAGGCACTTCAGGTGCTAACAGTGCGGAAAGGTGCCGCAGCTAATCGAGCTGCTGCCTCAGTGACTTGGGTTCTGACCTGTCCTCCAAGCCTCTGATGTTTCCTCCCACATCCCAATGTGCAGGATGTTAGGTTAATTGGCCAGTGTAAATTACCCCTAGTGTGCAGCCTAGTGTAAAAGCTGGAGGAGTTGACAAGAATGTAGGGCGGATAGGTTACAGCGGGGGAATAGTATCACTCCATGAGCTGGCACACACAAGACAGGTCTCTTTTCATATCGTAAGGAAATACAGAATGGGGACTACAGGCATTGTTGCAATTCAGAGACCCCCTGCACACACACACAGTGTAAGTCAGACTGGAAGAAGGGTCCCGACCAGAAACGTCACCCAGTCTTTTTCTCCGGAGATGCTGCCTGATCCGCTGAGTTACTCCAGGAAGCCTATGTTGGAAGGATATTTGAGTGCATGGCACCAATGCCCATTAGATGGATGCCCATCAGAGTGGGCAGATTGCAAAGCCTAGCAGGGAGACGATATTCACCACGGCCACAATAAAACTCAGTTCTCCGGCTCTCTCCAAGTGTTAATGACATTACTGATGGCAAGAGCTAGCTGTGTCTTCCATGACACCATTGACTACATAACTGCGTAGCACTTAGGGATGTGTAAGGTTTACAGAAATGCAATTCTTTTGTTTTAATCCAACCACACTATAAGGTGTGAAGAAGCACTCAACACCAAGCAAGACTCTCCATCAGCAGCATTTTACAGATTACCAACCCCCCTGTATGTCAGTTGCGGCTTCATTTCTGAAGATAGACACAACGTGCTGGAGTAACTCAACGGGTCAGGTAGCATGTCTGGAGAAAAAGAATGGGTGACTGTACGGGTCGGAACCCTTCTTCAGACTGGGTAACGTTTTGGGTCAGAATCCATCTTCAGACAATTCAGAGCAATTCAGACAACCTCACCCATCCTTTTTCTCCACAGATGCTGCCAGACTCACAGAATTGCTCCAGCACTCTGTGTCCACCTTTGGTGTAAACCAGCATCTGCAGTTCCTACCTTCATGCTGATTAATTTCTATTGCCTGTTGCTTTGAATCAACTGCTGAGTGCCGTTGCAAGATATCTTTAAACTTGTGGAGGACCACTGTGAGGGGTCTGTGAGGGGCTGAGGGAGATGGTCTTACTGAAAGGGTTGTGCCATAACTGGCTTCACCCAGACATGGGGACGTTTCTGGAGACCCGGGTTCGATCCCGACTACGGGTGCTGTCTGTACGGAGTTTGTACGTTCTCCCCCTGACCACATTTTCTCCGTGATCTTCAGTTTCCTCCCACACTCCAAAGACGTACAGGTTTGTAGGCTAATTGGCTTGGTGTTTGTGTAAATTGTCCCTAGTTTGTGTAGGATAGTGTTAGTGTGCGGGGATCGCTGGTCAGCGCGGACTCGGTGGGCCGAAGGCCCTGTTTCCGCGCTGTATCACTAAAGTGAACCAAACGAAAAGTACAAGAGGTAGAGCAAAGGGGAAGGTGCTGTGCAGATTATTGCTCTCAGCGTTGTGGCGCATTAGTTCTATAGGCAAAGTTCGCTGATTGCAATGGGGTAGAGGTGAATCGGACAGTGCGCTAGCTTATGGAAGAACCTGATGACAGAGCGGAAGAAGCTGTTCCCGAGTCTGGTGGAGAGGGTTCAAGCATCCGCATCATCGGCCTGACAGGAGCGGGGAGAAGACAGGGTGACCGGGGTGGGACAAATCTTTGATTATGTTGGCTGCTTTTCTGAGGTACCGTGATGTGCAGGTAGAGTCAATGGTGGGGGGTCTGGTCTGTGCGATGGACTGGGCCACATCCACAACTCACTGCAATTCCCTGCAGTCTTGGGCAGATCTGTTGTAGATAAATCAAGCTGTATATATTCTGCTATCTCCTGACACCGACCTCAGGTGCGTTGTTGAATAAACTCGCTGAGGAATTTATCCCCAGTCAGTGAATCAGTCAGAGGGATTAATTTCGCTGGGAGATTACATGTACTGAAAACCACAAACAGAGGGATAAGTGCTACTGGGTAAGGCAGGGGTGTGTGTTCATTCTAAGAGTTATCAGTGGGTTACAGTAAGAACAGAAACTGCAACCAATTTCATGGTAGGATTTGAACTCGAGCCTTTGGACTAGTGGTACAGAACGCCACATAATGTAGGAGCAACCATGAGACCACTGTACCAAATATACCACTGTGCCCATTTAGTCATGAATATTTAATGCCTTATGGATCCAAGCACGGTGATGATTAGAAACCATTCAGCCAGAATTGGGCTAGAAAAATAATAACAAGTTGCACGTATATAGTGACTTTAAATGAGCAAAAAAGGTACTTTTGTGCTGCATATCGAGACACAGAAGGAGGTTCGGTCAAATTAAAAAATACTTGGTCTAAGAGAAAGGTTTTAAGTAGCATCGCAGAGGAGAAACGAGAGGTGAAGAGGCAGTGAGGCTTAGGGAGACTTTAGAGATACAGCGAGGAAGCAGGCCCTTCGGCCCACCGAGTCCATGACGACCAACGATCACCCCGTACACTAGCACCATCCTACACAATAGGGACAAAAACACATGCGGTCACAGGGAGAACATACAAACTCCGTAGAGACAGCAGCCATGGTCAGGATCGAACCTGGGTCTTTGGCGCTGTGGGGCAGCAACTCTACCGCTGCTCCACTGTGTCGCCCTTATTTTTTAATAAAGTTCAGGCTGAGGTACAGTACTTGAAGGCACTTGAAGATCAAGAAATGTGTAATGAGGAACCAATGGTATGGATATAAACCATGGATATGCCCTCGGAGGAACCTCGACTGGCCTTGAGAAAATTCTGGTCTGCAGATCGAAGGGTGACAAGCAGATTTTCTAGTGACTTCAATGCCATGGCACAATTCCCTCCAAGCCTTGATTAGCAAGAAGGGAGCAGGGACAGCTAACTCTGATGGAATCTACCTCCTGATAAAACGCTTGGAGCATGCATCTGTCACAACCAAGCCCTTGTTTTATCAGAGAGACCTCAAGTGGTGTCATTGCAACGATCCAGGAACTGGCACCAGGTATATCATTGCCCGAAAAGGAGACTGGAAGGATGTCTACATCAGCTGAACCAATGTAACTACTGATGATTGTTGGACTGACCCCAACCTGAACTGTTCCATTAAATGTATTAGCCTGGGTCAAAAACAAACTGCAATCTAACCTCTGCTCCAAGAAAACCAGTGTTGAAGAACTTAGTGTGTAGGAAGGAACTGCAGATGCTGGTTTACCGAAGATACTGGAGAAAAAAATCAGTGGGTCAGGCAGCATCTCTGGAGAAAAGGAATAGGTGACATTTCGGGTCGAGACCCTTCATGAAGATCCGAAACGTCACCTATCCATGTTCTCCAGCGATGCTGCCTGACCCACTGAGTTACTAGAGCATTTTGTATCTATCTTTAAAGAACGTAGCTCTCCAGCATTAGGGCAGTTCACAAGTCACGTGAGAACCCTGGCCAACAGGACTGTCCACTGTGCCTCACTGTCCTGAAGTTGATTATAGTTGGCATCAATAGAGAGGGCTTGGGATCTGGACCAGAAGATATCAGGTTGGATTGCTGAGAACAACCAGGAGATCCAGCACTAATTCTCCACACACTGGAGGCGATCTCACTGAAACATCCAAAATCTTTACAAACCTCGACAGGGTAGATTTGGAGTTAACATATCCATGAATGTAATGTTTAAAACTAGGGGTCTCCGTCTCAAAATAAGAGGTGAGACATTTCAGATAAAAATGAAAAGAAATTTCTTCATTAAAATTGAATTAAATTTGAATTTCTTCATTAAATTCATTAAAATTCTCTAAGACACAAAATTCTAGAGTAACTCAACGGGTCAGGCACCACCACCTTAGTGGAAAACGAATGGGCGATGATTCGGGTCGAGACCCTTCTTCGGAAGAAATTCTCTTAAAATACTCTTTCCAAGAGGGCATACATTCAAGAAATCAATAGATTTGAAAATGTAATCAAAGCAGGGGATTTGGGTTAGGGCTGGAGCCTGTAGTTTAGTACAGAGACAATGGCCCTTCAATGTTATTTTGGTATTGTCTAAAGCTGTCATCACTAGGGTAGCAACGATGACCACAGGAGGTACTGCAAAGAACCATTAGACAGTTCAGAAGACTCATGCATCATACAGTGACATCACTTACACTCGGTAATAGGATACATAAATCACTGTGGTTTCAATTTGTGTTGACCAAATTGGAGAGAGAAATAATTACACCTTTAGAAAATGAGTGCTTTAAGTTATTGATTTACACTTTCTAATCTGAAATTCAGAGCCTTAAACTAAACTGTGATCACCGACGAGAAATACAAATTAATATGCCCACTGTGGGGTGAGACAGACTAATGTCATTGTATAATTTGTTCACATTTGCAGCTTGAGGTTACATAATGTTTTTATAACATGCAACCTTTCCGACCGCAGAGTATGGAGTGGAGTGCGTGATATAAATCAGGTCATGCCATGGAGAAGTGTAGAGATTTCCAACATATGTCTCACCTGCTTCCATATTACTGGGGGATGAATATTTCAGCTGATAACAACTGTGGAACACTCTCAAAGATCAATGTGGAATATTTTTTAAGGGATGAAAAAACTCGATGCCAGCAATAAATATCAACCAGGCATTTTTGTTCATTTTGCCTGTGGAATGACACTTGCTCAAAATGTTCTCTGGCCACAGACCCATCACATTTGACCATGAGGTTGACAGGTTATTGGTCAGGGAATGTTGTAAATGGCTGGAGAATGAAAAGTGAAAATGCGGACGGAAGATCCAAATGACAAAATTGTCATTACGTGAAAGAAAGATTATGTCACTAAAATAATTATAGCAACTCCCAAACTCATCCATGACTGACAAGTTCATGTTATAGGAGCAGGATTAGGCCATTCGGCCCATCGAGCCACTCCACCATTCAATCATGGCTAATCTCTGCCTCCTAATCCCAATCTCCTTTCTTCTCCCCATAACCCGTGACACCTGTTCTAATCAAGAATTTGTCTATCTCTGCCTTAAAAATATCCACTGACTTGGCCTCCACAGCCCTCTGTGGCAATGAGTTCCACAGATTAACTACCCTCTGACTAAAGAAGTTCCTCCTCACATCCTTTCTAAAATAGTGCCCTTTAATTCTGAGGCTATGACCTCTGGCCCTAGACTCTCCCCCAGTGGAAACATCCCTTCCACATCCACTCTATCTATGCCTTTCATTATTCTGTAAGTTTCAATGAGGTCCCCCCTCAACCTTCTAAACTCCAGCGAGTACAGGCTCAGTGCTGTCATCATATGCTAACCCACTCATTCCTGGAATCATTCTTGTAAACCTCCTCTGGACCCTCTCCAGAGATAGCAAATCCTTCCTCAGATATAAGGTCCAAAATTTGCTGACAGACAGTGGATTTTGGTTCAGAAAACCTTTTGGACTGACAGTCAAGTCATGTCACATCAAGTCAAACGGAGTTTATTGCCATAGTTTGATTCACAATTACATATTGCACAACTACGGTGCGGTGCATGTATAATTAAAATCTTGCTTGCAGCGGCATGACAAGAACATAGACAAACATACAAAAACATGCATTAATAGACAATAGACAATAGGTGCAGGAGTAGGCTATTTGGCCCTTCGAGCCAGCACTGCCATTCACTGTGATCATGGCTGATCATCCACAATCAGTACCCTGTTCCTGCCTTCTCCCCATATCCCCTGACTCCGCTATCTTTAAGAGCTCAATCTAACTCTCTCTTGAAAGCATCCAGAGACTTGGCCTCCACTGCCTTCTGAGGCAGAGAATTCCACAGACTCACAACCCTCTGTGTGAAAAAGTTTTTCCTCATCTCCGTTCTAAATGGCTTACCCCTTATTCTTGAACTGTGGCTCCTGGTTCTGGACTCCCCCAACATTGGGAACATGTTTCCTGCCTTTAGCGTGTCCAAACCCTTAATAATCTTATATGTTTCAATAAGATCTCCTCTCACCCTTCTAAATTCCAGAGTGTACAAGGCCAGCTGCTCCATTCTATCAACATATGACAGTCCCGCCATCCTGGGAATTAACCTCGCTGCACTCCCTCAATAGCAAGAATGTCCTTCCTCAAATTTGGAGACCAAAACTGCACACAATACTCCAGGTGTGTTTTCACTAGGGCCCCGAACAACTGCAGAAGGACCTCTTTGCTCCTATACTCAACTCCTCATTGTACATGAATTACATATAAAATTCTGCAAGGCAGTAAAAAGAAAGGATTATGCAAAAAACCTCCTGCATGATTGGGGATGGGCTTTGCACCAGTGAGTGACAAGAATTTACCCATTCAGGAGAGTTTTAAACAGTGATGTGGCATAAAATCTAGACTTCACTGTGGAAGCTTTGTTATTGCGCAAAGATCCCTCAAGTTCCACATGTTCCCATCAATTGGAGCATTATGCTTCTGCTGGAAGAGATATTTGACCCTTGTGGTTCTGGGAGGGTGCGTGCTGTCTCCAGGTTAGGCACCAAACTCATCAGCCAAAGGAGGATTGGAGATGGTCCCTGTAATCAGGGGCGGTCCGGCAACTGGGAGAAGCTCCTGACCGGGAGGGGAGGGATTTGGGGGAAGTACTTTGGTTCCTCCTGGCCCGTAGTTTAGTTTAGTTTTGTTTAGAGATACAGTGCAGCAACAGGCCCTTCGGCTCACCGAGTCCGTGCTGACCAGCGATCCCAGTGCACTAGCGCTATCCTACACACTCGGGACAATTTACAATTTTTACCAAAGCCAAATTAACATACAAACCTGTACGTCTTTGGAGTGTGGGAGGAAATCCTAGCACCCGGAGAAAACCCATTCGGTTACAGGGAGAACGCCCAAACTCCGTACAGACAGCACCCGTGGTCAGGATCAGTAAGACAGAGACAATTGAGTACATGTTGTCAGCACCAGCCTCTTTCATTGTTCATCGGCTCCAATGCTGTAAACCTCACACACATTATACAGATGGCTTGTTATAACTACAGCTCCCTGGATCACATCAGCATACTTGGAAGCTGGGGACACACTCTGCCATTAACTCTTTACTGCCAGCAACCCCTCAGCTCAAATTTGTTTGGACCTGGGGGATGAGGGAGGGGAGGGTGGTTAATGTAATACTATAGCTATTATGTTTTAAATCTTCTGTGATGTAAAGATAATATTATTTTCTTCAACTCTATCAAGGCAAGGTTTCTTCAATCCATTTTTCAGTCCAATCAGCAATTAGAATTTTTGCCATTGATCAAATGTTTGATCATTGATAATCCTAGCCTAACTCTGATCTCTTTTCATCAGTTATAGGGGCAGAATTAGGCCATTCGGCCCGTCAGTCTCCTCCGCCATTCAATCAAGGCTGATCTATCTTTCCCTTTGAACCCCATTCACCTGTCTTCTCCCCATAACCCCTGACCCCTTACTAATCAAGAATCTGTCAATCTCCACCTTACAAAATTTCCATTGACGGCCTCCACATCCATCTGTGGCAATGAATTCCACAGATCCATCACCCTCTGCCTGAGGAAATTCTTGCTCATCTCCTTTCTCCAGCTACATCCTTTTCTTCTGAGGCTATGTCCTCTGGTCCTGGACTCTCCCACTAGTGGAAACATCCTCTCCACATCCACTCTATCTTTTAGCTTCCCTATTCACAGAACAGTGCCGGGGAAGTTTGCTCTCCCTATCTTACCGAAATCTTCTTCAACCTTCAGCTTTTTCTAAACTCCCCGCGCCCCAGCAGAGATTTCTTTCTGACACCGGTATTGCTTTCATATTTGGGAAGGCTTGTCTAACAACTGCTGAGCCAAGTGGAATATAAAAAAGAAATTGTCATAGACGGAACAAGGAGATTTCCAACAGCATTGGGAAATTAACATATCAGAGAAGTATCACGAGAGAACATTGTGGGCAATGTTGGAATGAAACAAAATCCTTTGTACATTTACCTTTACGCAATTTCACACATGTCAAATAAACCAACGGCTGAAAGACATCCCTAAAGGTAGGGCCCATGATCAGGAATAGTAGTTTATGGAGCCACCTTTGATAGTTCAATCATTTAAATTCCACTGTTTGGAGACAGGGAATGGATGTTATAATACAGGTATATACAGTTTCAGTTTAGCTCAGGGGTTCCCAACCTTTTTCATCCCCATTACCCCAGGCAACTTTTATAGCACATAATAACAATGTTACTTCACTTATTTATGAACAACTAATGATGAACAAACACAGTCAGTCAATGAGAAAAAATATGTACAAATCCAGAATCGACTAATTTACCCTCTGGGTAGGCGAAATTTACCCTCTGGGGTAAATTTACCCCTGGTTGGGAACCCTTGGTTTAGCTTATTATCACGTGTGTCGAGGCACAGTGAGAAACGTTTGTTGGTCACTATCCAGTCAGCAAAATGACAATGCATGGTTACAGTCGAGATGTTTACAGTGCATAAATGCATGATAAGGGAATAATGTTTAGTGCAAGGTAAAGACAGCAAAGTCCGATCAAAGATAGTCCGAGGGTCACCAAAGAGGTAGATAGTAGTTCAGCACTGCTCTCTGGTTGTGGTAGGATGATTCAGTTGCCCGATAACAGCTCACGCAACTGAATCATCCTACCACAACCATACACTCCTTGTTAGGTTGACAGAAAATGCCACAAACACTCAACTACTCAGGTGGCATCTGTGGAGACAGGGAGAGAGTTCATGTTTCAGGTGAAAGACCCTTCAGCAGAAGTCTCTGTTCACACTCAGTGGTTTGTGACTTTGCTTTGGTTCTGATGTAGGGTCCCCAACCTGAGGCATTAATTCTGTTTCTCTTTCCGCAGATGCTGCCTGACCTGCCAACAATGGGCCATTGTGGGCTCCACCCTACCTTGATCATCTGTTGCTGGCCCTGCTTTGTTCTGGCCTTTTCCAACCTCCAGTTCCCTCCCCTCTACTTTCAGCCTGAATAATGGTTCCATCCCGAAACGCCACCCATCCATTTTCTCCAGAGATGCTGCCTGACTTACTTCAGCACTTTGTGTCTGTCTTCTTCAGATGGTGTCCTGGGGTCATCAGAGTAATCTTCTGCATTGACCTGAAAATTCAACTGAATATGGGAATTGGTTTGCTATTCTTGAGTTACCCACTCAACAATACACAGAAAGGTCTGCCTCGATTACATGGTCACAACCCAGTCCTCAGTCTGATGTAAGAGTTCCTCAACAGAGTCATGGGTCAAATTTCGACAAAAATAATCATGCCCATTTCTCTGATTTACAATTTGGGACGGCACGGTGGCACAGCAGTAGAGTTGCTGCCTTACTGTGCCAGAGACCCAGGTTCGATCCTGACTATGGGTACTGTCTATATGTGGTTTGTACATTCTCCCCATGACATTCACCCAGAGAGTCGTGAATCTGGGGAATTCTCTGCCTCAGAAGGCAGTGGAGGCCAATTCTCTGGATGCTTTCAAGAGAGAGTTAGATAGAGCTCTTAAAGATAGCAGAGTCAAGGGATATGGGGAGAAGGCAGGAATGGGGTACTGATTGTGGATGATCAGCCATGATCACAGTGAATGGTGGTGCTGGCTCGATGGGCCGAATAGCCTACTCCTACACCTATTGTCTATTGTCTATTGATTGCGTTAGTTTTCTCTGGATGCTCCAGTTTCCTCTCGCACTCCAAAGACGTACAGGTTTGTCGGCTAATTGGCTTCGGTAAAAATTGTCAATTGTCCCCAGTGTGTAGTTAATGCTAGTGCAAGGAGGGGTCGCTGCTCGGTGCGAACTGGGCCGAAGGGCCTGTTTCCACACTGTATCTCTAACTAAATCATCAGTCTCAAATACATATTAGCAGACATTGGTTCAAAATGTGGTCTCCTTTTGTAAAACATGCACAGCCATGTGAGCAGTTTGGGAACGGCAGTGAATTTGATGATGAAACATCATGAAGTCACAAATGGAAGAGGTGCTCCTCAAATTATACCAGACTTCATTCATCTTTTCCTGGGGTTGACATTCCTGCAATTTACCTGCTCCTCTGCAAAGATCCGTTAAGGTGAGAAATGTTGTCAATGCTTGGGTTTTAGAAAACGGTTAGTATTGAATCTGTGAAATAAAGTAGCCCTTTCACAGTCTGCTTGGTTGATATCTGGAAATGGATTGTTACTCATTCTGAAGGTCTTCATCCTTCAAGTAAGCAACAAAAAAATGACTTCGAATAAATGTGCCTGACCTATGCTGAATTGTTTTTTTTTAGATTCATTATCTTTAGACTTCATTACATCTATGAGTTTTCAAAGTGTCTGTACTTCAAACAGTAAAATACAGCACTGAAATATTACATTACCTGCGGCCTTGATCTATTGTGCTTAAAACCACACATTTGGGGGGGGTTTGGTCATTCAGTCCTCTGAATGATGCTGTCATCATCGACAAGTGACAAAGTCCCTATCTTACGGAAGGTTTACGTGGACAAGGAACAAGTATTGCGTTTCTACTGTGCAAGCTGAATACTAATTCAGTATTTCATCCCGGTGGGGGTTTTTATAAGCTTAGGGCTGATAAACAATTTCTGCGATGCATCTGTGAGTTAGTACAGATGGTGAGATTTGCTCAGTGAGGCACAGAGACAAGTCATGCCTGTTGTAAAGGGAAGGCAGGCTAGGAATTGGCAGTCTCGCAGCTTCACCAGGGTGAAAAACCCCGTTGGGAATGTCAGACTCTAAAAAATGTAGCAATGAGAGAGAAAGTAATTGAATATGAAAGCCAAGTACGTATAAAATATGACAGGATACTCGCTTCTAAATAAAGTTAACAGGGTCATGATATCGGGGAGAAATAGGCAGCTTCAAACAGTCCAAACAAGACCAGGGTGACCTATAATACACAAAATGCTGGAGTAACTCAGCGGGACAGGCAGCATCTCTGGAGAGAAGGAACGGGTGATATTTCAGGTTGGGACGCTTCTTCAGACTGACTGAAGAAGGGTCTCGACTCGAAACGTCACCCATTTTGTGTCTGTCGTTAAACCAGCATCTGCAGTTCCTTCCTAAACACCAGGGTGACCTAAACATTGGTGGTGAGCGTCGGAAGAGTTTGTTCAGAGGGCTTTATTTGTATTGGATGATGGTGAATAACATTCCAGTGATATCATTTATTTTCCAGGTATCAAGCATAATAAACTATTTTATGTGAAGGTGGCTGAACTGGCTGTTTGCTCGCATTCATGGACAATCAGTATGACAGATTGCAGATGTTGCGTATTTGGAAGGGAAACAAGGAATCCTGGAAATACTCGTCAGGCTTCTACGAGTCATCGGGTGGCACCGCGCGCGGCAGCCTCGCCAGCAGTTTGTCCATCCTTTCACCCTTTTTGTTATTTTTTGTCTGCTTAAAGGATGTTTTTGGAGGTTTCTTAGTCTTTTTTATGTGGGAGGGGGGAAGAGGGGAAACCGTTTCCTAGTCAATACCTGGTCGAGGATGCGTCTTTTCTCCGAGTCGCATCTTCGCCCACCCCCCCTTCCTCTCCCCTCGCGGCCTACCATCTGGATTGACGCAGCCTTTTCTGCCGGAGCTTGCGGCACTGAATTCCATCGCGGAACGGGCGATGCCTTACCGGGGATCGCCGTGTTGGAGCTCCGGAGTGTTGGGCCTGCTGACTCGAACACCGTGGAGCTGTGGTTTGCTGAGCTTCCAGCCGCGGGCGGCGCTGACTTTAACATCGCGGAATCCTGGGAACCTTTGCCGAGGGTCGCCAGTGTTGAATCTCTGCCCAGCTCGGCCTGTGGACCTCGGGAGCTGTGGTCTCTGGTAGGATGTGGCCGATTCGGAAACTCCAAGCCGCTGAGAGTGTTCTTCCGTTCCCACGTCGGAGTTCTGGTCATCCCGGCGAGAGGGCCTGAACATCGGGCCGCCGTAGCAGCGACTGCGGAGGGCTCAATTGTATATTGTGTTCTTTTTTAATTATATGACTGTATGGTAATTCAAATCTCACTGTACCAATTGATGCATGTGACAATACATGTAACTTGAACTTGCACCTCCCAGGAGAATTTATCTCCATCTATAGTCTACAGATCCTGCCTCAGGCACACATTCAGCTTGCCCTGGAGGAACTATATGTGCGGTGGTCAATAAACACCAGGTGGCATTTCCTGATGCCTTCTCCATCATTGCCAGGGACCTCAACGAGAATAGCATGAAGAAGACCAATGTTTGCACGTCTCTTGCAGCACCAGAGGATCAAACACCCGTGATCACTGCTACTCCACCATCAGAGAAACAGCAAGGTTTGTCTGTACTTTGGTAAATCCGACTACCTGGCTCACATCAGAGATTCCTTCATGAGGGGGAACCCTCAGAAAGCTTCCTGCCCTGATGGTGAACCTGGCCATGATCCCTAGACCTGCGTAGACCAACTGGTTTGAGTTTTCATGGACATAAGTTCATGTTATAGGAGCAGAATTGGGCCATTCGGCCCATTAAGTCTACTCCGCCATTCAATCATAGCTGATCTATCTTTCTCTCTCTACCCCATTCTCCTGCCTTCTCCCCATAACCCCTGACATCCTCAACCTCTCACCAGCAGGGTCCGAGCTCCCCCGTCTGCATTGAAAGGACAACCATATTGTTGCCCAAGAAGAGCAAGGTGACATGGCTCAATGTCTACTGACCGGTGACACTCATGTCCATTGTGATGAAGTGCTTCGAGAGGTTGGTTATGATGCAAATCAACTCCTGCCTCAATAATGCCCTGGGCCGGCCTCAATTTGCCCACCACCATAAACAGATCAACAGAGGGTGTGAACTTGGCAGCTCTACGCCCTCCCCTCTGCATTGGATCTCTTGTGCAACAGGAACATACATGGCAGGCTGTGGTTTATTGTCCACAGCTCGACATTCAACACCACCATCCCTTCCAAACTCATTGTCCATCCCAGGGAACTGGGTCACTGCCCCTCCCCGTGTCCTCAGCCACCTCATTGGCAGATCATAATCAGTACGGACCTGGCCATCAGCACAGGGGCGCCTCAGGGCTGCGTGCTCAGTCCCCTGCTCTACTCTCTCTTTATCCATTGACTGCGTAACTAGACACAGCTCCAACTTTAAATTAGCCGTCAATACAACTGCTGTTGGACGAATAACGAGTAATGATGAGTCAAAGTACAGGAGGGAGCTCGATATCCTGGTGGTCTGGTGTCACACCAATTATCTTGCTCTCTGCGTTATCAAGGCCATGGAGATGAATGTTGAATTCAAGAAGGGAAAGCTGAAGGATCATGAACCTGTCTTCATTGGTGGGATGGCAGTGGAAAGAGTCAATAGCTTCAATTTTCTAGGCTTACTCATCCCTGATGATTTGTCCTGGGACCAGCATATTGATGCAATCACAAGCCTAACTAACACCTCTACTTCCTCCAAAGTTTGAGGAGATTTAGCTTAGCTTAGTTTAGTTTAGAGAAACAGTGCGGAAACAGGCCCGTCAGCCCACCGAGTGCGTGCCGACCAACGATCCCTGTACACAAGTACTATCCTATACACCAGGGACAATTTATAATTTATCAAAGCCAATTAACCTGCAGACCTGAATCTTTGAAATTTCCCCGGTGCACCCGGGGAAAATCCACAGGGAGAACGTGCAAACTCCGCACAGGCAGCACCTGTGCTCAGGATTGAACCCGGGTATCTGGCGCTGTAAGGCAGCAACTCTCCCGCTGTGCCACCATGCAGCCACTTGTAGCCGAATATTTATTGAACCGCTGTCGTGTGGAGAGCATACTGACTGGTTGCATCGTGGCCTGGTTTGGAAATTCAAATGCTCAGGAACGAAGGAGGCTGCAGAAAGTGGTGGAGTTTGCCCAGTCCATCACAGGTACTGACCTCCCCACCATTGGAAGGGAACTACAGGAGGTGCTACTTCAAGGCAGCTAATACCATGAAAGACTCACACCACCCTGGCCACACCCCCAGTTCTCCCACCAGTCTTACTGTCTCCGACTACATTCTATCTCTGTCCCGCCCACTCCCCTGACATCAGTCTGAAGAAGGGTCTAGACCTGAAACGTCACCCATTCCTTCTCTCCAGAGATGCTGCCCGTCCCGCTGAGTTATTCCAGCTTTTTGTGTCCACCTTCAATTTAAACCAGCATCTGCAGTTCTTTCCTACACATTAAGTTCTTGGTCAAGCCTGCACAACCCTCACCACATCCCTACCTCAGCACTGAAGCACTAGAGTTGCTCTGCGTACCTTGGTATTTTTATATTTTCATGGCCCAGTTCATTTAGAATAGCTGATAATTTACTCTAATTATTTGTTGTTTTCGTTGCGTCTAATGTGCCTGCAAAGCTGCAGCAAGAAAGGCTTTTATTGTTCCAGATTAAATCCAGTGCATATGACAAATGAGCACTTCAAACTCCGTTCAGGCAAACGGTATACATTTGCAGATGGATAAAACATTTCCGCTTCCCTAACCCCCACCTCACTGAAAACCAAAGTCTAAAAATGGCAACAAGGTTGAAAAGAATTTTTAAAAATTAGGAAATCAGAAAGTCATGATTGGGTAATTGTAACATTGCCTTTTCAGCCTCAAAATCTCAGGATGAAAGAGCATTTGGAAAGGCAAGTAGTTCCTCGGGGAGCAGGAGTAAGTCGATGTAATTAAAGATCAGAAGAATCTTGACAGCAACACTGAACACTCTGTCTCGATAAATTAGGAAAATGTCTAGATAGGTTGGTTTGTGTGCATTTGCGTGTGTGAGAGAGAGAGAGAGAGAGAGAGGGAGAGGGAGAGAATGAGAGAGGGAAAGGTACGGTGAGAGAGAGGTAGAGAAAGAGAGAGGGAGAGAGAGGAGAGAGAGTGAGAGGGGGTGAGACAGTGGGGGGAGAGAGGGGTGAGAAGAGGAGTGAGAGGGGGGGAGTGGAGAAGGGGAGAGAAGGGTGAGAAGGGGAGTGGAGAGAGAAGGGGGGGGAGAGACGGAGAAAGAGGGGAAAGAGGGAGAGAGGGGGAGGGAGAAAATGTTTCAAAGAGATTTGACAAATCCTACAGTTTTAATAAAGTACAGGAGTTGTATGATTTAAAGAAATTAGAACGGTTGAAGGGCAGAGGAAAGGCTTGGAGACAAAAAAGGAAACCAAACTGTTCATGAGCATAAATGGAGGTAGACATTTGCTAATTCAAATACTTCCCTTGATGCAACGAGTGACTCATCTCTTGACTCCCTGGTGAAATCCTTTCCACCATCTACAAAATGCAAGTCGGGATCATCTTCACATCCCTGAACGAGGGCGGCTCCAATTGTGTCAGTTCGAGCCACGACAATGGGTAATTCACTCCCTCCCCTACCAGTGCTCTATGTATAAAATGCACTGTAGTTACTTCCTGAGACTTATTTGGCAGTGCCTCCCAAATCTACAACTTCTACAGGCAAGCAGGACAAGTGCAGAATGTGTGAGGTTACACGTTCACCGTCTTCACCCCTCCAAGTCACACCTCTTCCAGACTTAGACATTTCTCACAGGTCCTTCATTGCGGCTGCGTTTAAACCTTGGAACGTCCTTCCTAATGGAGCTGTGTGAGGACCTTCCCCAGGCGGTCTGCTGTGCTTGGCCTGTGGCTCATCACCACATTCTTAAGATCAATAAGCAGAAGCAATCAAGATGCAAGGAACTGGAAATGCTAGAAGTTTAAGCCAAACACAGGTGCTGGTGGAACTCAATGGGTTAGGCAACATCAGTGGAGGAAATGGGCAGGCAACATTTTCATAGAGCGATACAGTGTGGAAACACTAGTCCCACCTGCCCGCGTTTGGTCCATATCCTTCCAAACCTGTCCTATCCATGTACCTGTCTAACTGTTTATTAAACGTTGGGTTAGTCTCTGCCTCAACTACCTCCTCTGGCAGCTTGTTCCATACACCCACCACCCTTTGTTTGAATTTTGTCTCGGGTCCCTTCTTCAGAGCTATCAGCTCTAACCTTGTCAATGCTGCCTGTGGTTGATGAATAACTAAAATAATGTTATTCCAACTCATCCTTTCCATCACCCTCGCTGTAACCTCCTTCATCTGATCTTCCAGCATCAAATGGGCTCCTCAAGCACGACATGGATTTAAGTGTAAAATCCCACTTGCGTCTTGTGAAGGCACAGACTAGGCTTGAAACATGCTTTTGCTACTCATTCCTGCCCCCTCACCCCTACAAAAGCCAAAGGCAGCCATCAATAGCAGTCGCCCAGAGTCCTATTGAGGGCATGGGGCGACTTTCCCTTTCCCCACCAAAGACCACTGTGCCTGATTCTAATGTCTTCACTATGACCAAGTTTAACTAACTCAGTGCAGGGCAGAAATCCAACCTGGCAGGCTCTCGGTTCATCCCCTGAAGGATGTGTATTCTTGTTGCTGTTTGAAACAAAATTCTTCCTGGAAGCATTTCAGGTTGGTGCTGCAGCGCTGAATGTTTTGCTGTTTTTGAGATGTCACACAGAAGTGCTGCTGAGCTCTGATACCACACTGAAGGTGGGGGTGGGCAGTAGATTAAAAACTGCTACCAGAATATGGGCTGCCACGAAGATAATGCAGCAAAATGTGCCTTATTAACCTGTGCTAAATACATCCACTTCCCTCGCACATTGGGATATACCCTAGCAACGGGAACAAATTAAACAGAGATAGAGCCAGCAGCCTCAATGTTATTTATTACCTGAGAACAATTTCTCCTTGATCCCTCTTACACTGAATAAAACCGAAATGAAAGACCAAATATCCACAAATCAGATTTAATATTGGACCAAGTATCACATTGGCCGATAACAATCCTCAATGGATTCTTGCTTTCAGCATCTTCCAAGACCAACTAATCAGCTAGTTGGTTGACAGAGAAATTGGTCAGGAAAGAAGTTATGAGGCATAGATTGGGTAGATAGTCATCATGGAAATGTTAATGACTAGAGGGCATAGTTTAGAGATACAGTGTAGAAACAGGCTGTTGGGCCCACCGAGTCCGTGCCAACCAGCGATCACCCAAACACTAATTCTATCCCACATGTTCGGGACAATTTACAGAAGACAATTATTTGACAAACCTGCATGTCTTCAGAATGCAGGAGGAAACTGGAACATCCAGAGGATACCCATACAATCACAGGGAGAACGTACAGACTCCATACAGACAGCACTCGAAGTCAGGACCAAACCCGGATCTCTGGCGCTTTAAGGCAGCAACTCTACTGCTGTGCCATTGTGTCGCCCTCACAGCATGGTGGTGAGGGGCAAAGATTTAAAGCAGATATGCGGAGCATTTTTTTTTTTACACAGAGGGTGGTGGGTGCTTGGAATGAGCTATTAAGGGTAGTGGTCAAGGCAGATACGATTGTGGTATTTAGAAGGCTGTCAGATAGGCACATGCACATGCTGGAAATGGAGGGATATGGATCATGCGTAAGCAGGTGCGATTAGTTAACTTGGCATCATGCTTGGCACAGACACTGGGCCGGAGGGTCTGTTCCCTTGCTGTACTTTTCTATGTTCTAAATTGGTGATGGAAGTAGTGATGCACAATAAAATACATCAATGCATGATAACATCTCCCTGGCAATGAGGCAAACACATCTTGAAATGATGAGGTGCCACGCAATCTTTCAGCATTCTTTACTGAGGATGTGACTGTTTGCAAGGATGGTGGCAGTTCAGTTGTGTGTAGTTTGCGGACACTGTTAATGGGAAGACTGCAATGCCTTGCTCCCCTGCAATGGGAAGGTGGCTGAGGTTGGGCAAAGTAGTCCAAATGGTGCCCACTGATAGCTGGCATCTTCAATGATGCTGCTACAAATGTGAAGAAGTAGGGATGCTGCAATGAACTTGGAGAAAGACATGACCCAAATGTATTGACTGTATGTGTTATGAATAAAGAATATATTTGAAAAAAAAAAGGATTTGCTAAATGTACAAGGCTTTATTTTCATTGTTAGTATTTTAACAGTTTTAATTAGATCATTTAAATATTGTTTTTTTATTATTATTATTATATTTTACACTTAAATCTATTTGATTTTGAACAGGTTCTTAAAGTCTCCGCAATTAAAGTGATTAGAAGCAGTTGAGGTGGTGAGCCATGAGAGGCCACCGAGGGCCCTCTGGCAGCTGAGGCTCAGGGTACACACTCAGGGCCTGCTTCTGCTTGCAGCGCCCTCTGCCCTGCGGGATGAACCTTGCGTGTGGAGGATTAGATCGCTCAGCCTATGTCCCACGTCCGGCTGGACTTGGTGGGAGAGTGAGACAAAACTTCAGGCAGTCAGCTGACCTCAGGATGATCCAAAGATTCTTACAGCACAGAAACAGGCCCCTCGGCAAACATGGGCAAATGGGACTAGTTTAGATGGGGTATGTTGGTTGGAATGGGGTTGGGCCCAATAATCTGTTTCCTCATTGTTTGACTCATTGACTCTAAACAGTGTTGGTTCAGTATTGTGCAGACAGCTAAAGATAAGGATAGTGCAACCAGATGTCCTGTATCTAAATTGGAGCAATAAAATGCACATGCTGGTAATCAAAGTATAAACAGAAAATACTGGAAGCTCTCCCCACTCCAGTTGGGCAACCGGTGGGGAATGAAAGAAAACTATCATTTCAGGTCAAGTATCTTCTGACGAAGTTCTGCTGAAGAGGAATCCTTGATCTGAAACATTGGCTCTAATTCTCTCCCTGGAGGTGGTGCGTGATCTGCTGAGTGTTTCCAGAATGTTCTCTGCTTGTCTTCTAGTTGAACCCCAGCAAACAGGAGATGTTGGACAAGGCTGGCTGAAGTTCTTCAATAAAGGGGAGCTCGATAGAAGATTGTAATTGGAAGAAATAAAGTGAGCTCAGCAATTAGGGAAAGAGCTGAAACGATTTCCAGATTGTTAATATGTTAATCTATGCAAACAATATTTTTGCAGATTACATCCTCGGGATATTTAATAATTGAACCATCAAATTGTTGATGTGTTTGTGCAGTCGCCAACAAAGTGGATGTTAGCAGCTGTTCTTAACTTCCCAACATTAAAATAAAACGTCTTGATTAGTGCGGGTGTCGGGTTATGGTGATCAGGCAGGGGAATGTGGTTCTGAGGGACAGATAGATCAGCCTTGATTGAATGGTGGACTAGAATTGATGTCCCGAATGGCTTAATTCTGCTCCTCTGACGTGTGATCTTATAAAACTTGAAACAATTTGAATGTACTTTTGATCCAGGAGATGGTGTACACAAAATTATTTTATCAGTGGTAAAATACTGGATATGATCAGAGCAAAGAGAAGAGTTGCTGGAACTATATTGAACTATAGCTGAGATTTGCACATCTAAAATATGGTGAATAACTGTGATTCACATCATATTTTTAACCAGATTTTAAATACCGAACTAAGACATCAGACCCAAACCTACCCCGCTCATTTGTTGCTGAATGTAATTAATGTAATTACAATCGTATGTGCATAGTTTATTTTAATTCTGGTTCAGTAGCAGCCACCGTGACTGCTAGCTATGTGTGCGCTCCAAGCTCCTGATGAGAGTTGACATCCACACATGAGCATTAACAATTTGGACATCATTAGCATGAGGAAATAACTTCCAGTTAACTGCAGATCAACATATAGTGTCCATGTACAGTAGCTTTTAACCGGATATATAGGGCGCAGAGGTAACAAAGGTAAAAATGATGAAGAACTTTCAAACTATAAACTGCAATTTTTTATTTTGAAATATTTAATATAATGCATTAATTGTATTTTATCTTGGCTCATTAGGTTGGTGTTCATCTCCAGTCATGCCACACATCATTCCCCAACAGAATGAGCCTCCAGCTGCCTGCCGATGTTAACCAATGACTTGATAAACAAGAAGTGTGCAAATGTAACATAGACTGACTTGCCCTTTGATTTGATTTTTTGTCTTTCAGAACATGTCTCAATATCTGTCTGACAATTCCCCTGCGTCTCTCCGTATGTGTGTGTGCGCGTATGTGAGTGATAGTGTGTGCGTGTGTGTGTGTGTGTGAGATACTGTGAGAGTTTGTGTGTGTGTGTTGTCTGTGTGAGTGTATATGTGTGAGAGAGTGTGTGTGAGGGAGAGAGAGTGAGATAGAGAGGGATGTGAGCGTATCTACGTGCACACATGTAGAGTGCTATGCGTGTTGTCTGTGGGTATACACATGTATGCATAATCACAGTTTGTTGTTAACTTAAGCTGTTGTGTCATCTGTCGTTGCTCCTGTCTAGAATGCAGACAAAAAATGCTAATATTGGTAAGATTGGTGCTGCTTTTAAGATGGGAGGCTCAGCTAGTTTAGACTTGTTGGTGACATAGCAAATCTTCATAACTCTGCATTTTTACTCCCAGCCAAAAAAAGATGAGATCATCATTCCAAAGCCAAAGTGTAGCAGAAAATTGTTATTGTTCCTTGAATCAGGTTGTTGCTTGGTCTTGCTGACTACTCGTAGAAATACACCCTGGAGTGTGTGTCAGGCCTAGTAATTGTAACATACGTATAACCACCAACATCTACTGAAGGACCATAATCGATCCTTTATGCTATTACTCCTTAATGGAGCATCAGGACAAACTGCCGGTTTGGTTAAAACAGGGGTTGGGGAGGAGATTTCGAGAAGGAAGCAGTCAGAAAGAAAGCAACGATAATGCTGCTGCCTGGTCCTATAGGTTGTTTCACATGAAATGTATTCTCATTGATATATGATGCCATCAACTATGTCCAGTATCCGAGTGTATACGTGAGTTACTGACACAGGTTGTGGAAACAAGGAACTGCAAATGTGGGTAAGTACACAAAAGGGCACAACACGCTGGACTCTGACTCAGAGAAGGGTCTCGACCTGAAACGTCACCTGTCCACGTTCTCCAGAGATGCTGCCTGACCAGCTGAGTTACTCCAGCACTTAGTCCTACAGAGACAATTACTGCGGTTTGAATGTTAACATATTTACAACCAATATAGTCAAGCAAGTTTGATCTAAAGCACCCCCTCGTCCACATTCACTAGTGATGTTGTGCTCTACAAAATCTAATCTACTATATTTTTCTGACTAATTTGAATATATTTATTGAACATTTATTTTAAAGGGAAAGCAACGTTGCTATCAATTTATATCAGTGACTAAAAACTATGAAATCCAAAATATTTTATTTTCTTCCATATACAATCAGGTGTTTACCGTTACGACCGTTCAGTGAAGATAAATTGGTTTCAAGGCTGGCTATCTGTTCTGTCGACATTCACTCCGTCTCCAAGGAAGGAGGTTCATTGCCCTGAAGCTCTGCTGCCCTCTTCAGCCTGGATGGCGCCACTGACGTATTCAACGTGACCTCAACTTACCTGGTCTGATTGAGCTGTATTCAGCCTCCTGCCCCAAGCTCATCCTCTGTTGCACCTGCCCTCTCATTACGCAGTTGGTCTGGATGCAGAGGGCCAATTGTTCTGCGTGTAGGAGGTATCTAGTGAGCAAGGCTACAATGGTGAGCAGGTCCTGAAGACAGGGTGAAAATGGGACCATGCCCCTCAGAGGTCCTGAACGAAGGCAAAGCTAAAACTGGAGTTTCATCTCTCAAAGTTGGGGCACTCTTTGAAAGCTTCAACTGTCTCTGATGTGCAAACCATCATATTTGCTGTAAATAATCTAACAATTAAAAAAATATATATATATATGAAATATGCATGAAGGTGCTTGGAAGTAATTAGGTTCATTAAGTATAAATAAGTACTTCTCATTTCCAGGCTGGGCTCTTCATTTAGTGTTGATTGATACAGGATTGGAGAGATGATTCCCCTGTCTAATGTCGAGGTGTCTCGGTAAATCTCGGTTGTGCCATTGCACTTCCATGTCAGCTGTGCATTTCCCTCCACTGATGCTGCCTGACTTGCTGAATTAGTTTTTTTCCCCTCAATAATTGTTGACCGAACTATGATTATTGACCTGATTACGAGAAACAATATTGGCGTGTGGACCTGATTAAGAAATTCCATTCACTTGACCATTGATATTTAGTTTACATTTCTAATTCATATCCTTGCCCAGCCCCTTTGACTTGATCAAGAGAAATAAGATCAATCTAATTGTATAGTAACCTACAGATAATGCTGGGTGCTAAAAATGGTATAAATATGATAAGAGACTGACGAAGGGTCCTGACCCAAAATGTCACCTATAGTTTAGAGATACAGAATGGAAACAGGCCCTTTGACTAATTGAGGCCACGCTGACGATCGATCACCCGTTCACACTAGTTCTATGTTATCCCACTTTCTCATTCACTCCACACACCTTTGGGGCAATTTACAGAGGCCAATTCGTCTTTGGGATGTGGGAGGGAACCGGAGCACCCGGAGCAAACCCATCCAGTGCAAACTCCACACAGACAGCACCTGAGGGTCAGGATGGTATCCGGGTCTCAGGTGCTGTAAGGCAGCAGCTCTAACAACTGTGCCACCATGCCATCCCACAGTTACCTATTCATGTTCTCCACAGATACCGCCTGACCCATTGAGTTACTCCAGCACGTTGTGTCTTTCACAGAAGACAGGAAAAGTTGTTGGCAGTTACAAAGAAGAATTTGTGGAATCTATTGAGTCTACAAAGGATCTCTTTGAAAGGAGAAACTGCAACCCAGTGGTATGTTTTTCGAATTTGTAAGAATTGTACTTATGTTTTGGAAATCCAATGTAAATTATAGGCTCTGTTAGAATTTTCCCTTCAGAATGAAAAATAATTTAGCTTGGTTTAATCTGCTTTGTTTGCTGGAAGTATCTCCTCATTGGGTGAGAGGAGGGACCCACCACTCTAAATGGTGATTACTGACCCTTTCAGAAAAGAGACGAAGGTAGTTATGTGAATTAATCTTTGCAATATAGATTGATACAGCATAGTCTCGCTAGGGTGAGGGTACTTGTGGACACTTATAACAGATAAGACTGAAGGGTTTGACAAGCTTAGCACTCTTGAAGGGGTACATGCAATATCACCGCACCTTCTCGCTGTGAATATGTGGATCTTCTCCAGGTTCCACTACTTTACTTCCACATGTTGTTGGGTTGTTAGATTAACTGGCCACTATCAATTGGCCCAGCTGTAGGTATGTGGGTAGGAGAATCAAGATGCTGTTAATGGCATGTGAGAAAGAATGTAATCCTAGGAAATAATTAGGGGAATGGCATTGATTAGTTTAGTTTAGAGATAAAGCATGGAAAGAGGCCCTTCGGCCCACTGTGTCCCTGCCGACTAGCGATCACCCTTACACCAGAGCTACCCTGCACACTAGGGACAATTTACAGGTCAATTAACCTACAAACCTGCACGCGTTTGGAACGTGGAAGGAAACCGGAGCACCCAGAAAAATACCATGCAATCACAGGGAGAATATACAAACTCTGTACAGAGAGCACCCATGGTCAGGATCGAGCCCAGATCTCTCGCACTGTAAGACAGCAACTCCACCGCTGAGCCACAGTGCCTCCCAAAGAATTGATGCAATGAGAGTCAGTAATTACTTCATGGGCCAAATGGCCTCCTTCTATGTCATAGAAAAATAGAAATGATATTGGTGACTATTCAGGACAGAGATGAGAAGAAAATATTTCACCTTCGGAGTAGTGAGTCTTTGGAATTATCTACCCAATACGTTGTGGAGCATCAGTTGTTGAGTACATGCAAGACAGACATTGGTGGATGTTTAGATATTAAGGGAGTCAAGTGAAGTGGGTTAGGCATGGTAATGTGGCACTGAGATGAGAGATCATTCATGATCTCATTAAATGGGAGAGTGGGCAAGGTGGGCTGAAGGGAGCCCTCCTGCTTCTCCTTATACTTGTGGGTGAGTGGCTGATTGCCAAAGTCAACACGTTTCAGCCTAATACACTCTGCCCTAGAGGAGCACAGCAGAAGATGACATCTCGTTCCACTTCCCATCCCACGATTAGCTTAGGTTATAAGATGAAAAAAGCAGGCAGCCTAGAATTCATTCAGCTGAAAGAAATGAGTATGGACGAATAGTCTGAAACATGAACTCCTGGAAATCAGGAGTCAATCTTTTGTTCCTGGACTGCCCTGGGCAAAGTGAATTTTGTTTGTACAGGAATAAGAAGAAACAATGGAATGGAAACTATTTTAGATGTTTAGTTTACATGGAAACCACTCACCTTATTGATTGCTTGGGGCAATGGTTTACAGTGCTGAGGTGACGCCCATTGAAACTGTTCTTTAACCCAAAGTTATCAATGTACAACCCTTAGGAACTACTTAATTTGACTGCGCAAGATATTTATGTGTTTACCACAACTTTATGCATTATTTTCTCCATGAACGCTCTTGTTTCTATTTATCAATGTGATCTTTTCCACCTGAAGGCAGAGGTGATGAACTAATATGCAGCCCCTGTTTTGTATTGCTTCTGAAAACAGCTGCTAGATTTGAATGGTAGGTTGGATAAACATTTCAGATCATTCTTCCATCCGTCCATGAAAAAAATGTTCTGGTCCTTCATTGTTGACATTCAACTGTTTTCAAATGACGCCTTGGGGCCACAATCCTCCCTCAAACTCCACACCGTGTCATGGTGCCCACTGATTATTCTACTATTCTTGACATTTGCCCTCAATTTATCTCCTCCAGTTTTATGGGAACATCTCCTCTCACTGCCATCAACTTAAATCAGACAATTTACTTAAGTGACTTAAAATTTGTTTAAACTCTGATGTCTTCCGTTCTGATTATAGATCATTGACTTGTGACATTGCTTCTCCCTCTACAGATGTTGACTGACCTGCTGAGTATGCCCTGCATTTTCTGAATTTATTTCTGATTTCCAGCATCTGCAGCATTCTATTATTGCAGTATTTTTCGGTTGTTGCCTGTATTTGTGACCAAATTTCCCGAATCAGCATTTTGGTGTTGGCTACAACCACAACTACAACTTCCCCTTTCGTAGCTGGCTGGGGAAAACAGCAAAGTGCTGGAGGAACAAGGCAGAAATGAAGAACGACAGCGGCTGGCTAATGCAGAAAAGGACATAAAATGCTGGAGTAAGTCAGCGAGTCAGGCAGCATCTCTGGAGAACATGAATAGGTGAAGTTTCGGGTCAAGACCCTTCTTCAGACTGGAAGAAATCAGGCAGCATCTGTGGAAGGGAATGGGCAGATGATGTTCTGGACGGTGGATAGAAAGGAAAGGGGAGATTGGAAGAAAAATAGGGGACCTGGGGTAAGGAGGAGCAGGAGAAGGGTGGATGGAGGAGGTGGCGGAGGGGTAAGGAACTGGGAAGTGGTGTATGTGGGCTGGTGTGGGATTGGGAGGGAGCGCAGGGTAGACGATGGAAGGTATTACCTGAAAATGATGAATTCACTGTTCATGACCTTGGGTTGTAGGCTACCCAAGTGGAATATGAGGTTCTGTTCTTCCAATCTGTGTGTGGTCTCACTCTGGCAGTGGAGGAGGCCAAATACAAGCTGGTCGGTCTGAGTATGGGAATGGGAAGGGGAATTAGGAGGTCACGAGCCAAAATGCTCTCCGTCCATGTCCTTTCACAGATGCTGCCTGACCTGCCAAGTTCCTCCAGCAGTTTGTTTCTTGCTCAGTATTGAGCATCTGCAGTCTTTCGCGTCTCGTTTCATGGCTGGGCTGGGCGCTTTAAGAGCTCCTTCCTCATTGGATAATTTGGGCAGCTTCTGAACAAAACTTTGTGCCATTCACTGTTCAAATCTGGAGAAGGAACACACACTGCAAAATCCAGCACTCCCTTTCCCTCAGCTTGCTGGCCAAAAGGTGGCACCTTCTCTGGCCAATTAAATCCAAAGGGGTAGAAATTAGCTCGCTAGTTCGTTTAGTTTAGAGATACAGCACGGAAACCGAGTGATCCCCGTACACTAGCACTATCCTACACACGCTAGGGATCATTTACAATTAACCTACAAACATGTATGTCTTTGAAATGTGGGAGCACCAGGGAAAAGCCACCACATGGTCACAGGGAGAACGTACAAACTCTGTACAGACAGCACCTGTAGTCAGACAATAGACAATAGACAATAGGTGCAGGAGTAGGCCATTCGGCCCTTCGAGCCATTTGATGTGATCATGGCTGATCATCCCCATTCAGTACCCCGTTCCTGCCTTCTCCCCATATCACCTGACTCGGCTATCTTTAAGAGCCCTATCTAGCTCTCTCTTGAAAGCATCCAGAGAACAGGATCGAGTCAGGATCGAAACCGGGTCTCTGGCGCTGTAAGGCAGCAACTCTACTGCTGCGCCACCGGTAATGGAATAATAATTGGGTGCTGCACTAATGTTTGACTGAGCTCCACTGCCAAGATTTGTTTCTACCGAATACAAATAGAAACAGATTTCACAAGTGGCACCGATTGTCCACTTACGATAAACATTGAGCCTCCGACACACAGATTGGCGCAAGGCTGCGACGGTGAACCGAGGCTGCTCTTTCAAAGCCGCTTGTTTTCTTTCTATTGAGCCCGCTCTGAACAAAGGAGGATCGGGTTCGTTGTCCTGGATTTTAACAAATTCGGGCAATTGAGTTGCAGCGAGCCTATTGTTTGGATGTTACCGTGACCGGCTGTCCGTAAAAATAAGTCATTTCCACGACTGAACGCTGACTTGCAGTGACAGTTTTACACTTCACTACATCTTCCTTCGCATTAGCTAAATCATTTGCCCTTCCTCTCGTAACGACATGGGACGACTGTCACTCCGTTTACACGAGCGGAAAGCTGACAATGGACTGCGGGCTTTAAAATTTGGAACACTCTTCTGGCAAAATTACAGTTTATTCCGTTAGATTATTTCCCCAAGTGTACTCAGCGAGAAACTGGTCGCGGTAGGGATGACACCGAGTTTCAAAACAGCATCTGGAACATGTAAGAACATTTCTGGAGCAAAATATAACCATATAACCATATAACCATAACAGCACGGAAACAGGCCATCTCGGCCCTTCAAGTCCGTGCCAAACATTATTATTATTTTATTTTTTTTATTTTTTTTAAAATTAAAAATAAATACTTCCCCCTAGTCCCATCTACCTGCACTCAGACCATAACCCTCCATTCCTTTCCCGTCCATATACCCATCCAATCTATTTTTAAAGGATAACATCGAACCTGCCTCCACCACTTCCACTGGAAGCTCATTCCACACAGCTACCACTCTCTGAGTAAAGAAGTTCCCCCTAATGTTCCCCCTAAACTTCTGTCCCTTAATTCTCAAGTCATGTCCCCTTGTTTGAATCTTCCCTACTCTCAATGGGAAAAGCTTATCCACGTCCACTCTGTCTAACCCGCTCATAATTTTAAAGACCTCCATCAAGTCCCCTCTTAACCTTCTGCGCTCCAAAGAATAAAGACCTAACTTGTTCAACCTTTCTCTGTAACTTAGTTGCTGAAACCCAGGCAACATTCTAGTAAATCTCCTCTGTACTCTCTCTATTTTGTTGACATCCTTCCTATAATTAGGCGACCAAAATTGTACTCCATACTCCAGAATTGGCCTCACCAATGCCTTGTACAATTTTAACATTACATCCCAACTTCTATATTCAATGCTCTGATTTATAAAGGCCAGCACACCAAAAGCTTTCTTTACCACCCTATCTACATGAGATTCCACCTTCAGGGAACTATGCAGTTATTCCTAGATCCCTCTGTTCAACTGCATTCCTCAATTCACTACCATTTACCATGTACGTCCTATTTTGATTTGTCCTGCCGAGATGTAGCACCTCACATTTGTCAGCATTAAACTCCATCTGCCATCTTTCAGCCCACTCTTCCAAATGGCCTAAATCTCTCTGTAGACTTTGAAAATCTACTTCATTATCCACAACACCACCTATCTTAGTATCATCTGCATACTTACTAATCCAATTTTCCACACCTTCATCCAGATCATTGTTGTACATGACAAACAACAGTGGACCCAACACAGACCCCTGAGGCACCCCACGAGTCACCGGCCTCCAACCTGACAAACAGCCATCCACCATTACTCTCTGGCATCTCCCATTCAGCCACTGTTGAATCCATCTTGCTACTCCACCATTAATACCCAACAATTGAATCTTCTTAACCAACCTTCCATGAGGAACCTTGTCAAAGGCCTTACTGAAGTCCATATAGACAACATCCACTGCTTTACCCTCATCAATTTCCCTAGTAACCTCTTCGAAAAATTCAAGAAGATTAGTCAAGCATGACCTTCCAGGCACAAATCCATGTTGACTGTTCCTAATCAGACCCTGCTTATCCAGATGCTTATATATATTATCTTTAAGTATCCTTTCCATTAATTTGCCCACCACTGACGTCAAACTAACAGGTCTATAATTGCTAGGTTTACTCTTCGAACCCTTTTTAAACAACGGAACAACATGCGCAGTACGCCAATCCTCCGGCACTATTCCCGTTTCTAATGACATTTGAAATATTTCTGTCATAGCCCCTGCTATTTCTACACTAACTTCCCTCAATGTCCTAGGGAATATCCTGTCAGGACCTGGAGACTTATCCGTTTTCATATTTTTCAAAAGTGTCCGCACCTCCTCTTCTTTGAATCTCACAGTTTCCATTGCTACTCTGCTCGTTTCCCTTACCTCACATAATTCCATATCCTTCTCCTTCGTGAATACCGAAGAAAAGAAATTGTTCAATATCTCCCCCATCTCTTTTGGCTCTGCAGATAGCTGTCCACTCTGACTCTCTAATGGACCGATTTTATTCCTTGTTATCCTTTTGCTATTAATATAGCTGTAGAAACCCTTTGGATTTACTGTATTGGGTGTCCTCGTATCAATAACCGGGTTATTGATTCATTCCATTCTTGTTTATTATATATTATTAATGGCTATTGTGCTTATGCTGCTGCATGTGAGAAGGCCTGGATAGAGTGGATGTGGAGAGGGTGTTTCCACTAGTGGGAGAGTCTAGGACCAGAGGTCATAGCCTCAGAATTAAAGGATGTTCCTTTAGGAAGGAGATGAGGAGGAATTTCTTTATTGAGAGGGTGGTGAATCTGTGGAATTCATTGCCACGGAGGACTGTGGAGGCGAAGTCAATGGATATTTTTAAGGCAGAGATAGATAGATTCTTGATTAGTACGGGTATCAGAGGTTATGGGGAGAATTTTTGTTTTTTATTTCGGAAATCCAGCATCTGCAGTTTTTTTTAAATGTTCATTCTCAAGGGAACTTTGACATTAGAGATACAGCGTGGAAACAGGCCCTTTGGCTTTTTGAGTGCACACCGACCAGCGATCATCCCGTATACACGCACTGTCCTACACACTAGGGAGAATTTATAGTTTACAGGCGCCAATTAACCTGCACACCTGTATTTCTTTGGCGTGTGGGAGAAAACCCACGCGGTCACAGGGAGAATGTACAAAGTCTGTTCAGACAGCACCCGTATTCAGGATCGAGCCCGGGCCTCTGGCACTGTAAGGCAACAACTCTGCCACAGCACCACTGTGCCGCTCTGGAGAACTAGCACAGAAGAGGAGACGAGACCAGAGTAGATAAGGCCATGATGGCGCTGAATAGTGTGGCCAGTGGTACTGCCCCTGGCTCCTATTTCCTTGCGTTCTAGTGACCTCCAGATTATCTGCTCCTCCTGCCTTCTCAGCCCACATCCCACCGCCCCATGATAAGGACATCCCTCTTGCCTTCCAGCTCCCCACCAAATCCTCCACCACTGCATTTCCTGAAGACCTGGAGCTGTCCAATGTGACATTCCTGCCACCGTCCACACTTTCGGGCTTTAGGTCAAAGTTAGACAGTGCTTAAATGCGCGAATCTCCTCTGAGACACCTGAAGCTCTTCAGATATTCTGCTGTTCTAGAAATCTCAAATGGCTGCTACTGTACTCAATCTGCCTGAATTATCTCTGGAAAGATATTAAAACATTGTGTAGAAATTCATTGTAATGCATGTCATTTTTTGAAGCACTTGACATCCCCAACGGGAATATCAATTTGTCTCATTATTACGCGTTGCCACTGAGCATTAGTCGTATCTCTCGGCTGAGTTAATTTTTGTTTCGGGTGATGGGAGCTAAATTGTTAATAGTTTATTTATAACTGCGGAGTAAAGAGCGTACATTTGTTCCTTCTGTTTGTGATCCCCTGGCAAATGACTTGATAAAAACACAAGCTTTATTACAACACATTAATTTCAACGTGAAAGTGGATGTGGTATTTGATGAAAGCTATGCACTATATATTGTGCTTGTTTGCACGGTGCTTCTGTGAGCTTAAGATGTTTCAGATCTTGAGGTAGAGTATTTATCTGCGTCAGTAAAGATCTCTCAGGGGACGAGGAAAAATACTCTAGTTATTGAATTCAAGTATTCAAAATTGGGACAAAACCAATTCATTTGACTATAGGTAGGGTGAATGCTGGCAATCTTTGTTATCATGTTTTATTTAGTTTAGATTAGTTTAGAGATACAGCGCAGAAACAGGCCCTTCAGCCCACCATGTCCGTGCCGACCAGCAATCGCCCCGTACACTAGCACTATCCTGCACACAAGCGACAATTTACAATTTTACCAAATCCCATTAACCTACAAACCTGCACGTCTGTGGAGTGTGGGAGGAAACCGGAGCACGTTGTCATGGGGAGAGCGTACAAATTCTCTACAGACAGGACCCGTAGTCAGGATCGAAATCCGTGTTTCCAGCGCTGTAAGGTAGCAACTCTGCCGATGCACCACCATGCCGCCCTTATGTTTGGTTAGCCTGAACTTTAATATGGAAAATGTGATCAAACCCAACTGTGTGCAAACATTCATCTTCTATTCTACTTTGACGATCCAGGATCTCGAGCTGTCCCTTTACAAATCTGTAACACCACCACTGTGTGTGCCTTCTTGCTTGGCTTCAAACAAGAAGCCAAGCATAGCAGAATAAGACGATAGAAAGGTCAATAGATATAGTAAAAATGAATCTGAAAGCATCAGACGAGAAAAATATATGCAGTGCTAGAGATGAGTGCTGCAATAATCATAGTAATCGTGAGGCGTGTCTGAAAACTGACTGCAGCAGGCTTCTGAGAACCAAAACATCAAATGGACAATGGTTCAGCTATGGTTTAAGACAACTGCAATAGTTGAAATCACACAACTAAATTCTTCACAGTTCTGAAAATCATTTTATTACGTGGCAATGGTTTGTTGCAAATATATTAGCGCATATTGCTTTTCCACCAGTTTGTAAACTTTGGTTAAAACACAAAGTGCTGGAGTACCTCAGTGGGTCAGGCAGCATCTGTGGAAGGCATGCATTGGTAACGTTTCGGGTCAGGACCCTTATTCAGAAGTCGTCAGTCTCGATCTGAAATGTTGCCTGTCCATTCCCTCTACAGATGCTGCCTGACATTATTCCAGCACTTTGTGTTTTGCTCAAGATTCCAGCATCTGCAGTTCCTTGTGCGGTTGTTCTTTAACAACTGTGTGATTCAGGAATAGTGGGGTGAGCCTTGTGTATATAAACAAAAATAATAATTTAAAGATGTTGAATCCTTAACCCGCACATAACTTCCAATTCAGTGAATCATTCAGTGAAAGGAACTAAAATATCAGAAGCAAGCAACTTCACTTCATACTTATACTGATTCGCTGTCTGACCCTCTGAGTTACTCCAGCATTTTGTGTCTATCTTCGGTGTAAACCAGCATCTGCGGTTCCTTCCAACTACTTCACTTTATACATACTTTAGTCTGCATAGATTTTTACAACCAAAGCTGGTGTTGGAAGCTTTTTCTGTAATTAATCAGCTTAATTTAAGTGCATCGTAACGGCAATGCTTATGATTCTCAATGCAAATACTGTACAAAAACATATTTTAATTATTTTAGGAAGGAGATGAGGAGAAATTTCTTTAGTCAGAGGGTGGTGCATCAGTGGAATTCTTTGCCATAGAAGGCCAAGTCAATGGAGATTATTAAGGCAGAGATAGATAGATTCTTAATTAGTACGGGTGTCAGGGGAGAAGGCAGGAGAATGGGGTTAGGAGGGAGAGATAGATCAGATATGATTGAATGGCGGAGTAGACTTGATGGGCCGAATGGCCTATTTCTACTCCTATTCTTTATGACCTTATATTCTTTGGGAGCAAATGATTGAATCCAAGTAATCTGCAATGGGATCCAAGCCGACAGTTTCAGCCGTTTACCGTTTGCACAGAATCGCTGATCCAGATACAACGTTTAAGTGTACGATCCCGATCTGAGCAGAAACGGTTCCGCAATTAATCACATCCTCATCACTCAGCTCTCCCAATATGTTGGTCCAGCATTATACGATCTTTGACAGGTTAACAACTTCCTGGTAAAAGGCTATATTCTGCACAACAGATTGTTTTAGTTCAATCTCATTTATAGATTAGGGGCAAGAGGGACTGAATGACAATTTTTTTTAAACAAACAATTTGGCAGCATCCTACAATATTCAATTTCTATTGAAGCCAGGATCAATCTACGGTCAGTTGTATAACATGAACCAAAAGCAACGATGTTTATAGACCACAAAATTATAAATTACATCAACACACTTATTTCCATAAGATTTTTTGTCCATGATTCTCCCATATACCGATACCCAAGGCGTGAATACTATAACACTGAATACTATAATGAGATGCAAACCATATATGCTACTCTTTTGCCCACTTCATTACATTTATAAAGTACATATTTTATTAGGCAACATTTATAATACCACTGTGCTTTAAGGTAAAATATATTGATCTAAGTGCATAAAATCTGAGAGGCTTTCCAGATGAGGGAAAGCATAAAGGTTAACTGACATTTTACCAGCTTCTATACCTTATTATTGAAAATCTGTTTCACACTTTCAAGTGTTGCATTTCAATAAGTATCCTTGAACATTAAACTTGTACTCAAATTGATTTCTAATAATTATTCCAACTTTTTCATTCTAGAACTAATTTTATTTTAATAAATTGCAGCCACATTTTGAATTTTATTGGCTACCAAACTAAACGAAAATGAAATGAAATACGAATCCATATTCTCATATATCAATCAGCTGCAAGGTGTGCTGTTTTTTTCACAATAACCTTAAAACATTTCATCAATACCCTTAGATGCAGCACTTTCTGTACAAAACTCCACTAAAGTAATCCACAAAAACCTTCCCTGTGCTGAAGACTGGTATATTGATTCTAGGAAATCTCACTGCAAGTTTTTCTTGCAAAAAACAGCAAGTGTAACAATAGATCAATATAAAGTATGAACATACCTCGTTTCAGAAGTGCTGCCCACATTGTTGTAGATTCGTGCTTCTGCTGCGGTCTAATCGTAAAAAGCATGGGGACACTTGTTCGCGTTGTGCTTCAGGTTCAGAAAATGAGACCGAACGTACAAGGTCTTGGATATCCATCGTACATCTTGCCAGAGTGTGTTATGTTCACGGAGCTACTCAGCTGTTCGGGGCAAATGAGGCCTGCCGGCGAAAACCAGCTGTGGCCTCCTCACACAATGGCAAACCAAACCAAGAAATCCTAAACCTCGACTACATGCTTATTTGCTCAAGGAAATACTTCATCAATTAGCGTTTATCAATTTAGGGGGGGGGGGGGGGGACTTTACACTGTTATAGATTTATTATATCAGTCAGTGTCAGTTTGCCTTGATTAATAAAAACCCGTATTTGTAAAGCTAAGCAAAATGTTGAATGTGACAGCCCGGAATCAAATGCCTTCCTTGGAGGGGACAGCCTGCAAGACCGTGTGAAGTGATGTTTTCTTCTCATGCAGAACACTGTATAATGTTCTTGTTCTTAACGAAGATAGACACAAAATGCTGGAGTAACTCAGCAGGACAGGCAGCATCTCTGGAGAGAAGGAATGGGTGATGTTTCGGGTCGAGACCCTTCTTCAGACCAACAGACCTCGTCTGAAGAAAGGTCTCGACCCGAAACGTCACCCAATCCTTCTCTCCAGAGATGCTGCCTGTCCCGCTGAGTCACTCCAGCATTTTGTGTCTATCTTCAGTTTCAACCAGCATCTGCAGTTCCTTCCTACACATGCTGAGCTTAGCCACTATCAACAAAGGATCAGCTTTCAAGAACATCATTTTATTATTTGTTTAATCGTCCATTTATAATTGGATTTCTGAGAGCAGTAGAGCTTTGAGCCGATCTGTTGCTGTGCCTGGCACTCCCGATTAGTTCAAAGTTGGGGACACACTGGGTCATGTGGATGCAGACAGTGGAATCCTGCTACGATGACTTACAGTTCCTCATGGATTCCCTGCTTCCAGTAACTGATGGTACCACAGAACATGATGAACTATGAGTAGGAAGGAACTGCAGGTGCTGGTTCATACCGAAGATTGACACAAAATGTTGGAGTAACTCAGCAGGTAAGGCAGCATCTCTGGAGAAATATAAGTGACACTTTGGATCGTAACCCTTCTTCAGCCTAAACCACTGAGTTACTCCAGCATTTTGTGTCTATCATGATGGATGATGTCCTGTGAGAGAGACCCAACCAAAACCATTACCAAAAAAAAGCTTCTGTTTTAGGTAGAATACTGTAGTGAGATTGAACTTAGGAGTATGTGGAGTCTCTTCCCACGTAAATCAGTGTAATAACCCCTCTTCAACACTGCTCTAAGTTGTCCCTCGTGTGTGTAGGATAATGTTATTGTGCGGGGATCGCTGGTCAGCGTGGACTCGGTGAGCCGAAGGGCCTGTTTCCGTGCTGTATCTCTAAACTCAACTAAAGGTTTTGGCTCAAGGTTGGTGGTATCTGCACTGTGTTTTGGACACTGGACACCTACCTGGAATGAACTCTGTGCCTCACTGTTCCCAATGCTTCTTTTAAGTAGTGCTCAACGCAGAGGAGTCAACGGACATTGACTTCTCTATCTTCAAGTAACCCTTGCTTTCCCTCTCTCTCACCATCCCTCCCCCTTCCCAGTTCTCCGACCAGTCTGTCTGTCTCGAAGTACATTTTTATCTCTGTTTGCTTTGTTTTACCTTCTCCCAGCTAACAATGATCTACTCTACATTTCCCTTGATCTCTATTCCCTTTGTCCTGTTTTCACACCTTACACTTCCTTATCTATGTACCTTCCTCTCCCCTGACATCAGTCTGAAGGAGGGTCTCGACCCGAAACATCACCCGGTCCCGCTGAGTTACTCCAGCATTTTGTGTCTATCTCCAGTTTAAACCAGCATCTGCAATTCCTTCCTACACAATGAGTGGTAGACAAGGTTCCTTGCATTTTCTTTGAATCTTCATTAGGACTAATGTCAATGTTGAGCCTTCACAGAGACATGGCTTTAAAGATTGTAATGGAAGAGTCTAGGCCAGATGGTGTGAATGCACCCTTGCTATTTATGGTATGAACATAGTTGAACATAGCGAATGGTATGTTGGCCTTCATAGCAAGAGGATTTGAGTATAGGAGCAGGGAGGTTCTACTGCAGTTGTACAGGGTCTTGGTGAGACCACACCTGGAGTATTGCGTACAGTTTTGGTCTCCAAATCTGAGGAAGGACATTATAGCCATAGAGGAAGTGCAGAGAAGGTTTACCAGACTGATTCCTGGGATGTCAGGACTTTCATATGAAGAAAGACTGGATAGACTTGGCTTATACTCGCTAGAATTTAGGAGATTGAGAGGGGATCTTATAGAAACGTACAAAATTCTTATGGGGTTGGACAGGCTAGATGCAGGAAGATTGTTCCCGATGTTGGGGAAGTCCAGGACAAGGGGTCACAGCTTAAGGATAAGGGGGAAATCCTTTAAGACCGAGATGAGGAAAAACTTTTTCACACAGAGAGTGGTGAATCTCTGGAACTCTCTGCCACAGAGGGTAGTTGAGGCCAGTTCATTGGCTATATTTAAGAGGGAGTTAGATGTGGCCCTTGTGGCTAAGGGGATCAGGGGGTATGGAGAGAAGGCAGGTACGGGATACTGAGTTGGATGATCAGCCATGATCATATTGAATGGCGGTGCAGGCTCGAAGGGCCGAATGGCCTACTCCTGCACCTATTTTCTATGTATCTATGTATCTATGTAGATATAGGACCCCGTCTCTTCAGAGATGTTGCTTGTTATGTCAAGTGAATGGGTATGTCTGGGCCAATGGTTACGGTTCCAATTTATAATTTATAATTATAATGCCCTAGAGGTTTGCAACTTTACAGAACAATTCAGAAGCCTGTTCAAAGTCAATGGCATAAGAGTGGAAGATGGGAAATTTCCTTTAAAGTAACATTGCTGACAGTCACCATTACTGACGCAGACTTTCAAATTTATTTAATTATGTTTAAATTCCTTCTCCACCGTGGTGGGATTTGAACCCATGTTCTGCGGGATCATTAGTCTAGGCCTGCAGCTTACTAGCCCAGTGACATAACCACTGTGCTGCCACGGACGGTCCCCGAGGTTTGTTCAGATCACACAAATTAATGCAGACAAAAATCCCATGTGACGCGCGTTCAGAAACCCGGAATGAACAGGGGCAGCTGTTCAGGGACGATGAAGAATTATTCCATCCGAGCCCAGTTGTTGCCCACATCGCATTGAAATAAAGTGAAGCAGAAGTGTGACTCACCCAGGAGCAGTCCTGTCCTATCATGACAATTTTAATAAAAGATAGTCAAGTTCAGTTTTCAGTTGTTTTCCTCCAGCTTTAAAATGATTTATTAATTTTCCGGACAAAAGTCTATTTGTTTGTCAATGTAAGGTTACACAGTCATTTGTCTGTGACTATCCTTAACCATAGCCTGAGGGGGAAGTTCTTTACGGAGAACTTGTTTTATTTGTTCAGCTTAAATTATGGCTCATTGCTCTTTTTCATTGAATTCAATCGTTTTGCCGCCGAATACAGTGGGGATTTTACTGTGGTTTTGGAGACAGAAAAGACTATTTCATTTTCGCAGACAGATTACCGCGTGAGAGGGGACCGTACAGTCCATTGAGCCTGTGCATGTTCCAAATAAACCAGTTCCAAGGATGAATTCTACCCTTTCAGATACTTACTAAATTCTCTTTTGAACATTGGAACTGAATCTACCATTAGAACATTAGCATCATCAGAGACCCACACACACCCCTGGCTACACCCATTTTCACCCAGAGAGTTGTGAATCTGTGGAATTCTCTGCCACAGGAGGCAGTGGAGGCCAATTCACTGGATGTTTTCAAGAGATAATTAGATTTAGCTCTTTGGGCTAAAGGAATCAAGTGATATGGGGAAAAAGGGGGAACGGAGTACTAATTTTAGATGATCATATTGAATGGCGGTGCAGGCTCGAAGGGCCGAATGACCTCCTGCTGCACCTATTTTTCTATGTTTCACACACTTATTTCACCCCTGCCATTGGGAAGAAGGTACAGGAGCCTGAAAACGGTAACGTCCAGCTACAGGAACAGTTTCGTCCCTGCAGCCATTATACACATACTCACATATATACACCTTTCTGTCCTTGGTCACCTCCATTGTCAGAGTGAGGCGAAATGCAAATTGGTGGAACAGCATGTCCTATTTCGCTTGGGCTGCTTACAGCCCAGTGGTATGAATCTTGATTTCTCTAACTTCAAATAGCCCCGGCATTCCCTCTCTCCCCATCCCTCCCCTCCCCTAGTCGAACCAGCTTCTTGTTTTCACCCAACAAACAGCTAACAATGACCTGTTTCCTTTATCATCGTTACTTATTTGCATATCTTTCATTCATTGTTCTTTATCTCTCTACATCATCGTCTATATCTCTCGTTTCCCTTATCCTTAACTAGTCTGCAGAAGGGTCTCGACCCGAAACGTTACCCATTCCTTCTCTCCAGAGATGCCGCCTGTCCCGCTGAGTTACTCCAGCTTTTTGTGTCTATCTTCGGTTTAAACCAGCATCTGCAGTTCCTTCCTATACAGATCATATATTATATATATATATATATATATATATATATATATACTGTAGATCTGCCGACACATACTGGGGAAGATGGGTTTGTTCTTGGAAGAGGATATTGAGAGAGGTATATATAGATCATATATATATATATGGGTGTGTATATGAGTAGATAGACACAAAATGCTGGAGTAACAGTGGGACAGTGGATGTAGAGAGGATGTTTCCACTAATTGGAGTCTTGGACAGTGTCATAGCTTCAGAATTAAAGGATGTTCTTTTAGGAAGGAGATGAGGAGGAATTTCTTTAGTCAGAGGGTGGTGAATCTGTGGAATTCTTTGCCACAGAAGGCTGTGGAGGCTGTCAGTGGATATTTTAAAGGCCGAGATAGATAGATTCTTGATTAGTGCAGGTGTCAGAGGTTACGGGAGAAGGCAGGAGAAAGGGGTTAGGAGGGAGAGGTAGATCAGCCATGATTGAATGTTGGAGTAGACTTGATGGGCCAAATGGCCTAATTCTGCTATTATTTATGATCTTATGACTTATGATCTTATGACAGACAGCAGGACTGGAGAGAAGGGATGGGTGATGTTTTGGGTCGAGACTATCCCTCAGTCTGAAGAATGGTCTCAACCCGAAACGTCACCCATTCCTTGCCTCCAGAGATGGTGCCCCATCATTTAGTGTCTATCTTCGGTTAAAACCAGCATCTGCAGTTCCTTCCTACACATGTATATGCGGGTATGCGTATATATACACACACTGAAATTTGTTCTTGTTTATTATATTGTTTACAGGGTACTATGTTTAAATATTCTGTTGTGCTGCTGCAAGTCAGAATGTCATTGTTCTATCTGGGGCATATGACAATAAAACACTCTTGACTTGACTTGCCTTGTGTATGGCGTGATTGTATTCATGTCAAGTATTGCTGATATGATTGGGTATTACGCAAACAAAAGCTTTTCACTGTATCTCAGTACACATGACAATAAAAACCAATACCATAAGAATCTGTCTCCTCTCATATCCTCTGGCAGTGTATTCCACAACCTAATCACTCTGGGATTTTATTTTTATCCAGCATATCATTTTCTTGTTTCCTTTCCGAACCATCCTCAATCTATTTCCGATTGTCCTTCAATCCCTCCAATGAGAACATCTTCTCTCTGTGCCCTTCACGACTTTAAATACATCTGGGCCAACCTCTCTCAATATCGCCGGTTCCAAGAACAAACCAATCTTCCCCAGTATGTGTCGGCAGAACTATTGTCCTTCATCCCAGGAATCATTTCAGCAGATCTTAGCCTGTCCGAAGTTGCATATTTCCTGAAATGGACGCACATTATTCCAGAGATAGACACAAAATGCTGGAGTAACTCAGCGGGACAGGCAGCATCACTGGAGAAAAGGAACGGGCGACATTTCAGGTCGAGACCCTTCAAGGGTAATTTCACCAGACCATCTGTACCTCCTTGTGCCCCTCCTTGTTCACTACATCTTCACGTTTTAGAAACTGAGACCTGTACACTCTAGTCCAAGTAATCAAAACACAGAACATTTAGCAGGACAGCACAGGAACAAGCCTCCAACCCACAATGTCCATGCCAAAGTTAAACTAATCTCCTCTGCCTGCACCTGATCCATATCCCTCCACATCCATGCGCCTATTTAAAAGCCTCTTAAACGCCCCTATCATATCTACTTCCACCACCACCCCTGGCAGCGTGTACCAGGCACTCATCACCCTCTGTGTGAAATTAAATGTTCCCCAGGCATCGCTTTTAAACTTTGCCCCTCTCAACTTAAAGCTATGCCCTCTAGTCTGTGACATTTCCACCCTGGGGAAAAAAGGTTCTGACTGTCTACCCTATCTTTGCTAATTATAATTTTATATTCTTTTATCAGGTCTTCCCTCTCAACCTCCGGTGTTCCATAGAAATCAATCCACATTTGAATTTATATTCTTTGCACGTGTTATTCCTAGGGAACCCTATGGTACACACATCTCCTATCTGAGAAACAACTTTCACTCCTGCTCTTTAAAAACAAGGAACTGCAGATGCTGGTTTACACAAAAGGACACACAGTGCTGGAGTAACTCAGTGGGTCAACAGCATCATGGGAGAACATGGATAGGTGACATTTCAGATTGAGACACTTCGTTAGATTGTAGTCTGAAGAAGGGTCTCAACCAGAAACATCACCTATCCATGTTCTCCAGAGATCCTGCTTACCCGCTGAGTTACTCCAGCACTTTGTGTCCTTTCACTATTACTCTTTCCTCTCAGTTGTTCATACCGCCCCCAGCACACTCACTCCATGGCCTCAATCTTGATGAAAAGTCTTGCATGTGGCTCTTTGTCAAATGCATTTTGAAAGTCCAAAAAAAACCCACATGTGCCTCATCAGCCATCTGTACTTTACCAGGTTTAGTTAGACATGCCTTTCACAAATCCATGCTGTTTTTCTTTAATCAATCCACACTTCCCCAAGTGGTTGCTAAGAGAGTCTCTGATGAGCACTTCTGTAACCAAAACGATAATTAGATGTAAAATATCATAATTTAACTGCAGCCTCTGAATGTCAACTCCAATTAGAACATACGGAATCAAAGTGTTGGGAACATGGAAGTGAACTTTGTTGGCTAACAATAGTAGATGACACCAGAGAGGGCTCTGAGACAAGTTAGAATCATAGAATTGTTTGGCAAAATAACCCTTAAGGTCCCCAATTTCAGCTTTCCAGTTACTCTTTTGGGGTGGGGAGATTGCAACCTTCATGTGGTGCACCCTGTTTCGACTAATGCAATCAACTAATGCACAAACAAGATCAAATAGAACAAGTTGACTTACAACTTTAACCTTTAATCAAGATACAACCTGTGCCTTTTTACAGTGTTTGTTCCCTATGTGCTGGAGTAAATTTGAATGACCCCCCACCCCCCTCTGGGATGGCTTGCCAGCATACTGAGCAAGCACATCACCCATAATTGCCTGTAATGCATCTATGACAACCAGCACAAGCATTGAGAATGAATGAAATGAGAAACCTTGATGCCATTTAGCATTAGCCACAAGGCCTTGCAATTTTAGAGCCCAGTTTTTCCAATACAGCTTGTGTTGCTGGTCAGTTCGCAATTCTCCATCGTGTCTGGAAAAATTTCAATGGAAATCGAACAAAAATAGGGAATGTGTAACAAAAAGGAACTGCAGGTGCTAGTTTATACCAAAGATAGACGCAAAATACTGGAGTAACTTTGCGAGTTGGGCAGCATCTCTGGGAGATAGATGACGTTTTGGGTCGGGTCTGAAGAAGAGTCTCAACCCAAAATGCCACCTATCCATTTATCCAGAGATGCTGCCTGGCTCGCTGTGTTACTCCAGTATTTTGTATCTACCTTCTTGAAAATAGGGAATATTCGAATTGTAGGTGTCCATGTTCTATTTTTAAACCTACATCATGGAAACTGGCACTTCGGTCCTATGATCCACGCCGACCATCGATCACCCATTATGTTCATCCACTCTCTAAACATTGGGGGTATATTACAAAGGCAAATCAACCTAAGACATGCAAGTTTGCAAATCTTTGGGATGCGGAAGGAAACCTGGATGAAACATGCAGGCACAGGGAGAACGTGCAAACTCCACGCAGACAGCACCCGAGGTCAGCATTGAACGTGGGTCTCTGATGCTGTGAGGCAGCAGTTCAACCAGCTGCACTGAGAGCTTTAAACAGAAAAGGGCATTCTTATCCTTTTTTATAACACACCCTTTACCAAACTAAAAACAAATTTACAAACAGTCTCTGGAGCAAAGAGAGGGAGAAATAAAGAACGGTGACACAGCGGTACAGTTGCTGCCTTACAGCGCCAGAGACACAGGTTTGATCCCGACTGTAGGTGCTGTCTGTACGGAGTTTGTACGTTCTCCCCAAGACCGTGTGGGTTTTCCACGGGTGCTCCCTTTTCCTCCCACATTTCAAAGACGTACAGGTTTGTACGTTAATTGGCTTCAGTAAAAATTGTAAATTGTCCCTCGTGTGTGGGATTGTGCGAGTGTACGGGGATCGCTGGTCGGTGCAGACTCGGTGGGCCAAAGGGCCTGTTTCTCTAAACTAAATGAAACAGACAATTCATCTAAACACAGGAAGGATTATTTATTGGATGAACATACGCGCATAATTCAATGCAAAGTAATTAACAATATCACAAAAGCTGGAGTAACTCAGTGGATCTCTGGGGCATCCCGATGCTGTCTGGAGCATCAGAAGGCATCTCTAGAGAAAAGGAGTAGGTGAAGTTTTGGGTCAAGATCTTTCAACTGATTCGGCAGCTCCTTGCATTTGGCTGTGTATGTTCAAACTGCCCTGACATGGATCCTGGATGAGCTAGCTGGCCAATAGCAAATCTAAGGGGAGCTGCCAGCATCCAACCTCCCGCGCATCGCGGACCTCTGCATTCACTGGCGTGCTCGAAGACGGCCAGAATATGCGTCACCTTCTGCTAATGTGCAACCATGCAGCAGAAGCAGCTGATCAGCTGTTGCTTCACTGCACCCTGGGCACTACTGGACACAGGGATTCAGCCAGTTCAGCCCCCTGCAGCCCGAGGAGGGAAAGGTGAGTGGGTGAGGGAGCATCGTGGGCATCAGGTCAGGTCAGGCATGGTCTGCTTCATTAACCTCGAGGGCTGATACCTCAGTCATTATCTTCACCGCCACATCTGGGCCTATGTGCAGCCTCGTTGTATCAGTAAGTCAAAGGAGAAATCCGATTGAAATAGGCAAAGCAAGTCCAAATAGTGTGCTGGATAGGGTCAGAGTCAAACTCACGGCAGACTGGAAGAGTTCTATGAGGTGACACCAAGTTCCTGTTATTAGTTTTTAAGATGGCAGATAATTTATGTGTTCAGCGGGTTTACTCCAGTTGTAGATTTTTGTTTGCATTCGCCATTTCCCTATTGTTGTGTTCTTTACATGCTGTTTTGAGCACTGTATGAGATATCGGCTTAGTAAAACCTACAAGACTCTGAGACGGATAGTCTTGGGGGGTACCTGAGGGGTGGTGTCCCCATGGCCAGACAGGCAGATCTAGTCTCAGGACACGAGACTGAGATGGCGAGAAACCTCTTTACAAATATGGTGTAAATTCTCAGAGGGGGGGGGGGGGGGGGGACACAGATGTTGAGCATGTCCCAGGTTAAGAATAATAATGTTTTGGACATACACAAAATCTAAAAGTTCAGGAAGAAAATGGGGACTTATAGAGCAGGATCAACAGTGATGAACCATTGATGAGTACGTGTGTCAGGGGCTGGGGAGAAGGCAGGAGAAAGGGGTTAGGAGGGAAAGATAGATCAGCCATGATTGAATAGCGGCATAGACTTGGTGGACAAAATGTCCTATCACATATGATCTTTCCTAACAGTGATGATACTTTTAGACTTGAGGGCCTGAATGACCCACTTCTGCTTCTACTTCTTGTGTTCTTATCTGTTGCTCTGTTAGCAATTGGCAGAAGATTAATAAGCAGCATGTTCCTTTTTCCCCCCCAAGTCCATTACTGTAAAAGTGGGCACATATTGAAAAATATTTTGCTGACTGTAAGTCACTTTGGGATTTCTTCAAATTATAAAAAGCCACTCTCTTTTGGCAAAATGTCTAATTAGCTTTTGGTATGACTGAAAGGATGTGCTGAGGAAGATAGTGGGATCAAGGAAATGCAGATACTGGTTAATACACAAAAGGACAGCAATCTGAAGAAGGGTCTCGACAAAACAACTTATTGGTGCATCCAGCATTTTCACTTCTTAATTTTGATTTTCAATTACTTTCTTTACATTATGACACAGAATGAATTTGGCTAGATATATCTCAGCACCTAGCAGACCAGAATTTGTAGCACGTTATTTATCACTGATTCGACACAATTCATATCCAAGTTGCAGTAGATTCTGGTGGTTTATGAATAACAAAGTGTTAATTAAACCCATTTGCTCTAAATATCAAACAGAATGTACTGATTGTACACTGATTTGCATCCACTGCAAATGGCAATCATCTTGATTGCATTATTAATTGAATGAGGTTCCATAGAAATAAATAAAATCTGGCTTTAAAATAAAGCAAAGCACCCAACAGATACAAGTTTCCAAGCAGAAGTGTTGGTGCAGAATTAACGAGGTGATAATGATTGAATTCGTTGGATTTGTTTATCAAATTTAATTGTTGGAATGTCATCATTTTGGAAGTTTTGATGAAGCCGAGACTTACTTCCTTGGGTGGACAGAAAGGGCTCGATGCCATTGATGTCATGGTAATGTAGCCTGGTTTCCCAGCTGACATTTACTGTTCAACGAACAATACTAGAGACTTCAGCGGTTTCTGGTGAAAAGTGATGGAGCTGGAAACATTGGATGGGACAGGCTGACAAGCTGGCCCAGGGCGATGCTACCGTGCCCATCACGGATCACTGCGCTGGAGTGAGGAAGCAGCCAATCAGCTGGAGATCAGATACATGTACACCCGCCCCTTTATTCTGTTCCTGCATCGCCACAGAGTTCAGGAGCATTCTGCAAGTTGCTGAGTTGAGGAATGGAGGGAGGCACAGAGCCTGGCGTTAACCTTTAGTCTACCCTTTTCTGTTGCTTCCAGCACAGCCCATTCATTTCAATGGAGTCACTGACCTTTAGTTAAAACACGTTCGGGATGCAAGTTTTTTTTCTTAATTTTAGTGTAAATGTTAAAAAAAATTAACCAACATAAGTGTCATGCGATTTAAAGTTAGTTGTTCATTTAAAGATAGCGGAGTCAAGGGATATGGGGAGAAGGCAGGAACGGGGTACTGATTGTGGATGATCAGCCATGATCACATTGAATGGCGGTGCTGGCTCGAAGGGCCGAATGGCCTACTCCTGCACCTATTGTCTAAATATTTATCAGCGTTTAATTTTATTTGAATCACTTTTTAACTGTTTCCAAACATCTTTGATTATCAGAAGGGCTTGGAATCCATGAAAGGCCTTCACACCACATGCTCCTGCTGGATCTGAGGTAGCTCCCAGCCAGTTCCAGTCTGCAGAAGGGTCTCGACCTGAAACGTCACCTATTCCTTTTCGCCAGAGACGCTGCCTGACCCGCTGAGTTACTCCAGCACTTTGTGTCTATCCTCGTTGTAAACCAACATCTGCAGTTCCTTCCTGCCCAACCCTTTTTCACACGTGCCACAAAATGTCGATTAAACTTTTGGAATTATGACCCGTAGTTTAAGATATTATCATAAATTAATTGATAATTCTGTCAACACAGTTCGAGCTTTCAAAACATTTGAAGACATAATGGTCTTGTTTGACCAACTAGCTTTTGTTTCCTTGAAGCCATATTGCAAGAACTCTTCTTTGAAGTCTTTTAAAATGTGACACAAATTTGCGAGCGTTTTCAGGAAAATAAACTCCACAGGTCTACCTGCCTCTTGAATGCAGAAACATGCACAACAGTTGCACAGTAACCATTTCAAGCTTGGATAGAGTGGATGTGGAGAGGATGTTTCCACTAGTGGGAGAGTCTAGGACTAGAGGTCGTAGCCTCATAATTAAAGGATGTTCCTTTAGGAAGGAGATGAGAAGGAATTTCTTTTGTCAGAGGGTGGCGAATCTGTGGAATTCTTTGCTACAGAAGGCTGTGGAGGCCAAGTCAGTGGATAATTTTAAAGCAGAGATAGACAGATTTTTGATTAGTACGGATGTCAGGGGTTATGGGGAGAAGGCAGGAGAATGGGGTTAGGACGGAGAGAGAGATCAGCCATGATTGAATGGTTGGGTAGACTTGATGGGCTGAATGGCCTAAATCTACTCCTATTACTAATGATATGACCTTATGATAACATCTTTTGCCAGAATTTTCCATTGACTTTTGCTGGAATTTTCCAGGGGTTGGGAACCAGCATGATATCGGTCGGTATGGGCTCGCCCGCTGAGCATTTCCGACAATATCCAGTTTCTTTCCAATTTCCAGCCCATGTAGTCTTTGAAACTCTTCAAATGTGGCTCACACCTTCTGTTCTTATCTCTGGCCTTTGTTCCAACCATCTGCCTATCACAAACCTCCCTTGCCCATGGTCATTACCCGCTTTGTCCTGCCTCTCCCCTCTCCAGCTTTTTTCTTCTACACCGCACCCCCCCCCCCACCCACACCTTAACAATCAGTCTGAAGAGAGTGTCTGAAATGTCACCTATCCATGTTCTCGAGAGATACTGCCTGACCCTCTGAGTAAAGCCCCTGTCCCACGATGCGAGTTTACCCAAGAGCTCTCCCGAGTTTAAAAAAAAAATCAAACTCATGGTACTTCATCACGAGTATTTTTTTACTCTTGGAAATTTTTCACACTTTTGAAAAAACTCCACGAGTTTCCCCGTTTCCCGAGTACATGCCGTTAGCATTAAGAGCCTCTACGAGACATCCACGAGCTCCGACGTACCCGCTACGTACATTCTACGTACTTACCACGAGTCTGATTTTTTAAAAACTTGGGAGAGCTCTTGGGTAAACTCACATTGTGGGACAGGGCCTTTACTTTTGTGTCTTAGCCAGCATGTGCAGTTCTTTGTTTCTAATCTTTGATTTGGTCATTTAGTTCAGCGGCTTGTAGTCACTAAACTAAATGACGAGTCAGTCGCCTTACTATTGGTCTGGAGCCTCAGACGGGACAGAATCGGTACGAACCAAAGAATTCCTCCCACAACTAGCTGAGTTTGTGGCCACTTGTTTTGCATTGCAATTTTTTTTTGATACTTTAGTTTGAATTCTCAATGATCATGGTAGGATTTGAACTTATGTCTCCAGAACCAAACTTGGACCTGAGCATGCCCTTCGAACACTGGTAAAGGCCATGTATTTAAAGGCAAACAGACCAAATCCAGAAGACCAATATTCACTCGACTGCTGTCTGCTGCAGTGCAGAGCAACGACAGGCTTATACATAAGTATTATAATTTAAAGTATTTTATTCACTTGGTTGGACCGCACGACTTTGTCCAAAGTACTCCTTTATCAGCAGGATCCAGCACTGCCAAAGGTTCATCAACTGGACATTTGTTATCATTAATGGGTATGGATTTTTTTTTTTAATTCCTTAATTCCGTGCATTAGAAGCTCCAGGTTTTACTCTTGCAACCACAGGTGACTGGGAATTTTGTTTCAATTCCATCAGAGCTCATCCTACCCTGCGGTGATGGAAACGTTTCAGTGCAAGTGTCCCTGGAACCTTGAATAGTGGCTCTAAAGCTGCGCTGCACTGGCATCGAGTTAACACAAATGAACAAACCTCATGGTTGTTGAAATGCTTCAGACTGTTCCAATCTGGTGGCATCCCGTAATCTTCTGTCAACAGTTGACTGAAACCAATATCTGCGGATACCGTCCGTTTTTTAAGCCTCTAAGTTACTCTAAGTCTGATCAAGCCTCAGAAGATGTTTGTGAGGTTTTTTTTTCTCCCCATTTCTGAAAATATAAATCACCTGAGAAAAATTACTCCAGCGCTCTGTAATCCCAAGCGCATTGATACATTCACTAATGGCCAAATGGAAGTGTGGAATCAATTGGATGCCTGTGGTGTACTCCAGCAAGTTCACTATTAACCCTTCAGAGGTGTTCAGTGGCAGTTCTGCAATAGTACTGCAGGAAAGAGTATACTATAAACCAGCATGTAATGGGTGCGTCCAAAAAGAGCGGTGCAATCATTATAAGAGACTTTAATCTTTGTGTAGATTGGACTAATCAAACAGAAAAGAATCAAGTGACAAGAATGAATTCACAATGTGTTTGGTATAGTTTCTTAGAGTAATATGTTAAGGAGCTCACCAGAGAACAGGTTATGTCACAAAGTGCTGGAGTAACTCAGTGAGTCAGACAGCATATCCAGGGAACATCACCCTTCTCCAGTCCTGACCCGAAATGTCACCTATCCATGTTCTCCTGAGATGCTGCTTGACCTGCTGAGTTACTCAGGCACTTGGTGTCTTTTTAAAAAAACCCAGCAACTGCAGTCCCTTGTTTCTACAGAGAACAGGTTATCTTGGATCTGGCAATGGGTAATGAGGAAAGATTTATAAATGATCTCAGAGTAAAAGACCCTGTAGGAATCATAGCCCTGAATTTTCTGTTCAATTTCAGGTGGATCAGAAACAACTATTGAACGCAAGTTCCTCAGAGTCGAAGGTCTGAGCTATAGGGAGATTCGAGCAAGCTGGGCCTCTATTCCTTGGAGCGCAGGAGGATGAGGGGTGATCTTATAGAGGCATCTAACAACATGGGAGGAATACATCGGGTAGATGCACAGTCTCGTGCCCAGAGTGGGGGAATCAAGAACCAGAGGATATGGGTTTATGGTGAAGGGGAAATGATTTTGATAGGAATCTGAGGGGTACATTTTTCACACAAGGGGTGGTGGATGAATGGAACGAGCTGCCAGAGGACCGGTACCGAGACAGGACCGGTTTAGAGGGATGTGGGCCAAATCCAGGCAGGTGGGGTTAGTGTAGATGGGACGTGTCGGTCAGTGTGGGCAAGTGGCCGAAGGGCCTGTTTCCACACTGTATCACTCTATGTCAATGGCAAGATGGAATGGACTGAAGTGCACTGGGCAGCAGGTTAGCAGGAAGAACAGTCGGCAAACTGGAAGTCATTCACAACACTACAGAAATGTGTCCCAGTAAGGAGGAGAGATTTCAAGGATGGGATAATTAAGGAAGTCACAGAGGGTGTTAGGTTGAGAAAGAAAATATATGTTAATGGCAGACCCGAAGACTGGGATAAATTCAGACTCCAACAGAGGACAACAACAAAAAGTGAAGAGATAATAATCTGTGAGGACAAACTAGCGAGGAACATAAAAACAGACTAGAAGAATGGCGTTGTTAACGTAAAATAGGAAGAGAGACATCCAAGTGAACATTGTGTCTCTAGAGAATGAAGCTGGGAAAATAGTTACGATGATCAAGGAAATGACAAAGGAGTTACACAGATATTTTGCGTCACGTCTTTGTGGTTAAAGTACTATGGGCATCTGATGGCTCCTGAATACTGGGGAGAAATGAAATACTATCATCATCATCACGACAGAAATATTTTGAGGCAACCTAATGGGGGGAAGACTGATAAATCCCCTGGCAGGCTGGCTTGCATCCTAGAATCCCCAAAGAAATGGCTACTGAAATAGTGGATGCATTAACTGTAATCTTCCAAAAATCCTTGGATTCCGGATAAGTGGCAGGGTACTGGAAAACTGGCAATGTGATAGCCCTATTTATAAAGGGAAAGAGGCAAAAAGGTCACTGCAGGGCCATTAGCTTAACACCTATTGTAGGAAAAATCAACAAGCAACTGTTAAGGAAGTAGGGGTGGCACAGTAGCGCAGTGGTAGAGCTACTGCCTTACAGCGCCAGAGACCCGGGTTCGATCCTGATTACGGGTGCCGTCTGTACGGAGTTTGTACCTTCTCCCCGTGACCCGCATGGGTTTTCTCCAGGTGCTCCGGTTTCGTCCCACACTCCAAAGATGTAGGTTAATTGGCTTGGTAAAATTGTACATTATTCTTCGTGTGTGTAGGACGGTGATAGTATACGGGGTTCGCTAGCCGGCGCGGACTTGGTGGGCCGAAGGGCCTGTTTCCCCACTGTATATCTAAATTAAATTAAGTAGCGGCACTCACAGCTCAGGTTCTGCTAATCACGACACTTTGGGTGGAGACACCAGTGGAAAATGGTGCCACAACAATTCGAGTTGTGTTGCCTTATGACTCAGAGTAAACCCACATGGTTACAGGGAGTCAAGAGTGTTTTATTGTCATATGTCCCAGATTGAACAATGAAATTCTTACTTGCAGCAGCACAACATAGCAACATGTAAACATAGTACACTGTAAACAATAGAATATTATCTCAATAGGGTTAGGTTAGTCAAGTCAAGTCACATATATTTATATAGCACATTTAAAAAACAACTCTCGTTGGCCAAAGTGCTTTACATTTGTTATAAGAATAGTACAAACAAACAAACTACACACATATATACATATAGCCCTCGCTCAGAGGACGTCAAGAAAGGCTTGGGAGTATAGATACGTTTTTAGTCTTGACTTAAAGGAGTCGATGGAGGGGGCAGTTCTGATGGGAAGGGGGATGCTGTTCCACAGTCTAGGAGCTGCAACCGCAAAGGCGTGGTCGCCCCTGAGCTTATGCCTAGACCGCGGGATATTCAGCAACCCCAAGTCGGCCGATCTGAGGGACCTGGAGGTGGAGTGGTGGGTGAGAAGACTTTTAATGTAGGTGGGGGCAAGCCCATTGAGGGCTTTGTAGACATAGAGGAGGATCTTGAAATGTATACGGAACCGCACAGGGAGCCAGTGGAGAGAGGCCAGGATCGGGGTGATGTGGTCCCTTTTTCAGGTGCCCGTCAGGAGTCTCGCTGCGGCATTTTGGACCAGTTGCAGGCGGGACAGGGACGATTGGCTGTTGCCAGTGTAAAGGGAGTTGCAGTAATCTAGGCAGGAGGAGATAAGGCGGGAGCAGTAATCTAGGCGGGAGGTTAGGTAAGGGGGAGGTGGGCGTCCTTGTACACCGGTCACTGAAAGTTGGCTTACAGGTACAGCAGGCAGTGAAGAAAGCTAATGGAATGTTGGCCTTCATAACAAGAGGATTTCAGTATAGGAGTAAAGAGGTTCTTCTGCAGTTGTATAGGGCTCTGGTGAGACCACATCTGGAGTATTGTGTACAGTTTTGGTCTCCTAATTTGAGGAAGGACATCCTTGTGATTGAGGCTGTGCAGCGTAGGTTCACGAGATTGATCCCTGGGATGGCGGGACTGTCATATGAGGAAATATTGAAAAGACTAGGCTTGTATTCACTGGAGTTTAGATGGATGAGGGGGGATCTTATAGAAACATATAAAATTATAAAAGGACTGGACAAGCTAGATGCAGGAAAAATGTTCCCAATGTTGGGCGAGTCCAGAACCAGGGGCCACAGTCTTACAATAAAGGGGAGGTCATTTAAGACTGAGGTGAGAAAAAACTTTTTCACCCAGAGAGTTGTGAATTTATGGAATTCCCTGCCACAGAGGGCAGTGGAGGCCAAGTCACTGGATGGATTTAAGAGAGAGTTAGATAGAGCTCTAGGGGCTAGTGGAGTCAAGGGATATGGGGAGAAGGCAGGCACGGGTTATTGATAGGGGACGATCAGCCATGATCACATTGAATGGCGGTGCTGGCTCGAAGGGCCGAATGGCCTCCTCCTGCCCCTATTTTCTATGTTTCTATGTAAGGAATGGAATTCGTAGATAACTTTGTAATTCTAACTGAAGTTAGGGATAACTTTTGCAAAGTACATGAAACTACATCAAAAAGGTCAGCTGGATTTATGTTAAATCAAAGCCACGAAGAGGGGTTTACATGGAGACGAAAGAAAACTCAGTGTATCCAACAGATACTATTCAGCAGTCCCCTGCTCCTCTGGGCTTCAGTTGTCAGATGGACACTGAGGGCCCCAGAAGAGAATTGAAGCCTTTGTGCAGTTTGCATTAAATCCCTGACCTTTCTTTACATTTTGTTTTTCATTCAAATTGTGTCATGCAGCACACAACATCTAGCGCCAACTAATCCATCACCCAGTCACTGGAAAGCTGCATCAACTCACAGCGTGATAATTCTGTCAGCTACTGGGATGTTGAGGAACAGGGCCAGAACCTTACCTTGACAAAGGGAACGCAATCCTTTGCTGTCCGTGAGACTGCAATGTAATTCTTCTGTTCTGCAGGGAAGAGTCACAGGGTCATGCAGCATGGAAACAGGCCCTTCGGCCCAACTCATCCATACTGACGAGGTTGCCAAACTGGGAGCTAGTTCTTTTTGCCTGTGCCTGACCAATATCTCTCTAAACCTAATTTCACTGTTTGTATCCTTTCATTATCACCTCTTCCACAGCCAACAATGGACCATTCTGGAAGAAGGGTCTCGACCCAAAACATCACCCATTCCTTCTCTCCAGAGATGCTGCCTGTCCCGCTGAGTTACTCCAGCTTTTTGTGTCTATATTCGGTTTAGACCAGCATCTGCAGTTCCTACCTACACAATGGACCATTGTGGGCTCCACCTTTCTTGAGTCATCGGTGCTGGCTGTTTGTTCTGTACTTGTTCATACCTTTAGTTTCCCTCTCCCCTGACTCTCAGTCTGAAGAAGGGTCTCGACCCGAAACGTCTATCGAAGATGCTGCCTGACCCGCTGAGTTACTCCAGCATTTTGTGTCTATCTTCGGTGTAAACCAGCATCTGCAGTTCCTTCCTACAAATGTTGTAATTGCACCCATGTCTACTGCTTCCTTTGGCAGCTCCTTCATTGTACGCACCACACTCTGTGTGAAGCAATTGTTCATTGGGCTCTTTTGAATCTTTCCCCTCTGGTCTCTTTAAAATCTTTCCTCTCTCACCTTAAACATATCCACGTTAGTTTTGACTCCCTTGACCTGGGGATAGAATATGGCTTTTCATCTTTCCGGTGCCCCTCATGATTTTATATATATTTATAATATCACCCCCGAGCTGCAATATGCCGAGCTGATAAAAGACCCAGCATATCCAGCCTCACCTTATAACTTAAACCTTCCAGATCTGGTAACATCTTCAGAAATATTTGTTCATCGTTTCCAGTATAAGGGCATCCTCTAGCAGGGTGACCATAATTGTACAAGGTTCTGCAAATTTGACCTTACCAATGTCTGTGTCCAGCTGTAACATCACATCCCAACTCCTGTACTCAATCAAAGACACAAAGTGCTGGAGTAACTCAACGGGTCAGGCAGCATCTCTGGAAAAAAAATGGGTGACTGTATGGGTCGGAACCCTCCTTCAGACTCTGGGTAACGTTTTGGGTCAGAATCCTTCTTCAGACAATTGAGAGTCTGAAGATGGGTTCCGCCCTGAAACCTCGCCCATCCTTTTTCTCCACAGATGCTGCCAGACCCGCTGAGTTACTCCAGCACGTTGTGTCTATCTTTGGTATAAACCACCATTGATAGGTGATATTCCTCTGAAGGGTCTGAAGAAGGGTCGCGACTTGAAAAGTCACTTATCCATATTCTCCAGAGACACTGCCTCATTCGCTGAGTTACTCCAGCATTTAGTGTCTCTTTTGGTAAATCAGCATCTGCAGCTCTTTGGGTCTCCTGTACTCAATACACTCACCGATGAAGGCAAATGTGCCAAATTCCTTCTTCACCACCCTGCCTACCTGTTGCCTGGAACGATCTTCCTGCACCCCAAGGTACCTCCAATGTGCAACATTCCCCAGGGACCCACCATTTACTGGTAAATCCTACTCTGATTTATCTCACCAAAATACAATGCCTATTTATTTATTTATTTATTTATTGAATTAAACTCCATCTGCCATTATTCAGCCCACTCGATCCACCCCCCTGTAATCTTTCATAACTTCTTCACTGATCATAAAACCAATAATTTTAGTGCCATCCATCAACTTACTAACCATGCCACGTACCTTCACATCCATATCGTTAATATAATTAATGAACAAACAGTGGACTCTGTGGCACACCATTTGATACAAGCCTCCAGTCTGCTAAACCACCCTCCACTACACTGACTCAAACGTTGGCTCTAGGTGTTGAGTGGTCACAGCATGCTCTCCTCTAAAAGATCTGCTGATACATGAATGCTCCGACTGGCCTGAAAAAACCCCTCCATCTGCTGATCTTTCACCTTGTTTGGTTTGGCCTTCGACCAACTCAGCTCTGCACAGGAGCCAATGTACTTCAGGGCAGCATGGCGGCATGGCGGCATGGCGGCATGGCGGCATGGCGGCGCAGCGGTAAAGTTGCTGCCTTACAGCCCCAGAGACCCGAGTTCGATCATGACTACGGGTACCGTCTGTATGGAGTTTCACCCCAGTGACCACGTGGGTTTTCTCTGGGTGCTCTGGTCTCCTTAAACACTCCAACGACCTATAGGTTTGTAGGGTAACTGGCTTTAGTAAGGTTTTAAATGGTCCCTAGTGTGTAGGATTGTGCTAGTGTACGGGATGATCGCTGCTCGGTGTGAACTCGGTGGGCCAAAGTACATGTTTCTGTGCCGTATCTCTAAAGTCTAAAGCCTACTGGTGAACTGCCTGGCTGAGATTTTTTGGAGCTTGTAAGTGGCACAAATATTCCAGATATTAAACATGGCTGCAGATCGTTCACTGGAGCTATCCAAGGTAATCTTAATATGAACATCAGCTGCATGTGAATATTCACTGGAGTCAATGGATTATCAATACCATACAAAAAAAATGATGCTTTCCCTAAGGTCTATTAAACAAACGCTTCAATATAACGTCAATCTAGTCCACTGAACTGCAGTCTACTTGGACACAACTTATCACATCATTTTGTTTATACAATTACTAAAATCCATCAAAAGTGCCATAATTCCAGCGCTCATAAATTGATTTATTCCGAATGTGCTATTTTTTTTTATAATCAGTATCTCGAGACAGAGTAAAAACATGCACAGCAAAATCTGGTTAATGTGTTTGCTTGATAGTTCTAATTAGAAGGATCATTTTGCACAAGGGGAAAAAAATCAATTGCTGAAGCTCATTATAATTATCGTAGAGAATAAATGAAGACACAAATTCAAATATGTGATTTATGAAACATTTATTGCATGCCGCCATTTCAGTAATATGCAATCTTGGGCTGTTTGAATGCGATTGTTAATGAATGGGATTCAGAAGAAAATTACAGTCTCCTGAACAGATGATAAAGGGGCCAGAACGTGGGAGAACAAAACAAAATATCATGCTGTAATATTGAAACTTTATGCGACACAGTGTATTTTGGACATTAAAAAAATTTGCTGCTCGGGCACCTTAAAATTAGAGTAGATAGATTATTTTAGTTTAATTTTTTTTAATTTAGATATACAGCGTGGAAACAGGCCCTTCGGCCCACTTAGTCCATGCCGACCATCGATCACCTGTTCACACTAGTGCTATGTTATCCCACTTTCTCATTCACTCTCCCTACACGCTAGGGTCAATTTTACAGAGGCCAATTAACCTATAAACCTGCACGTTTTTGCGATGTGGGAGGAAACCGGGGCACCCAGAGGAAATCCCATATGGTCACAGGAAGAATGTGCAAACTCCACACGGACAGCACCTGAGGTCAGGCTCGAATGCAGGTCCCTGGCGCTGCGAAGCAGCAGCACAACCAGCTGCCCCACTGTGCTGTTACATATTTACAAGTATTTACAAGCTCATTGCTCTACGTTAGAATGTTAGTGCGTGCACGGGTCCCAGCATTCTGTGCCTACCTTAAGGTGCCTACCCCTTGTGCCAAACTGGAGTCAAGGGCAAGAGTCGAGATTGTTTTATGGTCATATGTCCCAGGCAGAACAATGACATTCTTACTTGCAGCAGTACAACAGAATATGTAAACATAGTACACTGTGAACTACATAATAAATCAGAAAAATAGGTGTGTGTCTGTGTCCGTCTGTCCCTGTACCTGTCTATATATTATATATACACATATATGTATATAATACATATATATATATGTACACACAAGGACAGGATATATATGAATAAGTTTATGAATGAACAAAGTTTATTGGCCAAGTATTCACATACAAGGAATTTGCCTTGCTGCTCCACCCACAAGTGACAACATGACATACAGTGACAGTTAGGAATGACACGTAAAACATTAAACATTAATAATAAAACATCATCAAATATATATATATAAATAAATAAAATTAAAACCACTTAAGAACCGCTTCTTGTCCATTGTCCGGGTTGAGGAACACCAGTATAATGAACGGAGCTTCCAATCCGGTAACATCAAAGAAGCAGATTCCCCCAACATAATTGTGGGCAATCTCGGTGAGGCTGGGAAACAGCACTGCATTGCACATTGGAGTGCTGTCTGTCACTGAATGCCGACCTTGAAGGAGAGTAGCTCAAGTCTAGAATTCACTAGCGTGGGAAAGGCTAAATGTTCACAATTCCCTTTGGAAGAACCAGCCAAAGGCGACATGATTTGCTCTAATTCACAGACACATAATATGTGCGCATTTTAACGGAGAATCTTTCTTAGTGTCAGTTTTATTTTTTTTCTCTTTCATTTATTATATTGCTTACAGTGCACTACGTGTACATATTCTGTTAAGCTGCTGCAAGTAAATAAGAATTTCATTGTTGTGTCTGGGACATAGGACAATAAAACTCTCTTAACTTTTGACTAGAGAGTTTTAGCATAGACATACAGTAGGGAAACGGGCTCTTCAGCTCATTGAGTTCATTCCGATCACTGACCGAAGCATTCTTCGCACAATTTACAGAAAGCCAATTAACCTGCAAATCCACACATCATTGGCATGTGGGAGGAAACCAAAGCACCCGGAGGGAAATCCATGCTGTCACGGGGAGAACGTGCAAACTGACAGCACCTGAGGTCAGGATCGAACCCGGGTCTCTGGTGCTGTGTGACAGCAGCTCTACCGGCTGCCACCTCCCTTTCAAGGGTAAATGCTGTCATTAAAGTCACAGGTAGACAAAATGAATGAAGGAATTCAAATGGTGGAATTGCCAGAGGCTTACTGCAGTAAAACCATCAAAACTCACCAATGTTCAAATCAATTAACAAGCAACGTTAAGTACATTTCAAATGAGATATGGCATACAGATTAGTAAGTTGTCCCCTTAAATGATCAAAGTCTCCAGTGGAAATGTGCTTCAATATTTACAAGCTATATACAGTAATTCAGCAGAGGGCAAAATTGAGTGTTATTATTAGATAGAGCAGTTCTGCTGCTCGAGTGTTTTGTTTTTAATGTAAACTAATTCTACGCTGTGTTTGCGCAAGAGAGTTGGTCATCTAATTGCAATATATTTTGAGAATTTGTATAAACTGAGTCAAACAAACCATTAACGTGCCTATTTTTAAACAGCAATATTTTTTTCTTATAATGAGAAACGGACAGTAAGTTCTAAAGTTATAGGAGCAGAATTAGGCCATTTGGCCCATCAAGTCTACTCTGCCATTCAATCAGGACTGATCTATTCTGAAAGTGTTGATTTGGAATCTTGCCAAGTTGCAGTGAAGTCAGGGAGATCAACTTCTCATGATCAAAAATGACCATTTGTTGGTCCTACTCCCTGAACCCATTCACAATGACAGTCTGCTACCACAGTCACAGTGATGAGCCGGCTATATAGAAATTGCTGGTCATTTATTCAAATGGAGACGGCGGGGAACGGCAGAGATTGAAAGAGAGACCAGCACACAGGCAGAGTCGGGGTTAAAGAAATGACATTGTCTTACGATGATAGCAGTGAACTTTCTCGGGAACGTCAGAGGTTGAGGGGAGACTTTGGTAGAAGTATATAAAATGATGAGAGGCATGCGTAGGCTAGACAGTCAGAAACTTTCTCCTTGGGTGGAGAAGTCCAACACTAGAGGGCATAGCCATAAGGTGAGAGGGGGGAAATATAATGGGGACGTGCGGGGCAATTGTTTTTACACTAGAGGGTGGTGGGGGCCTGGAGCGCATTGCCAGGGGTGGTGGTAGAGGCAGATACGATAGTGGCATTTAAGAAGCTTTTAGATAGGTAAATGGATATGCAGGGGATGGAGGGATATGGATCAGTTGCAGGGAAATGAGACCAGTTCAGCTAAGCATCTTGTTCCACACAAACATAGTAGGCTGAAGGGCCCCATTCTTGAACGGTACCACTTTATGTTCTATGTTAAACCTAGAGATGTCCATGATCATTTCAACCTTAGCTCACGGTTAATGTTCAAAGCTCTCTTCATTATAAAATAATGAAATGATAAATAATAATGAGAATATAAACTCAACAATTGGTCATAATGAGTCATTTGATAGAATCATATAATGGGCAAAAACATGTTGCAATAAATTATCTACTCCCCTTCTGGCAGACAAGATTGACAGTGACAATAACCCTCATTTCTCTGTGAGAAGGTCACCTAATTGGTTTTGCTTCTGTTAAAGCATCAACCAGGTGTCAGAGGTTATGGGGAGAAGGCAGAAGAATGGGGTTAGATCAGCCATGATTGAATGGAGGAGTGGACTTGATGGGCCGAATGGCCTAATTCTACTCCTATTACTTATGACCTTATGTTTTGGTTTATGGGCGATCTCTTTCTCTCAGCACACCTCGTTCCAACCTTACCTTGGCTTGTGGACAATTTTCCATTGCGAAGCTTTTTAAGTCGTTTTTGGTGGGATTTGCCATTGTAGTGGATCTGAGCCTGAGCGGCAGAGTTGAGCTGAATGTTACACACTCCACAAAGAGTGAAAGTCTGGAGTTTCCGTTCTCGCTTCTGCGCGCTGTCTGGGGTGACAGATTGCAACTCCGTGACGTCCTCGTTCACCAAGGAGGCATCTGCGTCACCACTTTCAGGAGGCAGAGGAGGACTTAATGGCCGTTTCATACCTTTAAGAAGAAAGGTCATTAACTGTTTTTGAGCACTGCAAGGTTTGCTGTCAACTTTCAACACTGAGCATTTCTTTCCTTCAAAAATAGGATCCTCAAAACAAGTTACTGTATATTCGCAATATTGTCACTGGAAACCAGAATCAGACAAACGAGGATCGTTTAATCCAAATGTTTTGATCGCCTACGTGGTGTTACCTTGGTGAAGCAACAAGTTCACATTCTCCAACAGTGCAGCTTATTCCTGCCTACATTAAACTATTTTCCTTGAAACTAAATAAGGATACGGTGCAATAAAACATCACTCCAGACGTTCCTCATTATGCCAACTGATCGCCTTGAACTTGAAATGCTTTTTATAAGGTGGTGAAAAATGAATCAAAGTGAAAAAAACCTCCTGTTAAACATATTTTCTATATTAATATTTAGTATAGTTATCTATTATTCTGCAGTTTGTCGTGGGATATCTAAATGATAATAAAGGATGAGAGGACACCTCATTGAAACGTACCAAGTAGTGAAAGGCCTGGATAGAGTGGATGTGGAGAGGATGTTTCCTCTAGTGGGAGAGTCCAGAACCAAAGGGCACAGCCTCAGAATATAAGGACGTACCTTTACAAGGGAGACAAGGAGGAATTTCTTTATTAAGAGTGTGGTGAATCTGTGGAATTCATTGCCACAGAAGGCTGTGGAGGCCAAGTTAGTGGATATTTATATTACAGAGATTACAGAGATGTCTGCGAAGGGCGCGCAGCATCGTCAAGGACTGCTCTCACCCCAGCCACAGACTGTTTACCCTCCTCCCATCCGGGAGGCGCTACAGGTCTCTCCGTTGTCAGACCAGCAGGTTCAGGAACAGCTTCTTCCCTGCGGCTGTTACACTACTTAACTCTGCACCTTGATGAATGCCAGTCACCCACCCCTCCCCGGACACTCCTTCCCCCAGTAAAAATTGCATTACTGATACAGTTTGTACATATATATATTTTGCGGTTCCATTATTCTATGTTTGCTCTTCTGGGTGAGATGCTAACTGCATTTCGTTGTCTCTGTACTGTACACTGCACAATGACAATTAATGATTGAATCTTGAATCTTGACAGATCCTTGATTAGTACGATTGTCAGGGGTTATGGGGAAAGATAGATCAGCCATGATTGATTGACAAAGTAGACTTGATGGGCTGAATGGCCTCATTCTGTTCCTATAACTTATGAACTTTAGAACATAATGAAATATTTCGGTCCTCTAAACAAACGCTAAATATTTCATACAGATTTAATTCTGATATGATTGATTTTTTTGTGGATTTTTAAAAAAATAATATTTTTATTAGAAGCAGTGTACAGTAGTATAAACCGTAGCATGACAAAATACATTTATTGTACATCTTCCATTTTAATTTTGACAAAAATGAAATAGAAAAAGGAGAAAGAGCAAGAAAGAGAGAAAGTGAAAGAGAGAGTGAATGTGTGAAAATAGAACCCCTAAACTACCAAAGAGTGTAGTCACAGAGTGAGTAAGTAAAAACTTTTAAAAATAAAAAGACAAAAACGAAAAATAATTAAAAAAACCAAAACGTGTTGATATACCTGCTTCATTTCTCACCACATCCATCACCCTGTCCGTAAATCGGTTTAATTCCAAAGTTGTGTTGCACCATACTATCCTTGTAATGAATCAATGAAAGGAGACCATATCTTTGAAAATTGCTCTGATTTTCCTGCTAAGACGAGTCTCATATCTTCAAGATGTAGCGTCTCAGACATGCTTGTGATCCACATTTTAAGAGTTGGGGTAGATGCATTTTTCCAAAATTTAAGTATACGTTTTTTCGCCATTATCAAGCCATAGTTAAGGAAACGTCTTTGAAATATTGATAGCTCAGAGCAGGCTCCTGCTATTCCGAAAATAATCAATTCTGTATGGGGGTCCAATTTTGTTTTTAATAATTTTGAGAAAATCTCTAAGATTTCTTTCCAAAATTTATGGAGTTTTATGCAAGAGGCAAAGGAGTGTGTTATAGTTGCTTCTTGAGAGAGACATTTGTCGCAGACAGGAGATACATTTGGAAAAATATTATTCAGTTTAGTTTTTGAGTAATATAGTCTGTGTAGTATTTTGAATTGGATTAGAATGTGTCTAACATTAATCGAACAATTATGTACCTATAGGAGATATTTTTCCCATCTGTCTTCGGAGATTTTTAGGCCTAATTCCTCTTCCCAATCTCTTCTAATTGCGTCTGACGATGGAATTTCTATATTTAGAAGGATACTGTACAAGTATGATATTAGATTATTTGACTCTGCATTTCTATTCATACCTTCATCTAATATATCTGGCAACAGAGTTTGGTACACATGGGTAAATGTTTTCAAATAATCTCGAATTTGAAGATATCTAAAATATTGATTACCTTTCAGACTGTATTTCGACTGTAATTTCTGGAATAATAGGAGGTTTCCCATCTCGTACAAATCTCCAACCTATTTAATTCCTAGTCTTTCCCAATAAATAAACGTTTTATCTATAATAGATGGTTTGAACGACGGGTTATTAGCCATTGGAGAAAGAAGGGATAGATTTCTTAATTTAAAAGTAAATTTTACTTGTCTCCAAATTCGTAAAGTGCTATGAATAATCGGGTTTTTCTCGTATATTGTGTTCTTCAACTTTATTGGGGAGAGAAGGATCGCGCCTATATTAAAATGCGAGCAATCCTCTCTCTCCATATGACTGATAATAGAACATAGTACAGTGCAGGAAGCAGCCCCATCGGCCCTCAATGTCATGCCGAAAATGATGCCAGGTTAAACAGGTCTCCTCTGCCTGCACGTGATCCATATTCTTCCATATCAAGGTGCCTATCCAAAAAATAAATGTTGTAACATTGCCAGAGATAAAATGGAAGAACATAGAGGCAAAGGGTGATTGGATCATCAATGCCTCCTTGTGCCAATGCCTCCCCCCTTAATGTGGATCATCAATGCCTCCCCGTCCTTAATGTGGGAACTTTAAGGTGTTTGCCCCAGTGGGAGTCATGTAAGGAACTGCAGTACCAAGAGGGGAATAACAGTGGCCACTCAATAGAGATGCAACTGCATCCAAAAACGACTGGCACAAGGAAACTGGCATTAAACCAAATTTTATGGGGCACTGAGAGCAAAAAAAAGGATTTGAGAGCGGCACGGTGGCGCAGCGGTAGAATTGCTGCCTTCCAGCGCCAGAGACCCAGGTTAGGTCCTGACTATGGCTGCTGTCAGTACGGTTTGTACGTTCTCCCTGTGACCTACTTTGGTTTTCTCCGAGATCTTCGGTTTCCTCTCAGACTCCAAAGAAGCGCAGCTTTGTATGTTAATTGGCATGGTATAAATGTAAATTGACCCTGGTGTGTGTAGGATAGTGTCAGTGTGCGGGGATCGCTGGGCAGTGCGGACACGGTGGGCCAAAGGGCCCTTTTCCATGCTGTATCTCTAAACTAAACACATTTATTTTCAATCATAATAGAACATTCTTCCCATAGAGGGAGTACAGAGAAGGTTCACCAGACTGATTCCTGGGATGTCAGGACTTTCATATCAAGAAAGACTGGATAGACTCGGCTTGTACTCGCTAGAATTTAGAAGATTGAGGGGGGATCTTATAGAAACGTACAAAATTCTTAAGGGGTTGGACAGGCTAGATGCAGGAAGATTGTTCCCGATGTTGGGGAAGTCCAGGACAAGGGGTCACAGTTTAAGGATAAGGGGGAAATCTTTTATGACTGAGATGAGGAAAAACATTTTTCACACAGAGAGTGGTGAATCTGTGGAATTCTCTGCCACAGAAGGTAGTTGAGGCCAGTTCGTTGGCTATATTTAAGAGGGAGTTAGATGTGGCCCTTGTGGCTAAAGGGATCAGGGGGTATGGAGAGAAGGCAGGTACAGGATACTGAGTTGGATGATCAGCCAGGATCATATTGAATAGCGGTGCAGGCTCGAAGGGCCGAATGGCCTACTCCTGCACCTATTTTCTATGTTTCTATGTCTATGTTTGTAACATGTTACATAGATTAGTACAGCACAGGAACAGGCCCTTCATCCCACAATGTCTGTACCAAATATAATGCTAATTAAATTAAACTAATCTCTCCTGCCAGGTACGTGTTCCATATCCCTCCATTCCATACATGTTCATGTGCCTATCTAAAAGCCTCTTAATGCCATATTAATCCAATCAGCATTTTAGCCACAATATAAATGGAATATAACTGACAGACTTTTTTTAAAGCTTGTTTTGATGCTTTAAAAAAAAAACTTCAGTAAAATAAATATCTTATGAGCAGGATCTGTAAAAATAACTTCCTATTTGTCGCGCTAATTACATATTTCTATTTAATAGGATATAAATCTTCTGGGCATTTGTAGAGCATTCTTTAATTTAGTGTGAATGGGAAAGGTAATTAATATGTAAACATGCTGGGCATTTTTTTTCAAAGAGTAATTGATAAAATAACAAGCCAGAAATTACATTCACAAACACATTCACAGCAACAGATCCCAGTGGAATTGAAGCTTGTGCGATGCTGCAATTGGCTAATGGTAGATCAACAGAGAACAAATCCATCTTCAATGTCAGTGCTTCATTGAAAGCTGCGGTTTGTGCCTGAACGTTTGCAGTGCAAGAGTGGAATCAGGCTAAGAGGGGAGTGGAGGGACGCTAGACGGGATGGATGAAAAGACAGAGGGAGGGGTTGTACCAGGAGACGCAGAGAAGATCAATGGACAAAATTCAAAGGTTTAGGGCGACGAGACACAACTGCATCGATTTACGACGAGTCATAAGGAACTGCAGATGCTGGGATCTTGAGTAAAACACAAAGTGCTGGAGTAACTCAGCAGATCAGGTTCAGTGGAAGGAAGGGATGGGCAAGTTTTCGGGTTGGGATCCTTCTTCAGACCCGAAACGTCACCTATCCATTAGAATCCTTCTTCATCTTCTGTTTGGGCATCTTGCAGGATTCTAGGCTTTAGAGATAGAGCGTGGAAACAGGCCCTTCGGCCCACCAAGTCCGTGCTGACCAGTGATCACCCTGTCCACTAACTCTATACTACACACTAGGACCAATTTACAAGTTTACCAAAACCAATTAACCTACAGACCTGTACATCTTTGGAGTGTGGGATGAAACCAGAACACCCGGAGAAAACCCATGTGGTCACAGCGAGAATGTACAAATTCCGTACAGACAGCGCCCGTGGTCAGGATCGAACCCGGGTCTCTGGTGCTGTAAGGCAGTAACACTATCGCTGCGCCACTGTGCCACCCCTAGAGTTAATATTGAATTCTATAACTCCAGATAACTTGATTTCCATCTATATAAGTTATGATTCTGTTTGTATTGTATACAATTATCTTGTCATTCATTATACAATTTTTCCCCTTGTATTTTTTTCGGGTGTTCTTTCCCCTGGGGTGGAGGACGTTCCCAGCCTGAGTTGTTGGGCCAGGCTTCCTGCTCTGCGTCTCACAACCTCACGTCCTTCTATGTCCTCACTCTCTAACTGCTCCCATTCACTTATTGACTAGATAACCATGTTTACAGCTTGGTCATCCCAGTTTTAAACTCAGAGACATCTCCCTCCACCCCCACCCTTCTTCCTGATTAGCAAGCTTCTTTTACCCCTTTCCCCGAACTGAAGAAGAATCTTTGACCTGAAACGTCACCCATTCCTTCTCTCCAGAGATGCTGCCTGTCTCACTGAGTTCCTCCAGCAGTTTGTGTCCATCTTTGACCTGAAACGTTGACTCCGTTTCTCTTCCCACTGCCCTGTAGACTATTTCCAGCACTTTGTGTTTTTATTTAAGATTTCCAATGTCTGCAGTTCCTTCGGCAAAACCCAGACTGCTGGAGTGAGGTGGGCAGCATCTCTGGAAAGAATGGATGGACGGTATTTTGAGTCGGGAACTTTCTTTGGCCTGAATAGGGTCCCAACCCGAAACGGCAACTATCCATTCACTCCACATCCGCTGCCTGAAACAATGAGTTATTCCAGCACTCTGTCTTTTGCTCAAAATTCCACCATCTGCAGTTCCCTGTGTCTCCATTAATCTCCAGTTCTTTGTTAATTTTCAAGGACAATTAGTGCATAGAAGAATGACAGAGCCAGTAGCACCATGGGCAGAAATATAGAAAGTAGGGAACTACTTGCTGTTAGCAAATATATACGTGGGTGGAAAGGATTGGACCATATGGGAAAGTGGTCGCTGTGGACAGGTCAGGGGGTGACAGGTCGGGGGTGACAGGTCGGGGTGGCAGGTCGGGGGTGGCAGGTCAGGGGGTGACAGGTCGGGGGTGACAGGTCGGGGGTGACAGGTCGGGGGTGGCAGGTCGGGGGTGACAGGTCAGGGTTAGATGAAATGCTTTCACTTGCGCTATTAGTTTCAGGTTGATGGGTACGTTTCACGTTCGACTTCTCATGTGTGAAGTCGGACTTCTTCATTAATTTCAACATTTCAAATTGAATTTTGACTTTCACATTTTAATTGGGAGGTGGTGTGAATTCTGCAGAACACCAGACCTGCCACGTTTCATTAGGGAGCCTAATTTCACACTGACAGACTCACCTACATGTGCATGTCTAATTGAAACAAGCAGTAGCTTTTCATGATCGCCTCATGATGAGCTACCTCAGCTGCCCTCACACGTTGCCCGTGGAGCGTACGTCAACTTCCAGCGCAGTCGTTCCCGGGGAGTCTGACACCCGGATGATCGGTACGGCCCGTCTCCGAGCACTAGTTGCTGGCCACCCTCCCAGCATAGTCCCGGCAGTAAGGCCTTGCCTTCAGGCTTCCATAGTTGTCACTGAGATTTTATCTTTAACACTCAAAACCCAAATATCTATTGAACGAACGTAGCAAGTTTTTTTTTAAACTAAATGAAACGCGAAAGAATACATTCAGAAATAAGTAAATATGTTGATACTAGAACCATAGAGTCATACAGCACGGAAACAGACCCTTCAGCCAATGCTGATCAAGATGCCCCATCTAAGCTCATCCTATTTGCCCACTTTGGCCCCATATGGCTCCAAATCTTTCCTGTCCATGAATCTGCCTAAAGGGCCTGTCCCACTCTACGAGCTAATTCAAGAGCTCTCCCGAGTTTAAAAAAAAATCAAACTCGTGGTAAGCACGTCGAATGTACGGAGCGGGTACGTCAGAGCTCGGGACGTCTCTTAGCGGCTCGTAATGCTAACGGCAGGTACTCGTGAAACGAAGTAAGCTCGGGAAGGCTCGTGAAGATTTTTCAACATGTTGAAAAACGTCCACGAGAGCCCCGAGTACCTTCGAGCGGCTATTACCGTAATTCTCCGAATTCGAATCAGGGGAAACTCGGGAGAATTAGCTCGTACAGTGGGACAGCCCCATAAGTGTCGTTTAAACGTTGTTATAGTCTCTTATTAGTTTCTATGAAGGTGAGAGGGGGAAAGTTTAATGGAGATGCGCTGGGCAAGACTTTTTTTACAGACATTGATGGTGGAGGCGATAGTGGTGATTAAGAGGCTTTGAGATAGGCACATGGAAGTGGAAGTAACAGAGGGATATGGATCATGTACAGGCAGATTAGATCAGTTTAACTTGGCATCATGTTTGGCACAAATGGTGTGTGGGCCGAAGGGCCTGTTCCTGTGTACTGTTCCATGCTCCATGTTCTATGTTCTAGTTCAGCCTGACATCATGTTCGGCATGGACATTGTGGGCCAAAGGGCCTTCTCCTGTGCGGTAAGGTTCTGTGTTCTATGCCTTATGAGGCGTAGAGTGAAACAGCGTGGAAACAGGCCCTTCGGCCCAACGCCCCCACCGGCCACCATGTCCCACCTACACTAGTCCCACCTGCCTGGGTTTGGCCCATATCCCTGCAAACCTGTGGTTGGGTCTCTGGAAGGGAAGGATGCATCTCCGACTGATCTGAGGGGATCTGCCAGCTTTTTGAATAGAAAACTGGCCCTAATAGGTTATTTAAAACCAGCATGGTTAACGTGGTACTGGTATATGAAGCTTCAAATCCCATCTCTTACTCTAAAAGTAGGCTGTGATATGGGGAAAAACTGAGAAAGGGACTGCGAAAAATGTTTGAACACAATGTTCATGTTATCATTTTGTTCACGTTTGAACAAAATGAATAACAAACAGCTCCACATTTTGTCGAGCTCAATAGGTTTGTTTTAAGCGCCCAAAACTAACATTCAAAAGCCAGAGGATAAGTTCTGCCTTTTTCAATTTTGAAATATGTTTCCAATTTTGCTTCTCTTTGATCCCGATCATTTCCATTCTTCTTTAAAAATCACTCTTTTGCTCCATAATCCCGGCCGTGTGTATATCTACAGAGAATGTGTCGTATCACTGCCGGCATTCAAAGGGACTGCTGCATTTACAAGTATTTCTCAACACTTCAAAGGCCTCAATTCCTTTTTGAAAACCTTTCACATGATAAATCTAATGGCAATTGATAGATTCAAATATATTTTCCAGTAGCCTTTCAAAGCAGATAATTCTGTTTCAGCCATTATCAGATAAAGCAGGCATCACAAAACCGAATCTTCTACAAATATCATGAATTTTACAGGACATAAGCTGGTCACTGGGTCTGACATCTGTCTGCAGTGTTTATGTTCTGTACGAGCTCCCTCCTTGTCATCAGGACTTCCAATTACTTTCCCTCATATATTTATTCACCCTCCCTCCAACTATGTTAAATGCTGCAACCATTAGGAGTTCCGAATTAAATTGATAACGAAATGCAGCATGGAAACAGAGTCGAGCACCCATTTTTACACAAGTCTTCCCCCTTGCCATTTTATTCCCCCCAGATCCCAACACCCCGCTTACCCCCGTATTCATACACCGGGGGAAACTTGCAGGTGCTATTTAACCTGCCCGTCCTTGCATGTTTGGAAGGTGGGAAGAAACCAGAACATGTAAAGGAAAACCGGCAGGCCGCAGGGAGAATATGCAGAAACTGCGCTGGAGGTCAGGGTTGATGCTGTGAGAGAGGAAGACTATGTCACCAGAGAGAGGATGGGGGGAGAGGGAGAGGGGTGAGAGGGACAGAGAGAGGAGGGGGTGATGGGGGGAGCGGGTGAAAAAGAGGGAGGGGGCAGTGGGGGAGAGGAGAAAGGGGGAGAGGGGAGGGGGAGAGGGTAGAGGGGAGGGGGCCGAGGAGAGAGGGGAGAAGGGGGGAAGGGGGGAGGGAAGAGGGGTGGGGGCAGAGGGGAGAGGCAGGGGAGAGAGAGAGAGAGAGATGTGGGTCGACCCAAAACGTCACCCTTTCCTTCTCTCCAGAGATGCTGCCTGTCCCAGCATTTTGTGCCTTTCTTCGGTTTAAACTAGCATCTGCAGTTCCTTCCTACTCATACGAGGTGGTGCTTCCTTCCTTCAAAGAATGAATGGTGAAGAAGATTTTTTTGTACTCCAAACCTTCAACAGTTTGTGCCTCTGTCTTGCACTGATCGGTTGTGTAATTCCAGTCTACAGCATTGCCTTCAAGCCGTACCCATATAATACGTCTACACTGCATCACTGCTCCTGGACTTTGTACCATGATCATCGATCTGTTGAGACCACATTCATTCCACCTGCCACAGCTGGCAATGACTGCTCCCTCATTTGCTTTGCCCCTCAGTACAGCAGGACGATAACAGGCATCTGCTTGTGGGCATGCCCTGCAAATAGCTGGTAATGAAATAATATCAGTCCCGGTGGAGACCCAACATTTGAAATCAAAATATTTGAAAACTTGCGACCAATTGAACAACTTTGGAATCCGAAGTCAAAACAATTGCCGTAAACTCTATTATTGTAAACAAATGTCAAAGGGAAAATTGGGAAAAATGTCATGCACAACCAAGTCCATCGGCACCAGAATATTGGTCTCATACGTCTCATTGCTGTTGGCGAGAATCGGCCAGCAATAAAATCCCAGCTGTCCCTGCCCATACACCAATTAATGCGTATCACAGTGATACACAGTATCTGGGAAATACTTTGCTTGATGATAAGACTCCACATAAATGTAAATTGTTCTTTAAAGATTAAATAATTATAGGAAGTTTAGATGTGAAATGAGCACAATTGCCCTGGTGATAGGTTTAACTGGTGTTATGCAATGTTTCTGCAGGTTACCTCTGAAATGATCCTGATGCTTTGTACGTCTGCTGTGATGACATATCTGATGATTATTTCTCTAATTTCCTATGGTGGCGCAGAGGTAGAGTGCTGCCTTACAGCGCCAGGTTCGATCCTGACTACGGTTGCTGTCTGTATGGACTTTGTACATTCTCCCCGTGACCTGCGTGGGTTTTCTCCAGGTGCTCTGGTTTCCTCCTACACTCCAAAGACATACAGGTTTGTGGGCTAATTGGCTTGGTAAAATTGTAAATTATCCCTAGTGTGTGTAGGATCGTGTTAGTGTGCAGGGATTGCTGGTCGGCAAGGAATCGGTGGGCAGAAGGACCTGTTTCTGCACTGTATCTTTAAACTAAACTATTGAAAGTAAACTGTGATGATTGCTCCTCGCCAATAAGACAGAAACTGATATTCTGTTTGGAATAAAACATCAACAATTATGCCTCAAGATGGCACCACTGAACTACATTCAAACATTCTTAGAGATAAGAGCAAATGCATTCTGAGAATGTAGTGCCCTGGGAAAAAAAACACTCATTATTTTAATAATAGCCATTAAGGGAAAGATTATGAAACAAATTTGAATCTCGCTTATCCTAGGAACTAGAAAACAATCACCCAGGGAAATACAGAATGTCAAATGATGCATTACAACTCTAATTATGAGAAATGGCTTATTTATAGAATTATCTGGCTTTGAAGAATTTGTAACTTCATTTTCAACTCTTGATCAAAACTGATCGAAGGCTTGCATTTTGTCTGAATCACAATCCAATAATGTAGATGAGCCAGTGCCTTACTGAAAGCAATGTTGTATACTTTGATCACATGTTGTAAACATAGATTTCCCATTGCATTTGTCAGTCAGAAGATCAAGGTTATTAATATGTATAGAATCTTCAAGCTGCTTTCGAGTTCAGCTGTTCACAAGGAGGTTCCCAACGTTATTGTGCAGCTTCACGAGTGCATCTTAACTGGCATGGAATTAGTGCGGCACGGTGGCGCAGCAGTAGAGTTGCTGCCTTACAGCGCCAGAGACCCAGGTTCGATTCTGACTACCTGTCCTGTCTGTACGGTGTTTGTACGTTCTCCCCGAGACCGCGTGGGTTTTTTACTGGGTGCTCCGGTTTCCTCCCACGCTCCAAAGACGTGCAGGTTTGTAGGTTAATTGGCTTCAGTAAAATTGTAAATTGTCCCTAGTGTGTAGGATAGCGTTAGAGTGCAGGGATTGGCACAGACTCGGTGGGCCAAATGGCTTGTTTCTGCGTTGTATCTCTAAAGTCTACAGTCTAAATTAGGGTTAAGGGAATAAATAATATAGGAGGAGCAAAGAGGCCCTGATATTTACAGGGAAATGATTTCTGTGCCAGACAGGTGTCTTTGAGCATGCGTTTTAATCCCGGTGTGTACCTTAAAGAGACTGGTTCCTCATCTGGAACGCAATTGGGTTGACAGCTTTGGCAAGGAATTGGTGTGGGTGTGTAAAAAAAAATGGGAAGCAGAAATGGGGTATTGGGAGTGATTAGAGGCAGAGAAAGAGATTTGAGGGGTGGGTGGGAATGGGGAAGGGGGAGATAGATTGATATTTTAAGGCAAATGATTGCAAAGGTAAGGGGATATGGGTTGGCAGATATGGGAAGATGGCAGGACTGGGGAAGGGTTTGCGTACAAGTGGAGCTGTGAAAGGCATTTACTTGGTTGATCAAGTTGCTGTGTTTCCCGAGGATCAGGACACCCAGTCAAACCTGGTTAAAAATAAAGCCACTGTTTATAAAGGTCACAATGACCAACCTAACTCGTGAGAGATCCTTTACATCATACCCACTTCAAATGGAAAATAATGACCAGCTATAGGCTTGAGTCGTGTTGGATTCTTGCTGGAGATTTCAAACCACCCACACAATCCAAACATTCCCAGAGTTAGATCCGGAGAGATAGAGATAAGGGCAACATTGTATTCTGAATCGACTTGGGTAGCAGTGTCCTATTGTGGTTTATTCCGAGACACAAAGCTGACAGTGTGCATCAATAGTTTAGTCACGCACTTGGAGGTCAGTAATGAGGTCTGAAACCCAAAGCAAACTGCAAAGTGGAGTTCAATAACATTGCTAAATGTACAGGCATAAAAAAATATTGCATGGAAATCAATGGAAGAAAATTTGTGGTGGTACATCCCATTCATTATACCTTGATTGGATGATCTCTGGGCAGGAGAGTTTTCCACACAGACCAGCATGGAAAAGATGCTGAGCTAAAGCAGTCACAATGCAGGGTCAGTAAACAGCTGTCTGGTCGGAGGGGACTATGGACAAATGATGCTCTCTTTGCCAGAATGAACAAGATAAAGAGGCGCTTCAAAGAGGTGTGTAAAGATGTGAAGAGACAGAATCAGACTACCTCCTAAGTACTCACAAAAGTTGAGCATTTGTGACAAGGAGATCTCAAAACATTTACATGGGAGACTGTGGATGAGAAGTTGGCCTACGTTTACAGGGGAGTTTATGTGAGTGAGTGTGAGTGTGTGTGTGAGAGTGTGGGTGTGAGAGTGCGCATGAGATTGTGTGTGAGATTGTGTGTGTGTGTGTGAGAGAGAGAGAGAGACAAAAATGGACTTTGAGAAGGAACGACTGGGTCAGCAAACTGAAGGAACAGAGCTTAAACTCCCATAGTCCACTTCAGTTATCATTTTTATAACTTCTATACAATGTAGGGAAATCCAGCTGCAAGACTAAGGGGCAGAAATTCTGCAATGTAAAATGCAACGTCTTTTTCCAAGGCAGAAGTCAAGGGCTGGACTCGGTAGGGGCAGCTGCATAAACGATTGAGTAGAGCGATACATGCTCTCCCATACCAACCACTGAGAACCTCAGTGCCCAGCTCCCTGTCCTCCCCACTCCCAGACCAGAGGCCCAGTGCCCTGCTCACTGCCAGGCCTAATCTCAGACCAGTGGCCCAGTGCCCTGCCTGTCCTCCCCACTCCCAGACCAGAGGCCCAGTGCCCTGCTTCCTGCCAGGCCTAATCTCAGACCAGTGGCCGCGTGCCCTGCCTGTCCTCCCCACTCCCAGACCAGAGGCCAAGTGCCCTGCTCACTGCCAGGCCTAATCTCAGACCAGTGGCCCAGCTCCCTGTCCTCCCCACTCCCAGACCAGAGGCCCAGTGCCCTGCTTCCTGCCAGGCCTAATCTCAGACCAGTGGCCGCGTGCCCTGCTCACTGCCAGCCCTACTTCCGAGCCAGAGTCCTAATATTCTACCCAATGCGAGTACAATTCACCATTCTTTTAACATTGATTTTAAATCCTGTTCCATAGTGTGCAATAAATTGTAAAAACCATCTTAATAGCCTTGAATTAACAGTGTACATAAAACAAAGCATTGCTCAGAAAATGGCCATTAATTTAATTAGAGCAATTAAGGAAAATAAGACGAGTTACTTTGAAGAGAGTGCCTTTGCGGTGGGTGGTAAATCACTGATCATTCTAGATTAATTGTGCGCATTCACTGAGAGATGCTGCATGCAGTGATACGGCAGAAGCATTGTAATGGCAACACCTCTGTGGAGATGTGTAGGACACAACTGCAGATGCTGGTTTACACCAAAGATAGATATAAAATGCTAGTTACTCAGCGGGACAGGCAGATTCTCTGGAGAGAAGGAATGGGTGACATTTTGGGTCGAGACCCTTCCCCAGACCTTGAAGCGTCACCCATTCCTTCACTCCAGAGATGCTGCCTGTTCCGCTGAGTTACTCCAGCATTTTGTATCCGTGAAGAGGCAGGAACTTCTTCCAGCAACAAACCTGCTGCAAACACTCAAATGGCAATGCAGCAGCTGTAAAGGGTGAAGACTCTGGTTTAGATTTTAGCTCCTAGCCTCTTCATTGTTTTTCTTGGATTTACACATTAATTGTTCATTCACTAT
>CM075986.1:12273179-12378422 GCA_038087875.1 Malacoraja senta
GAAATCAGGGATAGTATCAAAGCAAAAGATGATGCGTACAAATTAGCCAGAAAAAGCAGCATACCAGAGGACTGGGAGAAATTCAGAGACCAGCAGAGGAGGACAAAGGGCTTAATTAGGAAAGGGAAAATAGATTATGAAAGAAAACTGGCAGGGAACATAAAAACTGACTGCAAAAGTTTTTATAGATATGTGAAGAGAAAGAGATTAGTTAAAACAAATGTAGGTCCCTTGCAGTCAGAAACAGGTGAATTGATCATGGGGAACAAGGATATGGCGGACCAATTGAATAAGTACTTTGGTTCCGTCTTCACTAGGGAAGACATAAATAATCTGCCGGAAATAGCAGGGGACCGCGGGTCAAAGGAGATGGAGGAACGGAGTGAAATCCAGGTTAGTCGGGAAGTGGTGTTGGGTAAATTGAATAGATTAAAGGCCGATAAATCACCAGGGCCAGATAGGCTGCATCCCAGAGTACTTAAGGAAGTAGCTCCAGAAATAGTGGATGTTTTAGTGATAATTTTTCAAAACTCTTTAGATTCTGGAGTAGTTCCTGAGGATTGGAGGGTAGCAAACGTAACCCCACTTTTTAAGAAGGGAGGGAGAGAGAAAACGGGGAATTACAGACCAGTTAGTCTAACATCAGTAGTGGGGAAACTGCTAGAGTCAGTTATTAAAGATGGGATAGCAGCACATTTGGAAAGTGGTGACATCATTGGACAAAGTCAGCATGGATTTACGAAAGGTAAATCATGTCTGACGAATCTTATAGAATTTTTTGAGGATGTAACTAGTAGAGTGGATAGGGGAGAACCAGTGGATGTGTTGTATCTGGACTTTCAGAAGGCTTTCGACAAGGTCCCACATAAGAGATTAGTATACAAACTTAAAGCACACTGTATTGGGGGTTCAGTATTGATGTGGATAGAGAACTGGCTGGCAAACAGGAAGCAAAGAGTAGGAGTAAACGGGTCCTTTTCACAATGGCAGGCAGTGACTAGTGGGGTACCGCAAGGCTCAGTGCTGGGACCCCAGCTACTTACAATTTATATTAATGAGCTGGATGAGGGAATTGAAGGCAACATCTCCAAGTTTGCGGATGACACTAAGCTGGGGGGCAGTGTTAGCTGTGAGGAGGATGCTGGTAGACTGCAAGGTGACTTGGATAGGCTGGGTGAGTGGGCAAATGTTTGGCAGATGCAGTATAATGTGGATAAATGTGAGGTTATCCACTTTGGTGGCAAAAACAGGAAATCAGACTATTATCTAAATGGTGGCCGATTAGGAAAAGGGGAGATGCAGCGAGAACTGGGTGTCATGGTACACCAGTCATTGAAAGTAGGCATGCAGGTGCAGCAGGCAGTGAAGAAAGCGAATGGTATGTTAGCTTTCATAGCAAAAGGATTTGAATATAGGAGCAGGGAGGTTCTACTGCAGTTGTACAGGGTCTTGGTGAGACCACACCTGGAGTATTGCGTACAGTTTTGGTCTCCAAATCTGAGGAAGGACATTATAGCCATAGAGGGAGTGCAGAGAAGGTTCACCATACTGATTCCTGGGATGTCAGGACTTTCATATGAAGAAAGACTGGATAGACTTGGCTTATACTCGCTAGAATTTAGGAGATTGAGAGTGGATCTTATAGAAACGTACAAAATTCTTATGGGGTTGGACAGGTTAGATGCAGGAAGATTGTTCCCGATGTTGGTGAAGTCCAGGACAAGGGGTCACAGCTTAAGGATAAGGGGGAAATCCTTTAAGACCGAGATGAGAAAAAACTTTTTCACACAGAGAGTGGTGAATCTCTGGAACTCTCTGTCACAGAGGGTAGTGGAGGCCAGTTAATTGGCTATATTTAAGAGGGAGTTAGATGTGGCCCTTGTGGCTAAAGGGATCAGGGGGTATGGAGAGAAGGCAGGTACGGGATACTGAGTTGGATGATCAGCCATGATCATATTGAATGGCGGTGCAGGCTCGAAGGGCCGAATGGTCTACTCCTGCACCTATTTTCTATGTTTCTATGTATCTAAGTGAGTTTATTGTCATGTGTCCCTGATAGGACAATGAAATTCTTGCTTTGCTTCAGCACAACAGAACATAGTAGGCATTGACTACAAGGCATTCTATAAATATATACACACATGAATGGGACTGGACATTGTGCCTTCCCCCACAGTGGTAATCATTGTGGGGGGATGATTTTGTGTGTAATGTGTAGTGTCTATGTTAGTCTTTGTCCAAGATGGCGGTCGGAAAGGGAGAGTGGACGCTGGCGTGCTTTAGCAGCCGCTGCTCTCTCTTCCATATTGTGTTTTTGATTTTTGTTTTTGGATTTAATTCTATCTTTAATTTGTGTACTGGTGATGTCTTTGCTATTTATTTCATTCCGCTTACATGTTTCTACACTATTCGTTAAACTTTGTAAGGTGTCCTTGAGACTTTGTGAAAGGCGCCCATAAATAAAATCTATTATTATTATTATTATGAATCAATATACTGATAAAGTGCAAATAACAGTATTAACTAATAAAGTTCAGTATTATGTCCGAGCCAGGTTTAATAGCCTGATGGCTGTGGGGAAGTAGCTATTCCTGAACCTGGTCGTTGCAGTCTTCAGGCTCCTGTACCTTCTACCTGAAGGTAGCAGGGAGATGAGTGTGTGGCCAGGATGGTGTGGGTCCTTGATGATACTGCCAGCCTTTTTGAGGCAGCGACTGTGATAGATCCCCTCGATGGAAGGGAGGTCAGAGCCGATGATGGACTGGGCAGATGATTAAACCAAAGGGTGAAGAAATGAGGGAGAAACCAAATGGACATATTTTTCCATAGAGGTTTGTGTTAGTGCAAATTAGTCGACACGGGGAGAGGTCCAGACATTAGATAGAACAGCCAAGTGAAAGTGTGAAATGTCAACTAAGCTAAGCCTCGGCGGCATGGAATTTAGATTAGTCAGAATAGATTAGGGAAGAAATGGCTTAGATTCTGACCATAAATTGTGTTGAAAGAACAATAAGACTTACCCTTTTCAAAAAAGGAAACTTTATAAATAGTCAGTGGGTAATAATCCCAGGCAGGTAACAACAAAGTATTGATAAAATAAAGCCAGATTTATTTTTTTAAACCCGACAGAGAACACTGGCATCTCTGGCACAGTCAGCATTTTATGCCCACTGTTAACTGTTGTTAACAAGGAAATGGTAAGCATTCTTGGACTGCGCCAGTGTTGAGTTCAAGGTTTTCTCCCATCGCAATAGGTTGTGCATTCAAGATGCAGACCCCAGCAACAATGAAGCAGTGGTGATATCTTTACATATCAAAATGCAGACCAGTTGGAGAGGAAAACGCAAGGGATGGTGATAGTTGCAGAGAGTGATGTTTAAAGCAGTTGATGAGGAGCCAGTCTAGCAGTTTTCTTTGTCTAAGATGAAGTCAAGCTTCTCATGCAGTTGACCCCTCACTACTCAAGGCAAACAGATGATATTCAGCTGCACTCCTGCTTTCAGCCTTCGTGTCTTTGGGGCACCAGAACGTGAGTTCTGCTATTTTTGTGAACAGACGCATCAGGGCTATTTTTCACCTGCGGGAAAATGTTGGTGTTGTAGATTATGAAACAATTAGAGGCAGACTAGTTTTGCAGCAGTGCAGCTGTGAACTTGTTGTCCGTAGCCTTTTTATCACTCCAGCCATGTCTGGATATAATGTGGAGTTGACCTGATTTGCTCGAAGGCTGGTTTGGTGATGACAGGACCTTAGAAGGCGGCTGAGATGGATCATTAGTTTAGCTGAGGATGGATGGCAACATCAGCCTTGTGCACTCACCAGCTGTAGTTTGCTACTGCTGTGAAGAGGGATGGACTTGGAGATTCTCTCTTCTCTGATAAGTGTTAAATTGCTCAGAAGCTGATCTTGCATTCAATTTTCAAATGCATTTTAGTCACCTGATGTACAAATTAAAGCACGTGATATTTAACGATACAGCGCAGAACCAGGCCCTTCGGCCACCGAGTCCGCGCCGACCATTGATCACCCGCACACCAGCACTATCCTACACACTAGGGATGATTTACTTTTTTTTTTTTAACAAAGCCAATTAACCTACAAAACCTGTGCGTCTTTGGAGTGTGGGAGGAAACAAGAGCACCTGGAGAAAACCTGCATGGTCACAGGGAGGACGTACAACTCCGTACAGGCAGCACCCATAGTCAAGATCGAACCTGGGTCCCTGGCATTGTAAAGCAGCAACTCTACCGCTGTGCCACTGTGATGCCCTTTGTCACTGTGACATGGATCCATATATCCTTCACACTGGAAGGAAGCAAACTGCTACCCTGTGGGGGTCAGCTTTGGGACAGGTTAGCAGCTCAGGTGGTCTTTCATGAAACTCTGGCTGTCTTGGAGGATGACAATGTAACAGGAAGCCTTTGAAGATGTACTGGCAAGATTCTGGTTTTTTTTCCCAACAAACCATCAGGGGATCAATAAAATGCTGAGAGAGTGACATGCCTCAAGTGCCACTGATACTGTATTTCTACCATAATTAATCTGTAAGATTACTAAAGAGCCTCTTTTAATTAGTTTCAGGCACAATAGGACCTGGTTCTGGTAAAGGCATCTTATTTTGAATGTAGTGCAGAGAGAAAATTGCATTGTCTAGGCAGTCAAGAGCTACAACTTCATGGGATACACACCATTGTTATTTTTCTCCAGCTTGGAGAATGTATGGCAACAATAGCAAGCACGTTCATTCGGGTGAACAAGGAGGCAGTACTAGCAATTCACCCTGAAAGGTTGTGCTCCTCTTCAGCTGCTGGTTTTGTAGAAACATAGAAACATAGAAACATAGAAATTAGGTGCAGGAGTAGGCCATTCGCCCCTTCGAGCCTGCACCGCCATTCAATATGATCATGGCTGATCATCCAACTCAGTATCCCGTACCTGCCTTCTCTCCATACCCTCTGATCCCTTTAGCCACAAGGGCCACATCTAGCTCCCTCTTAAATATAGCCAATGAACTGGCCTCGACTACCCTCTGTGGCAGAGAGTTCCAGAGATTCACCACTCTCTGTGTGAAAAAAGTTCTTCTCATCTCGGTTTTAAAGGATTTCCCCCTTATCCTTAAGCTGTGACCCCTTGTCCTGGACTTCCCCAACATCGGGAGCAATCTTCCTGCATCTAGCCTGTCCAACCCCTTAAGAATTTTGTAAGTTTCTATAAGATCCCCTCTCAATCTCCTAAATTCTAGAGAGTAGAGAACCACCATTCAGCCGCAAGGCCAGAGGGAAAGGACAGCTCACCCCAGACTACAAAGCCTGCATCTGAAGCACCCACAACAGGAGGGAGGTGGAAATCAGAAGCCGGCACTGTCAGGCTTGGGTTCTCCTGCTGGTGATCCTTGAGATAGTGAACTGAGAGGCTGGAATCATATCAAACCTGGACCATCAGCTTCACAACAGGGGTGGCCGGTGTATGGAAAGCAAGTCCATTTATTTGAATGGGATTGCCGACCTAAAAAAAGTTGTTGTTTTTTAAAAATCTATATGTTTTTTAATTAATTTCCTAAAAAATTGGTATAAAATTTATTTTTTACTTTATAATTTAAGAATTTTTTAAATTGATTTTGAATGGCTTGGATGTTCAGAAACACAATTAAACGGTTCAAAGGCCTCTGGCAGTCGTGGGCCATCAGATGGCCAGGATATTGTGGAGGTGTGGCTCCCAGATCCACTGCCTGAGGCCTAGTCACCTGTCATGGGCACGCTGCCACCTGGGCGATCAGGAAACGAAAGGGCCTGTCCCACTTAGGCGACTCTTTAGGCGACTGCCCGGGACTAGTTTTAATGGAATTCACCTACGACACCTGGCGACAACCTACGACAGCACCTACGTCAACCTACGACAGCTAAAATTGTTGCCACTGTCGCCGAAAATGTTTCAACATGTTGAAAATTTTGCGGCAGTTGCTTGTAGTCGCCAAAAAAAATCGCCTAAGTGGGACAGGCCCATAAGGCCTGGAGTTTGAATGGGGCTGGAAACTCAAGTGCAGCAGTAAGATGATTGTGAGGGGGAAAAAATAATCATTTTGCCTTTGTAATTAATTATTTTTATTGGAGTTTACACGTTTTTTTACCTCTTTCGAAAGAACAGAAAACTAAACAGATCAGGTAGCACTGTGGAAAGAATGACACCTCATGTTTTGGGTTGTAGACTTGTAGAGGAGTCTCTCAAAGTCACTACTGTTGACTGGCTGAAGAATGCAAACTTCTGTCTGCACTTTATTTAAAATAAGATGTGTTCATCAGATCCTTGAGCATCTTTTATCTTTGGCAACATGCTACAGAGGCTTTGCGACCAGTCATGATATACAATCATTATAATGCATGGCCTCTTATGGATTCACAACTTGCAACGGGACCGTCCAGAGCTGGGATTAAGTAGAGTATTTTTCACTACCTTTGAAACAATAAACTCCGCCCCTCAGTGTCATAACTTTTTGATTCTATGAATGGGAAAGTTAGACCATTAAATTATCTCACCAACCTTTTTCCCAGATTGTAAAGGTCATAGACTGGAGGGCATTGCTTTAAGGAGAGAGGGGCAATGTTTAAAGGAAATGTGAGGTGCAAGTTTAGTTTAAAAACATAGAGTGATGGGTGCCTGGAATGTGCTGCCATGGAGACAGATATGACAATGGCATTTAAGAGGCTTTTTGATAGGCGCATGGATATTCAGAGAATGGAGGGATATGGATTATGTGCAGACAGCAGAGATTAGCACCATGTTCAGCACGGACATTATGGGGCGAAAGGCCTTTTCCTGAGCTGTACTATGTTCCTGTGTTCCATGTTCTGTAATGGACAAGTCAGATATAAATAATTTTGCTCAATATACCACTCACTTTGACTTGGACCGCAGTGATTCCAGATCACATCACCTCAGTTCCAATTTTCTTCTGTGAAATTTGCAAAGGAATCATTCTATTAAAAGCCGACGTTCTTCTTAATTTGCCTTCATATCGTATTTGCTGCATTAAGCACATTGGATCTTTGATCTCAGAGGGAAGCAACAACTGCATTCAATAATGAGATCTGATTCCCATTAAAGAAAGTCTAAACTTAAGTGGCAATGACAAAAAAGGCAATGTTCTAGATACTGTCGTCATTGCTTTTCCAGTCGTGATGAGCCGCATTTCTTACTTTTTCTTCTGATAAATTTAATGATTTTCAAAGTCACAGAGGAATCGGAGGCACCTCAAGCCGCAGTTGAAATTTCTATTAAAATTCCTATTTTAAAATCAGTTCAGTTTATTTGCACACTAATTCAATCTATTTTAGGAGAATAGGGCACAATTCATTTCCAACGAGATCTTATTTATTTTTGAAAGTGAAACATGAAGGACAAGGTCAACATTAAAGTTATAAATGTTAAACCAACACTGCCATAAATGGGAACCATTTTGTAATCCCATCTGTCAAGAAGTATCACAGACAATTTCATAGAAGAATATTGGGTATAGGTCTTCATATGTTTCAAAAAGAACTTGTGTTTGAGGATATATTTTGTAAAGGAATGATATACAGTTGAGCAGCTGCAAGTTATTTTGTTATAAAAAATAATTCATATTAATCTGCCCCACATCTGAAGCAATTAAATTGTCATTTTTTCACAATCCTTCATGAGTTTAACTTATTTGCTAACATTTTAGAAGGAAGTTAATGCAACATTCTCAACTGTAGAATAACCCAAATACACCAACATACATTGAAAACGATTTGGAGTCTTTGTTTGTTGATTTTAGCATTTCATTTTGCATCTAACTCTATTCCAATTCTTTGTTAGTTGTTCCAGCAGAACCACAATAACGGTATTCAATAATGCGGGAAGTGCCTAGTGTGGGTGAAAAAAATAATTGGATAAATCAAATCTAATAAATCATTACTCTATTGGTCTAGTTTCTATCGTTGGCAAAGCAACAGAAGTGCTGTCAATGGTCCCTCATCAATAACGTCCTCGTCAATGCTCAGTTTGGACTGTGACAGGATTTTCAGGTCCACATTTCACCATAGATTTGATCAAGTCTGGAAAAAAAGAGCTAAATTCCAGAGACAAGGAACGAGGGGCACTGCTCTTGACATCGTTTAATAGAGTGTTACGTAAAGGTTCCTGAGTAATTGCAACTGATGAAAATGGCGACTCATCATCACCTGCCAGGACATGGACAATAAATGGCAGCAATGTGCATATATCATCATTGGGGGGGAAAAAGTCCATTATATACAGACACAAATTTACCAAGTTTGTACAACAACAGAAAATTGACTTCACAAAGCTACCTAGGGGGCTGGTGGAATCAAGGGATATGGGGAGAAGGCAGGCACGGGTTTATGGTTGGGGACGATCAGCCATGATCAAAATGAATGGCGGTGCTGGCTCGAAGGGCCGAATGGCCTCCTCCTGCACCTATTTTCTATGTTTCTATGTTATTCAGCACACCATGTCCATGCCAGTCATGAAAGAGCTATGCCTGCTAGCACAAGCACTGGACCTGCAGATCTCAGCTCGACAAGAACACATCCAAGTCCCATCAAGTGATGAGAGTTTCTGCTGCCACCACCAGACCTCTACCATGTCCTCCATCAAAATAAAACTTCCTCCCCTCCCATCCTTTTCACAATTTCTTTAACTCTCTACACCCTGTTTTTTGGAGCCTCTATGAAACCTATCCTTCCTATTTACGCTATATAGGCCCTTTATAAATATATATTCTTCACTAGGTCTCCTACTCATCCATCTCCATTTCAATAAAAATAACCCTAGCTCTTAATAGAGGCGTCAAACAAGCTAGAGGTCTGGAACCCAAACTCCACCATCACCACAATTTTCCAGTTCTGGCAACATAAATCTTCTCTGTATCATTTCCATTTTAATCACTTCCTGCCCATAATGTGGTGACCAGAACTGAATGCAGCATTCAGGCTGTGACCTACCTCATGTCCTCAGTTAAGATCGCTGCTCTCATCAACAAAAGCATTCAGTTTGGTTTGTTTCTGACCATCTTTTTGACTTGCCTGCCATCTTTATGGATCTGTAAACGTACATTCTGCACCTCCCAATAACCCCCCCCATTTATCAAGAAATTGCAGTAAATAACAGGTAGAAAAAACATTGAATAAAATGTGCTCATGGACACTACCTCCAACAATGTGGTTTCTCATGATCCAATAAAAGCTAATTTTGTTTTTTAATGGGATCTATTATAAAGCTGCAATTCATTTTTTTACTGGATCAATAAATTCATTCTTATGTATTCTTCTGAAGGAAACTATAAAGATGTGATATAAACCTACAAAGACAGTTATTGACTTAACTCAAATCATTAACATCGAAAAATGCTCCTTCTTCAGGATAGTTAAGAACCTTGGTTTCATTGGCATCAATCTGAATTAAGTCCCATGAACAATCTTGCTGTACAGATCAGTTACAGATATTCGGAGTGAGATCCAAACAGTACCAAACTGTGACCACCAGCCAGTGTTCACACTCATCTCCACTCTCGTGGTTCCACTGAACTATATGTGGTGATGGTACCAAGTGGTGCCCAGTGACATCATTCAGGAAGCAAGGAGGACATCAGAGAGGATCCCAGGATGAATTTTGAATTGGGTTCCAGAGGATAAAGTGGGTGGGGAGGGTGTAAAATGTTCAGAGGGGCAATCCGGGTACATTTGGAGATAATCACGGGATTAGAGTGGTGGAGGCAGTCACTAAACATGTTGAGAGATAAGGCATTTGCCTTACGAAAAATTGATCTACTCCTGCAAAACTTTCTCTGCCAGGGGCAAGTTATGAAAAGGTCCTTCAATTAACACTAGAGCACGCCTTGATTCTCCAGATGAGGTCACTGTTTTGAAATTGCATACTTGGACATTAAAAAAACCACATACAGTGATATCAATCATTTACTTTTGGATTAATAATGCCACACCACTTGTCCAGTGTTCTCCATAGTATTTGCCATAAGCACAGAACCACAATATATAGAAGTGTGGTCAAAGCACAGAAAGTTACCCAATCATATTTAACATTATGGTCTCTGATAAAATTCTACCTGTCTGTTGGGCTGCACTATAGAATTTCTAGGTTAAATGACCAATATCCCACTCTCATTTCAAAGTCATCTTGAGTTTAGAATATAGAACAGAACAGTACAGGAACTATAGGACTCTATTCCTTGGAGCACAGGAGGATGAGGGGTGATCTTATAGAGATGTACAAAATCATGAGAGGAATATTTTGGTTAGACGCACAGAGTCTCTGGTCCAGAGTAGGGGAATCGAGAAATAGAGGACATAGGTTTATGGTGAGGTTGGAAAGGTTTAATAAGAACCTTTTTCACGTAAAACGTGGTAGGTTATGGAACAAGCTGCCGGAGGAGGTAGTTGAGGCAGGTACTATCACCTTCCATTCTATCACTACTCTCTTCCATACTGTGTTTTTGATTTTTGTGACTTTTTAAAAATTCTGTTTTAATTTATGTACTTGTGATGTCTTTACTATTTATTTCATTCCGTTTACTGTAAAATCTGTAAGGTGTCCTTGAGATTTGAAAGGCGCCCATAAATAAAATTTATTATTATTATTATTATCACCGCATTTAAGAAACAGGTATATAGATAGGACAGATTTAGAGGGATATGGGCCAAATGCAGGTAGGTGGGATTAGTGTAGATGGAACATGTTGGCCAGTGTGGGCAAGTTGGGCCAAAGGGCTTGTTTCCACGTTGTATGACTCAATGACTCTATGAACAGGCTCTGCAGCCCCCAATGTTCATGCCGAACATGATATCAAATGAAACTAATCTCCTCTGCCTGCACATAATCCATATCCCTCCATTTCCTGCATATCCATGCACCTACATAAAAGCCTCTTAAACGCCATGATCGTATCTGCCTTCACCACCTCCCCTCGCCATACATTCCAGGCACCCACAACTCTGTGTAAAAAACTTTCCCCTCACATCTGGTTTAAGCTTTGCCCCTCTCATGATAAAGCTCTGCCCTCTCATGTTTGACATTTCCACACTGGATTTTGTCCAAAGTACTTCCCTGCTCAGCCGACACCTTTTTACCTTCGAATGGGTTTTCCAGCTTCTGTCAAAGTCTCAAAAATCAATGACAACTCTGCGCTAACGGTTTCAGTCCGGTGTGCAGAGACGCAGTAAAGGTACACGCAGCAAACACGTTTTTTTTTATTTTACTACGTTTTAAAATTTGGGAATACAGACAGGTTGGAAACTCAGCTACCGAAGCCAATATTTGCAATGCAGAGCTTAAAATATCCAGAAGCATTTAATGGGGTTTCCAAACAGGTCAGGCAACATCTGTGCAAAGAGAATCAGAGCTATAATCCTTCAGTTCAAAGACACTTCATCAGAACTAGGAAAGAAAGTGTCATTTTTTTCTCTATTTCACTTCTGATGATGGGTCTTAGATCTGAAATATTAATTCTGTTTCTCTTCATACAAAAGCGGCCTGTCCTTTCTGTCCATTCCAATTTTGATTAAACAATCCTCTGAAAAGTTAACTGTGTTCCCCCTTCCACATATGCCACCTGACTCGCTGTGTGGTTGAAGCATCATCTGTTGTTATTTCATCTTTCCAACACTTGCAACTTTCGCTTTATTTTCAAGAGCATTGGTGTGGGGTTTAAATTTAGCTTTTAAAGACAAGCTAACGGTTGTAGCGAGCTGGGCAGTGGGAAGCTTTGCTCTGTGAATCTGGGGTTGTAGCCGTTGATTTTAAAAGTTTATTAGAATCTGTGCAGTGGTCTTACTGTTTGCTCGGGAAGGGAGTTTACCATGATGCCAAGCTCAAAGCAGCACTTGTACAGTCTGAAACCTGGAGTATCAAACAGCAGGACAGAGGGTCCTTTCTCAGCACCAGGCAGTGGGACCACGTGTCTAGAATCACTCCAACCTGTGCACAGAAGCCTCCCTGTCCTTAGGAGTGGTCGCCGGTTTGAAAACAACATACATTCTGTACCACAGTCTCTGTACCGTCTGTTCCCTGACCAAGCCACACCACAGCCAACATCAGCAGAGTACAATCCACCCCTTCAGAGCATATAAAAGAGCTCAGATAGCTGAACCCAAAGCAAAACCAATCTACAAAAACCTACTCAAAAAACAGTCAATAAATAAATCTCAGATTGCTGAGACTAGAATTTATGTGGCCGTTCAAGCCCCTGAACCTTCTCCCTGAATCTCCTCACAGGAAATGTTTGGACACCACCCAGTTCCTCTTTCAGATTCATCTCCACCCAGTAATGAAAGCTCGCTCTTCCTCACCCACCACTTGTCAGTCTCACTTGTATCATTAGAAACATTTTGGGGTAAAGTTTGCACCCACTGCTTGGCAAGGAAAATTGGCAGGAAACATTATTCCGCACATGCTGTCTGTCTCCTGTGCCTCAGGACTACCTGAAATGCCCCGCGCCTGAATGAGCTGCATAATATACAGCTGCATAATATACAGCTTCTCTGCTGGCTTGCAAGAACAGGCATGAATCCACTTGCTCGTGTTGGTGAAAACGCCCGTTTTAGAACCTCGGCTTCCAACTTGCTGACACCGAGTGGGCAAAGGGCCACAAAGGGTGTCCTCTTCTTTATCCCAGCCCCAAAATTCCATGCACACCACCGCAGAGCTTGTACCCTGCCCATAACATGCATCAAACAGATAAGATAGTCATACAGTGGACGCAAAAAGCTGGAGTAACTCAGCAGGGCAGGCAGCATCTCTGGAGAGAAGGAATGGGTGACGTTTCGGGTCGAGACTAGTTAGGGATAAGGGAAACGAGAGATATAGATGATGATGTAGAGAGATAAAGAACAATGAATGAAAGATATGCAAAAAAAGTAACGATGATAAAGGAAACAGGCCATTGTTAGCTGTTTGTTGAGTGAAAACGAGAAGTTAGTGCGACTTGGGTGGGGTAGGAATAGAGAGAGAGGGAATGCCAGGGTTACTTGAAGTTAGAGAAATCAATCATCATACCACTGGGCTGTAAGCTGCCAAAGCAAAATATGAGATGCTGTTGCTCCAATTTGCGTTTAGCCTCACTCTGACAATGGAGGAGACCTAGGGCAAAAAGGTCAGTGTGGGAATTTACAGGTGCTGCTTTGAGCTTGGCATTATGGTAGTTTCATCCTACACATACAATGGGCATATCTGCTGGGTCTCTTGGTTGCTAACCATTTTAACTCTCGTTCCCATTCCCACACTTACCTTTCTGTCCTGGACTTCCTCCATTGCCAGAGTGACGCCAAATGCAAACTGGAGGAACAGCACCTCATATTCCTCTTGGGTAGCTTACAACCTTACAACCTAACATCAAATTCTCCAATCGGAGATAACTTACCAACAAACAATACCCCCTCCCTTCCCCCTTTCTCCCCTGTGTCCCACCTGGATTCACACCCATTTCTCTCCTTCCACCTCCCCCATTCCCTCCCACCTATATTCCTTCCTCTGACCCATCTCTTCTATCCATATCTTTTCATCTCTGGTTTGTCCACCCATCTTGCCTATCACAAAGTTCCCTCACCTGTGTCCACCTATCACTTGCCAAACTTTCTCCCATCCCCATCTCACTTCCAGCTTTCAGCTTTCCCCCGCCTGCCCCCAGCGCAATCAACCCAAAACATCACCGATCCTTGTTCTCCAGAGATGCTGCCTGACCCACTGAGTTAATCCAGCACTTTGTGTCTTTTTTTGTAAACCAGCATCTGCAGTTCTCTGTACGTCTCAAGAGGTTTGATTCCAGTTGTATCTTGACCCATTAGCTTCTGGGCCGAGCTCTCATTGTTATCTATTCCCCTCTGGAAACTCAGGCAAAATTGAACTCCAGGCTTTGGTAATTAGTCAACCATACAATAGTTGCAGAGATGGAACTTGAAGTTCAAATGTGAACTAAATCATCTCTACAACTGAGTAATCAATACAACATTTAGAGTCTTGCATTTTAATTTCAAATGAACACAAATACAAGAAAGACTCTTCCAAATTAGAAGCAAATTCCTGCGAAGAATGGGGCAGGAGTGTTGCTAAACTAAGGGATCGGGATTATGATGAGAAGGAAGAAAAATGGACAAGACACTGGATTAGCAAGAAAATGTAGAAAATGGTAAAGGGTATGGGAACATAACTCGAGAGGCTAAAGAAAGCACTAATTTGAATTTAAGGAGGAAATTTGGGCGCAAATGCATCAACAACTTGCATTTCTATCACCCTTTGAACAATGTCTCTATGTTTTTAATTCTGGCGTTACTAAACAAAAAATGTCACCCACCAGGAGCAGGTGACCAAAACATTGCTTTTAAGAGGTATATTAAGATAGTTCTGTTTGGTTTAGAGATATATTGGTGGAAATGTGTCAGCCTCGATAACAATCAGCACGAGAGCACCTCAAGGCTGCGTGCTCAGCCCCATGCTGTACTCACTCTATACTCATGACTGTGTAGCCGGTCATAGTGCAAACTCCATCATCAAGTTCGCTGACGACACCACTGTTGTGGGACGTATCACTGATGGGGACAAGTCAGAGTATAGAAGTGAGATCGACCGACTGACCAAATGGTGCCGGCACAATAACCTGGCCCTCAACACCAGCAAAACCAAGGAACTGATTGTGGACTTTGGAAGGGGTAGGATGGGGACCCACAGTCCCGTTTATATCAACGGGTCGATGGTGGAGAGGGTCAAGAGCTTCAAATTCCTGGGCGTGCATATTTCTGAAGATCTCTCCTGGTCCGAGAACACTGATGCTACTATTAAGAAAGCACATCAGCGACTCTACTTCCTGAGAAGATTACGGAGAGTCGGTTTGTCAAGGAGGACTCTCTCTAACTTCTACAGGTGCACAGTAGAGAGCATGCTGACCAGTTGCATCGTGGCTTGGTTCGGCAACTTGAGCGCCCAGGAGCGGAAAAGACTACAAATAGTAGTAAACACTGCCCAGTCCATCATCGGCTCTGACCTCCCTTCCACCGAGGGGATCTATCGCAGTCGCTGCCTCAAAAAGGCTGGCAGCATCATCAAGGACCCACACCATCCTGGCCACACACTCATCTCCCCGCTACCTTCAGGTAGAAGGTACAGGAGCCTGAAATCTGCAACATCCAGGTTCAGGAATAGCTCCTTCCCCACAGCCATCAGGCTATTAAACTCAACTGAAACAAATCTCTGAACATTAATAGACCATTATCTGTTTATTTGCACTTTATCAGTTTATTTGCACTTTATCAGTTTATTTATTCATGTGTGCATATATTTATATAATGGTATATGGACTCACTGATATGTTCTGTATTCATGCCTACTATATTCTGATGTGCTGAAGCAAAGCAAGAATTTCATTGTCCTATCTGGGACACATGACAATAAACTCTTTTGACTTGACTTGACTTGAAACACCACTGGAGGGTCTACGCCAACAATCGTTCACATTAGTTTTATGTTATCTGAATGTTATCCTAGTTTCTCGTCCAGAACTTTAGGGTGGGAAAGCTAGAACGTAGGGTAAAGGTAGTTGACAATCACACAGAAGGGTCTTCTAGGTGAAGCACAAGGAGGTATGGGTAAAGTTCCCAAATTCATTACATAGCTCTTAGTTTGGTAATGGGCCAACAAAATATTCTTGAAGTGAATGAATCAGTTTAAACATACTGCATCTATATATATATTTTGGCCCTGCGCCAACTGGATGCACTGCTAAAAATAACAAGTAGCAATGCAATCCTTTATACTAGGCTTCCAAGGGCATGACTACTGGAACTGAAGTAAGAATTAAAAACAATATGACCGATACAAATTTAAACACCAAACAATCTTCAAGCCCCACCTCTAGATAATGTTTGTAAAGGAATCTTTTCATGAGATGTTGATTTTGGACCTATAGAAGTTAACCTGATGGGTGTAACACTGAATACTGTCATTGTATATGAGCAAAGTGACCATTATGTTCTGTATTTGAAGTAATCAAAAGTTGAATTTTGCCCAAATTCAGAAAAAGAGGGCCATTAAGTCTAAACTTACAGTGACCCTCCTCCTATTGGAAAGAGTGGTTTCTCTGCCTTGTATATTAAAAGGCAATTCATAAAACCATAAGGGATTCTTGTTCAGCCAGAGGCATATCACTGTGTTACAGTATATGCATTCATAATAGGAAAAAGCAAGCTTTCAGCTTTCATGATTAAACCTCAAACTTTGGGCCGTGCACATTTCTCAAACTCCACCACAACCCTCGCAATAAATAACTTTTTTTAACCAAATCTAAAAAAGTTTACTTCTGTCTGCAAGATTCTGAGCACAATTCAAGAGGTTGTTTAAATTTCTGTAAACAAAAATGCAACCACAAATTCTCATCCTTTACTAATCAAGGTTGGCATATGCATACAAGTTACTGCGTAAAGGTGTAGCAAGCAGCACTGCAATAAACCCATGTGAGGTATAGTAAGGTCAAACATTGGCAATCTGCGTAAAGAAGCCATTTGGCTCATTGATATCATGTTGTCACCTTTCTCCACAAGTGACAATCCAACCTACATTCTATGCTTTTATATTATTTTTAAATATAAATCCAAGGTTTTCCTTTGCCCCTTTTACATGCTTGCCATCTTTTTGTATTTAATTGCTTGTCTATCTGCATACCAAAGCTGGTTTATTACTTATAATCTTACTATATATTGTACTTTTCCTCTGTATTGACATCTGCCACTAACCGCTCTTCCTGCTGTATTCTTGCAGTTTTTCCTCACACCCAACCTTCATTGTACCATATTTTCCCCCAATCTGTCATCCTCAAGGAACTGCAGCATGGTGCAGTCATTCCCAGATCTGGATAATTTACGTACAGCACATTTAAACAAGGAACTTTATGGACTACAAACCATGATTCTCATTGAAACATCTTCTCAGCTCTTTTCTAATGTCTGTCCTCCAATACTCTCTTTAATTTCAAGTTAATCCTGGCTTGAAATTAAAATAGATGATTTAAAATAGATGAACTACCTTTCCAAATACTTTCGGAAGCTAATAGATCAGATATCTACCATAAGCATTTGTTGCTTTATAATATATTGCTATAATGATCTCCGCAAAGATGGTTGGAACAACCTATATAGACTAATAATCCATCAAAAAATGCAATTAACTGGGCATCATTTTCTGATTTTCACAATAATATATTGCCATATTGATTTCACAAAGTTGATTGAAACAACCTGGAGAGACACATAATTCATCAACAAACAATGCAAGATGAACTGGCCATCGTTTTCTTACTTGGTTCATTCTCTCATTTGTAAGAGAAGTGTCACATTAGTCAACTTCCAACACTAGCACAATTTTTAAAATATTATTGACATAATTTCCACCAATTTGTTACCTTCTGTCAGGATCCTTGGACACAAGTCTCAGAAGAGCTGCCTGGCTTAACTTATAATAATTGTATGACCACCACTTCTCTAAGAGTAATAACAACTGTGCCTTGATCTTTGGTGATTCTAGAAACACAAGATTTAAATCTGACGTAAGACTAAGGCATCATCCCTTTGAGTTGATGTCCAGACCCGACATGTCGCATATGTGTCTGAAGAAGAGTGCTGACCCAAAACGCCACCTTATCCATGTCCTCCAGGGATGCTGCCTGACCCGCTGAGTTACTCCAGTACTTTATGTTCAATGCAAGACAAGAGCATCTGCAGTTCCTTGAGTCTATCATCTCTTTGATCTCAATTTCAACATTGTCTTTTATTACACTGAAGATTAGCCTGCCCATCCTCTAATTTGCAGCCCCCCTATGCATTTAATTTCAGTGAACTTTGTGAAGTGGCTAATTCTTCTCTACTACCTCTCTCTGGTGCTGGTCCCCATCAAGCCATCTCCCAGCACCCGTTACATACTCTTGACACTCAATGCCAATTTCAACATAACCAACTTAACAACTGTGCCTTGATCATAACTTTTATATTTGTCCTGCTAATTGTTTAAACATTTCCACTTGATTGCGTTTCTTCATTGCCTTAGCACCACTTCATTAAAAAAAACCTTCCCAGCTCTTGTTTAAAACGTTTCACAGTGCAAATGGACAAATCAATCTCCATTTCATCCTGAAATGGAAACAGAAAATGCTGGAAACACTCCGTAGGGCAGACATCATCTGTGGGAAAGAAAGAGTGCTCACACCTCAGATCAATATCCTTTCATTAAAATACATGACAAGTTTTTATTGCTAGAATAAGTAGAATTAGTAAAAATGCAAACCTAATTTGAATTTAATTTTCAGTCTGAAGTAGAGTCTCGACCCAAAACGTCACCTATTCCTTTTCTCCAGAGATGCTGCCTGACCCACTTAGTAACTCCAGTTTTTTTGTGTCTATCTTCTAATTTTATGCATGCAGATTGTAATTCCCTAAAACATATTACAAAACATAATGAATTTTAAAATAAATGACATGTTTATCCCAAATCTTAAAAATATTAGCTAAAAGTTAAGCAGTTTTCCTTCTACGTTTGCAGTCTTCCAAAATTCTATGTGATCCACATCCCAGCCAAAGTGATGGTATCACGACTGCTCATATGAAACTGATACCCAACAGCAGTTAGCAAGAGGGACAATGGTTCACAGATTAACAGATCTAGTCGGTAGCTTGCTGTGAGATTGAGGCAAGGGCCATCATTTTCAGTGTTATATTTTAGTCACATGTTGACTTAAACATGATGTCACATGCAACTACAAAACCTTTTAGCATTACAGCTCTCACGTGCTAACGAGAACTAATTATTCGCTATTAGTTGTTCAAGCCTAGCTATTCCAGCCTTTCAAGTTTACAAGTCATCAGAATCACAAACTAATTAATAACAACGCCACACATGAAGCAAAAGGTTCAGTTACTTACACACTTCAGATGGAGCCAGACCCAGATCCAATATGAATGGTGCGCACACATTCAGTGAAACATTCAGTACAAGGTGTAATAGACGGCTCACATGTTCCTCTTTGCCTTGGACTGAGAGGAACTACATTAACATTAACTGCTTGGCCATTGGAACATTTGGCTAACAATTGATTTTACTTTTTATTTAATCCTCTACTTCATTTGGTCAAGTGGTGCCAAGTATGTTGAATAGCATATATAATGAATCACACTGCCAGAGGATTCATGGAAAAATTAGACATCATTTTATGGCATTGTGGAAAAAAGTAAGTGTGTAAGAGTTGGGACATCATCTCGTAGCAGTACAAAACATTGATTAGACTGCATTTCAAGTTTCGTCTGGTTCTGATTGCCACTCTACAGGAAGGATGCGTTTGCAATAGAGAAAGTGCAGAATAGATTCACTGGGTTGGTGCCTGTAATGGAGGGCTATGGTTCTAAAGGAGAGATTAGATAGGCTGGGCTTATTCTCTCTGAAACACAAGAGGCAGAAGGGCGACCTGCTTGAGGTTACAACAATGAGCAAAGGTTTAAAGTGTGGGAGTAATTCAAAGGAGATTCTGAGGAATAAGATTTTCATACAGAGGGTGGTAAATATCTGGAACAAGATGCCAGAGGAGGTGGCAGAGGCAGATACAATTACAATGTTTAAAAGGTATTTAGCTGGGGACTTAGTAAAAGCATAAAGGGATAGGGGCCTAATGCAGGCAAATTGGATGAGCATAGATACGTGTAATGGTCAGCATGGTGTAGGTGGGCCGAAGGGCCAATTACTGTGCTGTGGAATTCTAATATTCAAGGCTTTCTGCCTCTCTCTCAGCCACTTGGGCAATGATTTACAAGCCTTTCTAAAGTGGCATACTTTTTCTACTCTAATCGGACCAATTACTTCAAATTTATGCTCCTGAGTTGTTGATATCTCCAAGGGAAACTGGTCTTATGTGTCATTTTAGCCTGGCCTTTTACTTTTAAACAAGTCAATTACTCTCCAACAGGCCTCCTCTGTTCCAAGGTAAACAGCCTCAGTCAGTTCTAGTGTAGCGGATGAGCAAAACAGGCAAGAGTTATATAATCTCTGACCGTTCTGATGGCCAGTTCAGTTTGATCAGCATTTTAAATGCACACGGGCAACATTAGTTTCTGGCTTAACACACTTGACAGAAGTTATACTTAGTCTACACAAGCTCTTAAGGTCTTGAAATTGCACTTTGATGCATTGCTTAGTGCACTCATACCTAATTCTTTTGTCCATTATTTAAAGAATGGCAATCAGTTTAAATTAAATGGGTTAATGCTTCTGCTAAAATAGCTGACATAGGAATATTTTAGAAACACACAACTGTTTTTACTGTCAGCGTGTAGCACAATTTCCTTTTTTTCTCCAGTTGATGCAGTAAAAGGTATATCCAATTCTGTCATGCAATAATAGTTACAACCATGTGACTTATCAGCAGTGTCTTATGGCATCATACGTTATCTCACTGTGCCAAGTATAGGGAGAACAGAATTCAAATCCCTGCTAATGTTAACATTCACAGTATCGTCTCCATGATAATTATCCACATTTTTATCTGTCATCGCTGTAAAGGGAAGTCAAGGGGAAAAAACTCCTTGGTTTTCTGTGTTAACAGCAATTATAGAGAGTGTATAATATGCTCTGTTATTGACCTGGAACTGCTACCACAGCACGTAACATATTTTGGATGGGTCCAGATATTGTAAGTTGCCTCTGTGGATACCTCACTGAACCACCTACACACTCTGGATCTTTGCACTGGGTCCTCCACGTGTTTGTTATCAAGTATATATGCATCATCATAAGGTATCAATCTTCTTCCACTTGGGCTCTCCTTTAGACGCTCCCTAGATCCTCCACCTCACTGATGATGTGGAGGCCAAGTCATTGGGTATTTTTAAGGCGGAGAATGACAGATTCTTGATCAGTAAAGGTGTCAAGGGTTATGGGGAGAAGGCCGGAGAATGGGGTTGAGAGGGAAAGAAAGATAGATGATTGAATGGCAGACTCGATGGGCCGAGCAGCCTAATTCTACTCCTATGACTTATGAAGTATGTCCTCAAGGGATCCTTCATACACTACAGTTAGTTTCCTCAACCCAAAGAGTTCCATTTCTAATTAATCCGTGAATCCTTTCACCAACTAATCTTCTTCATTCTCATTCATTATTCTTTTAACCCCACCAAATCAACGCTCAACTATCTTCCTACACGAGTGACAGTTTTAGTTTTAGAGATACAGCGCGGAAACAGGTCCTTCGGCCCACCGAGGCCACACTGACTCCTCGCACACTAACACAATCCTACACACACTAAGGACAATTTTCACTTATACCCAGCCAATTTACCTACATACCTGTATGTCTTTGGAGTGTGGGAGGAAACCGAAGATCTTGGAGAAACCTCACGCAGGTCACGGGGAGAACGTACAAACTCTGTACGGACAGCACTCGTAGACGGGATCAAACCCGGGTCTACGGCGCTGCATGCGCTGTAAAGGGCCTGTCCCACTTTCACGACCTCTGCTGAGTTTGCCCTTGACTCATACTTGCAGCATGGTTGTCACAAGGTCGTAGGAGGTCGAAGGAGATCGTAGGTAGGTCATAGCAGGCCATGATACTAGTAGGTAGGTACTCGTGGCATCAAGTATGTCGGGGCGTTTTTTCTAGCCTGATGAAAAATGTCCACGAGTAAAAAAGGTCGTGAATTAGGTCGTGAAAGTGGGACAGGCCCTTAAGGCAGCAATTCTACCATTGCACCACTGTGCCGCCCTTATGGGAGATTACAGACAAAAGACCAGAGTGAGCGTAGTCCATTAGCTGGAGTGTTCTGCTGGATACAACATTGATGTCTGAAGACCAAGCACAAAAAATTGACCCAGGTCCCCTATAACTTGCCTTTCAGCATATTGTCTTTACTTGCTGAATATGACACGTAGTGAAGTGAAGGACATGTTCAAGGAAGGTTTCATGATCAACAGTGGCTGGCTTATGTTCTGTAATTATGTGCTCTGTAAACACAATGCCTTCATTCTCAGTCAATCTTCTCCATTGATCTACAGCCACAGTTCAATCAGGTGTCAAAGAGAAAACTCAACTTCAATGTGTTCACTATTGAATTATAATGAACAAACCAGGGAAGCATTTCCGACAAATGTCACATGGTGATATTCTGAGTCGGTTTGCAACATACCCTCGCCCATGTCCACCTTTCACTTCCCAGACTTTGTTTTGCTTCGCCTTTCTGTCAGTTTTCATCCCTGCCACCTACACAATCAGTCTGAAGAAAGGTCCCGACTCAAAACGTTATCTGTCCATGTTCTCCAGAGATGCTGCCTGACCTGCTCAGTTACTCCAGCACTTTATAAATCAGCATCTGCAGTCACTGGTTTCTACAACATAGTTACATAAGCCATGTCCTCCACCACAATACACTATGGTAAGTCCCAGAAGCACTACTTGATGCTGTAAATGCTTTCATATAATCAATTGAAAATTGGTTAATTTTACATGTTGTGAAATGGGTTAAATCTGGTCCTTGACACCATGTTGGCATGGTACTGGGCGATAACTGCTCAAAGAGCTTGAGACACTTTTGTAAATAGCACTAAAAGCACAATATTGCTCATCCAAAGATTGTTGTACAGTAAAAAATAATTTCGCAGGTAACATCTGTTTAGTTACGTTAGCACCATGCAAGTTCGTTCTAAACAGAGATAAGGGCCTGTCCCACTTTCATGACTTAATCCAAAACCTCAGCCGGGTTTAAAGGACCTAAAAAAAAAAAATCAATATTTTGGTAATCTACGAACTCCTATCACCTTCCACGAATATGTTCACGAACTGGAGTGACAGGGGTCACGTGCTGATGTTGACTTAAGCTTTTTTTTCCCACTCACCTTCTTTTCTCTGTCCAGCTGCCGAGCTACGAGTACCCACGAATATCTACGAGTACCCACGACTACCCTCACAGCCGACTACAGTCTGCCCACGAACTAACTACGAGTAAAAAGTTGCGATTTTTTTCATCCCGACTATTTTTTTTACTCGTGGACATTTTTCATCGGGCTGGAAAAAACGTCCCGACTTACCTGATGCCCCGAGTACATACGGCTGGCATAACGAGCCGCTACGATATATCTACGAACTCCTACGGCCTCCTACGGACTCGTTACGAACATTCTGCGAGTTTGAATCGGGGGGGGGGAAACTCGGGAGAATTCGTGAATTACCTCGTGAAAGTGGGACAGGCCCTATACCCTGAAGTACCTTGCAGCTTGCAATGGAAACCACACACTACTGGAGCTCATATACTGCACAGAATCTTTCTTCCGCACAGTGTCACGTTACGTTTAGTCAGTGCCACAGCAGATGTGCAGGAAAATAAGATGAGTAATTTTCTGAAAATTTGCAGTTGTGTTGTGGCCAACTTGGCAACCTCAACCCTGAGTCAGAGGCTATAGATTCTAGTCACACTCCAGGATTTGAGCATCTGGTATTTCAGTGGAGAGGGAGCGACACATTGCTGGAGCAGCTGCTGGGGCATTAAATCGAGGATCAATTGCCTGCTCAGTTGGATGTAAAAAACACTATGGTACATAATTGAAGGCAGGCAGCAAGTTCTCCCAGAGTCCTGCTCGAGACTCACCTCTCAAGCTGTTTGTGTGACTTTGCTGTGTACCGACATTCTCAGGAAGAATGCAATTGCGAAGGAGCAAATTGGCACTTGCCAACACAACCACACTTCACAGTTAATTAATTGTCCATGAAACACTTGGGACATCCTGAGGATATGAAGTACTATGTAAATGGAAGTTCCTGCTAAAGTGCTCTTTAAATCCACATCCATAATGACAAAGCCCTCAACAATCCTGCAAAACCATTATATATGGGAGAGTAGATGAATCAATATGGCCGCATAAGGGCTGGTTATAAAAGCTGACTTCCACATAATCCCGTTTTGACCCTGCTGGATAACTTGGCTTGGCATGTAAAGGTAAGAGTTCCAATACAAAGTCTTCAACTCATCACTCTCACTTTTCAATGTTTCTTTACAAATCAACTCGCATGTTTTCTCCAAGAAGTTAATCACACAATTATACCAAATGACCATTATTGTATATTTCACACACTACATTTTGCAGTTGGTTGTGCCAGAATGCTGGAGGTTGTGTTAAAATCTGCCAGATTCTCCTCTGCTGCATAGCCTTGTACACGGATATACACCCGAGTAGTATTTCACAGCATCACACAAATATAAACACTTCTGATTTTGGAGACCGCTGACTCAGCCCATTATATCTATGCCATTTGAAAGAGTGCTACGCAGCCTAATCCCATCTCCCAGCATATCTCTTCAAATTCATAACACAAATGGAAGGTTCTGCCTCTATAAGACCATAAGACATCAGGCCATTCAGCCCATCAAGTCTCCTCTGCCAGTCAATCGTGGCTGATCTATTTTTCCCTCTCAACCCCATTCTGCTACCTCTCACTGTAACCTTCGATACCCTTCCTAATCAAAAACCTATCAACCTCCTCTTTAAAAATACCCAATGTCTTTGCCTCCACAGTCATCTAAGGCAATGAGTTTTACAGATTCAACACCCTCTGGCTAAATAAATTCCTCCTTATCTTTATTCTACCTACTTTTCATTGAGTTTCAAACCCCAACAAGCCCCTAAATAAATATGTTTTTCAATTTTCCTTCGAATCCTTTACCAATTACTTTAAACGTGCTCCTGTTTTTAGGGACAAGGGAAATGTGTCCTTCTTCTCACTTTATCTCAGTACCTCATAATCTTAAGAACCTCAATTAAATCAATCTTCAGCCTCATCCCTCCCAAAGAAAGCAACACACCCAAACCGACAACAATGAAGTACGACATAGAAGCAGGAATAAGCCATTCAATAAGATTCTATTCTCTGTTTACTGCCATAAGCAAATCCATACCTCTGGAGGAACACAGCAGGCCAGGCAGATTTTGTGGAGGGAGATCGTCAGGACTTAAAATGCTGTCTTGTCCATTTAACCTACATAGACACTGCCTGACCTGCTGAGTTGCTGCAGCAGTTTGTTACTTGCTCAAGATTCCAGCAACTGCAGTCTCTTGTGTCTCCATAACCCATGCTAGTGTATCACCTTTAAACCTATGCTATAATTTTGTCTAATTATCTCTTTACATGACAGAATATCAATAGCCTTAATGTCAACATACCATATCCATGGGTTCGCTTTTCTTTATTCTGGTAACAACCTCCAAAATGTCTAATATTTGTCACACCTGATCTCCTTTACATTAGTCCATGTTGAATTTTCCCAATCCCATTATTTTGCAAATGACCTGTAAACACTTTAAAAATATTTAAATAATTTTCACTTCTTCCGAGTGAGTTAATGGTAACTAGCTCCCTATTTTTTTTTAAATCTTTATCCTTTTTCAAATAGTGGGGTCACTGTTGTTATTTTGCAATCTGTTCTGGAATTTATGAAACATTGGTAGGTGACAATTAGTTCATCCACTGTCTCCATTGCCACCGCTTTCACAGCCTTGGAATACAGTCCAAAAACGTAGAGGTTTGTAGGTTAAATGGCTTGGTATAAATGTAAATTGTCCCTAGTGTGTGTAGGTAGTGTTAATGTGCAGGGATCACTGGTCGGTGCGGACTGGGTGGGCCAAAGGGTCTATTTCCGCGCTGTATCTGTAAACTAAATAGCTAAACTAAATTAAAACCTCTTATTACTCATTGTTTCCAGGATGATCTTTATGTTTTCTTCTTTAAGAACAAAATATGTTTTTATCTTCTCTACTGTTTCCTTATTCCCCAATGTAAGGTCTCCTGTTTCTAAATGGAAGGACCAACATTAACTTTTGCTAATCTTTTTCCTTTTTTAAAACATATATCTGGAAGCTTTTGTCTCTCCTAAGTCTATTCTCTCATTCTCCTTTCTTGATTCTCCTTTGTTGATTTCTAAAATGTTTTCAAACCTAATGGGCCTGTCCCACTTAGGCGACGACAGAAGACTATGCGATCGCCACATGTTCGCGGGTGGTTGCCGGGGAGTCGCCTTCATGGTCGTGATTAGTGCCCTCAGACTCGCAACAAGTCGTAACGGCATTCTGATCGCCGCTAATTAATCTAATTAATCTAAAATCGAAAGTAACTCCTGACCGTTTTTAACTTGGGATTAAACACAATGCGAATGATAGTTAACGAGTGCAACTGAAGCAGTCTGGTGTCCAGTTGATCTACCCAAGCAGAAATGTTATGTTGTTGCAATACCATTCTCATTAAAGAGAAAACATGCCTTTTTGCAACAAAGCCATCAATACTAATTTTATAGATAATGTAAAGTGTAGGTTTAAGCTAGCAATTTGAATTGAAAGAGTTCACTCTCTCTGTCCAACTGCTACAATTCTCTACACTTTATGAAAGCCCTGTCAACAGGCACCATTACTAAAGTGATTATTTCTCCTTTATATACTTCACTTGCAGGCAGTAAACAGTTTACTCCATTACAAACTACATAACGAAAAATAAGTTCACATTTTAATCATCTGTGTGATGATATGGTTAGATTATCAGCCCATACTCTATGGTAGGACTTTCATCTCTGAATCAGAAGGGTCCAACAAATGTGCAGGAATTGTAACTGTGCAGAGCACTCATAACTGTGTACAAGGAAAGGGAAATAAATGGCTTGTTCTCACAGCACAGAATTAATTTCCTGCCTCAGACATCCAGGTGAGGATGATAGACTAATAGAACATAGCACACAGTACAGCACAGGACCAGACCCCACGGCCCACAATCCCCGTGCCGAACATGATACCAGGTTGAACTAATCCCGAAGATAGACACAAAGTGCTGGATCAACTCAGTGGGTCAGGTAGCATCTCAGGAAAAATAAAGGATGGGTGACATTTCAGGTCAGGATTCCCCTCTATCTGCACGTGATCCATATCCCTCCATATCCACATGCCTAACTAAAGTCATCTTAATATGTGCAATGTTACCAGAGAAATTTTGCAATGACATTCAGACTCTTATGTTAGGACTGTTGCAGATTACAAAATCATTACACAGCAGGGTATGTGAATGTGTGTGGTGCAGGAGTCCTTGTAGAAGGTGGCATCAGGCATTCCTACACCATTTGTGATTGACAAGTTAACAGCACTGGTTCTTTGATGATGATCTAATTACCTTGGAACCTCGGATGCTAGAATTAAATGAATTGCTTGTTGTATGTCTTAGGAACCCTCCCTAGGCTGTGGGCCGAGGTGCTTTTTCATTTAACTACCTGAATTTTTAACATATTGTGCAAAATATTATAGAAATCATACCTGAATCATCAAGACCAAAACCTGCACATATTTTTAAAATATGAGAAAATCCTCAAATTTTCCGAGTAGTAATTGTCCAATCAATGCACGTTTGACATTGCGTCGGACGCCAATTGACCAATCACGCGCTTTGATTCATGGTAGCTAGGCAGCGAGCACTCTGGGATCATGGATGCCTCCTAATAACATCAAAACAATAGCAAGGTTTCGAAGGAATAAAGGTAATGCTAACCTTGCTGATAATTTTGGTTTACAATTGATTACAATTGAATTGCGGGCGGCGTGCAGGGCAGTGCTTCTCCCCACCATCATCACCATGATGATCTAGAAGGGCATGCTGGCCGAGGTGAACGCGCTGAGCAGCCACACTTACGGAACCCACAGCCGGTCCCAAAGCGGCTCCAGCCGTGGGCAGCTCTGGAAGGGAGGGGGGGGGGCATGTTAGGGTTAGGTTTTTTCCTCTCAGTGGAAGATGCCTTAGCCTTCCCCCAGCCTGGCACTGCCCCAGTCCCACTACTGCCATGACCCCCACTCTGCACACTGGAAGTCAGTGGGGTTCAGTAAACGGGGGAACCTACAGAACTGCCCTCACCCATTAATTAGGTTGGTTCAGGAGCCGGACCTCTGCGGCAGTCTCATTCAAAATACACACTTGTGGCGGTCCCTGGGGGGTAGGCCATTCCTTGGATCATCCCCCTCGCCACAATTATATTCATTATATTATTTTTATAATATAATTATATATAATTATGAATAATTAGTCATATTCACATATATATACACATATACATATACACATATACACATATACATATACACATATACACATATATACATATATACATATATACACATACATATATATATATTTATATGGTTTAAATAGACAGCAGCACGGAATTAGGCTCCCCATGGATTAATATGAGCATTGAACACTAGATGGCGGTTACTTTTTCTATCTAATTTTCTAATTAGCTTAATTTGATTAATGTGCAACTTTTGGCACTGATGAGTTATGACTTCCTTCTGAATTATATTTTATCTAAATCTGTGCAGAATTTCAAGTAGTTCCCAGACATGGGTCACAAAAGTTAAATTCTAGACACATTTTCGATGCTCGGCCCACAGCCTAACCCTATTGTTGTTGTTGACCCTTCCTCCACAAGCTACAAATTCTGATAAGGAATTCCACTGCCAATCCAGTCGTGATGTCCCACCTAAACTGCTACTGCCTCGGTAGTCATCTCAAGGGACTGGGGAAAACACCACTGAGGCGGTGTCTGCAACATTCTCCCAATCCGCTGGAAGGACAAGTGCTCAACAACAGGGCGGCACAGTGACGCAGCGGTGGAGTTGATGCCTTACAGCGTCAGAGACCCAGGTTCAAACCTGACTGCAGGTGCTGTCTGTATGGTCTGTACGTTAAGGGCTTGGACACGCTAGAGGCAGGAAACATGTTCCCGATGTTGGGCGAGTCCAGAACCAGGGGCCACAGTTTAAGAATAAGGAGTAAGCCATTTAGAACGGAGACGAGGAACTTTTTCTCGCAGAAAGTGGTGAGTGTGTGGAGGCAGGTTCTCTGGATGTTTTCAAGAGAGAGCTAGATAGGGCTCTTAAAAATAGCAGAGTCAGGAGATATGGGGAGAAGGCAGGAACGGGGTACTGATTGGGGACGATCAGCCATGATCACATTGGATGGCGGTGCTGGCTCGAAGGGCCAAATGGCCTACTCCTGCACCTATTGTCTATTGTATGGAGATTGTAGGTTTTCCCCGTGACCTGCGTGGGTTTTCTCCAGTTTCCTCCTACACTCTAAAGACATGCAGATCTGTAGGTTAATTGGCTTGGTAAAATTGTAAACTGTCCCTACTGTGTGTAGGATAGTGCTGGTGTGCGGGGATCATTGGTCGGCACAGACGCAGTGGGCTGAAGAGCCTGTTTCCATGCTGTATCTCTAAACTAAACTAAATAGACTCCCCTTCCAGGACGACGTCAATACTCCCGAGGTTCCCGTCAGCGACATTGAACATTCGATCACAAGCCTGGCACCAGATTCGTAGGAAGAGATTACCAGACAGTCAAAGGAAATGACTCAATTTTTATTTTCAGGGAATTATGCATTTGTAAGATTCAGAGACTAATGGCTAAAATCCATTTTACTCCTCAAAACACACACACTCTTAAATATAACGTATATAGTGGAATAATGATGAGGTAATTGGTGGCCTCGAACTCTCTAGCTGCTGTCCATCCTAATGCACAAGCTTTATTACACCTGTATCTTTAGGCATTCAACTCATAAAGAGCACGAAGCTGGGGTCTTACACAGTCAGCATGCCAGAAAATCTTGGAGCCTGTGCATTTGTAAGTAAATATTTCACAGTATGGTAAGTCTTAATTGTGGCCAACCTCTGTGTCCAGTGTATAACCTCGTCTTTTCAGCTTCCAATGAAGTGTCATAACTGCGCAAGAGGTCATTCAGCTCAGAGTCCTTGCTGGCTCTCTGTAAAGCAATCCGGCCCATGTCTTTCCTCCATTCTATCCCCTTACTCTGCAGGTCCGTTGCTCTCAAGTGTCCATTCCATGTACTTTTGAAATCATTGATTAACTCTGGTTCCACCATGCTCATTAGCAATGTTTCAGTTGTTACTACTTGTTGCGCGAGAAAGTCTTCCTCACTCCAGGATTTCTTGTCCAAAACCTTAAATCCATGTCCCCCATGTCAATGCATCTCCGGCTAATGAGAACCCTTTCGTTTTCTTCCACTCCAATAGTATAATCCTCCATCAAATCTCAACATCCTTTGCTGAATGAGAACAATATCAGCTCTAATCCTGAGCCCTGAAAACATCCTGAAAATCTTCTCCACATCCTCTCTAGGTCCTTCACCACAGTGAACAGAAGTGGACTCGAACCACTTGATGTGGTCCTGAGGTTTATCAAGGTTCAGCATAATTTCCTTGCTTCGGTTCTCATTACTATATTTATAAAGTTCAAAATGCTGTCTGCTTTGCCTGCTCCTCTCACAACATGTCCAGTCTCCTGCAATGATACACAGATGAATCCTATCCCTTCAATGGAAAGTTGGATAATTGAAATCCCCACTAAAACCACTCTATCACTCTTTCAAGCCTCTCTCGTCTCCATCTCATCATTTGAATGCCTACAGAATATACCCCCTTTGCTTCTCAACTCCCAACCAAATGAAAGTTTTCATTATCCCATCTAGGATATCCTTTTTCCAATACCACAAAGCTTTTCCTAATTAAAATTGTCACTTCACTTCAGCTTTTTCCATTCCCTATCTTTATTGAACACTTTCAACCGTGAACATTAAGCAACCAGTCCTCGCCATTTTTAAGCCATTTCTATTAGTTTAGTTTAGGGATACAGCACGGAAGCAGGCCCTTCGGCCCATTAAGTTTGCACCAACCAGTGATCCCCGCACATTAACACTATCCTACACACACTAGGGACAATTTACACTTATACTAAGCCAATTAACCTACAAACCTGTACGTCCTTTGAGTGTGGGAGGAAACCGAAGATCCCAGGCAAAACCCACGCGGTCACGGGGAGAACATAAAAACTCCGTACAGACAGAACCCACAGTCGGGATCGAACCCGGGTTTCCGGTGCTGCAAGCGCTGTAAGTCAGCAACTCTACCGCTGTGCCACCCCTGACTGTTATTGTTATTCTATCACATTTGAGATTGTAACTCACCGATTTAGATCACTACTCTTTGTGCAATTCAAAGCATAGATTCTTAACCTCACTTTTATTCGTCATCATCCTCTTTACAGACCACCCCCTCCCTCAGCTTTCTTTATTGTCATGTGTACCGAAGTACAGTGGAAAGCTTTTGTTGTGTGCTATCCAGTCAGGGAAAAGACAATACTTGATTACAGTCGAGCCATTTACAGTGCATAGATGCATGATAAGGAAATAACGTTCAGTGCAAGGTAAAGCCAGCAAAGACCAATCAAGGATAGTCCGAGGGTCACCAAAGAGGTAGATAGTAGTTCAGCACTGCTCTCTGGTTGTGGTAAGATGATTCAGTTGCCTGATGGCAGTTGAATCTGGAGGTGTGCCTTTTCACACCTATACCTTTTGCCTGATGAGAGTGGGGAGAAGAGGGAGTGGCCCGGGTGCGACTCGTCCTTGATTATGCTACTGGCTTTGCCATGGGAGTGCGAGGTTTAAATAGAGTCAATGGAAGGGAGGTTGGTTTGTGTGATAGTCTGGGCTGCGTCCACAATTCGCTGCAATTTCTTGCGGTCTTGGAAGCAGCTGTTCTCAAACCAAACTGCGATGCATCCTGATAAAATGCTTTCTATGGTGCATCTGTATAAGTTGGTGAGAGTTGCAGGGACATGCCGAACTTCCTGAGCCTTCTGAGGAAGTAGAGGCCTTGGTGTGCTTTCATGGTCATTGCTTCAATATGGGTTGTCCAGGAGAGGTTTTTGATGGTATTCACTCCTAAGAATTTGAAGTTTTCAACCATCTCTACTTCGGCTAAGAAAGAACAATGGATTTAATCACCAGGTGATTTCTTCACCCATGTTTGCCATGAGGCTTCATTTGATCCAGATACAATGTTAAAGAACTTCCATTGGTGGTCCTCTCAGACATGCAGGACTAGTCAGACCAAGAGAGGCTGATGGAGGAATCTCAAAAATGTTGATTGTGTGGACATGATGATGCTAGGCAGTTGCTTGGCCAACTCTGCCAATTCAGCACATCTTCAGCTGATGTCCTGTGTGGGATTGCCTCTGAAATGATTGAACGTCACACCAGATAACTTCTCCAGCTTTCTTTCTTCTATTTTTTTATATAAAAATGTTACAAGTGTGCGACTTGCTATAAAACAAACTGCTGGAGGAATTCAGCAGATCGAACAGCATCTGTTAGGGGAATGAGGAGGAATTTTCAACTTTTCAGGCCGAGACCGTGTTTCAGGCCGATGAGTCCAACATCTGCAGTGTTTCATTTCTCCTGCGTGACCTATCCAGCCATTTCACTGGCGATTGATATTGTGGATACTGTGGATGTGACTTCATGCTAAGTTTTGTAGGATGGGATGGTTACTTCCCTAAAAGAGTGAACCTGTTGGTGCGTGTAAAAGTATCTACTAATTTAACAGTCACCATTAATTGAACTTTGTATTATGTTCCAGGTGCACTTAAGTAACTGCATTTTAATTCCTAAATGCAGTGGTAGTTTTTAAACTGGGTTTGATCATTTGTCCACCCCTCCAGATTAATAGTCCACAAAATGGCAAAGAAAAAAGGTTTATAAAATTAACAGATTAAACTACAACTTGGACTTCATAAATTGATTTTTATACGACCAAAGTCGTTATTTTTATTCGTCATCTCCACATATGTTGATCCAAATATAACACTTATTTCTTAGCAAACTTGCTGTGTGCCAAAAATCACGATGAATAGCTTGGAGCCCCTATACTATAAAGGGTTTACTGTATCTCCATCAGGATATCTACTGATATAGATCAGCACGAAACTCAAATGGACTTTGTACTGCTGTGGTTGTCCTTCGTACTTTGGATTGCACTATTATGGTCTTGTTTACATTGTATAACTGTTAACTTAATGGTATATTTATTTGTTGTGTTGTTACGTTTAATGGGCCTGTAAAGCTGTAGTAGACAAGAACTTCATTGTCATGTACATTAAGACAGAAAATATTGAACCAAGTCAAGTCACTTTTATTTATATAGCACATTTAAAAAACAACTCTCGTTGGCCAAAGTGCTTTACATTGGTATAAGAATAGTATAACAAACAACAGTGGTTCATAGATTAAATACAAACATCACTACATACATATAGCCCTCGCTCAGAGGATGTCAAAAAAGGCTTGGGAGTAGAGATGAGTTTTAAGTCTCGACTTAAAGGAGTGGATGGAGGGGGCAGTTCTGATGGGAAGAGGGATGCTGTTCCACAGTCTAGGAGGGATGCAGTTCCACAGTTCCACACAGCGGTCGCCCCTGAGATTATGCCTAGACCGCGGGATGTTCAGCAACCCCAAGTCGGACGATCTGAGGGACCTGGAGGTGGTGTGGTGGGTAAGCAGACTTTTGATGTAGGTGGGGGCAAGCCCATTGAGGGCTTTGTAGACATAAAGGAGGACCTTGAAATTTATTCGAAACCGCACAGGGTGCCAGTGGAGAGAGGCCAGGATCGGGGTGATGTGGTCCCTTTTTTGGGTGCCTGTCAGGAGTCTCGCTGCGGCGTTTTGGACCAGTTGCAGGTGGGACAGGGAAGATTGGCTGATGCCAGTGTAGAGGGAGTTGCAGTAATCTAGGCGGGAGGAGATAAATGTGTGGATGATCTTTTCGAGGTCATCAAACTGGAGGAATTGTTTTATTTTAGCTATTTTAAAACTTGGACTTCAATAGCCTAGCTATCTCCCTCAATGTCATATGGAGATATGAATTAATTTCGAAGAGCACGGGATCCAGCCCTAGACCTCTGTTCAACATTTATCCCTCACCCTACATTACTAAAACAGATTACCACACAGTTTGCTATTTGTGGGAGTTGCTATGTGTGGCATATCTCAGACTGACTTCATTAGTTACAAGATGCTTAAGAATGCAGTGAAGAATACAATATAAATGCTAATCCCACTTTATTGTCACCCAATATGTTAAGTCACATGTATTGACAGTATGGATGGAGGCAAATTGCATTTCTGATTAGTAAAAACATTGTTGGGTTTGACAGTGCATGGAGCATGGAAACGTGCCTATCGGCCCATCAAGTTCACACTGGCTAGCATGAACCCATTTGCACTGATCTCATTGTATTCTGCTCAATTTCCCACAGTTGGCTACACACCAGGGCCAATTTCCAGTGGTAATTAACCTACTAACCTGCACAACTCTGTGATCACAATATTTATTTTTACATTTCCTACGTAAACAACAAGTGAGCTTGTTGGTAAAATGTAAAGCAGATAATGCGAGTGTTGTTTTGATCACTGTGAGTGCTCAGTATCTCTGTTTACTGAATGTTGATTGATGTCCTGCTCATGGATATATGTACCTTCACCATACAAACAAAGTATGCAGTGTTCTCCTAACAGTGTATGAGTGTTGGATAACATTTTACAATTCTCTCCATAATCTATAATCACATTTCATTTTGTCAAGTACAGGGCAATTTTTCTTTTCTGTCTTCATGTTGCTGATGTATCAAAATTGTTCTTTCGGAGGAATAAAAAGCATTAATCTTTAATGTGTTTTTGTCCGACATTCATGAGGTCAGCTCTCTTGTACTAATCGCACTAATGTCTTTACTCTTACTGATCTTTGCTCCATCAAGTATACCTTCAACAAAAGTAATGTGGGCAGTGTCATTTTATAAGATAGATGACATTGTCCCATTTCAGGAGCACAGCTAAGGCGACTGAACGACAAGACACATGGGCAGAAGCGTGATTCACGTCTGTCATTTGTAATTCCAATTAAGGTCTTAGCGACGTCGTAGAACCTTGATTTACAGAACAGAGAGCCCTAGCATCTTAGACAAGTTGTTACACCGGGGCTCTCTGAATCTTGACGGGTCTTATCACGGACTGTTACCACCTAGTTTGTTGAAGTTGATCCTGTTGTCCAAGTAGATACTTGGAAGGGGTGGGAACGAGATACTTGCATATCACTCCCTGCAATATTGGTCTTAATGGAGGGAGACAGAATATTTGGAAGAAATATTTTCTCTTCTTCACACTTCTTTAAACTTCGGAGATACAGCATGGAAACAGGCCCTTCAGCCCACTGAGTCCATGCCGACCAGCGATCACCCCACACACTAGCATTACCTTATGCCCACACTTGGTCTAGTAAGGAATAAAAGTATCTTTAATTTAGTTTAGTTCAGAGATGCCCCTCGGCCCACCGAGCCCGCACAAACCAGCGATCCCCGCACATTAACACAACCCTACACACACTAGGGACAATTTACAATTTACAGAAGCCAACTAGCCTACAAACCTGAATGTCTTTGGAGTGTGGGAGGAAACCGGAGCACATGGAAAAAATCCACGTGGTTACGGGGAAAATGTCAAAACTCCGTATAGACAGCACCCGTAGTCAGGACCGAAACTGGGTCGCTGGCACTGTAAGGCAGCAACTCTACTGCTGCACCACCGTGCCTTCAGCTGCCGTATATGCCATTCTCCATTATTCAGGCAAAAGGTGACTAAAATTATGCTGACATGTTTGATTATTGCAATTTTTTTTTTTAAACAGCATGAAAGCATTCCGAATACTCAAAGATTATGTTTTTGCATCCCTGGAAATCATGACTGAAGAAAGACCATAGGTAGACAAAAAATGCTGGAGAAACTCAGCGGGTGAGGCAGCATCTATGGAGAGAAGGAATTGGCGACGTTTAGGATCGAGACCCTTCTTCAGACTGACCATGCCAGTACTTGAATAGTGACATCAGCGAAGGCTAAAGGGTAAGATGGTAAGTATTGTAGGTCTGGGACATGGGATTAGTGAGGAAGAACAACCCAGACTGGTTAAATCAAGCAGCTCGACTTTGGAACGAACGTTTTTGTAATAAGATCATTTTGAATTGTATTTAGTAACCATAGGAAACGTCCTCTGATGTTTTGTAGCATAGTGACACAGTTGGTACCTGTGAGTTTCCTCCAATTTCCTCCCACATCCTAAAGACATGCAGATTGTAGGTTCAGTGTAGGAAGGAAATGCAGACGCTGGTTTAAACTGAAGATAGACACAAAAAGCTGGATAGACACAACTCAGCGGGTCAGACAGCATCTCTGGAGAAAAAGAATAGGTGTCTCGACCTGAAACGACTCCTATTCTTTTTCTCCAGAGATGCTGTCCGACCCTCTGAGTTACTCCAGCTGTTTGTGTCTCTCTTCAGTTTGTAGGTTAATTGGCCTCTGTACATTGCCCCTAGTGGGTAGGGAGTGGATGCAAAAGTATGATAACACAGAGCTGGAGTAAACAGGTAATAGAGTAAACTGATGGACGACGTGGACTCTGTGGCCAAAGGTCCTGTTTCCACAACGTCTCTTTCAATTCAATTATTTACAATTCTGCTTGCCTTCCCCATAGTGCCCACCATTATGGATGGAATCATGACTACGTAATGTAGCTCAAAACAATCATATTATAAAAATATAAACACAGGTACAGGTCATTTGGTCCAATCAGCCCAAACTTCCTATCCTCCAAACTTATTTTATGTCCTGGTCTTCTCTCTACCTAATTACTTGCTCCTCCTCCAGCCATTGCTGATTTAACCTATTCACATGTATAGGGACAGTCTCTGTTTTAGTCAGTAGTATACAGGCCACCCCCAGGTTATGAATGCCCGACTTATGGATGCCCATACAAACGAGCTCCCGTAAATGCAAAAGTCCAACGTTAATACAGACTGGTCTAAAGTTCAGTGAACTTTATCAACTTATTCAGAAAATGACTTATTGAAAGAGCAGTTGGAAGCAAACAGCAGTGACTTCTCCCAATAAAAGCAGGGTGATTTCAACAGAGATTTTTAAAAATCAGCATGTGAAGAAAAAGTTACGTATAAATTATATCCATAAAACTAATCTTAATCAGTTACAGCAGTGGGATCACCAAACGTAATTGTCAGTGGAGATGCCTAATCACTTCCAAGTTGGTTTTAGCATTAAAATGTCGTCCAACTTTAATCAGCTTCTCGTTCTCACCAGGTGAACAATGCCCTGTTTTCTTTATCACCGTTACTTTTTTGCATATCTTTCATTCATTTGTGCTATACCTCTTTACATCACCGTCTATATCTCTTGTTTCCCTCTCCCCTGACTCTAGTCTGAAGAAGGGTCTCGACCCAAAACGTCACCCATTCCTTCTCTCCGTAGATGCCGCCTGTCCCACTGAGTTACTCCGGCATTTTGTGTCTATGTTAGGATTAAAGAGCAAATCCTTCTAACAAAATAAAAAAAGTTTGTAGCTCTTCTAATAATCTATCTTTCACGCCATTGCCTACCAAACCAAATGCACAGGATAATCCACAATCCCACCACATGGCACAATTTACATCACAGCCAGTTGATCCAACACAAAATGGAAAAGCACAAATTATTTGAATGGGAACCCACTCCTTAAAAGGTTGACAGGGACACCTAAACCTGATTCATAGTCCGATTAGTTAGAATGATACAGCCACTTAACTCCACTAGTTCAATTACTATCTGTACCTTTCCTTTAACACATTTTAATGCAATGTGGCAGAGGGAAATAATTACATTTATGTCTTGAAGACACATGAAATATTTACGTCATGTGCCAAGGTATTTGCATCACAATTTAAACTAATCCACGAAAAAGAAAAAATACATTCACAAGTGAACTAACAACATGAATGTGTCTTTGAATACAAATGTTGAAAAATCCATGCTCTCACTTAAACAACGATCAGCTGTAAAAGAATGCGAAACCACTTCCTTTGACTAAGGACAATTAAAGTTTATTGCAAGATGTTTGACAACATTATATTGGTTACATGCAGGGTGTTACTTCCCTTTTTAAAAGTCGTAACCACTATTTTGTAGGTCCCCTTTAAATGGAAATCTAAAGTTTAATGCAGATCAATACAGTAATGGTCATTTAAAAGCTACACTGCTTTCTTTTGATGCCAGTTTTGATTCTTGAGATCCAACCAGCATGTTCAACCACAGGAGCCCGAATCACCTTGAAGATCGCCCAGTATCTGTTCCCATCATAGACTTTTTGTTCATGGTTCAGAAATGGCAAGCATAAATATGAGAAGGAAATATATTCAGTAGTTCTCTGAGCTGCCTTTGCAACAGGTGCTTTCACTGTACAGTTAATCCTATTTACCATATAGAAACAACCTGCAATAAGAAGTTTGTAAAACTAATAGATTTTATTGCGGCACAAACAAATTGTAGCACAAATGAAATTACTGCTTTTTTGGTAGCACAACAAGCCGCTTCCAAAAACAAAACTGCTGGAGGTACTCAACGGATCAGGCAGATTGAAAAATAACATTTATTCCATTGCAAACTAATTCTGTATTCTTCATTGTTTATACTATATAAAATGCACTTACCATTGTTTTACAGGGTGCAGATGACACCAGCTGGTATCACTGTTTAAAAAAATTCTGTAGTTATACGAATTGAACCCATTGCCTTGTATTTATCAATTTGTCTTCTGGCCATTCCCTGGGTCGCTTCTCAACGTGTCAGTCTTTCTCATGGACCATTCCTCACAACAACGCCTTTTTCTCCTGACGTTCTCTGCTCTGAACTGTTTCCCCTATCAGCTTATTGTTTCCTTGTAGGCTCCCTGATATGCCTTGCAACACACATGGTAGCCTCGGGGAAACTTAACACAACACAAGTTTGCAATACTGAAGGGAGCAGTAGACTCACTGTGTGGATGGCAGCTCCCTGCACGAACAAAGCAGAGCCAGCAAGCCAAGCTTTCTATTTATACCCTGCATCTCCACCTGCTGTTGTAATGGTTTTACCTCAACAGCTCATTGTGGCAAAGCATTTCATGCTACAACCTTTTCAGCAGCACAACATTCAATGACAATCATTTCTTTGTTCATATTGCACAGAAAATGTTCAATAAGCTTTACAAAAAGATCATATCACAAGACAAACATCTGACTAAAGAAAGCAACTTTTTAATGTTATGGTAAATCATTCCCGACATCTTCATCTTGCACTGATTTTCCCAAATGCTTTTGTACATTAAGCTGCTGATGTGCTCCAGTTCACACAATGGTTCATACTAATAACAACACTGGCATACTAACAGGAGCAAGTTAAAAAAAGACATTGGAAGAGCAAGGATTTATATTAAGTTAAGGACCCTCATGAGACAAAGTTTATTTTTTTTTTTTTAGTACTGATTCAACAGGTAAATATTAACAAACTTCACCAAAGCACTGCATATCTTGATAGAGTTCATGGATCAAACCCAATGAGACTTGACTGTGTTTTCTAAACATCCCATGGGTACAAAAAGAACACCAATGTAGCATTTCTTAATTCCTAGAAAACCCAAAACATGAAGTTACTTTGCGCAAAATATTTCACATGATGAATTAGTCGCAGGTAAACAAACAAACGCAGCAAGGTGTCGTACCCATGGTTGTCTAAGGAACAAATATTAGCCAGGTCACTGGAAGCTGGTCACACCTTTGGGATCTCCCACAGGTCTTTGTACCCTTCAATCCTATCTCAATTTAGCTCTTCTTTTTAAAAGTCAGCAACAGGAAATATCCTGAAGAGATTCCCAGTCTCTGTCTAATGGAAGACCAGTTAAATTAGGAGGGTGTTCAACTCTCTAAACAAGGAGAACAAAATCCACCCAATACCCCAAATCAGCCCCAGCTTTTCACTGTACCTTGGTACAGGTGACAATAAACTAAACTCAACTAAACTCAAACCCTGGACCAAGGCTCCTCAGAAACATTCTTCTGCCTTGCAATGGGATTCATCTATCAAAAGGTACCAACATGAAGAGAATGGTGAAGATAATACCCCTTCAGCATTAGATGTGTCAATGAAAGAACGAAGCAGCTAAAGACAATGACCAAAGACATTAGCCAAGGCTGAGATTTTCAGCAGTTGCGTTAAGAGACTCATTCATTAGCCCCACTCCTTCCATGGTGATATTGCAGAGCTGTTGCTGTTGCTGACCACTATGTTCTACCTGGCAGCCCCTGGAAAACTGGAGGGAAATCCAGCATGTCCAATCTCCTCACCACCATTTGCATGTGACAGAAAGACTAATAGTGGACCACTGCTGGGGCAGATAAATAGGGCAAATAAGAGAGATAAATACGCGTGTGAGGGTGACCTGTGCAACCTATTATATATGTCCTCAAAAAGAGAGTGAACCACTGCATTGCTGCCCCCCTCCCCCACACTCCAACCACTGCAACTACATACCTTCATCAATAAAAATTTAGATGTAGAATTTAGAAATAAACATATTCTGTGACGTATAATAGGATAGTGTTCCAATGTAAATATTTGGGATGAACCACTGTGCCCACATACGGAACAAAAGCAGCTTTAGTTTAGTTTAGAGATACAGCACAGAAACAGGCCCTTGGGCCCACCTAGCCCGCGCAGACCAGCGATCCCCGCATATTAACACAATCCTACATACAATAGACAATAGGTGCAGGAGTAGGCCATTTGGCCCTTCGAGCCAGCACTGCCATTCACTGTGATCATGGCTGATCATCCACAATCAGAACCCTGTTCCTGCCTACTCCCCATATCCCCTGACTCTGCTATCTTTAAGAGCTCTATATCTAACTCTTTAAGAACTCTACCTAACTCTTTAAGAGCACTATCTAACACACTAGGGACAATTTACAATTTTTACCAAGCCAATTAACCTACAAACATGTATGTCTTTGGAGTGTGGGAGAAAACTGGAGCCCCCGGGGAAAACCCACGCAGGTCACGGGGAGAATGCACAAATTCCGTACAAACAAGCACCTGACGTCAGGATCGAACCCAGGTCTCTGACGCTGTAAGGCAGCAACTCTTCCGCTGTGCCACCATGCTGCCCGTAGCTCTCTAAAGATCATTGCTGATCTTGCTATCGCAAAATAATTAAACTGATGTGATGTAAATTTACTTCAGTGTGGTTAAATTAATGTCCATAAAAAGATCCAATTGCATGTACCAGATGGTGCTGCTCTGTGTGCCAATAGATAAGAGAATGAAGCTATTACCAAACCAGCTTTTTTCTGGACTGCAAACCCAGGCAGATTATACAGCACATTATTACAGGGCCATTGTGTTCCGTGCAATTTATTCTTTATCCACCAATACATGCTAAGCCTTTGGGAGTGCAGCCACCCCACTTGACAAGACAATATGATCGTGTTCATATTTTTATTTACCACAAAATACACTGATACATCTTCCATTGTAACAGTTAATGATTTATCTCTGGATATGAAGCGACTTATTGCAGTCAAAGGACGGAGTAGATATTGGTCATATCTTTATTTACATTAAAAATGCCTCCAATTACCACCCAATACACCAAACAATATTCCACCATAACAGTTAATGAGTTATCTTTGGATATGAAACGACCTTTTGCAGTCAAAGAATGGAGTTGTTCCACATCAAAATCTGTAAACAATTCCAAAATAAACAACCAGCCATTTTTGAGGGATGCAAGCCATTAGAATATGATGGGATACTATCGAGTGGAATGTGGAAAAGTTACCCAAGTTGATGCAGGGAGACGAGCTTCCATTTAATACATCATCCAAAAAATTGATTTTCATTTATGTTAGTTGGAAATAATTCACCAGAGAACAATAAGGGCCATTGTAAAATTTCCAATGCTGCTATACAATCCTGAAGTGTTTAGCTTCATCTCAGAATTGATAATGAGCGTCAAGGTGTTTAAATGATTTCAATAAAGTGCCAAACAGAAATTTGCAAATGTATTGTGACTTATGTAAAGCTTGTATCAAAGACCTGCATTATCATGGCCACATTCTCATTTTGCTCCTATATCAGGAAGCAGGTGTAGGAGTCTGTGACCATCAGATTCAAAATTAGCTTCTTCTCCACAACTCTCATGCTCTTGAACACTACACAACACTAACCTCAACTCTGAACTTCTATGTGTAAGAAGGAACTGCAAATGCTGGTCATCTTCTTTCATGTCCTTATGCTATATAGTGGCACGCCACTGCTGTACACATCGTTGTGCTATTGGAGTGTTCAGTGCAAGGTCTGCAGTAGTACATGGATTATCCAGCAATGGGCATTGCATTTAGCGTTCTCACACCTTTGCAAATGCTGGTTTAAACCGAAGATAGACACAAAAAGTTGAATTAACTCAGCAGGACAGGCAGCATCTCTGGAGAGAAGGAATGGGTGTAGTTTCGGGTTGAGACCATTCTTCAGACTAGTCAGGGGAAAGGTGCATTGTCTTCAGTTACACTAAGTACCTCGGGGGGGGGGGGGGGTGCACTGGTATTGTGGTTATCACTTTATTGAATATTTGTTTTCTTATATTATCTATGGGTATTGCGTGAACAGGCTTGTTGCTGCTGCAAGTAAGAATTTAATTGTTCTGTTGTTGGCACATATGACAATTAAACACTCTTGACTCTTAACTTTTGGTTTTTAAAACAATACCATTAGAAATTATACACAATGCTAGAAACGAGTTTGTAACATCAGCAGCTAATTCATGACATAGAAATATTAAATGGTACATACAATTATTTTTGACCAAATGATACAACTCAAACTTACAAAACCCATTGTACATTTTCAGTCAAAACGTCCATGCCTTGAAAATGCTATCGCGAGGGAAAGAAAGATTCTGTTGTCGCTTCCAGTTTGTAAAGCTTCCTATCACTTTGTCCACATCCTTAAGCTGAACGTCTATTGCTGGCAAAATTAGCAAACACGTATAATAATCACTTGCCATCCCTCTGTCTGCTACTAAAAATAAATGGATTAAGAGTGACATTAAGATAGCAGCCAACATTCTGCTCTGAGTGGGTTAAGCACCGGTTATGTTACAAATGGTAAATTCTTGACCCTATTGATGAAGGTGTGGACAGAACAGTGATTGGGGTTGAGGAAAAAGCTGGTTGACTCTCCTTTTGAGAACAGGTTCAAGAAAAGTGTACGTTCATTATGATAACCGAATTTAAGAACATCCCAAAACATTCAAGCAGCATCATAAACGGAAATTCTTGCTATGGGCTTAAACTTGAGCTCATCTGATTTCTGGGGAAACATCAAAATGCTGCAAACGGCTGGCAAACAGGAAGCAAAGAGTAGGAGTAAACGGGTCCTTTTCAGAATGGCAGGCAGTGACTAGTGGGGTACCGCAAGGCTCAGTGCTGGGACCCCAGCTATTTACAATATATATTAATGATTTGGATGAGGGAATTGAATGCAACATCTCCAAGTTTGCGGATGACACGAAGCTGGGGGGCAGTGTTAGCTGTGAGGAGGATGCTAGGAGGCTGCAAGGTGACTTGGATAGGCTGGGTGAGTGGGCAAATGCATGGCAGATGCAGTATAATATGGATAAATGTGAGGTTATCCACTTTGGTGGTAAAAACAGGAAAGTAGACTATTATCTAAATGGTGGCCGATTAGGAAAAGGGGAGATGCAACGAGACCTGGGTGTCATGGTACACCAGTCATTGAAAGTAGGCATGCAGGTGCAGCAGGCAGTGAAGAAAGCGAATGGTATGTTAGCATTCATAGCAAAAGGATTTGAGTATAGGAGCAGGGAGGTTCTACTGCAGTTGTACAGGGTCTTGGTGAGACCACACCTGGAGTATTGCGTACATTTTTGGTCTCCAAATCTGAGGAAGGACATTATTGCCATAGAGGGAGTGCAGAGAAGGTTCACCAGACTGATTCCTGGGATGTCAGGACTTTCATATGAAGAAAGACTGGATAGACTCGGCTTGTACTCGCTAGAATTTAGAAGATTGAGGGGGGATCTTATAGAAACTTACAAAATTCTTAAGGGGTTGGACAGGCTAGATGCAGGAAGATTGTTCCCGATGTTGGGGAAGTCCAGGACAAGGGGGCACAGTTTAAGGATTAAGGGGAAATCCTTTAGGACCGAGATGAGAAAAACATTTTTCACACAGAGAGTGGTGAATCTCTGGAACTCTCTGCCACAGAAGGTAGTTGAGGCTAGTTCATTGGCTATATTTAAGAGGGAGTTAGATGTGGCCCTTGTGGCTAAAGGGATCAGGGGTATGGAGAGAAGGCAGGTATGGGATACTGAGTTGGATGATCAGCCATGATCATATTGAATGGCGGTGCAGGCTCGAAGGGCCGTATGGCCTATTCCTGCACCTATTTTCTATGTTTCTAAAAATGGCATTTCAGTCATTACCGGAGAAGTGGTTGAATTGTGCAGAATGTTGTTATTCTTGACACGTGGGCTACTTATGTCATTTCTGGCAACTGATTGTAGTACCTAACGTCCCAGTGTACTTCAATGGACTGACCTCCTAGTCTATGTGTAAGATATTAGAAAGTTGATATCATTAAAACTGTCTGAATGATGGGTTGGAATTGTGACAGGAAAGCTCAATAGATTTGAATAACCGCTTCGAAAGCACAACATGGTTTTCTTGGTAGTTAACACTTTACTAACCAATTCATACCCGATTCCAGTAATGTGTTGCTTGTGAACTGTATAGCTCTCTGAATTTCAAAAGGGACATAAATATTTTTTTTAGATTCTACCACATGGAGTATCCCTAACTGTGCCAGCATTTCATATTCATCCTAATTGTCCTTGAGAAGGTGGGTGGTGTGCCATCCTGAACTGCTCCAGACTGCATGAAGAAAGTACTTCGACATAGCTGTAAGGTAGGAGGCTCCAGGCATTTGACCCGTTGACAAATAAGAAATTGAACCGGCAATAGTAGATCCTGGATTATTTGGTTTCTTTTGATTTCATCTGTTGTAGAGTTGTGTGCCCCCCCCCCCCCCCGCCCCCCCCCCCCGAATCCTCAAGTAAAATGAATCTTGCTTTACCACATCAATTAAAAAAGAAATGTAACTATAAGACTTACGTACCACCTATCTTTGATCACCTCATGAAGCCAACGTTTTAAGATAAATCATATTAACAGTCAAAAATTGCACAACTTGAATATTTTGAAACACGGCACCTCAATCTCTCCATTAACAGACAATGCTGGAAATACTCAGCAGGTCAGGCAGCATTTGTGAAGAGAAAAACCTAGTTATTGTTTCATCCGTACTTATGAGTGAATTTTCTCTCTCAACTATACATTGAGTCTGAAGAAGGATCCCAACCCAAAACATTGCCTATCCATTCCCTCCACAGATGCTGCCTGACCCACTGAGTTCCTTCAGCACTGTGTGTTTCGCTCAAGATTCCAGCGTCTGCAGCTTCTTGTGTCTCCATCCATCCACTTCCCATCCAAGTCTTCAGGTCCACTGGTTCCCTACCTACACCGCTGAAGGAGACGGGCATCCATGTGCATTGGAACTGACAATGTTGGTCTTGGTAGTCCAACAAGGAATGTGTATGCGAGTTACATTAATCTCCTTCCTCCCAATCCCTCAACTTGGCATCTCATTGCAATGCATTTCTGTTCGCTCCACTATGAGGAGGGTGTGGAGGCTTTGGAAAGGGTGCAGAGGAAGTTTAGCAGAATGATGCCTGGATTAGAGAATTTCAGCTACAGGGAGAGATTGGACAGACTTGGATTGTATTCTCTGGGATGCTGGAGATTGTGGGGAGACCTGTTGAGAGGCATAGATAGAGTAAACAGTCAGAACCTATTTTCCAGAATGGACATATCAAATACTAGAGGGCACGGCTTTAAGGTGAGAGGGGCAAAGTGTAAAGGAGTTTTATTTTACACAGAGGATGAAAAGTACCTGGAACGCACTGCCAGGGGTGGTGGTGGAGGTAGATATGATAGTGGCATTTAAGAGACTTTTGGATAAGCACATGTATATGCAGAGAACGGAGAGATATGGATAATGTGTGCAGGCAGATAGTTTATCTTGACATCATGTTTAGCATGGACATTGTGGGCCAAACGGTTTGCTCCTCTGTTATACTGTTCTATGTTCCAATTGAGCACAAGGATTTCCAACCAGGACCTGTATTTTTTTTTTTAAACAAAAGGTTCAAATTGCTTTACCCTGTCATAACATGTGGAAATAAATATTAGGTGTCTTTAATAAAGTAAAAACATTCTCTATTGTGATAATTGTAACATTCCCCAGTTCAAAATTGCTTGGAGGGTCAAAATTAGAGTTCAAGTAAACATTGTAGTTTTAAACTCGGTGCTTCTAAAGCCAATGGCTCAAAGTTAGTTTAACTATCGAGAATTTCCACTGGATATTGCCTTAGTGATGAATGTAGGTAATAATCCGCCCTCTCTTTCTGATTATTGCAGCCAATCGCGAAGACATACACGTATGCAAAACAAAAAAACCCACGAAAACGAAGTATAATAGAAACCACCTCCTTTCGGTTGTGTAGCAAAATCATCAGGATGCTTTTGCCGGGGGAAGATGCACCTTGCGATCTATTTCACTAAACTGATTCACCATCAGTAGCCGGCGTTTCTAGATGCTGTTTCAGACGCCAATGATTTCACCCCGTTGATTATTCCCAAAGGTTTGCACGATTGCAACCAATTTAACAAACTACTAATGAAATGCAATTTCTCTGCAGCGAAACTTTTGCGGGCAAGAAAGCGAAGAAACGACGGAGGAATTTGCATCGCCTTCCCTAGAATTAAACTACATTATTTCCAAGCTCCCTTGTAGAAAAAAAAACCCACCTCCAGCTTGTATACCAAGCGAAATGTATCTGGAATGACTACGAACGTGCCACAAGTTTATCTTTGAGATATTCAGGGTTATTCATCTTCCAACCTAATGTTTGATAGATTTAAGGACCATTACAAATCATTGCACTGTATTAAAAATATATATATATATAGGTTGGAAATGCATGATTTCAACCCCACTGTCCCATACACGAATATTTCGGAGATTAGCCAGAGAGGATTTTAGCACTGAATATTATTATCTGGCTGGCATTTCAAATTGTTGGCAATAGTTTAATTATTATACAATTATTTTTCTCTCATCTAAAGGCTTTATTTCTTGATGTATATGCATGAAACAGAAGTCGCCCTACCTCCTTTGCTTATCCCGAGCACTCCCTCCTTCGCTGCCTCTAACATTCTCTCACTCCAAGAATGAGGAACAGCGACAAGCAGGCGCGCTCCCGAGCGGCGAGCCCGCGTGTTTGCGCGTGGGCGAGGTGCGGTGCGCGCCCCCGTGGAATGGGGAGAGAGAGAGAGAGAGTCGGGGCGCGCGCACCAGCGCCGCCCACCTGTAGGTTCACGCGCCGCGCGATCCCCGGGAGGGGGCCTGGGGATGGGGGGCGCGCGCCACCTGTAACCCGGAGAGCGCGCGGACCCTTTGCTGCTGCTGCTGCTGCTGCTGCCTCTGCCTCCTCTGCCTCTCCCTCCCTCCCTCTCCCCCCTGCACCCACACACCCATTTGCAGATATCCAGACAAGTCACCACAAAGAATAAAATAAACATAAAATCCAGTGCATGAATGTGCAGCCGAGCACAACAATGCATCGCTATCAATTAAAGAGCCGTGTGCGCCCGTGTGTTTATCAGTCTGGTCCAGGAACACTTATGAATACTCACCAACTGCTCCTAACCAAAAACACAACATTGCACCGTCATTACCAGCCTGTGTGCGGGCTGTGCCAGACTGCCAGTGAAAGCATCCGTTAAAAAATATATTTTGCACGCCAAAACATACTTTGGCACCATCAAACTATTTATTAAATACATACACAAGCTCCCTTTCACATCTCTGAGCTATATGTGTGTGCTATAGAGAGAGAGAAATACGCTTTCTTTGCCAACTTATAATGCCCGAGAATCAGAAATTTGCCTTCGGATCTACAGAGCAAATGTACCATTGCAATGATGATTTCTTATCACACTAATTATGAAACGCCTGATGTAACGGGAGAGCATTCTGCAGCGGTATAATTTATGGTCAGTCAACAGCCACATATATATATTTCCCTCTGGCTCTGGGCAGGTGATAACAAACATGTAAATAACTTGAGAAGGGTTCAGAACTTGAGAAGGGTTGAAAGTAACAGAGATTGCAATATTTTTTGGTATGTTGTTAATAGCGATGTCATCAGGGAGCTACCTAAAAGATCTGATATGGGGGATGCTCAAGTCAGCAATTAGTGGCTTTGCAAATGATCCAGAATTTCTCATAGTGGATAGCCACTCAGTTATTTGGCAAGTCCAAATTTACCTTCTGGTGATCCAAGATACTCCAGTGTTGAATTCCTGCAAAGTGCTTGCTCAGTCCTTGGTGTTAAGGTGCTAATTTGGGATAAGACATTGCAAGCATAAATACCATCACGTGGAGAAGGGTTGAGAACAAGTCCCACTCCATCCCCATTGACCCAACTGGCAAACATGTTAAAATTTTTTGAATGTTTCTGATATTCAAAAGCTTTGCTAAAATAAGTAAAATAAACAATTTAAAACAAATAAGAACGTTTAAAACCATTTTTAAAACATTTACTTTTCAAGAGTGTTCCTCGGTAAAACAATTTATTTTTCAGGTGTATTCCTTGATAAAACGCTTGAGAAATTGTTACGACTTTGAAGTTTGCTATTCAACTCCACGAAGGCCTGACCTGTGGATAGGAGAGGTTTGGAGGGATATAAGCCAAACACAGGCAGGTGGGACAAGTGTTGATGGGACATGTTGGTTGGCATGGGCAAGTTGGGCCGAAGAGCCTGGATCCATGCTGTATGACTATGACTCAATGACCAAGACTCAGAAAGGGGCTGGTAAAGAGCACCAGCAAATTCAGAACTTTTACATGGGAATCACAAAGTTAGTTAATTTTCCTACAATGTCCATTTCATTGTGCTGTATGCTTTCAATGCACTTTTCATAAGATCATAAGACCATAAGTGATAGGAGCAGAATTAGGCCATTTGGCCCATCAAGTCAACTCCACAATTCAATCATGGCTGATCTTTCTCACCCTCCTAGTCCCATTCTCATGCCTTCTCCCTATAACCTCTTTTAATTAAAGTAAATTATATATATATATATATATATATCAATTATTAAACATGCTCAATTTAGAATTATTCTCTTTATATTCATCAATTTCCTTGCTATTGTTAACATCTTAATGAGATTACTGAGCACTTCATTTTATATCAATATTAGAAGCTGCAGTGAGGGAATGAAGTAAATGTTGGTGAGTGAAGGAACTGCAGATGCAGGTTTAAATTGAAGATAGACACAAAATGCTGGAGTAACTCAGCAGGACAGGCAGCATCTCTGGAGAGAAGGAATGGGTGACGTTTCAGGTAGAGATCCTTCTTCAGACTAGTCGGGGGAAAGGGAAATGAGAGATATAGACAGTGATGTAGAGAGATAAAGAACAAATGAATGAAAGATATGCAAAAAAGTAATGATGTTAAATGACACAGGCCATTGTTAGCTGTTTCCTGGGTGAGAACGAGAACCTAGTGCCACTTGGGTGGGGGAGGGATGGAGAAAGTGGGAATGCAGGGGTTACTTGAAGTTAGAGAAAGCAATAATCATACCACTGAGTTGCAAGCTGCCCAAGCAAAATATGAGATGCTGTTCCTCGAATTTGCGTTTAGCCTCACTCTGACAATGGAGGAGGCCTAGGTCAGTGTGGGAATGGGAAGGAGAATTAAAGTGTTTGGCAATCGGGAGATCAGGTAGGTCCAGGCGGACTGAGCGAAGGTGTTCAGCGAAACGATCACCAGTCTATGTTTGGTCTTGCCGATGTATAAGAGTCCACACCTAGAATAACGGTTACAGTAGATGAGATTGGAGGAGGTGCAAGTGAAACTCTGCCTAACCTGAGCAACAGAAGATAACTAAAAAGACAATACGGGGAGAAAAGATGAGGTACGAAGGTAAGCTAGCCAAGAATATAAAGCAGGATAGTAAAAGCTTCTTTAGGTATGTGAAGAGAAAAAAAATAGTTAAGACCAAAGTTGGACCCTTGAAGACCGAAAAAGGTGAATTTATTATGGGGAACAAGGAAATGGCAGATGAGTTGAACAGATACTTTGGATCCGTCTTCACAAAGGAGGACATAAACAATCTTCCTGATATTGTAATGGCCAGAGGATCTGGGGTGACGGAGGAACTGAAGGAAATCCACATTAGGCAAGAAATGGTGTTGGGTAGACTGATGGGACTGAAGGCTGATAAATCCTCAGGGCCTGATGGTCTGCACCCCAGGGTACTTAAGGAAGTGGCTCTAGAAATTGTGGATGCATTGGTGATAATTTTCCAATGTTCCATAGACTCAGGATCAGTTCCAGTGGATTGGAGGGTAGCTAATGTTATCCCACTTTTTAAGAAAGGCGGGAGAGAGAAAACAGGGAATTATAGATCAGTTAGCCTGACATTAGTGGTGGGGAAGATGCTGGAGTAAATTATAAAAGATGAAATAGCCGTACATTTGGACAGCAGTAACAGGATCGGTCCGAGTCAGCATGGATTTACGAAGGGGAAATCATGCTTGACTAATCTTCTGGAATTTTTTGAAGATGTAACTAGGAAAATGGACAAGGGAGAGCCAGTGGATGTAGTGTACCTGGACTTTCAGAAAGCATTTGATAAGGTTCCACATAGGAGATTAGTGGGCAAAATTAGGGCACATGGTATTGGGGGTGGAGTGCTGACATGGATAGAAAATTGGTTGGCAGACAGGAAACAGAGTGGGGATTAACGGGTCCCTTTCAGAATGGCAGGCAGTGACCCAGGCGGGTAACGCAAGGCTCGGTGCTGAGACCGCAGCACAATATACATCAATGATTTGGATGAAGGGATCCAAAGTAACATTAGCAAATTTGCAGATGACACAAAGCTGGGTGGCAGTGTGAACTGTGAGGAGGATGCAATGAGAATGCAGGGTGACTTGGACAGGTTGGGGGAGTGGGCAGATGCATGGCAGATGAAGTTTAATGTGGAGAAATGTGAGGTTATCCACTTTGGTAGCAAAAAGAGGAAGACAGATTATTATCTAAATGGCGTCAAGTTGGGAAAAGGGGAAGTACAGCGGGATCTGGGGGTCCTTGTACATCAGTCTATGAAAGTAAGCATGCAGGTACAGCAGGCAGTGAAGAAAGCGAATGGCATGTGGGCCTTTATAACAAGAGGAGTCGAGTATAGGAGCAAAGAGGTCCTTCTGCAGTTGTACAGAGCCCTAGTGATACCACACCTGGAGTATTATGTGCAGTTTTGGTCCCCTAATTTGAGGAAGGACATTCTTGCTATTGAGGGAGTGCAGCATAGGTTTACAAGGTTAATTCCCTGGATGGCGGGACTGTCATATGCTGAGAGAATGAAGCAGCTGGGCTTGTACAATCTGGAGTTTAGAAAGATGAAAGGGGATCTTATTGAAACATATAAGATTGTTAAGGGTTTGGACACGCTGGAGGCAGGAAACATGTTCCCAATGTTGTGGGAGTCCAGAACCAGGGGCCACAGTTTAAGAATAAGGGGTAAGCCATTTAGAATGGAGACGAGGAAACACCTTTTCTTATAGAGAGTTGTGAGTGTGTGGAATTCTCTGCCTCAGAGGGCGGTGGAGGCAGGTTCTCTGGATGCTTTCAAGAGAGAGCTGGATAGTGCTCTTAAAGATAGTGGAGTCAGGGGATATGGGGAGAAGGCAGGAACGGGGTACTGATTGGGGATGATCAGCCATGATCACATTGAATGGCGGTGCTGGCTCGAAGGGCCGAATGGCCTACTCCTGCACCTATTGTCTATTGTCTATTGACAGGTGTTGCATCTCCTGTGGTTGCAGGGGAAGGTACCTGGGGAGGGAGCAAATTTTGGTGATGCTGATTCGGACATCTACTTTAACAACGAAACAAGTCTTTGGTTAGTCAACCCTCCTGACATAAGTTCATAAGGTATCGCAGCAGAATTAGGGCATTGCGCCCATCAAGTCTACTCTGCCATTCAATCATGGCTGATCTATCTTTCCCTCTCAACCCCATTCTCGTGCCTTCTCCCCATAACCCATGACACGCTTGAACTTACAAGGCAGAACACCATCAGAATTGCACCAATGTATGCCTGAGGGGAGGACTGTATTAAAGCACAGCTCAGGTTCGAAGTATCACTGAGTTTAAACTGGCCAAACATTATTACACTTTATAGATTCTTAAATGAGATGTGTTAAAATTCCATTTAAATTTTACTGCATTCTAATGTGCATCTAATTAGAGTTTTTCTATTTACAATATGCAAACCATGGATAGAATAAATTGTTAGCAAAAGGACACAGAGGGGAGTTGAGTGATGTATTTGTTGTGACCCAGGGAAAGATTCAGCTTTACTGCTTTCTTCCACTTCCATTCTAGAAATTAGCCCAATACGCATCTTATACCAGTCTGAACCTAACCCGAAAAGACACCCATCCATGTTCTCTAGAGATGATGCCTGACCAGCTGAGTTACTCCAGCACTTTGTATCTTCTTTCATAAACCAGCATCTGCAATTCCATGATTCTGCCTCTTATACCATGGTCTTAGTGTTTGAGAGCTTAGTGAAAATATGATTAGAATAGGAAACTATGGTGCCTGTAAACCGCTATTAAAATCATAAATTTGTAGAGATATAACACATAAACAGGCTCGTCAGTCCTGCGATTCTGTGCTAATCATCAACCACCCATTTATAATATTCTCCATTAATCCTTTTTGTTTACTCTGAATTGAGTTCGAATTTTTTCACAGTCAATTATCCTAAGTATAATTGAACAGAATCAAATAATACATTGCAAAAATACAAAATAATCTTGCAGACTTACAGTTCACGTATAGTGTCGGCCATGACTTATTTGGAACCACTCTTGTCTTAGAATCTGTGGTGTATGAAATAGAAATGGTGTTACCTGCCTCCAAGTTAAAGGGGGAGGAGTGCGATGTATGAAATAGAATGAACATATTTGGTGTCTTGCACAATGGGATGCATGCACAGGAGAGACTCACGGTGGCGTCCAGGAATAAAGAAGCTTGTTAGTTTACTCCCGTGTCCGAGTGTTATTTAAAGACCGTTCCAAGCAACAAATACACAACAGAATCAAATTTGGAGTTCAAGGTCAAATTCAACAGATCTAAGTACTGGAGTGATAGTCCACAGGAGTACCAAGTGAGTGCTGCACTGCTGGAGGTGCTTATCTACTGAATGAATCTGCTCTCTATGAATGTAGAAGGCTCTATCGATGATGATACCTTAAAGTTCAAAGAAGTTATCCACTAAAGGTCTGACCAATATTCATCCCTCAAGCATCAAATCAATTTGATTATTTAGTCATGGATTTGTTGCTGCGAGTAGGTGCTCAGGGCATTGCTTCCTATGTTACTACATTGGCAATAAAATGTTTGACAAAAATTGGCTGTGAAGTGCTTTGGGTTGTCCTCGAATGAATTTGTCAAGCACTATGTAAATGCAGGTCCTTCTGCAATTAAAGCAGAATGTGATTTATCACATACCACATCAAATGGCTCTCAAAAACTGCTGAACTCTCACAAGCAGAGGAAATTCCAGATCAAAATTAGTTCTGTGGAGGTACCACTCATTTTATCTCCAGTATCACTGTTGTCCTTACTGTCTTCATCCACCAATCACCAAATTACCAATATCAGGAGAAAAAGAGTTGTCTACGGTTGAAAGATTCATGATTTTGACATAAATTAGTTAACTAATTAGCCACAAATCCATCAATATTTCTCATTTATTGACATAACATTAGAGTTACAACACTTACCATTGGGTCTGCTTTTTAACAGTATGCAAAAGCAGGAAGATAGAGTGGAACATTTCGTAAGGAATCAATCAATGCTAGGAGCATTGTTAGATTAACTCATAAACAGCTAACCGAATGGTTGAGCAGTTTATTGATTTTAATTGAACACCAACCTGTCCAATTCCTAATTACCTAGGCAGGCGGAGGAGGGGATTGTTACATTTTATAAAAGCTTCCATTCCGAGGCAAAGGCACTCAACCACTTCAGTGAAACTAAGTACTACAAAGGCAACATAATGCATGTTCTAAAATATAAATAGGAAAAAAAACCTTGTTAGTCCCTTAAACTTTTGTCAGTTCTGATGACCTGAAATAATAACTTTTTCTGTCTCCCCAGATGCTGCCTGACTGCTGAGAATTTCCAGAACTTTCTGATTTTATTACTGGATGAAACTGACAACTGTAATATCTCATCTAATAGTATCAAAAAGTCACAGAGTGATTTCAACGATGCAATATTGTATTAGGAATGTTGGGTGAGGATGACAATAATTTGTTTAGCACAGTAGTTCTGTCGGGATATGGAGCTTAAATGTGCAAACTTCACATATGGAGTTTTTGAAATCATTGGCCCGATGATGTTTTAGACTTTAGAGCTTAGAGATACAGAGCGGAAACACGCCCTTCCAGTCCGCACCAACCAGCGATCAGTCCCTACACTAGCACCATCCTATACACTAGGGACAATTTACAATTTTACTGAAGCCAATTAACCTCTAAAGTGGCTTGATTGCACTTATGTATAGTATGATTTGATTTAACTGATAGCGCACAAACAACGTTTTTCGCTGTATCTTGGCATACTTGACAATAATAAACAATACAATTAAAAAATATACATAGAAGGAAAAAGGCAGCTGTCTTTTGGAGCCATGGAGTCATACAGCACAAAGCAGGCCCTGTGGGTCACCAAGTCTCCACTGATTATCAAGCACTCATTCACATTAATCTCATTCTTTATTCTCCTTGCATTCCCATCCACTCCTTCTCACCACCCCCCCCCCCCAATCCACACATATCCAGCACTCATTAAGGGCAATTTACCATGGCTAATTAACCCCCCAACACACACTTCTTTGGGATGTGGAATGAAATCAGAGCGTCCAGGGAAAACCCGTGCATTCACTGGGATAACATGCAAACTCCACAACGACAGCACCAATATCTGTGCATAGAAAGTTCCTCCTCAGATCCCCTTTAATACATCTAGCTCTCACCTTAAATCTGTGCCCTCTCGTTTTTGGCATCCAACCATGGGAAAAAAGATTCTTACTTCGTACCGTATCTAACTACTTATAATTTAGTTGGAAAGTTGCTGGAAAACTCTGGGATGTTCTACCATAGAGAATTCCTGGTTTTCAATCACAATAAGTATATGCAAGTTAGGTAAATTATTATCTTTTTGATGGCAGATTGTGTGTCAGGTGGCAACATGTGAGGTTACATATTTTGGTAAACAGAATAGAAAAGCTGAATATAATTGAAATAGTGTAGGAATCATGAGCAGGAAGATATGGAACACAAAATTAGCATGCAGGTACAACAAGTAAATAAGAAATTAACTGAATGCTAGTCTGTATTGTATGTAGATGAAGTAAAAAAATATGGGCAGTCACGGTGGCGCAGCGGTAGAGTTGCTGCCTTACAGCGAATGCAGCGCTGGAGTTCCGGGTTCGATCCTGACTATGGGTGCTGTCTGTACAGAGTTTGTACATTCTCCCCGTGACCTGCATGGGTTTTCACCGAGATCTTCAGTTCCTCCTACATTCCAAAGACGTACAGATTTGTAGGTTAATTGGCTTGGTAAATGTAAAAATTGTCCCTAGTGGGTGTAGGATAGTGTTAATGTGCGGGGATCAGGGCCGGATTTACGTATAAGCTAGACAAGCTTAAGCTTAGGGCCTCGAGATCTAGGGGGGCCTCGGCCCGCTCCACCAAGGTGTATAAAACTTTTGACATAGTGGCGTTGTTACAAAACCTACCATCAGTGGCGCTGTGCTTGCGATTCTGGAGGCTTTTCCAGTGCCGCACTGGGGCCCCCGGTGGTGAGGGGGGCGGCGGGATTAAAATGCAGGTGAGGTTTATATTCGTTGTGGAGAGGAATTTACTCCAAAGATCCTTGGATCTTTGATTTGATCGGACTGCTACTCAGACCTGATGCTGAAAATCCGTTCTACGCAAATAAAAGCGCCTTCAACATCACGGATCGCAAGTGCAGGACAAAGCAAAAGGTATGACGCTTATTTAACCCTTTTTCCCCGCCGAACCTCGCCGCTGCACTGGGCCTACCCACCTCCCCGCTGCACTGGGGGCCTACCCACGTCCCCGCCGCACTGGGTTCTACCCACCTCGCCGCTGCACCGGGCCTACCCACCTCCCGGCTGCACTGGGGGCCTACCCACCTCCCTGCCGTACTGGGGCCTACCCACTTCCCTGCCGCACTGGGGCCTACTCATCTCACTCCCCTCACCGGACTCGTCGAACCTCGCCGCCCCACCGACCATCCGCCCACCGGGACCTCCTACACTTTGCCCACTGACCCTCGCCACTCCACCGCCCTCCAGCAGGCCGCAGCCATCGCCTTACCTGCAGCCTGGACTTAGCACTGAGCCTGAAGTTTCCACGCTGCAGACTCCAATTCTCCTGGGTTTGACTGCGCTGGGTCCTAGTGCTAGGCCGACCCCCACCCTGGTAACCTCAGTGCCTGTTCCACTGGGTCTTCCCCATTCCCCTCAAACCATGTGACTCCAGCTCTTCCCCACCCACACTACAGTCCTCATACCCCCCTACCCCCTGACCACCCACCACCCCTCCACCAGACATCGCCTTGGCCTCAGTCCACTCACCTGCCTTCCTCCGGCCCCAACCCCCCATCCCTGCCGTGTGTTCACCATCCCCCCTGACCTCCCCCTCTCAGATACCGAACGGTCTGTCCTCAGCAGAGGCCTCACCTTTGTCCTCCACCGTCCCCACCTCAATGAGTTCCACGCCCGCGCGATGTGGAGCTCTTCTTCCGTCGCCTCCGCCTCACACCGTTCTTCCATGGGAATGAATCCTCGCCCCCATTGATGATCCCTATTCCCGTCTCCAACGGACCCCCTCCTCTTGGATCCCCCCCCCCTCATGGCCATTGGTACAATCACCATCCGACGTCGGAACGGGAGAACATTCTCAGCGGCTTGGACTTCTGAATCGGCCACTTCCTACTGGAGACCGCGGCTCCCGAAGTCCACAGGTTGAGCTGGGCGGAGATTCACGCTGGCGGCCCTCAGCAAAGGAATCCCAGGGCTCCGCGATATTGAAATCAGCGCGGCCCGAGGCTGGGAGCTCCGCAAACCACAGCTCCATGATGTTGAAGCAGCAGGCCCAACATTCCGGAGCTTCAAACGGCGATCCAGGTAAGGCATCGCCCGCTCCGCGGTGAATCCAATATGTATTTAAAAACCAACTGTTTAATGACAACATATAGTAGGATCTAAAAGTGTCACACTGTCACTCTCGGGTAGTCATGGTCCTCTAGTCATGGGGGTGGGGGATTGGGAGGGGGGGGGGGCCTCACAAGTGAAATAGCTTAGGGCCTCTCTTCATCTAAATCCCGCCCTGGCGGGGATCACTGGTCAGCGTGGACCCAGTGGGCTGAAGGGCCTGTTTCCACGCTGTATCTCTAAACTAAACTAAACTAAACTACTACAACTGTTCAAGGGTTTATATATGCAGGTTAAGACTTCATATGGTTTAGTCCTGCTCCTATTTTGTCTGTTCTGAAGTAACCAGCGTGTACTTTTATGATTATGCAGAACTTCTAAACCAAATATCTCATTCAACAAACTATAAATAAAATTTATAAACTAATTGTGCTTTGAAGATGTGTCATTTCAGTGTCTTTATTTCATGGAGTGAATTTACTCTGGAGGCAGGGCGGCCAAGGGTCATTGGACTAATTCCAGGTAGGAAGGGGAGAAAAGGTTGAGTAGGTTGGGCCAATGCACCATGAAATTTCAAAGAATTTGAGGTGATCTCATTGAAATATTATGATCTGAGTGTATTGTAACAGGGGAGTGGGGATGTTATGAGGGTGTTTCCCTGGGTGTCTATAATAAGATTCCCTGGGAATCTAGAACTAAGCAATATAATTTCAGCGATTAGGGACATCCAGTGAAGATTGTGGTGAGGAGGAATTACTTCTGTGACTCTTGTGAATCTTTGGAATTATTAACTAAAGAGAGCTCTAGATTAAGAGTTAGTTATTAAGTACACCAGAGATTGAAATGGACAAATACAGATCAGATCAGATTAGTTTATTTGTCACACACACCAGGAATGAAACAAAATTCCTTGTTCACATGAAGCGAGAAGCAATTCCTTGTTCAAGTGATTACAGGGAACTGGCAACAGAGTGGAGTTGAGGCTGGCGATTAGATCAGACATAATATTTATAAATGACAGAGCAGGTCAAGGCTCATATGGCCTACGCTTGCTCCTATTTTTCTGTTCATATGTAACCAGCACATACTTTTATCATTATGCAGAACTTCTATACAGATATCTCACGAAGCTTAAGCTATAAATACAATTTATAAACTAATTGTGCTTTGGGGATGTGCCATTTTATGTCGTTGAAGGAGACTAATGTTTGGCACGGGACTGGAAGAGGATACACAAACCACTGTGATGCTGAATGGTCAATGCCTAGACCCTAGGTGGCAATATGCCCTGAGGCTGGTCATTTGAGATTCAATGGAAAATAATATTATTTTACTCTTACACCAACTGCATTAGCAAGAATTGCAAATGACCATGTGAAGAAAAGCCTTTTTTTTTTGTTCTATGAATAACCAAGAACATAGAACATGGAACATAAAATGTTCTGCAAGTACAGGCTCACAATGTCTGTGCCGAACATGATGCAAAGATTAACTATTTTCATCTGAGTCCACATGATCCATACCCCTCCATTCCCCGCATATCTATGTGTCGATCTAAAGGCCTCCTAAATGTCTCTGTGCTAGGAACTTTGTTGTTTGTGATATATATATAAATGACAGACATCTAGATTTTAAAAAGACACAAAGTGCTGGAGTAAGTCAACGGGAGAAGTCCCTGGAGAAGATGGATAGGTGAAGTTTCGGGTTGAGACCTTTCTCAGACATGTAGATGAGTTGGTTAGTAAGTTTGCAGACAAACCGTGATTGCTGGAGTTGCAGACTGTGAGGGAGGCTGTCAAAATATACGATAGGATATAGAACAGTTACAGAAATGGCCGATGATGGAGATGCAATTTTATTCCGTATTGTATCTCCGTCCCCACTGCGGCCTAACATCATGGAGTTAGCTGCCTTTCCTGGAGACCGATCCGGCACTCTAAGCCGCGGGAGTCTGTGGGACTTTAACATCGCGGAGCTTGCGATCCCTTTGTCAGGAATCGAAGCTCCAACCGCAGGGCCTGTGGACTTTAGCATCTGGTAAGAAGAGGCCGACTCGGGAGCTCCATGCCATAGAGAGAGTTTCAATCACCCCGACGCAAGAGTTTCAATCACCCCGACGAGGGAGTTTCGATCACCCCGACGTGGGGGCTTCAATCGTCGGCTGTGGGGGCTTTGATCGCCTCGGCTGTGGATGGTTTGACTGCCCCGACTGCGGGAGAACTAGAAGGAGAAGATTGAACCTTATTGCCTTCCATCACAGTGAGGAATGTGGAATCCACTGTGATGGATGTTTATGTTAACTTTGATGTGGTTGTGTGTCTTGTTGCTTTTCACTTAGTATGGCTGTATGGTAACATAATTTCACTGTACCTTAATTGGTACATGTGACAATAAACTGACCTTGAAACCTTGAAGAAATGGCAGATGGAGCTTAATCCGAGCAAGTATGAGGTGTTTTACTTAGGAGAACTAATGTAAGGGGAAAGTATACAGTTAATGGCAAGAAAAAGGAGAAAGATTTTGGATGCTCAGGGTAAAGGCAATTTGTTGAATGACCATGTAGAAAACAATTTGGTCCACTGTGGCTACATCATCTTTGTGAGGAAACTATCTGATTAATCCCGCACCTCTGCTGTTTCCTTATTGACCTGGATGTTTCTTCGTTTCAATAACATATCTCACAAGTTCACAAGTTATAGAAGTAGAATTAGGCCATTCGGCCCATCCATTCTATTCCGCCATTCAATCATTGCTGATCTCTGCCTCCTAATCCCATTTTCCTGCCTTCTCCCCATAACCCTTGACATCCATTCTAATCAAGAATTTGTCTATCTCTGCCTTAAAAATATCTACTGACTTGGCCTCCACAGCCCTCTGTGGCAACAGATTAACTACCCTCTGACTAAAGAAGTTCTTCCTCACCTCCTTTCTAAAAGAGTGCCCTTTAATTCTGAGGCTATGACCTCTGGTCCTAGGTTCTCCCACCAGTGGAAACATCCTCTCCACATCCACTCTATGCCTTTCATTATTCTGTAGGTTTCAATGAGGTTTCCCCTCAACCTTCTAAACTACAGCGAGTAGAGGCCCTGTGCTGTCAAATGCTCATCGTATGTTAACCCACTCATTCCTGGAATAATTCTTGTAAACCTCCTCTGGACCCTCTCCAGAGCCAGCACATCCTTCCTCAGATGGGCCCCAAATTTGCTCACAGTACTCCAAATGCGGACTGACCAGCACCTTATAGAGCCTCCTCTGATTCTCTTTTGTGTGCTTTATAGAATTTGCTTCTGCCACCCTTTCATGTTCCAGACTATAGTAATTCTCTGCATAAATATAAATTCTCCTTGCCTTCTTTTCAATTTTTTTTAAGCCATTACCATAAAGCCATGTCCTTTGGTTCCTGAGCCTCCTGCCCAAGCAAAACATTTCTTCTTATTTATCCTTTCAGGAAGGTGGAACTAAAAGTGTATTAGGAATAGATATTATGTTAAGCGAGAATAAAGGGGTTGAAATTCATCCTTCGTCACAAATATAATACTTTTGTCCTTGCATGAAGTCTTGCGCTTCAATCAAACCCGAATTTCAAAAGAGGAGTTCAAAGTACATGTTCTACTATCTCACAAATAAACATGTTCCACCTTGATGTGTTTGTAACTTTGACAATCTTTGGTAAAAAGGAGTTAAACAGTTTCATTAACAAAATATCTATGAGGCAAGTTTCTTTGGTAGCAGCAGGGTATGCAATATTTTTATTTCCAAATCCTATGTTATACTGCTTAACTTGCTGCACGCAGTGATGGGAAAACTATTCTCATTTTATGTAACAATGGAATGCAGTAAACACTGAAAACTGTAGAATTGACTTATCTACAAGCAATGTAACTAAGATCTACAGGCAGAAATAACATTTCAAAAGAGTTGGTAGTCAAAAGTTTAATTAAGTTGCTCTTATCTGAAAGATGAGAGTTGCATAATGACAAATGAAGATCAATATATGATAATGAATTGTAAGTCAAGATACATTATTTATTAGTTTTTGAAATTGCAATGTATTGCTGTACCATGATAGCACATTACCCTAATTTATTCTGGGGACACATGAATTGTCATTTCAACTCATCCATTTCATTCCCCATTATGATTGTTTTCACAGATGAAAAACTGTTGTTAGTGCAATGGTTTTCACAGACTGAGCATTGCTGGCCATACTTTCCTGAAGGTTACATTTGCCTACAGGGCTCAGAAAATGTCAGGGTGGCCAATTCCATTTCAGAAGCATAAATAGCCATTTCCCACTAGATCAAACCCATTTTTCATCGAATCTAACACAGAAATTTTAACATTTTAATAGTGAGACAATGTCCCCGGCTGTTAGTCTACACAAACTGATATTTAATAAATGTTAAAAATCAAACTTACACAAGGGAAAGTACAGAGGGCCAAGATGATGATTTGAGACATGACTTTTGCAGATCCTAGACGGACTGATTCTTCAGCACAAAAACACACAAAAAGAATTGTGTTAATTTATATTAGGATACTAATTTAGGACAGGGATATAACAATTCTAATGTAGTGTGCCAAGCAATTATGAACTTCATTAATAATTTAGGATTTATGTAGATTTCATTTTTTTTTAAGATTGATAGGTTAAATTGTAATATTTTCCATCTCGGATCACTTTATCATTCAGACTACAACAGATTCTAGATTAATAATTGCTTTCATACAGAAATTAGAATATTTAATTGCTGGTTGACTGTCACTATTTATAAATTGAGTGACTGGGATTTTTTTTAAACTTTAGTCCAAGAGTAGAACATCTTGGTGAGTTTGAGCAAGTGGTTAACAAAGTACCCACATTTCAAGACCTAAATAAAAATTGAATTTACTGTATCTGTGCAATATCACTGAATATGGTGTTCCGCTGGGCTGCATTTTCACGGTTATATTTAGTGTCCCTGCTGTTATGAAGCTCTATACATAAACAATATTATCACACTTAGCCAGTACATAGTCCACCATTAAAAAAATCTTACTCACGTGTCCTCATTGATTTGAAACATTAACTCTGCTCCTTTCTCTACTGAGATTTAATTTCAGACTTCGCCCTGTTTCAACGAATGCAATCAACCTGGCGTGCACAATCAAATAAGATCAAAAAGAACAAGTTGTCCCACAACTTTAGGCTGTGCATGCCATATGCAAGAAGAAGAGTATTTTTCTTTCATGAACAATTTTTGATTTTATCTGCCAGTTCTGGAGATGAAGGATACCTGAACAGCATTTGGGACATAAGTGTTCGGTCATCATACTGCAGTTTTAAAATATCATTCTGCTGTGGACCTATTTCAGTCCAGAAATTGTATTGTTTGCAGGTCCGCTCAATAAATATAATTCAACTTTGAATGAATTAATGTGTGCAAATCAGATAGTGTGCTTTAGCAGGAAATTATTAATTCTCAGCCATTGGCTTCATCTTTCTCCCATCCCTTTTCTTGAGCTGAACCTGTTTGCATTCTTGGCATCAAATTAAGTTGTGTTTCTGACCATGTATTCTTCCATCATTTTTGCTTCTATTTGCCACCTGCCCATTCAAATGCACGTCTTTGGTCCCTCTAAACTTTGCTGTTCCAATATTCTCCTGGTTGATCTTCCAACGGGCATTCTATGTAACTTTTTCACGGAAGAAGTTGCAGTGCATATCCAAATTACACATCACCTCTCCGCTTGTTGACCAGAAGGATTAATTTTATCACAGTTTAAGCACGATGCAAGCCAAGAACTATATTGCACAAATTTGCATCCGTATAATTATTTATATTTTAAATAAATTCAACTTAGTTTAGTTTTGCAATATTGGCTATTTGCAATATTATGATATTTACCATTTATGATGTGGGACTGAGTGTTGTCATTGACAAATTAAGAATCCAGTGGTTCAGAAAAGGTAACTGTTAATCCTGTTTAACCCTATCTCATTCTCGTTGTACCAAAGAATGTACACTTCCACTTATGGGAACCAATTTGCTCCAAAGGATTAGATGTATAGGATCCTCAGTTTAAAATTCCCTATCCCATGTCATGAATCTCTGAATGAGAGAGGTCCCAGTAGTCATTGATGGTACAAGGTTTTTTGACAGCAAGACAACAAAGGGACTCTGTATCTTTTTAGGATGGCATTTAAAATTACACATGATAGGTACAATATAAACATAAATAATTCTCAAGCTATGAGTATTGTCGGCAGAGCTGGTATTTATCAGTGTGATTAATATTTAAATATCCGAGCAAAATTTAAGGTAGTAAGTATCCCCAATTATTCAAGCTTTGTATATTTATTTTGGAATATTGTGAACATGATCACACATAGTTTACTAAAATGTGTAAGTCTGTCATAACACAGCATTGTCAGTGGAACCAAGTACATACATTATTTGGAAAGAGTTTAATACATCAGTAATTGACCCACTTATGTGAAATTATTGCAATACACATGTTTTAATGCCTTGTGCTTATAAGCTGCAAGTTACTGGACAACAATCGAAACTTTTAAAGATTCAAACAAGTGCTGCAATCACTAGAATGGAACTGAATCATATGGAGCAGTGGTCTGGGATTCAATCTCTCCCCTGCATGAAGCTGACCTCAACTGTGATGATAATGGTACAATTATTTCAAATCCAGTCATTGCTTTAACAATTTAGTGGAAATAGCATTATTGTGAGTGAACAGAGGTTTGTGGACATGAAATCTTGAACTTACATAGAACATAGAGCAGTACAGCACATGAACCCCCAATGTTTGTGCTGAACATGAAGCCCAGTTAAACTGATCTCATCTGCCTGTAGATGATCCATATCCCTCTATTCCCCGCGCTTCCATGTGCCTATCCACAAGCCTCTTAAACGCCACTATCGAATCAGCCTCTACCACCACCCCTGGCATGGGTTCCAGGCCCCATCATTCTCTGTATAAAAAACTTGCCTTGCATGTCTCCATCACACATTCCCCCTCTCACCTTATAGCTATGCTCTCTAGTGTTGGATATTTCCACCCTGGGGGAAAGGTTCTGACTGTCTACCCTATTTATGCCTCTCATAATTTTACATACTTGTATCAGGTCTCCCCTCAACCTCCGACGTTCCTGTGAAAACACACTACGTCTATCCACCCTCTCCTTGTAGTTGAAACCCTGCAATCCGGGCAGCGTTCTGATACAGGTCCGTTCCAGGTATGACAGAGGTTCACCTGCATCTCCTCCAACCTCATCTATTGCATTCGCTGCTCTAGATGCCAGCTGATCTACATCGGTGAGACCAAGCGGAGGCTTGGCGATCGTTTCGCCGAACACCTCCGGTCGGTCCGCAATAACCAACCTGAACTCCCGGTGGCTCAGCACTTCAACTCCCCCTCCCATTCCGTATCTGACCTCTCTGTCCTGGGTCTCCTCCATGGCCACAGCGAGCAACACCGTAAATTGGAGGAAATGCACCTCATATTCCGCTTGGGCAGTCTACATCCTGGTGGCCTGAACATTGAATTCTCCCAATTCTGCTAGCCCTTGCTGTCCCCTCCCCTTCATCAGCCATCTGGTTGTCTCCTCCCCTCCCCCAGCCCTCGGGCTCCTCCTCCGCCTTTTACCTTTTTTCCTTTCTTCTCCCCACCCCCTATCAGTCTGAAGAAGGGTTTCGGCCCGAAACGTTACCTATTTCCTTCGCTCCATAGATGCTGCTGCACCCGCTGAGTTTCTCCAGCATTTTTGTGTACGTTCTGATACACCTCCTCTGCACCCTATCCAAAGCTGCTGCATCCTTCCTGTAATGGGGCAGCCAGAACTGCACACAAATGCAGTCTAACCAAAGTGCTATAGTTCTACTCTACTTCAGCTTCCACCAGCAGCAGGTGGGAACATAAATGAAACTAATTTGAAAATGAATATGTAAGGAATGACACTTTTCCCAAAGGCATACATCTTTAAGTTTTACATAACTTATGCTAACGATTAGACTACAACCTTAACATATATTTTTCATTTTTATCTGATCAAATAAGATCCTTCCCACTGAGCAGACCATAATTTCACAGCGATATGATACCATTACTTTGAAACAAGGAGCTGCAGTTGCTGGTTACAAAAAAAACACACACAAATTGCTGGCTGTAACTTAGCTGGTCAGGCAGCATCTCTGAAGAATATGGATAGGGGATATTTGGTATTGGTATTTCTACTGATAGTGGTGCCGGGGGGAGAGGGGAAGTCCTGCCCCTTCTCTCTTCTGGCTTTCTTCTTCATAAGTTCAACGTTCTAGGAGCAGCATTCGGCCCATCAAGACTACTCTGCCATTCCATCATGGTGAATCCGTCTTTCCCTCTCAACCACATTCTCCTGCCTTCTCCCCATAACCCCTGACACCTCTTCCCACAGTCAAATCAGGGCAGGACTTTCACAGTGATAGGCATTTTTAACCTTTCCCTAGCACACTCCTCCGTGCCAACGTGCCTGAAAACCACCACTATCATCAAGCAGACAAACATCAACTCCCTCAATGACTACAGGCCCGTTGCTCTTACATCTGCAGTCTCCAAGTGCTTTGAAAGGCTGGTCCTAGGTCACCTTAAATTATCTCTCCCCCCTCACTCGACCCACACCAGTATGCATATAGGGCTAATAGATCTACAGAGGATGCCATAAACATTGTCCTCCATGCTGCACTACAACACCTAGAGGAGAAGGGGTCATATGTCAGGATGCTTCTTGTTGATTACAGCTCAGCTTTTAACACAATCATACCCAGCAAGCTGATCACAAAAATGCTAGACCTTGGCCTCAGCAGTCAACTGTGTCGGTGGATATTGGACTTTCTCAGTGAACGCCCACAGACGGTGAGACTTGGACCCTACACCTCGACATCCCTGACCCTCAGCACAGGAGCACCACAGGGCTGCGTGCTCAGTCCGCTCCTCTACGCCCTATACACACATGACTGCTTGCCCCATCACCCCGCAAATAGGATCATAACATTTGCGGACGATACAACCGTGGTGGGGCTCATCTCAAATGGGAACGAGGACGCCTATAGAGAGGAGGTGCACAGACTTTCTGAGTGGTGTGCTCACAACAATCTCTCTCTGAACACTAAAAAGACAAAGGAGATCATCACTGATTTCAGGCGACATAGAGCGGAGCTCAGGCCACTGGAGATAGGGGGCGAGGAGGTGGAGAGGGTGCTTAGTTTTAAATTTCTGGGGATCAACATCAGTGAGGATCTTAAATGGTCTGTGAACTCTGCTGTAGTTGTAAAAAAGGCGCAACAGAGACTTTACTTCCTCAGAACACTGAGGAAGGCCCATCTGTCTGCTAAACTGCTGGAGTCTTTCTACCGCTGTTCGGTAGAAAGCATACTGACTTACTGCATAACTGCCTGGTTTGGGAACTGTTCAGCAGCTGACAGAGCAGCTCTCCAGAGGGTGATAAAAACTGCCCAGGGTATCATTGGACTCCCCCTGCCCCCTCTGGAGGACATTTACCACTCCAGATGCCGCAGCAGGACCTGTAATATTGTGAAAGACATTACACATCCTTGTCACCACCTTTTCACACTGCTGCCCTCAGGAAAAAGGTACAGGTCGCGAAAGTCACGCACTGCCAGACTCAAGAACAGCTTTTATCCATCAGCAATCTTGGAACTGAACTCTGTCTCAGGGAGGGGGGGGGGGGGGTGGGAGACAGTGTTAATTTATGTAAATGTGAATCCATGGGTGGGTTTGGGGAGGGAGGGAGTGTAAAAAGTTTGAGTATGTGAATGTTTGAAGTTCTTTTAAATGGAGAGACACAGTAATCGCGTTGTATGTGACACATGCAATGACAATAAAGCATTCTGATTCTGATAGGCAGAGCCCTGGGGAGTGTTGTAGAGCAGAGCAATTTAGGAGTGCAGGTACATAGTTCCTTTAAAATTGTGTCACTATTAAATGGGGAGGTCAAGAAGCTTTCATTGAGGCTTTCAGAGGTACATTAACCATCATTTGTCAGGGTATTGAGTATAGATGTTGGGATGTAATGTTATGAGGACGAGGGGTGATCTTATAGACGAGCATAAGATCACGAGGGGAAGAGGTGGGGCGAATGCATAGAGTATTTTACCCAGAGTAGGGGAATCAAGAACCAGAGGACATAGGTTTAAGGTGAGAGGGAAAAGATCTAATAGGAACCTGAGGGGTAACCTTTTCACATTAAGGGTGATGGGTATATGGGATATGCCAGAGAAGGTAGTTGAGGTTGGTACTACAACAACATTTAAAATACATTTGAACAGGTACAGGGATGGGAAAGGATTAGAGGGATATGGAACAAATGCAGGCAGGTGGGACTAATGTAGATGGGGCATCTTGATCAGCATGGGCAAGTTGGACCGGTGCCTGTTTCCATGTCGTATGATTCTAAATAACGTTTTAAAATGCTGAGAGACACGACCATTAAAAACTGGCCATTAAAAACTCATAATATACCTGTACATCAAATACAGTTCAGTTGCAATGAATTCACATTGGATATCTACCGCACACTATTTATATTTCAGTTCTCCTGCTATTTTGCATATTATCCTTCGACATTTTTCTTTGAACTTTTCTAATTTGTCACATCTTTTTCCATAAGCAAAAACCACTTTGAGAATATTATTTCTTTGACAGTACTTTGATCACCTTCCACAATTTCCCACCTACTCCTGTGCCTCTTGAGATATTTTGCAAAGCTGAAGGCTAAATTCAAATTATTAATGTCATACTCGTGCTTCCTGCCCCAGTTACACTCTGTATTTGGTTTCAGCAAAGCACACATTTGTGCGTTCCCAAACAGAGAACATCCAAGAAAATACTAATTAGCAACACTGTAACATGAACGTTAAAATTATAGCTGCCATACCAGCATTGAATAAGTGTGGCATTGATAGAGGTGTTATCTTTTGACTTTATTATTAAACCAAAGTCCCATCTACTCTCTCAAAGCAAAAAAACAGACTACAGGAGGAACCTAGCGGGTCTGTGGAGGGAAATGGTCAGATGATATTTCTGGTTGGGACGCTTCTTCAGACTGATGGAGTAGTGGGGGACGTCTAGTAAAGAGAGGTCGGGATGGGGCAAAGTCTGAGAAGTGATAGGAAGGAACTGCAGATGCTGGTTTACACTGAAGATAGACACAACATGGTGGAGTAACAGCGAGTCAGGCAGCATCTCTGGAGACAATGAATAGGACGCCGGGTCTGAAGAAGTCTTGACCTGAAAAGTCACCTATTCCTTTTCTCCAGAGATGCTGCCTGACACGCATTACTCCAGCATTTTGTGTCTATCCTGGGAAGTGATAGGTGCATGCAGGTGAGGAGAATGATTGGCTGATGAGTGGAGATAGTGACATATCACTCCTTCCGTCCTAATCTGACATTCTTTTGGCTCCACTTGTCACTCTATCTGCACATAAGAGACAATTGGTCAGGTACATGGATAGGACAGGTTTAGAGAGTAATGGGCAGGTGAGACTAGTGTAAATGAGGAATGCTTGTCGGCATGGGCAAGTTGGGCCGAAGGACCTGTTTCCCATACTGAATGTATGACTCTATCTGCCAATCACCCCTCATCATCTGTAACCACCACCACCCGTGGCAGCGTGTTCTAGGCACTTACCGTTCTCGAAGTAAAAACTTGCACTGCACACTGTCCGATTTAACCTTTCTAAATCTTACATTTGTTTGGAGGTGTTAAGAACACTAATTCTTGGTAGCTCTGTCTACACCAGGGGTCGGCAACCTACGGCCCATGGGACGCATCCGGCCCGTAACCTGAAATCATCCGGCCCGCAGGCGTTTTGTTTTTTTCTAGAATCCTAAATGGATTTCGATTCTAGCATTTCTGGTAGATTTAACAGCTTATTTAAACAACCGCAACTTGCAACTTCAGGGAAAAAATTAACTCATACATGAGATGTGACGTCGTCGCCTTCGAAACAAAACTACGACCGTGGGAATGCCAGCTTGAGAAATCCCTAAACTCCAGGAGACCCAACCCACAGGCACCAACACATTTGTGACTGTGATACGTGACTTGAAAACTGAGTTCAGGCTGTTTGCCACTCCATTTGATGTGGATATCGACATCGCACCAGAAAATGTTCAAATGGAACTTATTGAGATGCAGAGCAGCGATGTATTAAGATCTAAATGTAATGCAACTGATGTATCTCCACTAGTGTTCTACAAGAAATATCTTCTTGAAACTGGTATGTATACCAACTTGGTAGATCAGGGGGAAAAATTGACATCAATGTTCGGCAGTCCCAACATGTGCGAGCAACTCTTCTCAAAACTGAAATACATGAAGAATAAATTAGGAAACTGATTGACTGATGGCCATTTAGATGGCATCTTGCATCTGGCCTCTTCCAGCCTGTCACATAATATTGAGAGACTGTCGAGTGAAAAACAACACCAAGTGTCACACTAACTACTATGAGACAGACAATATTGCTTAAATATATAAATATAACTCAAAGTTTAGTTAGTGTGTATTATTATTACTTCCATTATTTAACTATGACGATAGTTGTGGCCCGCCATCTGCTCACAGACATGGGTCCTGGACCCTATGCAGAACAAGGTTGCCGACCCTGGCCGACAGGAACCGTTTCACTCTGCCTGCACTGTCTATATCCTTAATGATTAGAATACAGATTCTTCTACAACCTCCATAACCAACGTCCTAATCAGAGGATATAATTTCAAGGTCATTGGCAATGGGACCAGGGAGAAAAGTGGAGATATTTGCATTAAGAGAAATTATATTGCATTCCTAGCTCATTCTATTATGGCGAGTCTTCCTAAAAATGACCCCTCACTACCTTAGTTAGAAAGTGCTAGTTCATATCAATTTGTTTCTAATACTTCACATGGAAGTTAATTTCAAATGAAGAGGAACTCACTTGAGATTTGGAATTCTCCCAATTACAGGTAAGTGCCAGCTGGAAAAACATCAAGAGGGAAAATTAGGACTCACCCTACTAAGTGTGCTGGCAAAGAAATAACATTAATCAGTGCTGCTTCCTTTAATTCAGAGGTAATGACACAATAGAATTTAAATCAGTTTTATGTAGACATTCCTGAACTCAAATTCCAGGAGACTAGCATATGTGAACTGGCTCCCAAATAGCGATGTTGCTAAAGAGAACTCCCTGATCCTGTTTATAGATCATGGCCTTCCGGAATTCAAATTAAAACCAAAGCTATTGATTCCACAACTAGTTTCTGTTTCCTATTCAAAGTAGTATCACAGAGGATTGTGGATAAAACTATTCTAATTAGCTTTCTGATTTGGAATTATGGAACTGCTGAGTTCTAATATTGATAGTTTTTAACGCACCAGATTCGTGACACTTTCACATTTCAATCACTATCAAAATATTTATCTCCATTGAAGTTGTGCAATTCTGGGAAGGAACTTTATGTGTATTCCATCTTGTAGTTAGCGTCAACGCTGAGAATCTGGCCGCTATCAAATAATCTGAGGTGCTTTAATAGCTACACAAGCGCGGCACGGTGCCGCAGTGCTAGAGTTGTTGCCTTACAGTGCCGGAGACCCGGCTTCGATCTTGACTACAGGTGCTGTGTACGATAGCGTCAATGTGCCGGGATCACTGGTTGTTGCGGACACGTGGGCAGAAGGGCATGTTTCTACGCTGTATCTCGAAACTAAACTAAACTAACCTAACGTAGCAATTGTGATTCATGTTCACAGGGAGAACATGCAAACTCCACACAGACAGCACCTGAGGTCAGGATCAAACCCGACTCTCCAGCACTGTAAGGGAGCAACTCTACTGGTGAAGGGAGGACTTAAGCCACTGTGCTGCCCAAGAATGAGTACTAAAAGGTCACTTGTGGATGCAAGCCATAGATAAAAAAAATTGAATTCTATGGACTGAAACACCGAATAATTATGGATTGATATCAATGGCTTTTCATGTCTGCTCTCAAAGCCACATGGATTCCAGTTGGTGCTTCCTCGCTACTAGAAAAATGACAGCAGTTATTCTTACTGATATTCACAAGTCATCATTAAATATGAATGAGGTGCCAGAAGACTGGAGGGTGGCAAATGTTTTGTCTCTATTTAAGAAGGGCTGCAGGGAAAAGCCTGGGAACTACAGGCCAGTGAGCCTAACATCACTGGTCGCTGTTACTAGAGAGTATTCTGAGGAATAAGATATACATGCATTTAGATGGGCAAGGGCTGATTAGAGAGAGGCAGCATGGTTTTGTACATGGGAGATCATCTCATGAATCTGATTATTTGAAGATGTGACCAAAAAGGCTGATGAGGGCAGAGTTGTAGTCATTGTATATATGAATTTCAGCAAGCCATTTGACAAGGTTCCACATGGTGGGCTGCTCTGGAAGGTTAGATTGCATGGGATCTAAGGAGAGATAGCTCGCTCGACAGAAAATGGGCTTCATGGGAGGAAGCGGAGGTGATGATGGATTGGAGTGGAGGCCTGTGACTAGTGGTGCGCCTCAGGGTTTGGTGCTGGGCCCATTGCTATTTGGATGAGAATGTACAAGGCATGATTAGCAAGTTTGCAGATGACACTAAAGTGGGTGGTATTGGATATATTGAAGATGGTTGTTAAAAATTGCATCAGGATTTTGTTCACTTGGCCAGTGATTTTATGGAGATGTACAAAAACATTAGAGGAGTAGATCAGGCCCTTGCAGAGGTCTAGTCTGTTGGCCAGAGTAGGGGAATCGAGAACCAGTGGACACAGGTTTAAGGTGAGGGGGGGAAAGATTTAATTAGAACCTGAGGGGTGATTTTTTTACACGATACCCGCGTGGCGGGTATATGGATCGAGCTGTTGGAGGAGGGAGTTGAGGCAGGTGCTATCATAACATTTAAGAGACATTTGGACATGTATGTACATGGATAGGATAGGTTTAGAGGGTTATGGACCAAGCGCAGGCAGGTGGAACCAGTGTCAATTGCGCATGTTGGTCAGCATGGCCAAGTTGGGCCAAAGGGCCTGTTTCAACACTGTATGACTCTCTCTCTCTCTCTCTCTAAGAACTGTTACCTCTGTCATGAAGCATTTCAACAAACACGAGTCTAATTTGTCAATGTCTCTCTGTACAAATGATTTGACATTGATGAAAACAAACGTGATCGAACCATTATCATGAGAAACAGATTATTTGGCCCTTTTATCTCCTTCCTGTGTGTGGGAGATTGCTGGCAGCATAGGATGCTGCGATGCTTACATTATAACAAAGAAGACATTAAAAAAAAAAGACTGTTAACCACATTGTGATATTCTGAATTCATCAAAAGTAATATATAAATGCAGGTTTGTTCTTTATTTGATCCATTGGATGTCATGGAAGCATGTTCCCCTCCCCCACTCCTCCCAGACTTTTTCAGGTTGCAACAGCACAGTTGCTAAACCATTGCAATAGAAACCAGATTTCTGGACTGTTGATCCAGAGACTCAGGTTCAAATCCCGCAATGGCAGCGGGGGAATCTAAATTCAAGTAATTAAATAAAAGTGGAATTAAAACCAGTCTCAGTAACAGTTAATCATGTCGTGGAAACTCATCTAGTTCATCATGTCCTCCAGGGTAACCTGCCACGTTTTCCCAATCTGATCTACATGTGACTCCAGACCCATCAATGTGAAATAGTGAAAGGCCAGGATAGAGTGGATGTGGAGAGGATGTTTCCATTCGTGGGAGAGTCTAGGACCAGAGGTCATAGCCTCAGAATTCAAGGATGTTCCTTTCGGGAAGGAGATGAGGAGGATTTTTTTTAGTCAGAGGGTTGTGAATCTGTGGAATTCTATGCCACAGAAGGCTGTGGAGGCCAAGTCAGTGGATAGTTTTAAGGCAGATATAGATAGATTCTTGATTAGTACGAGTGTCAGGGGTTGTGGGGAGAAGGCAGGAGAATGGGGTTGAGGGAAAGATAGATCAGCTATGGTTGAATTGTGGAGTAGACTTGATGGGCCAAATGGCCTAATTCTGCTCCTATCACTTATGAATGTGGTTGACTCGAAAATGCCCCCTCAATTCAGCAACAATTGGGAATGAACGATAAATATGAGCATCTTCAATCTCACACTGTCCCCTGCCAAAGTATCGTGCACCAACCACCAACCTGGACACACTGCAGCAGAGCCACTGTCGTGCCGCTGCCGATCGGAACGCCTGTTGATGTTTAGTAGAGTAGAGTGTTAATTTGTTCATGATATATGTATTTTTACTTCTATTTATTTTTTACTGCACACACTGAAATGGACACTGGTTGAGGAACGATTTTTTTGTTTCCTCTGGGTATGCGAATACTCAGGAAATAACAATAAAGATATACAATACAATACAATACAATACACGCATCCTTCATAAAGGAAGCCTCATGCACCACTTTGGAAATATTCGGAGGAGTGTTGATTCTCCAATGTTATTTGCTTCAACTTACATCACCGAATCCATTGCCAAGGTTCAAGAAGTCTTTTGCTTTGCCAAATGTATTCTGCAGCAAAAAGGCATAAACATTCAAGGAGAAGAAACAGTTTGCAAGATGTTCAATTCAGAGAGTGATAAATGACTTCTGCCAAAAAAACACTTCACAGAAATGAGGGTGCTTGTTTTAAGAATGAATTCAAATTAAGCTAAGCAGCCTGATTTACCATGCACCATGTTTATTTTGATAAGCTGCGTACGAGGGACAGACCCATAACCAAAATCATGAATTTCAACTTGGAACCCAGTATAAGCAGATAAACAATGTGTGCGGAACTCAGCAACTCAGCAACTCAGCAACCCAGCAAGATTTTCGCCTGTAATTGAACACCAGAAACCACTGTGCAAAAGTGTTGGAGGAATTCAGCAGGTCAGGCAGCATCTGTAAGGAGAATGGACAGATGATGTTTTGGGAAGGAACCTTTCTTCAGGCTGATGGTGAATGGGTAAATAGCAAGGAAACAGAGGCAGAAACTAGAACAACATTTTAAAGCCATTTGGACAGGGACATGCATTGGAAAGGTTTAGCGGGATATGGGTCAAATGTAAGCTGGTGGGACTAATGTAGGTGGAGCATCGTGATTGGCATGGGCAAGCTGGGCCAAAGGCCTGTTTCCATGCTGTATGACTCTCTGATGTGTAGGCGGGACAGAGCATGGCAAGTGATAGGTGGATACAGATGTGGGGTGGGATGATGAGAAGATGGGTGAAGCAAGTGACAAAGGCTCGATGTCAAAAGGAGCCAAAGGGTGTCAGATAAAGAAAGGAGTGAAATGAAAAGGCTCTGAGTCTGAAGAAGGGTCTCGACCCGAAACGTCACCCATTCCTTCCATCCAGAGATGCTGCCTGTCCCGCTGAGTTACTCCAGCATTTTGTGTCCATCTTTGGTGTAAACCAGCATCTGCAGTTCCTTCCTACACATTGAGAAATATTTGGATGTGAAAGGAATCAAGGGAGATGAGGACAATGCAGAAAAGTAACAGTGGGGTGGGTGATCTTGATGAATGACAGAACAGGCAGAAAGGGCCAAATGGCCAGCTTTTGCTCCAAATTCTTATGTTAGCATATTGTAAGTTGTATGCAGTATTACAACATAAAACTTTATCATGAAATAACAAAGTAATATCAATAAGCATTTTAAATATCAGAAATAATGATTTCTGGATTACTCTCTGTTAATGGATGTATATCTACTGATTCATCCGTTCTACTTACAGATTATTTTCTCCAACTGTGTTTTTTAAAATGGGACCTGGTATTCTGAAGAGAGAACTGACTCCACTCTGTCTGAAGGAGAGGATTGTGCCCTCTGTGCATTTCAACACTTGACTGCGTCTTTATCAAATTACACCTTAATACCAGCCAAACCCGAGGAGTATGATTTCTTCAGCCATCCCAAAAAACAAATTCACTTTCTGCAGTTTGAAATTCAGTGCATGAACTGGTTGCAACCGATCGTGGAAAGAGCAAAAGCATCAGTCAGTGAATACTGTTTTTCTTTTAAACAACACAAAATCTATCTTAAACCATTTACCCACTGGGCATTTTTAGTTAGAAACAGTACGGTATGCTGTTGAATGTTCCCAGGTTGAGTGTGAGAACAGACGAATCAGCGAAGCTAAGGTCAAGAAACACAACCCTCCCCCTGCCCCCTAACCCCCCCCCCCACCCCCCACCTCCCCCCACAACCTCACCCCCACCCCGAACAAAAGGCACAGAGCAGCGAAAGAATTGCCATTAGTTTCATTCAGCTTAGAGATACGGCATGGAAACAGGCCCTTCAGCCCACTGAGTCCACGCCAACCAGCGATCCCCGAACATTAACACTATCCTACTCACACTGGGAACAATTTACAATTATACCAAGCCAATTAACCTTCAAACCTGCACATCCTTGGAGTGTAGGAGGACCCATAGAAAACCCACGCGGGTCACAGGGAGAACGTGCAAACTCCGTATAGACAGCACCCATAGTCAGGATCATAACCAGGTCTATGGCACTGTAAGGCAGAAGCTCTACCGCTGCGCCACCGTGCCGCCCACATTAACTATGCGGTGTGTGTGTGTATGGTGTGTGTGTGTGTGTGTGTGGTGTGTGTGTGGTGTGTGTGTGTGTGTGTGTGTGTGTGTGTGTGGTGTGTGTGTGTGTGTGTGTGTGAGTGTGTGTGTGTGCGTGTGGGTGTGTGTGTGTGTGTGTGCGTGTGCATGTGTGTGGTGTGTGTGGGTGTGTGCATGTGCGTGTGTGTGGTGTGTGTGTGTGTGTGTGTGTGTGTGTGTGTGTGTGTGTGTGTGTGTGTGTGTGTGTGTGTGTGTGTATGTGTGTGTGTGTGTGTGTGTGTGTGTGTGTGTGTGTGTGTGTGTGTGTGTGTGTGTGTGTGTGTGTGCACGCATGCGTGTTTTGCACATGCCCGCTAAATGTCAATTATAAATAAAGATGATGTTTTTGTGTGAGTGATCCATGTACTGCCTTAGTAAAATACATCAATAGCTGTGTAACATTTAAATTTTCTCTTTGGGGAGATTGTCAACTATTTTGGCATGAATTGCAATGGAGGCCGTCCTTTCACAGTTTTGTTGTGACTGAAGGTAAAAGCAAAAGGTTATTGAAAGAATCAGGCACACCTGATGTTATAAACAGAGGTCTGCACTACTCTCTACAATGACCCTCAGGTCGACAGACCCAAACTGCAATGAGATCCCACCACTAGCCGTATCTTCTCCCATCACCCCTTTCTGCCTTCTGCAGGGATCACCCCCTCCCTGAATTCCTAGTCCATTCATTCTTCCCTCCTTACCCACCATTCCATTGTGGTTGGCAAGGGGAAGTTGGGCCGAAAGGCCTGTTTCCAAGCTTTATGATGTTATGACTCTGACACCTGCCCATATCCTACTAAACCTTTCCTATCCATCTGCTTTTTGTTGTCTGCCTCCGTCACCTCTGTCTCTCAACTCCACCACTCTCCCCCCTCCCCATCTGGCTCCATCTATTGTCTGTCCCCCCTGCTCAGTCCACTAATCACCGACTGAGCCCCCCCATTCACCCATTCCCCTTTTGTCTTTATACTGAAATATCAACAATTGCTCTACCTTCGACCCGCTGATTTCCTTCAGCACGTTGTTTGTAGATCCAAACTAGCATCCAAGTCACTACATCTTCATGTGTTATAGCAAGTTCACCGTTAAAATGAAGTGGCTCGAGATGTCAGAGGAAATCCTGCAAAAGAAGTGGTTCTGTGTTAATTGGATGAGGATTGAGTCGTAAAACATGTAAAATGCGGCTCTACTATAAAATGCTGTCAGGGAGGTGCCCATGAGGGCATGCATGGCCTCTATAAATGCCTCTGCTTTTGAGAGCTCTGCAGTGCAGCCAAATGCCCCTTGCAGGTGTGAATGCAAATGTTACATTCATCAAAAAACAGAAGGCTTGTCATTTTGCCGTTGAAGTTTTGAAGTATGTATCGGAGAGTAGCAAAGTGCCAAATATATAATGATTCAGCAGAGGCAACCTGCAAGGATGTTGATGTCAATGATGAGGATGACCCTGACTTCATCAGTGAGAGAACACTGCAGGCATTTACAGTTAACGTCATCCTCGACCTCACTTTCAAAAAAGCACTGCCTCAGGTTTCTGGCACAGTGCTTCTTCTGCGATGCAATGCATCCCCCTCATCTGCTCACAGCTTCATTGCAAAAGTCAAGAAAATCTTGTTCTACAAAGTGGGAAACCGTGCACTAATGTGCAGAGAATTTTCCACTTGTGGGAGCGTCTAGGACCAGGGGCCATTGCCTCAGAATAAAAGGACTTACATTTAGAAAGGAGATAAGAAGGGATTTCTTTAGTAAGAGGCTGGTGAATCTGTGGAGTTCATTGCTACAGACAGCTGTGGAGGCTAAGTCAATGAATATGTTAAGGCGGAGATAGATTAGTAAGTTTTATGAGGCGCAACTTTCATCGTTGTTCAACTTCTGTCAAGGAGAAGCTATACTTCACCCTAGTTAGGTCTCATTTGGACTACGCAGTTGCAGCATGGGACCCATACACAAATAAAAACATTTCTTCCATCGAACGTGTCCAAAGACAGGCAGCTCGATTTGTTACTAACACCTATGAGAGAGAAGCGAGTGTTACCAAACTTCTGAATTCTCTGGGGTGGAACCCTCTCCAAGACAGACGTGAAGCTCACCGTTTGACCTGTTTTTACAAAATGTTAAATGGTCAGCTCGACATAGATTACAAGACCTACACCAAACCCAAACCAATTAGGAGCAGACGAGGGCATTCGATCCAATTTGTGATTCCAGCTACCAAGACAGATGTGTACAGCAATTCGTTCTCCCCCCGCAAAATTAAAGCATGGCATAATCTCCACCCTACTTTAGTTACCCAACCAGATGCAACTAAATTTAAGGTAGCTCTTTCTTCCCAAAAACCCTTTCTGGTTTAAGTCCTCCCTCCACCACCTCCAGTTTAAATTCCATTTGGAATATTTTGGAGGACCAAGAAACCAAGAACCAAGAACCAAGGATGTCAGGGGTTATGGGGAGAAGGCAAGAGAATGTTGAGAGGGAAAGATAGATCACCCATGATTGAATGGCGGAGTAGCCTTGGTGGGCTGAATGGCCTAATTCTGCTTCTAGAACTAATGAACACTTTTGATAAATGCCACCTATACATTCATAGATGTAAGGGCTATTTGGCTACATAGCGGAGCTCCCCAAAGTGCTGGCACTCAATGCGGGCACTAATGCTCCTTAAGCCACACCCTACTCTCAGTTCACTGTGCTTACTGTTTATCAGAAGCCTGTGCAGATATCTCTGCCCCCACTAAGGGGGCTCTGCCACCCCTACCGATCTCAGTAGTGTGCGCTCAATCATTCCCAGCATACTCTAGTAGCTGAACGAGCTTTGGTTGTGGTTTGATCATTTCAGGGCTTCTTTCTGAGATTGGAGACATGAGATCAGTTGGTGCAGAAAATCAGATCCCTAGTGTCTAGTATTCCTCAAACAGAGTAGTCTTGCACAAGGAAAATTGCCGGAGACACTTCAAAACTGGTGTAAATGAATTTCCTTGTCTTTTGTTGGGAAACAAGTACGGGTGAATTTCTGGACAAGAATCCTTGGTGGTGATATTAAATGTTTATTAGTTTAAGCAACCTGGTTGTAGGAACAAGGAACTGTAGATGCTGGTTAATACACAAAGGGACATAAAAAGCTGGAGTAACTCAGCAGGTCAGGCAGCATCTCTGAGGAACATGGATAGGTGATGTTTCGGGTCGAGATCCTTCTTCAACTTGGTTGACTCTTTTACATTGCAACCCAGCATGCAAAATAAATAGGCCTGTAATATTACCTTTAGTAGAAACTTTGACAGCAGCCTGGATCATGTTTAACCTCACAGTCATCCCCTAAACTAGAAACACAGCATGGCCTTTTGGCTCCTGAGGTCGCACCAGTATCGATCCCTTGCTCATTCTGTGAGACAGGGACAAAGGCGTTGCTTGATCTTCCCGCAGCCAGCACTTTGGACTGTTTCCAAATGTCTCTAGTAATCAGAGGTATTTCGTTTACGTAAGCATTGCAGGTTGGCCCTTAGGCCCAGTGAAGCCCTTATGCCCAATGAAGCTCTTATGCCCAATGAAGCCCTTAGGCCCAGTGAAGCCCTTATGCCCAGTGAAGCCCTTATGCCCAATGACGCTCTTATGCCCAGTGAAGCCCTTATGCAGAAAGTTTACCTCACACAAATGTTCCCATTCCATCTTTTCTTTATTGCAACTTTGATGAAGCAGTCACAATTCACCATATCCTACATTTTGGGAATGGCTCGAATATTGATATTCTGTTCAGCAAATATTGATTTTGCTCTGATTTTCTCCTTACCTATTCTAAATTCACAAGAAAGGTTAACTTTCAGCTTGACTGACTTGGAACTAGTTTTTAAATCATTTTCTTTTCATTGCTGCTTCTGTTTGAATGTTTTTGTTCAAAAGCAAGATGTGCAAATGTTGCCATTTTGGGTGAAAAGATGTTTTGCTTGTTATTGCAGATCAACACTAATACTGAGTGATTATGTAAGACTTATTTAATGGATGTTTATGTGTGATCCCACTGGGTTAGTGAGGGCTTTGGTCCTTCTTATTCCTGGAAATTTAATGACTGTTCATAACTGCTACGAGAACAAAAAAAAGAAAATTAAATTGGCAAAGTATGAATTTGGAAGGAAGCTTTCAACAAAAGGTTAATGCTTCTAGTCTCTGTATGGCTTGAATAGAGTGGGTGTGGAGAAGATGTGTCCACTACTGGGAGAGTCTAGGACTAGAGGTCATAGCCTCAGAATTAAAGGACGTTCTTTTAGGATGAGGAGAAATTTCTTTATTCAGATGAATCTGTGGATTTTTTTTGCCACAGAAGGCTGTGGAGGCCAAGTCAGTGGATATTTTTAAGGCAGAGATAGATAGATTCTTGATTAGTACAGGTGTCAGAGGTTATGGGGAGAAGGCAGGAGAATGGTTTTTTTGAGGGAGAGATAGATCAGCCTTGATTGAATGGTGGAATAGACTTGATGGGCCGAATGGCCTAATTCTACTCCTATCTCTTATGACCTTATGACCTAAAGCTCTACCCTTCTTTTTAAGAATGTATCCAGGTGGACCCAAGTAGTAGAAAGAACAAATATTGGATATACTCTATGGATCAGGCAGCATCGACAGAAATAGAAGCAGAATTTGTATTTCTGATGAGTGATCCCCATCAACGAGAGAAGCTAGAGATAATAAAAAAAATAAAATGCAGAGAAAGAGAAAGGGAAAAGGGAAAGGCAATGCCTGTGACAGGATGGAAGGCAAGAGATTTAACTAACTAAAGACATGGTGAGGTTATCCACTTTGGTGGCAAAAACAGGAAAGTAGACTATTATCTGAATGGTGGCTGATTAGGAAAAGGGGAGATGCAACGAGACCTGGGTGTCATGGTACACCAGTCATTGAAAGTAGGCATGCAGGTGCAGCAGGCAGTGAAGAAAGCGAATGGTATGTTAGCATTCATAGCAAAAGGATTTGAGTATAGGAGCAGGGAGGTTCTACTGCAGTTGTACAGGGTCTTAGTGAGACCACACCTGGAGTATTGTGTACAGTTTTGGTCTCCTAATCTGAGGAAAGACATTCTTGCCATAGAGGGAGTACAGAGAAGGTTCACCAGACTGATTCCTGGGATGTCAAGATTTTCATATGAAGAAAGACTGGATAGACTCGGCTTGTACTCGCTAGAATTTAGAAGATTGAGGGGGGATCTTATAGAAACGTACAAAATTCTTAAGGGGTTGGACAGGCTAGATGCAGGAAGATTGTTCCCGATGTTGGGGAAGTCCAGAACAAGGGGTCACAGTTTAAGGATAAGGGGAAAATCTTTTAGGACCGAGATGAGGAAAACATTTTTCACACAGAGAGTGGTGAATCTCTGGAATTCTCTGCCACAGAAGGTAGTTGAGGCCAGTTAATTGGCTATATTTAAGAGGGAGTTAGATGTGGCCCTTGTGGCTAAAGGGCTCAGGGGGTATGGAGAGAAAGCAGGTACATGATACTGAGTTGGATGATCAGCCATGATCATATCGAATGGCGGTGCAGGCTCGAAGGGCTGAATGGCCTACTCCTGCACCTATTTTCTATGTTTCTATGTTTCTATGGTGTTACAAGGTGAAAGAGTGGTAGTGGGATTAATGATCAGTCCACATAAATTGTCATGTAAATATATTTTCTCTGTGATCATTATGTTCTTCCCTTCTCAGGATACAGGTATAGGTAAGAGGAACAAGGGACAGCAGATCCTAGTGTACAAAAATTTCACAAAGTGTTGGATTAACAGTGGATCAGGCAGGATATGTGGCCCCATAGCAGAAGCGTCCACGTCGCGGGGCTGGAAACTGGAAGTATCCTGAGCTAAGGTACACAAAAATGCTGGAGAAACTCAGCAGGTGCAGCAGCATCTATGGAGCGAAGGTGATAGGCAACGTTTTGGGCCGAAACCCTTCCTCAGACTGGGCTAATTCTCCTGAGCTAACTCTGCTACCACCATCATCTATTGCAACAAGTGATGGCTCCCACTGATTGCCGCCAGAAGCTTGCGTCCTTTTCAGGACGGACGATGACAGCGATGTCAACATTTGAAACATGGAAGATGGACATGAAAGAAGAAGGCAGGATAGGTGGAGGGCATGAATAGGTGATGTTTCAGGTCGGGACCCTTCTTCAGACAGATGGTAGAGAGAGCAAAACATTGGAAAAGAGGTGGGGGCAGGACAAGGCCTGGCAAGTGATGGGTGGATAAAATGAGGCCGGGATAATGAGAGAAATGGATGCACAGGGAAAAGAGGGTGTGTGGGGCGGGTGGTGGTGGTGGGGGGGAGAATTCAATGTTCATATCGTTGGGCTGTAATCTACCCAATGTTCCTCGTCAGTATTTTTACGTTTATGTTTTGAGATGAAACTGTGGTCTTATGGGCCACACTCACCTGTGTCGTCCTTTGTCTGCTGTGTATTACTTCCACCCCAACCAATTCCACATTACGATCTACTGCATCTGTGTCACTATTCACCTCTACACTGATGTCTTCTTTCTTTAATGACTGTATTCCACCTTCTTTCCCTTTTGCCTGTTCTTTTGGAACAGTGAATAACCCGGAATACCGAGTCTACTTCTAATTATTCTGCAACATTATCTCTGTAACAGCTATTAAATCAAACTCATTTATTTCAATTTGTGCCATCAACTCATTTACCTGGTTACAAATGCAGCTTGCATTTTGATAAGGCACCTTAAGTTTTAACTTTAGTTTAGTTTAGTTTAGAGATACAGAGCGGAAACAGGCCCTTCGGCCTACCGAGTCCGCACCGACCAGAAATCCCAGCACATTAACCCTAACCTACACACACAAGGGGCAATCTACAATTATACCAAGCCAATTAACCTACAAACCTGTACATCTTTGGAGTGTAGGTGGAAACCAAAGATCTCGGAGAAAACCCACACAGGTCGAGAAGAACGTACAAACTCCAGACAGACAGCACCCATAGTCAAGATCGAACTGGGGTCTCTGGCACTGTAAGGCAGTAGCTCTACTGCTGCGCCACCATGCCGCCCAGACTTCTCACAGTTTCTACTTACTTCAGTTTCATTTCCTGCTGCACACATTGGCTTATATTTTCTTCCCCTGCCTTCCACACTTTGATTTTCAGCCACAACATTACGCTGCTTCACCATCGCCTTGTTAATTTTTGATATGTTCAACTTCCTGCCAGTTGAACCCTTCTCCCTAATCAGCTTCTAGGCCTGAGTACCATCCTGGTTCTGGCATTCACCAGATTACTGCTCCCAGCACAGTCCAAAATAAACCTGTCCCAATGGAACAACTCCCACTTCCCACAACACAGGTACAGGCACCGATCTGACCCATATCAATCTTTCAGCAATTGGTTAACTTCTCAAAAAAAGACACAACATGCTGTATTAACACGGTGGGTCAGGCAGCATCACTGTACAACATGGAGGCGTTGCTTGTGGTTGGGACCCATCTTCAGACAGACTGTCCCTTCAGACAGAGATTTACCTCTCCAATCTTGCTTACCATTTGCCAATAGTATGTGGCCCAGCTAATTATTACTGTACTACGGTTACAACCTTCATTCTTCCGCTTTTCAGTTTTGCTCTGAGCTGCTTACAACACTCCAGCAAAACCCCTTTCCTAGTTCTACCAATGTCTACCAATATCCCAGAGATATCTCTTAGTCCTGGCACATGGCAGTCTACATCCTTTGGAATGAAAATGAACTGCAGCTGCTGGTTTATGCCTAAGATAGACACAAAATGCTGGGGTTGAGTCCATGAAAATCAGCCAAGGAACTGATGTCCCAGGTAACATCAAATAAGTTGAATTGGTTCTAGTTTAATTGATATTCCGTGTTGCAAACTGGACCTCTGCATGTCAGAAGAGGAAAGAACTTCTGAAGAAGAATGGTCACATTACAAAACCTCACCTATGCATTTTGTCCAGAGATGCTGCCTGACCCACTGAATTACTCCAGCATTTTGTGTCTATCTACATCCTTTGGGGCTCTGTCTTCACAGCAGAGAACAGTGTCTGTGCCCCTCCTATTACCTGATATCTCCTTCTCGTTCCCATTCTCAGCCAAACAAGGAGCAAGTATCCCTCAGCGCAAGGCAACGGCTAAGGCTCCTTCAGAGCTACCCTCTGGATCCCTCTACCTTCCTGTTCTGCTGCTCCTGAGTATTAATCAAATGTGAAGTGGTTAATCTTAAGGGTGTGACTACCTCCTACACACAGAGTCCAGGTAACTCTCTCCCTCCATGTGATGTCGCAATGCCTGAAGCTCACACTCCAGCTCATGAACTTTGAACTGAAATTCCTTGGGTGGCCAACACTTGTCCCACGTCACTCACCTCCTCCACAACATCACCCACTCTTGAGGTGAGGTACAAGGGATGTAGCAGGATGCTTTTTATATCATATTGCCGGAATGAAGTGGAGATCACTGCCAATAGAGGTGAAGGAAGCAGAACCAGTGCCTTTAGTACTTGACCAAGAATAATTTGCAGGGCTGTGGGTAAGATGACATTGATTAGAACGAATACGAACTGCTGGAGGAACTCAATGGGGTGGGAGATTGCAACCTTCACGTGGTCCACCCTGTTTCGACTAATGCAATCAACTCGACGTGCACAAATGGAAGATCAAATAGAACAAGTTGTCCAACAACTTTAGGCACGCCACATGAAAGAAGAAGAAGAGGAACTCAATGGGTCAGGTAGCATCTTGCGTCTCTGGAATTGATTAGATTACATTTAATCAATGTCGATACCATGGGCCAAATGGCCTGCTGATATAATGCAACTATTCAATATTCCTATGATTTTGTTTAATAATACTCCTGTCAAATGCCTTGGGATGTTTTTGCCTTAAGATAGACACTACGTAAATGGAAGGTGTTGTCGAACCAATGAAGGCATTGTGCCTGAAAGCTACACCATTTCCCTTTCTCGGATGCTGATGAACCTGCTGCATATTTTCTGCCTTTCATTTTCAATTTTATTTCCCTGCAAATGGTTCACTGCATTTCCAATGCATGCCCAGGTGGATTTTAATATTCTCCGCACATACATCCTATTGAGACACATTATATGATTTCATCATCACAGTCTGAAAAATTACTGACCTGTTCAATGAGTCAGTGAATATGTATTACCTAGCAGGAGATAAGCTGTATGAAAAGGGCAGGATGCAATGCTCTGGTGCATAATTATTTCAACACATTCTTTTTGCATATACTTTGAAAATCAGTGCGGCTGTCATTTACAGGAATGTGCTAGAACCTTCCGGCTGCATCAGTCTTCTCACTGGCCACAAGGAATCAAGTGTGCACGGTGTGTGCACGCAATACGAAGAAATTCACGGGTTTGAGCTCATTAATTGCAAGATTATTTACCAAATTACTTTTGGTTCGAATATATTGCAACAACATCCCAGGCTGGTCTTTCTTTCCCCATGTCCGGAAAAGTGGATGTTGTGCAGGGGGGACTTTGGGATTGGAAGCACGGTTGGGAAGAAGATTAGCAGATGCATTTCGGATGAGAGAAAATGCTGTAAGTACTCAGCTGGTCAGGCAGCATCCGTGGAGACTGAACCATGGTTAACATGTATAACATTTCCGATCAGGCTTGACCAAGTTAGCGATGAACTGCCTATGCTCTGAATGAAAATCTTCAGCAATGAGGAAGCATTGAGAATGTTTAGAGCTTACAGTGTTGCAGAGTCACACGCTGAATATCATATGTCGTATCTGACTGGTGTTTGGCAGTCGGTCCATGGATATCTCCTTGGGGAACATCAAAATCAGGATGTCATTCAGATCGATAACATCCTTTATGTCTGGGAATTGTTAAGGACGACGGTCTTCTTATGGATCTTGAAAACTGACTTTAGCTGACTTTTGCATCACAGCTTGGTTTGGAAACAGCTCCATCCAAGACCACAAGAAATGGCAGCAAATTGTGGACGCAGCCCAGACCATCACACAAACTAACCTCCCTTCCATTGACTCCATTTATACCTCACGCTGCCTCGGCAAGGCCAGCAGCATAATCAAGGACGATTCGCAGCCTGGCCACTCCCTCTTCTCCCATCAGGCAAAAGGTATAGAAGTATGAAAATGCTCACCTCCAGATTCAGGGACAGTTTTTTCCAAGCTGTTATCAGGCAACTGAATCATCCTACCACAACTTAGAGAGCAGTCCTCAACTACTATCGACCTCATTAGTGACACTCGGACTACCTTTGATCAGACTTTACTGCCTTTACCTTGCACTAAACGTTATTCCCTTATCAGGTATGACTGCATGGATAGGACAGGTTTGGAGGGATATGGACCATATGCGGGCAGGTGGGACTAGTGTAGCTGGGACATGTTGGCTGGTGTGGGTAAGTTGGGCCAAGGGCCTGTTTCCACACTGTATGACCCTATGTATCTACACACTCTAAACGGCTCGATTGTAATCATGTTGTCTTTCCGCTGGCTGGTTAGCACGCAACAAGAGCTTTTCACTGTACCATGGTACACGTGACAATAAACTAAACTGAAGCTGATCTCAACTGACCTCGTGACACTTGTAAACTTCCCAAGTTTTATATCGTGACCTTACCTTTTACATTTACGTTCAATTTTAATTCAAATATTAATTCACATTGAGGCATTAGGTACGTGCTCATTTTAATGCATCATGAACAATACAACTGGGTGAAAAGTTGTTAATAAGTATGTTGTCCTAACCTTTCAGTTTAAGTGTTGTTGAAAAATGTTGAATTATTGATGGCACAGTAGACAGAGGTTATAAATAGGCCCTGGCCAAATAATGAGCTTACTAAAGGAGAAACTGGATATTGTTAGTGGTATTTCCTCAGATATCAGACCTCTCCATCGATATTGTGGAAGTGCGATACCAAAAGTCACTTTTGCAGAGAAAAACATATTTTAAATTATCCTTGGAATAAAATCAATGAGTTATAATTTTCTGTGAAGTTGTTTTGAAATTTAAAAAAACTTCAGAAGTTTACAAAATTATGAGAGGCATAGATAGGGTAGGCTGTCAGAGCCTTTTCCCCCAAGGTGGAAATGTTAAGGATGAGAGGGCATACCTTTGAGGAGAGAGGGGTAAAGTTTACAGGAGATGTTCAGGGCAGGTTTTTTTTTTACATGGACAATGATGGGTGCCTGGAATGCGTTGCCAGGGGTAATGGTGGAGGTGGATATAATAGTGGCTTTTAGGAGGCGTTTGGATAGGCATGTGGATATGCAAGGAATGGAGGGATATGGATCACGTGAAGGCAGAGGAGATTAGGCATCATGTTTGGCACAGATTGTAAACCAAAGAGACTGTTCCTGTGCAATATTTGTTTTACATTCTATTTTCTACGTAAAAAGCAGATGTAAGACCCCCCACTGAAATGCTCTTAAGCTATATTACAATTCAGGCAAATGTGTGAATCCTTACATTTTTTCTTATAAACAAATGTTACTGACCAGCAATATATATCCTGGAACAGGAGAAAAATCCCCTACTTATTCACATTTGAAACAAAAATCCGTCAAGGATTCGGATTACATTTTCATGCTTTCTTTCTATTCCTTCTCATGTCGGAAGAGGGGAAGAGGAAAATTAAACATAATATTCAAGGGAACAGGAAGATACAGAGTCTGTTCATGTTAGCAGATAATTTCCAATGTATAGATGAAGAAAGGGCATCCTTTTCACCAAGGTGATTTGATCCATCACATAACTATATTAGACAAGAAGTTAGATGTCAATGCTCCTGTCTCCTATTAATAACAGAACTGGAAGGCAAAGAGACCCCACTTGAAGACCCCGTGCATTGAAATTCTGATCAATGCTATATAGTTTGCCAGCTGTATCAGAGCAAAATATCTTTGTGACAAATTTGCAAGTTGTCCAGGCATCAGATAGCCCCTCATGTTCGACTGGCTTGCAGACCACATAAATCATTAGGAGGACAGCATGTTCCACCCATTGCGTTTGCTTAGGTTCTTGGTTTTAGCCTATGTCTCTTGGCTCTCTTCCAGAAGTCTTAATTATACCCTGTTTATTCTGCCCTTTAGATGGCTCAAATAGCCCAGCATCTGCTCAAATGCAGATGAAAGAACGTTCAGTGAATGTTTGAAGAAATGCAGTGTCCAGCACTAATTCCACTGCGGAGCTAACTGAACAAGTCGACTATTTGAACATCTTGAAGTCATTCAGTTCCCAAGTTCACACTATAGAAAGGGCATAGTTTTGAGCACATTATGAGATGTATTGAGTAGTAAATAAAATATAAATTTAAGTTAATCTGTAAGGACACTGCTCCACATCTGCCTGGTGCTGTCTGGATAGATTATAAATTTGGCTAATACATCCCCAGGATCAGATTATTCCGACGAAGTCTACAGATCAGCTAATACAACGCTACACTAGAACCTGAGGGTGGCTTAGCGGCGCAGCGGTAGCATTGCTGCCTTACAGTACCAGAGACCAGGGTTCAATCCTGACTACAGGTGCTGTCTGTATGGAGTTTGTACATTCTCCGTGTTTCCGTGTGGTTTTCCTCTGGGTGCTCCGGTTTCATAGAAACATAGAAACATAGAAAATAGGTGCAGGAGTAGGCCATTCGGCCCTTCGAGCCTGCACCGCCATTCAATATGATCATGGCTGATCATCCAACTCAGTATCCTGTACCTGCTTTCTCTCCATACCCCCTGATCCCTTTAGCCACAAGGGCCACATCTAACTCCCTCTTAAATATAGCCAATGAACTGGCCTCAACTACATTCTGTTTCCTCCCACATTCCAAAGACGCGCAGGTTTGTAGGTTAATTGGCTTCTGTCAATTGTCCCCAGTGAACATGATAGTGCTAGTGTACGGGGTGATCACTGGTCGGCACGGACTCGGTGGGCCGAAGGGCCTGCACCTCTAAACTAAACTAAAAATCTCTAAACTAAACTCAAGTGAGGGTTGGGGGAGAGGGCAAGTTGGGGTGTGTCCCCCAAGGCCCCAAAATTGTTTATGCTGCTGGCCTTTCCGAGGCAGCGTGGGGTGTAAATGGAGTCAATGGAACGGAGGTTGGTTGGTGTGATGGTCGGGGCAACATCCACAATTTCGTGTTGTCATTGTTGTGTAACCAGTGATGATGGACGCACGCAGGCACATACACTTGGAGAGAATGCATGTGTGCTCCCTTCCAAAGGCTAGCAACTTTAAACTCCGACACTGATCTCAGGCGCCAGTAAATGGGGAGAGAACCTAGGACTCAGACATATGACGTGTTCCTCCCCAATAAATTACTTCAGTAGAAAAATTCTAGAAGCAAAATGGCCCAGAAAAGAAAGCTCCTTGTTAGTAACTTCTACCAAAAGGCAAAGATAATATTTTAAATAAAGCATATATAATATTCCTGCTGATAGAGCCAAAAGTGCTTTGCCAATGTTTTCCTTAAATAATTATTTATAATAATAATAATAATAATAATAATAATAATAATAATAATAATAATAATAATAATTATAATAATAATAATAATAATAATAATATTTCATTAAAAATGTTGATCTTTCATATTTTTTCCAACCATATAGCACACCAGAATTAGTATTCAAAGTCACTCAGTTGAAATTATAGTAGTTTAGTATATTGTCACGTGCACCGAGGTATAGTGAAAAGCTTTTGTTGCGTGCTAACCAGCCAGCAGAAAGATGATACTTCAATCGCAGATGGTACTTGAATGTTTATTGGATTTGGACCAAATTCCTCTTTTATGGAGGGCTTAGTCAATTTATTTTAAGGGACTACATGTCACTCTCATGGATTCCCATTTATCGCTTTGGCTGAAGTCTACGGGTTGATTGAAGATTGGTGCGGGTGACATCAGTGGATTATTCCAGGTGCAGTGACACATCTTGTTCAGTGCCACACTGCAGGTAGCAGTCCTGAACTCTCACCATTTACATTTCAGAGTGCCATTGATAGCACACGAATCATTGTTCGCCAGTCCAATCACCCCCCCAACGTAGAAGAGACTTCAGCTTCTTCAACAAATACAACTTTCAAAAGGCAGAATTTGCGAAACTCGTGTGGTTAAGTGCCAGATGCATAGTTACGTATTCATGAAGTCACGATTTAAATACTGACTAAGTACCATTCCATTCTTAGGCCCAGATGAATCAGACTAGTGGCTCTATATAGTGATCATCATTTTATAGTGTAGGAAGGAATTGCAGAGGCAGGACAGGCACAAAATGCTGGAGTAACTCCACAGGACAGGCAGCATCTCTGGATAGCAGGAATGGGTGACCTTCCCCAAGCTAAGAATGATCTATTCTACATTTTCCTTGAACTTCGTCCCTTTGATGTATCGTTTTCACACCTTACCCTTCCATATCTCTGCATCTCCCCCTCCCCTGACTCTCAGTCTGAAGAAGGGTCTCGACCCGAAATGTCAACTATGCCTAATATCCAGAGTTGGTACCAGTCCCGCTGAGTTACTCCAGCATTTTGTGTCTATCATTTTATAGTAGTACACCGATCCCAAGTATAAAACAATTTGTGATGCAAGTGTGATTGGGTGCTTGATCTAAATAATTAAATTATAAATCATTAGTAAATTAGTATAAAATATAATTAATTGATTTCAACTAATTTAAATATGTATATTAAATAAATGAAGTCAGAAGAGATGAACCATATTCTCCTTTGTAATGAAGGTTGTGACTGGTGTTAATGGCGGAGGGGGTAGATACAATTGGTGTACAACCAATCTGTTCAAGTGATTACGGAGCAGATTGAATGGTGAGTTCAGGCACAAGTCGAGAGGTCGGACGTGTCTGATCTCCAGTGTGGTTCATGTCTTTGTGCTGCAGTACAGCTGAACCAGTGCTCCACACCACTCCCCTCAGTGCCATCCAGCACAAGGTGTTTGTCCTCTTTAGAAACTAAGCCTTCTCAGTAGCACATATGCTGACTTCTGAAATGTAATTGATATTGATAAAGGACAACTGGGATAAGTCATCGCCTCCTTCAAAATGGGATTTTGTTTTATAGACAACAAGAGAGCTCTTGGGGCCTCAACTTAGTACCTCATCTAATAAATCTAAGCAACAGTGCAGAACCCCCTCAGCCTGGTATTGCTGTGTCATGGGTCTATGGTGTAGGTTTTGAACCCACAGCCTTCTGATTAGGAGACGAGAGTGTAGCCAGCAAAGCTAAGCTAAAACTGCACTTTTTATTTTGTTTCTGCAGTGATGTTTCTGTCACCACAACAAGATTGCCGATGTATAGTTGCTCTCGTCTCTCAGCCTGCCTACAGTCAGAACAGTTTGCTCCTCGGAGTTTGAAGCCATTTTCAATTCATGGGCATCTACCGTGTATCACGCAAGGAGTGATCTTACTAACTGTTCCTGCGTTTTCCTTCCAAGCTTACTTTGGTTCTTGGGCATTGACACTTGCTCCCTTCCATGGGAATAATTGGCAGATCCGTCACGTTATGGAATATGAACCAAACAATTAATTGATTCCACACACAAGGCAAATATGATACGAATAGTTGAAACTCACCAATAATTATTATGCAGACAAGATGTTTAAGTGATCTAGTCTACACATTCATGTCAACTTACAAGATGCCATGTTGCTGTTATAAAGAACGGGATTATTTCCAGTGTCCTGTTTATCTTCAATCAACATTATCAATGTTTGAGTTTGGGATTAGTTTATTGTAGCATGTACTGAGGTACAGTGAAAAGCTTTTGTTGCGGGATGATAGTTGAAGAGTTGGTATGTCCCATTTGCGTAATGCTCATAAAAATATTTGTTTCTCTCTTTTTCCTCTTTCTCTTTCTCTTTCTTTTCTAGGGTCTATTTCTTAACTCTTTTTCTTTTGTTTTTAATTTTGTTCTTATAGGGTCTTCGTCCTTTTTTGTTGTCACATTTTCTACACTTGCACTTTTTCCTTCACTTTCTTCTTTCTTTCAATCTTTTCCTTTTCTAGTGTAAAAAATAAATGGAGTACATTAATTGTAAGAAGACATAAGTGATGAGTACTAATGTATGTGGTTGTAATGTAATGTACTTCTAATAAAAAAAAAAAATTTAAAAAAATTAAAAAAATTAAAAACAAATTAAAAAAAAGAAAAGCTTTTGTTGCGTGCTAACCATACACAATAAGGGGAATAATGCGAATAACGTTTAGTGCAAGATAAAGCCATTAAAGTCCGATCGAAGATAGTCCGTTGGTCTCCAATGAGGTAGATAGTAGTTCAGGACAGCTCTTTAGTTGTTGGGCCCACCGAACATCGCCGCCGCACCAGGGCCTACTCACCTCGCCGCCGCACTGGGCCCACCGTACATCGCCGCCGCACCGGGCCCATCGAACATCACCGCCGCACCGGGCCCGCCGAACCTCACCACCGCACTGGGCCCACCGAACATCGCCGCCGCACCGGTCCAATCGAACATCGCCGCCTCACCAGGCCTGCCGAACATCGCCGCCACACCGGGCCCGTTGAACCTCGCCGCCGCACCGGGCCTGCCAAACATCGCCGCCTCACCGGGCCCATCGAACATCGCTGCCGCACTTGGCCCACCGAACATCCGCCCACCGGGACCACCCACGCTCCACTCCCTGCGGTCTTCCACCATTGACTCCACCGACCCTCGCCACTCCACTGTTCTCCAGCACACCGCAGCCGTTGCCTTACCTGAATCCTGGACTCAGCACGGTGCCTAAAGTTGCCACGCTGCAGACTCCAACTCCCCTGGGTTTGACTGCGCTGGGTCCTAGTGCCAGTCCCCCCAGCCCTGGTAACATCAGTGGCTGTTCCACTGGGTCTTCCCCATCCCCCTCAAACCATGTGACCCCAGCTCTTCCCCACCCACACTACAGACCTCATACCCCCCTCTCCCACCTGACCACCCACCACCCCCCCACCTGACATCGCCTCGGCCTCAGTCCACTCACCTGCCTTCCTCCGGCCCCAACCCCCATCCTTGCCTTGTGTTCACCATCCCCCCTGACCTCCCCCTCTCAGATACCAAATGGTCTGTCCTCAGCAGAGGCCTCACCTTTGTCCCCCTCCATCCCCATCTCAATGAGTTCCGCGCCCTTCCGAGCTCTTCTTCCGTTGCCTCCGCCTCATAGCGTTCTTCCATGGGAAGGAGTCCTCGCCCCCCATTGATGATCCATTTTCCCGTCTCCAACGGACCCCCTCCTCTCGAGCCCACCGCAATCGCCGCTACGGGCGGCCTGATGCTCAGGCCTTCACGCTGGGACGTCGGAACGGAAGAACACCCTCAGCGGCTTGGGCTTCCGAATCGGCCACTTCCTACTGGAGACCGTGGCTCCCAAAGTCCACAGGCTGAGCTGGGCGGAGATTCACGCTGGCGGCCCTCGGCAAAGGGATCCCAGGGCTCCGCGATGTTGAAATCAGCCCGGCCCGAGGCTGGGAGCTCCGCAAACCACAGCTCCATGATGTTGAAGCAGCAGGCCCAACATTCCAGAGCTTCAAACAGCGATCCAGGTAAGGCATCGCCCGCCCCGCGATGAATCCAATATGTATTTTAAAACCAACTGTTTAATGACAACATATAGTAGGATCTAAAAGTGTCACACTGTCACTGTCGGGTAGTCATGGTCCTCTAGTTGTGGGGGTGGGGGGTTGGGAGGGGGGAGGCCTCACAAGTGAAATAGCTTAGGGCCTCTCTTCATCTAAATCTGGCCCTGGGTTCTGACTGTCTCTGTGATGTGTTTGAAATGCAAATGCAAACACAATAAAACCATGACGACACAGTGATTCTTAGCTCACTGTAAACCTTGCGAAGTACAAAATGGCGGCTATAAGTGTCATCACACTTCTAAATAATCTCGTTGGTGTAGATGAGATGTGCATGTACCTTTAACATAGTGCCCTACTTCCTGGTCCGTGACGAGCTCGTGCTGCACGACGGCGTGGTCGTAAAGGGACACAAGGTCGTTGTGCCTGCTGCCCTGCGGGACCAATACTTTCATACCGCCCACGGCGGTCATCCTGGGGCCGAGGCCACCCTGTCTCAGGCCCAGAGTTTGTTCTACTGGCCCGGCATGGCCCAAGACATCCGGGAGAGGGTCTCCGCTTGCTCTGTCTGCAATAGCCTCGCTCCCCATCAGCAACGGCAGCCGCTTCTGCAACAGCCTGCCCCCGAGCTGCCCTGGATGACCGTCGCCGCTGACATTTTTGAGTGGCGTGGAAAGCATTTCCTGGTTCTTGTGGACTCATACTCCAGCTGGTTCGAGGTGGACCAGCTGCACTCCCTCACCTCTTCGGCCGTTATCGGCAAGCTGTGCCGCCACTTCGGAACCCATGGCACCCCGGCAAGTCTTCAATCGGACAACGGCGGCCAGTTCTCGAGCGCAGAATTTCGGAGTTTCGCTGCCAGTTGGAACTTCCGACACTACACCAGCAGCCCAGAGTACCCACAAAGCAACGGGTTGGCAGAGCGCGCTGTCCGCAGTGCTAAGGACTTGCTGGAACATTGTAGACTGTCCCATTCTGATTTTTACTTGGCCCTCCTCAATCTTCGAAACATTTGCCGCGACACTGCCTTGGGCTCCCCAGCTCAACGGCTGATGTCTCGACACTACGAGACCTCCGATCCCGGTATCCCAGCGGTCCCTCGTTCCCTCGGTCCTCCGTTCCACTGCCGTCCAGGAGCGCATTGCCCTCAAACAAGAAATCCAACGGCGCTCCCACGACAAGTCTTCTCGTCCTCTCCCGCCTCTGCTCTCAGGCCAAGTCGTCTGAATGCAATCCCCCTCCGGCCACCCCAGGCTTGCCATCGTCGTCGGTACTGCTGGTTCGCCGCGGTCCTACCTTGTCGACCATGACGGTACCATTTACCGCCGGTCCCGGCAACATCTGCGGCTTGTTAACGAGCCACCACCGCTGCCTGCGGATCCCTTTCCCCCCCCATTGTCGACAACACTGCCTGCCCCTCCGGCCGGTCCTCCCTCGCCTGCCCGTCTTCCCGTTACTGCTCCTGCTTCCCCTGCTCCTTCTCCGTTTTCTCGTTCTCCACCCAGTTCCCCGGTTCTCTCCCCCGCGCCGGCTCCTGCTCATGCTCCGCCTGCAGGAGGGGGAGATGGCGAAATGCGTACCCGGTACGGGCGGGTGGTCACGCCGTCTATCCGTTATGGTGAATCTGTTTAACTGTTTGCTCACCTGCTCGTAGCGTATGAGACGTGGTCGCCCTGTCACTTCGGTATTGCTTATTATTTCCAAGGGGAAGGATGTAGATGAGATGTGCATGTACCTTTAACATAGTGACCTCACCACTACTAACCACTCCCCACATCACCAGTATAATTACAACCTTCCCACCCAGTTCTCTCTCTCTGGTTCCAGTGACAGACCACGGACAGCTAGGGCAGAAACGTATGTGTATAATGTGTAGTATGAATAAACAGTAGTAAAGAAACAGTGCATTATGACACATCTTTACAGTTGGCTCTTAAGAGCTTTGGGATATACAGAGGATGTGAAAGGTGATATTTTAATGCAAGATGTTTTAAAATGTCTGTTTGGTCATTCAATAATCAGTTCTGCTATAGACAATAATTTTGATAATATTGAGCTAGATAGGGCTCTTAAAGATAGTGGAGTCAGGCGATATGGGGAGAAGGCAGGAACGGGGTACTGATTGGGGATGATCAGCCATGATCACTTTGAATAGCATTGCTGGCTCGATGTGCCGAATGGCCTACTCCTGCATCTATTGTCTATTGTCTATTGTCAATTCGCATCTATTGCTGGGGTTTTAGTTTTATTTAAGGTAAAAATATCACGAGGAAACTCAAAAGAACTGGCAACACTCGCAGCAGTTTATGTTTGCATTGTGCATAAAAACAGGATTGATATTGCTAACCAATGAAACCACACTTGGTGACCATATCTCTAGACATATTCAGCCCATCACACAAAATGAAAGATGTATGAATTATCATATCTGTAAAACAAGGTCTACCACTGACGGTGATGTGTGGATAATTGGTAAGGTCTTTCATAATGCTGATAATGCCCTAAGCATTAAAAATAATTATCTTTGCTGGAGTTGTGGTGGCCATCATGTGGGACTGACCAGTGCGCATGTATCTACATGATGAACATACACCCCCGGTAAAATAAAACCAGTGCGCACATTATATATTACTTCTCATTAAAGTGACTGTAGTTAATAATCTGCTGAGATTCACAACCAAAAATCTCAAGATTCTTTACATTGTGAATTGATATCCAAGGTGCCAAAGTTATATAGACATTCTCAGTAAAACCACATGAAAAGTCAGGAGCTCAATGTCTTTTTGGTGGTGTGGTTAAACGATGCTAACCTAGATGGCAAAAGGTTTAGTCGATTTAATTCCAATAACTCATTCCTGTCTTACACAGGGTTGAAGTCGATGCCCTCTCTACACTCTCCCTTCTAACTTGTCGCAGTTACTGCAGAAACATGTCGCATTTACTGGCTCCTGCATCATCTAAAGTTAAGCTTGATGATAGTGCTAATTGATCATCCCTTAACATTTCAATGCACATGGGAAATATATTAACCTATCAAACCATGTGCAGAAAGGTGACAAAAGCAGAATAGCTTCTGCTTCTGCAGATCTAAACTAACAGCGTCCAATATGTGTACTTTATTCTTGAAACAGGTGCAAGCCTAAATGTCACTTAGATATTCAGCGGCATGATAGCCCTTTTAAACTCTATCTGAATTTAGCGCAGTGCAAATAATGAAATGCATGGAAAATAAACCAACACTTACTTAGAATTATTATCAGTTTGAAATAATCTTTCAAGGAAATACTCTGTGTGTGTGTGTGTGTGTGTGCTTGGTTACTAATGTTAACACATTGCAATGTAGGACAAATGACAGGTAATATTACCGTATACAGAACCATCTGAACACAATGACAGAGGAAGAATTACAGTCATCTTTAGCAACTCTTGGGAGGCAGAGGCCATTTTATTTATATGCTGCTGATGGGACGTTAAAGAGATTGTATGAGAAGAACTATCGAGTCTGACAGAGCATTGGGGTTGATTTACCATTTAATTACGAGCCCAAAGGGATTTTCAATAATTGTGTCATTTGAGCTGCATCTATTAATGAAGCTCTCTCACAGCCCCAGATTCGGTGAAACATATTTTGACCACCCTTTTAACAGGTGAATTATGAATTAGATAAGCGAATCTATTGTTTCCCGAGGGCCAACCTGAATGTCTATGCGGTAGAAAATTTCAGATGGGGAAGGCGGGCAGATTGTTCTATAATGCGCACTTCGTACAATTAACTGAGGTTAAACATCTACCCCCATTTACTTTAGCTTATCTGCTGTACCACAGGCTGAGCTTATCTGTTTCAGTTTTTTATATACAGAAAAAATCTTGGTTTAACTGATTTGATTCGTACGGGTGTCAGGGGTTATGGAGAGAAGGCAACAGAATGGGGTTGAGAGAGTAAGATAGACCAGCCATGATTGAATGGCGGAGTAGCTTGATAAGCCGAATGGCCTAACTCTGCTCCTGTAACTTATGAACTTATGAACTATGTAATATTCCAAGATTAATTATATATTGACAATGATATCAAACTAAATGTGGGAAGCTATTGGAATAAAAGGGAATCAGTGGCGTAATGATAGAGCTACTGCCTTACAGCACCAGAGACCCAGGTTCGATCCTGACTACGGGTGCTGCCTGTACAGAGTTTGTACTTAGACCCTGTGACTGCACGGGTTTTCTCCGGGTACTCCGGTTTCCTCCCACACTCCAAAGACGCAGAGGTTTGTAGGTTAATTGGCTTCGGTTAATTTTAAAATTGTCCCCAGTGTGCAGGATAGTGTTAATGTACAGGGTGATAGCTGGTCAGTGTGGACTCGGGGAGCCGAAGGCCCTGTTTCCGTGCTGTATCTTTAAAGTCTAATGGATAAAGCAGCAATGGATAGAAAACTAGTTCAGTAACAAGAAACAGGGTAGTAGTGAAAGGTCAGAGAGAAGTGTAAAGGGGGATTCTTATGGGATCTGTGTTTCATATTAATGAATTGACCTGGGTATGCAGGGTACAATTCCAAATTTGCAGATGAAAGATTCGCAAAGATATTTATTTGACGTAATGCAGAGAGTTCGATGAAATAGGCATTTATTTAGGTGACACATAATATTTAATGCTAAACAATGGAGGAAGAATGAAAACAACCAATCTAAAGCAAATGTCATAATTCTACAAGGTGATCAAGGAAAGAGAAATCAGAGGAGCTGCTGCCTCAATGTGTTAGAGACCCAGGTTCAATCCTAAACTTGGGTGCTGCCTGTGAGGAGTTATCTCTGTGACTGTGTGGGTTTCCTCAAGGTGCTCTGGTTTCTTCCCACAAACCACAGACGTATGGGTTTGAGGGTTAATTGGCTTCAGTACATTGTAAATGAGGTGTAATCTTATGGAGGTGTATAGGATCATGAGAGGTATAGATAGGGGAGATGCACAGTGTCAGCAAATCACGAACCAGAGGACATAGGTTTAAGGTGAGAGGGGAAAGGTTTAATAGGAATCTGAGGGGGCAACTTTTTTTTATACAAAGCGTGGTCGGTATATGGGACGAGCTGTCTGAGGAAATAGTTGTGGCGGGTGCTATCACAACGTTTAAGAAACATTTGGACAGGTACACGAATAGGTTAGGTGGGGGGGCGGGGGGCGGAGGGTGAAAGCTAAACGAGAGGAGGGGCAAGGCAGTACCTGGAGACTCATAGGCAAGGGGAGTATTGCTAAGCAGATGGTTTCGTTTTTAGCGATACAGCGCTGAAACAGACCCTCGGCCCACCGAGTCTGCACCGACCAGCGATCCCCGCACATGAACACAATCCTACACACACGAAGTACAATTTATACTTATACCAAGTCAATTAACCTACAAACCTGTACATCTTTGGAGTGTGGGAGGAAACCGAAGATCTCGGAGAAAACCCACGTGGTCACGGGGAGTGCGTACAAACTCCGTACAGACAGCACCCGTTGGAATCGATCTCTGGTGCTGTAAACGCTGTAGGGCAGCAACTCTACCGATGCGCCGCTGTGACGTCTTGGTTGTACACGGACCAGAGATGAAAAGACAAAAAGGTCTAAGATAAAAGTAGAAGAAGTATGAATTGGGAAGCCAGAGGATGGAATATAGGTGGAAGTGGGGGCGGGCTGGGGAGATATGGGCATATCCAGGTGGGACACAGGAAAGAATTGGCAAGAAGAAAAGGGGGAGGGGGAGGAAGGGGGGAGGGAGATGTGTTGTAGGTTATTAGTTATCTAAAATTGGAGAATTCGATGTTCGTACTGTTATAGCCCTGTCCCACGGTGCGAGTTCATTCAAGTGCTCTCCCGAGTTTTAAAAAAATCAAACTCATGGTAAGCAGGGAGAATGAACGTAGCGGGTACGTCGGAGCTCGGGAACGTCTCTTAGCAGCTCGTAACGCTAACGGCAGGGACTCGGGAAGACTCGCTAACGGCAGGTAAGCACGGGAAGACTCGTGAAGATTTTTCAACACGTTGAAAAATGTCCACGAGAGCCCCGAGTACCGACGAGTGGCCATTACCGTAAATCTCCGAGTTCGAATCAGGGCAAACTCGGGAGAGCTCTTGGAATGAACTCGCACCGTGGGATGGGGCTATTAGGTTGTAAGTTACCCAAGAGGAATATGAGGTGCTGTTCCTCCAATTCCTGGAGAAGATCCAGGACTAAAAGATCAGTACACAAGACAGTATACAAGAGTCGCCATGCTTTGGCACCTTTCACTCTCTCTTTACATTTCACCTCTCTTATCTGACATCATTTTGTCTCTATTTCATCTCTAGCCTTTGCCATTTACTCCACCCATCTGCCAATCTAAACCCCCCTCTCCTGTATCCACCTATCACTTGCTGATCTTTGTCCCACCTCCACCTCTTCTCCCCACAACTATAATCAGTCTGAAGAAGAGTCCTGACCCAAAATGTTGCCTGTTCCTCCACAATGCTGCCTGACTCGCTGAGTTACTCCAGCATTTTATCTTTTTTTGTGTAAACGAGCATCTGCGGTTTCTTGTTTCTACAAGATTTTTTGTTCCTTTGTAAGTTGATTATTCATTTTAAAACTGGCAAGGGAACAACAAGAAATGTGTGCTCTTAGTGACAGCACCTGGTTTGCAAAGCTGTACCACCACACTCTACTAATTTGATGTCACATCTTTAAAACCCATGTCTAATTAGTTGGAAACTTTGCAGTTTATATCAACATTGATCTTATTACTGTCACCCCATGAATGTGAGAACTCAAAGGGATACATCCTTTACACGGACAGAAACTGAACCATTGCCACTCAATGAGATGATTCAATTTTGCTGCTTCAACAGTGACCTTACTCAAAGTTTAGTTTAGTTTAGTTTATTGTTGTGTGTTTCTTTGTTGCGCGCTATTCAGTCAACAGAAGAACTACACATGATTACATTCACACCGCCCACAGTGCACAGATACAGGATAAAGGGAATAACGTTTAATGCAAGATAAAGTCCAGTAATGTCCGATTAAAGAAAGTCCAAGGGTCTCAAATGGGGTAGATGATAGCTCTCTAGTTGGTGCTGGGAAGGTTCAGTTGCTTGATAACAGCTGGGAAGAAACTTTCCTTGAATCTGGATGTATGCGTTCTCATACTTCTGTACCTCTTTCCTGTTGTGAGAGGGGAGAAGGAGGAGTGCCCAGGGTGAGACTCATCCTTGATTACGTTGGTGGCCTTGCATGGTAGCGTGAAGTGTAGACGGGGGGCAGGGACAACATGATTCAAATCAAAATGTGATTCTAAGTGTGATTTATCGTTCAAGACCTTTAACTTTCCATAACATTGCAAGGCATTGAAATAAAGAGAAACTGGTCCATCCACAGCAAGGCGACAATGTAATTCAGGCTGTAGAATGGTAATGCACATGATCTGACTTAAAATGGTTCACTCAGACAAGTCAATAAAATGTCTGCTGGTAGGAAAATAAACTGTATATTTTGGTTTTGAGAGAGAATAATGACATTGGCCACTCGGGTAAAAAGGCTTAACAATAATACATTTGAATCATGTTATTCTTGAGTAAAATATAAAAGTGAAATGGCAACATTCTCAAAATGAGAAAATCACGAAATGCCAGAGTAACTCAGCGGGTCAGGCAGCATCTCTGGAGTTGCATGGATAGGTGACGATTTGAGTCAGGATCCTTGAGCAGACTGATTGCAGGGAGGGTGGGGATGGGGGGTGGGAAAGAAAACTGTAAGAGAGGAGGGACAGGACAAAGCATGGCCAGTAAAAGTGGACAATGGGAGGATCAGAGCCCGGGAGAAGCGTGATCAGGGAACCCATTGGGACCACAGGAGAGAAGGTCAAATGACCTGAGACTGGTGGATGGGGACGTGAAGGATAAAAGACAACAGGAATAATTCAGCCGACCCAATCTTATAACTACAGCTTCCATTCCTGGCAACGTCCTGGCGAATCCCATTCACATTGATACCGCTGGCACCCTGTGATCCTTAAACAAAAAGCTGCTTCTAGTCACAGGACTTGATGACTCGCTTCAAGCATTTTCAGGACACCCATTTGTTGTTATCTCTCCTTCCCTGCATTTCCCCTCTCTCCCTCCCCATTTTTCATAATTCATAATTCATTAGTTTTGGAAGCAGAATTAGGCCTTTCGTCCCATCAAATATACTCATGGCTGATCTATCTTTGCCTGTCAACCCCATTCTCCTGCCTTCTCCCCATAACCCCTGACACCCGTACTAATCAAGAATCTATCAATCTCCGTCTTAAAAATATCCATTGACTTGACCTCCACGGCCTTTTGAGGCTAAGAATTCCACAGATTCGCCACCCTCCGATTAATGAAATTCCTCCTCATCTCCTTTCTAAAGGTACGTCCTTTTATTCTGAGGCTATGGCCTCTGGTCTAAGTCTCTCCCACTAGTGGAAATATCCTCTCCACATACATTCTATTCAGGCCTTTCACTATTCTCAGTCTAATCTTGATTATACCTAATCTTCTACCTCAGCAACACTTTGCACAGAACCCTACATTGTTTGATTCCTTTAATTGACCCTACCCATCCTGTTTGGTGTCATCTTCATGTCGCCTTGATGTTGGTATGGAGAAATCACTTCAGCAGTACTGACAGACCTTCATTGAGCAGAGAACAAATGCCTTTGCTATTGCATGTCCAGCCAACATGTGAAACGTTTGGGTCAGGTTTTAAATTGCAGCATTGATTTCTTACTGGAACGAGATTATGCCTAATCCTTTACCTCAGCCACACTTTGCAACATAACCCTACATTCCTTGATTCCCTGAATATTCAAACATCTCCTAATCTCTGTTCCAAATATATCTGTAATTGAGCCTCCACAGTTTACTTGGGTAGAGAATTCTAGATGAAGCCATTTTTCCTTAACTCTATCTTGATGGGCTGACAGCATATTTTGAGACTGACACCTTGTCTTGAGATCCCTGGTTCTAAACATCACAACCAGCGAATAATTCAGTCCTGTGTCCACACTGCCAGGCCCTGTGAACATTTGCTGTTTCAATTACATTATCTGTTATTCTTCTGAGTTTATTTAATCTCTCTTTGCATAATAAGCCTGCTATCAGTCTACTGAACCCCCTTTTTCTCCCTCACATTCACCAGATAGTAGAACTACTGTCTAACTCATTGGAGACCCCCGGACTATCTTTGATCGGACTTTACTGGCTTTATCTTGCACTAAACGTTATCCACAATATTCCCTTATCATTTACCTGTACACTGTGGATGGCTCGATTGTAATCATACATTGTCTTTCCACTGACTGGTTAGCACACAACAAAAGCTTTTCACTGTACCTCGGTAAACGTGGCAATAAACTAAACTCAACCTCCTCAAGTACATGCTTTGGTATATCCTCAAGTATATTGCTTTGGTAGGGACATCACACCCATGCACAATATCCAGTTGCAGTTAAACCAGGCTCCTATATATTGATGGAGAGACAGCATTCCTCTTGTGTTTGAATCCTCTTGCAATAAAGGCCATCATACAACTTGCCTTCTGAATTGCTTTCAATAATTTATGTTCAAGGGTACTCAGACTCTTTTGAACACCAACACATCTCAACCTCTCATGATTTTTTAAAAACTACCCTGTATTTCTATTTTCTCTATCAAAGTAGATGGCCTCGTATTATTTAATGTTATAACCCATCAGCCATGTTTCTGCCATTCACTTAGCTTGTCAATATTCCCCCCAAATCTTTCTCATATCCCACCCTGCTACTAACTTTGAATTTTGTCCTCATTCAGCTTTCCTCATCTGTCTCCTCTTCCAAAATATTAAATATCATGGAATATTTTGTTCCCAGATTTGTTTCTACAAAAGCTACCAGATCAATAACTCATATTTCATTTGTATTCCTACCTTGTATCCCTTCTGGATGCTTTCAGATAAAGAGTCCTTCATTTTGTCTCTCATCGTTTTCCCTATTCTGATTCTATGTGTCTCAAGTTTGTACACTTTGTTGCTTCATCTCACACTTTGGTTATCGTTACCCAATTCATTGACTTGTACGTGTGTAGAAAGGAACTGCAGATGCTGATTTATACCAAAGATAAACACAAAGTGCTGGAGTATCTTAGCGGGTCAGGCAGCATCTCTGGAGAAAATGGAAAGGTGACATTTTGGGTCGGAACTCATCTTCAGATTGACTGCAGAGGGGAGCTGGATAAAACAAAAACTAATGGAATAGTCTAGGACCAGAGGGCACAGTCTCAGAATAAAAGGACGTAATTTTAGAAAGGAGATGAGGAGCAATATCTTTAGTCAGAGGGTGGAAAATCTATGGAAATAATTGCCACAGACGGCTGTGGAGGCCTAGTCCTTGGGTATTTTTTAAGGCGGAGATTGACAGATTCTTGATTAGTAAGGGTTATGGGGAGAAGGCAGGAGAATGGGGTTGAGAGGGAAAGATAGATCAGCCATCATTGAATGGCGGAGTAGAATCGATGGGCCAAATGGTCTAATTCTGCTTCTATGACTTATTGGACAAAGGCAAGCGATAGGAGCAGGTGTGAGTCCAAAAGCGACACGTAATTGCAAATTGTGAAGCTAGTTAAAGGACTTTTAGTGGAAGGGGTGGGGTGGGTGGAAGAAATCAGTGCAAGGTCAGCCAGAGTTCTGGGAAGGGAATGGGGGGAAGCGAGGTATTTATAAATGTTTGCCAAAATTGACGAACTCAATCTTCATACCATTGTATTATAAGTTGCCCAAATGGAACATCAGTTGCTGTTCATCTACACTGCTCCAAAAACAGTGTTGCATATGGAATGACGTTACTTGATGTGTGTCTGCAGTAGAAATAGCTTCAGATAAGCAAGTGTGATTCATGCCAGTGACTAACTCGTTCAACTTTTGAAGTGACACAAAACAGTCCAGTAATAGTCATCGTCGTGCGGCTATGTAATGATGTTATGATATAGAAACATAGAACATAGAAAATAGGTGTAGGCCATTCGGCCCTTCGAGCCTGCACCGCCATTCAATATGATCATGGCTGATCATCCAACTCAGTTTCCTGTACCTGCCTTCTCTCCATACCCTCTGATCCATTTAGCCACAAGGGCCACATCTAACTCTTAAATATAGCCAATGAACTGGCCTCAACTACCTTCTGTGGCAGAGAATTCCACAGATTCACCACTCTCTGTGTGAAAAATGTATTTCTCATCTCGGTCCTAAAAGACTTCCCCCTTATCCTTAAACTGTGACCCCTTGTTCTGACTTCCCCAACATCAGGAACAATCTTCCTGCATCTAGCCTGTCCAACTGCTTAAGAATTTTGTAAGTTTCTATAAGATCCCCCCCTCAATCTTCTAAATTCTAGCGAGTACAAGCCGAGTCTATCCAGTCTTTCTTCATATGAAAGTCATATGAAAATATGATGGTGGATTTACCTTTTAGGACCATTGTCATATTTCATCTTTAGGTTTGCTAATATTTCTGACACAAGGAATTGCAGATTTTTTAAGAAACACAAAGTGCTGGAGTAACTCAACATTTCAGGTAGTGGCTCTGGAGGGAATAGATCGGCAACGTTTTGGGTCGGGACACTTCTTCAGGGTGACTGTAGTAGGGGAATAAAGCTGGAAAAGAGGTGGGGCCTGGCAAGTGAGAGGTGGATACAGGTGAGGAGGGGTTTTGTTGGCAGATGGGTGAGAAAAGCTAAAGATAAAAAGGATACAAAAGGG